>OY292415.1:5417188-6665996 GCA_958496275.1 Zele albiditarsus
AAAAAAAAAGGAAAAATAGAAGAATGAGGGAATATGCGCGCCACCCTCTCACCGCGCATTAACCTTAACGACCTTTTAGCGAGCACCATTTTTTTTCCTTTTTTTTTTTCCGTTCCATTGCTCTTTCTCTCTTACTCTCTGTCGACTGTCGCCAGATTTTTTTCCTGCCATCCAGTTCCTGAGATTGCCGTGTCGCCAGCTCAGCGCCTCTTAATGTTAACTTTTTTTCTCACTTGAAGCCCCCACTGCAGGAAACGCTCTGCAAACCCACCCTTTCTTTCGCCCCATTGCACAGGGTGCACACCTTTTTTGACGCGCCATTAGTACCTTAATATATATATATATAGGTATGTATGTTAGATAGAATGGATAATACAAGAACGTTGTGCGTCATGTAAACCCGCCCTAAATTCTTGTGTTCTTCCTTTTTCTTTATACCATTTCTTAATGCATCACGTGACACGTAAAAAATTAGCATTCATTTTAATGAGTGCAAGCATGCTTATTCGCCAAACTTTTATTTATGGTTATGTATATGTATGAGTTCATTGTGTTATATAAAATGTCGGGGTGGAAATATCAGTGGGAAGATGGCCGGAAGCGTCAGTAGATAATACTATTAATTTACTTCCAAGAATCGTAAAATTACGATGAAACTTTAAATTGGATATTTTATCTGAAATATCTCTCACGGTTGCTCGCCTGCATCTCCATTCTCTCTGTCTCCCTTTTTTGCTTCTGTCTTTTATTTCTTATACCATTTCACCCCTCTCCCTCATCCTTTTTCAGTTCGTTGGATACTCACTTGATTTTTATTCTTGCAACGCTCTCAAAACGATTGCATGCTATATGTGACGATGCGTTACATGGCACTGCTATGCGGCAATTTCATATTGTTATAATAATTCTTTAATAGTTGTATATAAACATGCAAAGATATATGAAAGGATATTTTTTTTATTGTGTAAGGTCAGTTCTTGACTTTTATAAGAGTATATACTTGAGAATTTGACGTATATGCGGTTAGTAGAAAGTGGCAGGCGAACGGCACACTGTCTCAATATATACTAACACACTTATCACATCCGTATGGGTTAGTGGATAGTGAAACAGTCGTGGGCAGACCAACTCCACTGAGAATATACGACTAAAATTTGGTAATTTTTGTTTAGGTATATATATACAGTGAAATATATATATGTTGGTATTTTATTATTCTTTGTTATATTCTGTACACTAAGAACAAAAATGTATCTTAGATTTAATGTTATTGTTTCCATGCTTGAAGAAGGGATGAAGTTTTGGTTTTATTTAAGGACTAATTGATATTTAGGTGGATATAATCAATAGTCACAATTGAAAGTTGTTCATTTGTTTTTAATATAAATTTCATTATTTGAATATCTGATTGATACATTAATTTTTTATAATAAAACAGAACAAACGAAAAAAAAAAGAAATATTGTATTGTAATATGATTTATTAATTTATTCTACACGATATTGTGTATAGCTAATTTTGTCTACTTTTCTTATCGATGTATATATAGTTGGGTGGAGTTGATGTTAAAATCCACTTTCACAGTGACTTCCTGACCGGAAACTTGTAGATGTAACCCACGCTCGCCAGATAGAAAGATATAGACTCTTGCAGGCAAATGTCTGCCATGTTGCACTTATATGAGTAAATCTATATGTATATATACATACATATTGAAGATTTGAGGAACACTGACGGTAGTAAGGGATGTAGGGAATATAGGTATACAGAGTGATTATGTTTTCCGCATTGGTGGAATAAAAGACGTGTGTCTTGGAGGTCTTTTGATGGCTCATGTCATGTTCGTCGCGTGGGAATAGAATATAACTAGGGTGTATAGAGTGAAAGGTAGTGGATGGAAGGGTGGAAGTGCAAGTGAGAGAGAGAAAGAGAGGGAGAAAGTAGCCGTCGTGAAGCATACTATTTTTGCGTGACCAAAACGATCTCTTCAACTAGATCGGATAGAACGATATCTGTTATATAACGTGACCACCTGAATGACCGTAACGGCTGATGCTACGGAACTACACCGGCTAAATACACAAAAGAATCAGGGTGGGTTTATATAACATTATGATCGCAAAGCCATTCGATGGTTCGCTCAAATATTATTCAACGGGTATTTAATAATGGGAAAAAGAAAATATTAAGACTTTTTTTAATGGTTTAATGTATCCGGAATCTTTGGAATTAATTTACATTTACATATTGTATAATCGAGTCTCGTTATGTGCAATCGTTGAGAGTTCAAATTCCGGTATAATTTATTTGCTAGCTGTATGCAGAACAGTCTCTTGGGCATATTATGAATGGATTAACAATGAGAAATTACCAATTTTGGGGGAATGAAAGCATGGAAATATGGGAAGACATGAAGTGGAACTATTACTCTTTTGTATATGGAAACACGAAACAAACTCTAATGGATATTCATATCTGAAACCAGAACTTTTATTTCTTCATTGAAGAATATCATGTTTAAAAATCTGATTACTGTTAATTGGAGAATACGTTTTATTTTTCTGTGCGCAACATTACAATAATGGTAAAGATAAGAAATGGCATTACGCAAATACTCGAATTTACTGTGAACATGAACAAAAATCTCCCATTAACTGTTTATATTCGTGAACATATAGTTTATGCAACAGCCTACAAAATATAATCGCAATAATCGTTTCTTACAATCATAAACTGAATACGCCTTCATAATACGTTATTTAAATATTGTGTTATTAAAAACCAGAAGACCTAGCATAATATCTATATCTTATTATATAATTTATCCAATCAATTGGTTCAATTCAATGCTGTATTTTCGTTCAAGGATTAAGGGGCGATTTAATTATCGCGGAAAATTCGCAACTCTATTTTATAATTCAATTTGTGATCAGATTACAGCTGAGAATTAGTAAACAGCTTTGTGGCAGAGGTGGAAAGGAACTCTGTCAAATCTCGAATAAAGCCTGGATAATATGGCTGAATAGAGAGCAAGAGAGGATGAGATGAAAAGAAACGCAATGATATTTCGAGCGCATGAGTTAAAAGCCTTTCACGCCTCTTCACATCACGAAGAAGATTATTATCCATGGAAGCGCGCATCAGCGTGGTGCCCGGGATCATCTTTGTACGCGATGTGGCTTTGCCTGCATCCCCAGCTTTCATGATATATCATAAGTTCCATTAACACCTCCTCGTGTTACATTATCGTGGCACGTTTCAGCTATATAAAAGTCTATATCTACTTTTCCTTTACCTTGATGCACGAAATAGCCACTCTATTTCACGAATTAATTTAATTTCAACATAACGCTTTAATACAATATAAAATTAAAATAATAATTGGTTTGGGGAAATGACTATACTCAAAATTATCAGTCTTATTTTTGACTGAGATGATTGATCAGTTTGATTGTTGAACGGACACGTGGAGTGTATTTGCACTTCATCAGCACAGATATTGCGACAAATTTAACATTATTGGAGAATCCGGGCTAGGATTCCTTGTATTTGTGTCTCTGAGGTATTTCCTTGTTGTTGTAAGTTAGTGGTATGCGCCTGCGGCTGTATAACCTACCGGGACAAATCTCTAAGCTACGTGAATTGCATTTAACCAGTAGAGATGTATGTGCTAATGTTACAATTGGACATTCTAGTCCCATGCGAAAGCAGCACAGATTTATTCCTTGTTGAGAAGATGTGCGAAGACGTAGATCGTTGATTTGACTTTTCCAACGTTAAAAAGGTAATAATATTTCACCACTATTTTTTCTTTAATTTCTTGGGTGAACATCGAGATCCTTTCTACAACGCCCTTCCGCCTTTCCTAACGAACTCAAAATTGTTGAACGCTCCACATTTATCCTTCTACCCTTTCTTAAATTAATGTAAAGGAAATATTTTCCTTTGGTAAACCTCATTCAAAGAATGGCATGTTTCAACCCTACACTGTAGAATTAAATGGCATGTCTTCACAAATATATCACACTTATTCACATGTCAGAATATAATATTAAATATCTTCTGGAATATTTGGGTAGTCGTTGCCCGAAGTGACATTTGGAGGTATTAGATATTCACTATCTCTCGGCCTCTTGCGCCAGTTTTGTCTTATCTACTTCGCAATATTCACCCATGTTAAGCTTTCGCGAATATAGCTATTGCGAGCTTTCGAAATATCATAATATCAGGGCTAAGGCGGGCGCGTTTCTGCAGTGTGAGACTACAAGTAAGAGGGCTAGGGTGTATAGAACATATGTGTTTCAGCAATATTGAATTTAAAAAATGAGAGGATAACGAAAACGAGGGGTTAGAGTGAATATACATACCCGTTTCTTGTCATCCAATAGTGTAGATCCTCAAGCTTTCTATCACAACGCTGTGTTTCATTCTACTTCTCTCATTCTCCCCTCATTCTCTTTCTCTCTATCTACAATCCCTCTTTTGTTTGCGAATTCTCAACCTTATCCGTATATAAAAGTCGGTGGATGGGGGTTTGGTTTTCTGTCGTCCCTCTTTGAGATACGACATTTCTCGCTCTTGGATGGTGGGAAAAAGTTTGAGAGACCAGCATCATTCTCCATTGCTATCTCTTCTTCCCTTTTCATATTCTCCCTCACATTTTCGCTCATACCCGCCCTACACATTCCTATAGACTGGGGAATGGAATGGTAGATGGAAGACGAAGAATCGCTTCGATAACTTTATAATAACTTTCTTATACCCTCCTTCAGGATTGTAAATCAAAAGGATGCCATTAATCGCGATTTGATTGCCAATACTATTGCCAACTTTTAATATATACTCATCATAATCTACTTATCACCTCTATTTTTTTTGTTTTCCTTTGTTTTCTTCCACATTTTTTCTTCTATTTTATTCATTTAACATTCACGAACAGAAGCGAATATCATAAGTTTATAATAACATTTATATTCAGTGAAACTTCTTGTTCAAATAATTTCTAGAGTTCAAAGTCGATAATAGTGATGAGACAATAGTGAGAAAAGGGGGAAGGGAGAGGGATCCACAGAGAATGTGGGCATTCGTGTGTCTTTGTGTATGTGTGTGTGTGTGTGTGTGTGAGTGGGTGTTAGTGTGTAAAGGAAGGGAAATCTCTTCGTGGTAAAGGACTAGTGAATCTACATGCCAGTCTGTCCCGTATTCTATGGAGACAAGTAGGGTTTTGCCTTTGAACGTAGTCCCTCGTCGGCTGACTGCATAATGAGTCTTTCTACTTACAGAGTAGCGCCAGCCAAGTGAGTTGATTTTCCCCCACTTACTCGTTGCCGCGCGTCACTTGTCCGGGCGCCTCCTTCCTGTTCTATCCACTTCCGCTATTCCCACCACCACTCACGTGCCGCGCTCCACTCGTCGTCAACTATATACTAGTGAGCTTGCACGCGCTGTTTCCCCGCGCCCTTCAGTATCCAACTACGCTTGGCCCGCACCAGATGTATCACAGTAGTTGCTATCGCCATGCACTTTGTCACGATGATGATGATATTCAAGGTCGTGAGATATTATTCTGGTTCAGGAGAGGACTATTGTGTAATTAGCCACTGTAAGGGTAATTTTTTAAATGGAATTCTAAAATGCGTCGCAAGCTTGATTTTATTTTTTGGGCTCTTCACTATTGTTATAATATGGGTTTCAAAGGGTGTTCTATTAGGGAGTTTAACAACGCACAAGGAAGAAGAAAAAAATATTGACATTTGTGGATAATTATTATTCATAAGTTATGGATGGTATATAACCTTTGTTTAAATGTCAAATTTTTAATCACACGGGAAATCAGAGCGATGATTTTTGCGGATAATTAAGAGCGGCATTTAGAACAAAGTTCAATTCGGTAGGAACTGCGGTTTAGTTTAAGACTTGGCATTTGAAAAAATTTTATTATAATGGCTTAAAAGGGAACTTAAGGTGGATGGTGTTGGGGAAATTTCATTTTTCCTTCTTTGCATATTTCTCGATACATTTATTCAACATATTTGTCTTATCTACTTTTAATTATCATATGAATTTATTATGAATGAAATGTGTTTGGTTATTATTTCCATTTATTTCATTATTTTTTCTTTTCCTATATTATAACATTTGTCTGTATATATGTAGTGGCAATTTCACTTGAAGCTGCTCCTGCATGCTCGCAGTTTTGTCGAATCCAATAGTCAGAAGATTACAATTTGTGTGTCCCTCCGATCCTTTCAAACTGTGTCTTCTCTCTTTTCCTCTCGGCGCTATTCAGCCATTATAGAGAACTGGTGGATGGAGAATGGTATATTCGAGTTTCCCTCGGGCCCAGTGGATTTGTCGTGTTGACTGGTTGGTCGCTGAGGGTGAGTAGAAAAAAAAATCGGATTGTCCGGTTTGTTGGGCCGGCAGCGCTGACTCCGCAGGCTCAGCACTCGCGGTAATACATCAGGGGTTCCTATCAACCAACCACTCATCCATCTCTTGGACACACTCTCTCACTGAAACCTGCAATATCCGCGCTAACTATCTAGTTTATTTTATACAGTGGTAATAATTTCGGTTGGTGTTGACATAACTCTCCTGCCAATGATCGTTCATGATAACCAATTGTGTGACTGGAATTAAAACCCAGTAAAAGATGAATTGAAATTAAATTGCTCTTTTGTTACCACTTCCTCAAAGAGGTGGTTGATGATGCCTCCGTGAAAAAAAATAAAACACCATATGATTAGAGAAATATTGTAGAAAAAAATCTGCGAAGTAATATCGGAAAATTGCGAACGTAGGAATCCAACAATTTTCTCTTTCCAACAGCGCATATATAAATGGATGTGAATGTATATACATACATGTATATTTATTTACAAATAGACGTAGCGATTTTCCACGAGAACGAATAGCTTTAGCCTCCGGTATCTAAGAATCTGCATGAGGTCGTTTGCCGGAAGCTCAGAAACTCTCTCGATATTTTTCTCCTCTATCATTATTGTTATATTTTTTTTCCTACATTCCATTCCTCCACCTAATTTCCCGCATAAATGTTTATTATTAATTCAAAATTTTCAGGTTTAATCCGAAAATGTTCACAATTGAGTATCAATTAAATTACGAGTTTAAGCAATTGGATCCGAGTAGTTGTTTTAATTCTGGGTACTAGAATATTATCATTATGATACAGATATACGAACAAAGGTACATTGAGGACTTTTTCTGTGTTCCCTAACAACCAGGGAAGTTTTATCCAGTCACGCAAATTATTCGGAAGCGTTTTGTCGAGCTGCTCGGATTTTGCGCTTTAACAAACCTAATTTCTTTTCCCTCATTCTAATTCTCTCGCTTCCCTTTTTTTTTTCGCTTTAATACTTCCGTATATGTATGATTGTATGAGTGTCGTATTCACAGCGTTTATTCATCACTTTAGTTATAATATGAAATATATATATATATGTATATATATTAAATTTCAAACAAAAGCACCGTTTCAAAGGAAAATTATCACTAGATGTGGGAAGCCTTGAGGGCACATAATACCGATGCTCAACCAACGATGTCTTTCAGTATATTTGAAAAAAAAGTGGTTCCACTACGGTAGAACAAATGACTTTATAGTTATTTTAACAAAGCCAATTCATGTATAAATATATATGTAGACTTTCGCACAATATATAAATATATTCATTCTGAAGTATCTATAATAAAGCCGATGGTATTGCGGGGATGAATAGAGACCCGGGTTATTCCTTTAACAAGACACAAAGAGCCGAAGAAAATAGAATAGATATGTAGAAAGCGGAAGACGGTGCTTGGATCGGCTTTCTGGAAAGATTCTAATGATGGCAGAGACTCGCGCCAGGAAAATATCCTGTCGCTATAAATATTGAAACCCAGATAGTTCATCGTATCTGTAACATATAACGTATATATACTGTTCCTTTATCACCACTTTTCAATTCGTTATAATCACACAACGTCATTGTCCCGGCGCACTTTGAAACCACGTCTCAAAGTTAAATATGATCCATTCATAATTATCTATAAAATCTAAAAATAGTCTGACATAAGAGATGGTGATGCAGTCTATTACGGCTTTTGCTCTGGACACAAGTGTATCGTTGTGTGTAATATATATAATCTATCCGAAATATTCACGACATTGTGTTTCCGCAAGCGAGCTGTACATTCTATACGATACTGGAGTTCCAGTTTATATATCATGTACATGTTGATAGCCTTGAGCATTTAGTATTGTAGGATGATTTATTATGGAAGTACAGTAACGTGATTTCGAATGTGTGATAAAATTAGTAGTCTTACTAATTTTCTAATGTAAATATTGATTAATATATTTCGAGTTATGGTGGTTTGGAGTTTTCCATAAACTAAACCATTCCAAACTAATTCCACATTACGAAGGAATTAATATAAACTAAAAGCTTCAGTGACCAGATTCTGATAGTCGTAAATCTGGGTAGCATTCTGTTTACTCCGTTGCACTATTATGACTTTAGTATATCAAGTCATTCAACCTGCCGAAAGCTACTGGTAGTAGTGATAGTAGTGGTGGTAGATAGGTCTTGAACGATCCAAGTTGTGGGTGAAATTTCTGTGGACACGAAACTCACTTTTCGTGGAATAAGATTCCTAAATCCGCTTTCCCCCAAATAAATGATTAATGGGATCAATTTGAGATTTCGGTGTTGGATGCTTGGGCTTTGTTGGAATTGTGGGTACCAGTTGATTGCGGTTCATTCAGATTTAAATCAGTTGCCGGAATGATAAGGTGTAAGAGTTTAGGAGTCATAATACTAATACATATCATGAGAGTTGACTTGGAACAAGTTGGGACTTTGTTTTGGTGGTGGTTGTCTGATGGTGCAGTTGGATAGATGTAGTGTATATATTTAGTCTCGGTGGAATTGGGATAACTGTGGGTGGGTTTCACACAGCGGAAGTGTGGCAGAGAAGTTGGATACTTGGGATACGGTGGAGAGAAATAGTTGAGAGGAAAAGAGGGAGGTGATATTGTGGAGTCTGGCTGGCGCCCAAGCTATACGACGAGATGCAGACAGAGCGACGCCAGACGTCGTAACAGTGGCGCCAGACATTCTATATATACATCTTTCATCCTGTCTCCCTTATTCGAACTGTCGACTTGTATACACCCACATTTGCTTGCTAAAATATTTGTCCATTCTTTTATTCATTTGTTTATACAACTCTTATACATTTACTATTTTCTTCATCTTTCATTTAACTCGGACCATTGAATTAGATTTAGTATTTTTGTTTGTTTGTTCTTCAATATCTACCATTTATTCTCGACTTGTTTATGATTGCAAAAGAGAGGCTTTATGCTGACGTTTGCCAATGCAATTCAATTTATGAATGGACGCGGTTTTCCAATCAAGTTGCGTGTGTGAATTGAAAAGAACTCGTCGCTTTATATGTATACATATATATATATATGTGTATACCAATGCAGGACACAATGATCAGTCCCGTTTGCAGGTTTGCGCGACAGCGTACGAGTATGAGGATGCGCGAGAGAAAGAGTAGTGGGGACACGCTTGAATGCAGAGCCCACGTGAACAAATTGGTGCTGGTTTCAGTGCTTCAGCGAAACGAAGAGAGAATATGAGTGAAAAAGAGGGAGAAAGAGAAAATGGGGATGTAGAGGAAGAGATACCACGTGTATAAATGTCGGACTGATCCTGATTGTCTGCTCCCATTTGTGCCCTCTCCATCCTTTTTTGAATTATATAGGATAGAAAATGCCTCGTGGATACAGTCCTTGCCAAAACACGTAGACATATGTTTTTGTTAGATTTTTTTTTCTTGTTTCCTTTCGTTTATCCGCGTGTATCCAAATGTTTCACTCACACTTTCCCATTTTTTTCTTTGTTTTTGAAGGATAAAAAGTGGTGACCGTGAAGTGTATATTAAGGTTGTTTGTATTAGGAACTGAGATGGGGATGAAAATATTTTTTGTGTTGGTTTTTCGGTCCTACGTTTGGGTTGTTATAAAAAATTCACGAATTTGCCTCAGGCTGTTCAGCTAGGGGTAAAGGCAGTATAGTAGCAGAGTGTATGGGTTATATAGTGGTTGAGTGTGCAGGGGTAGGGGTGTAATAGAGAGGTGGGATGTGGATGGTGAAAATGCTCGACCTGCTGCTGCGCCTTTGGAATCTCTAGCTAGAAATTTCTGAATTATGAAACAACCGGCTGTTGAATTATAAAAACTAACTGTGGTGTATGTTGTGGAGTGGGAGTGGAATAAGGGAGGGTTAAAATACACGCGTGTGCTCATTTTCTGGCACTAATGTGAAGACAATTGTTTTCAACGATGAACAACTAACGTATAACTATTATACAAACGTGCTCAAGTATTACTCTCAGTGTTTGTTAAAATCATTTTTTATTTTATTTTATTACTTTCATTATTTTCTTGTTCCCTATTTTTTTTTTTTACCAATTAATGAACATACATAACGTGACTTTGTATTTGATGCGTGAACTTTTTTTCCAAGGTTTTTTATTGTTCAATTTTGATACGTGAACAAATGAACAGGTCGTGCTTAACAAGAGTTTAAACTATAGTGCCTCGTCAATTATGAAACAGTCGCACCATCGTTCTAAATTGCACTCTATCAGCGGGGAAACCATGCTAACGTATAACCAGTGCTTATACCAATGTTGAGTATGTACATGTGCTGCCCCTCGGTTCTTCTTTCATTTTCTACCTACCTTTTCCCCCATTTTTTTTTTTATTTCTTCCCATCAATACATTGAAAATTCAAGTTGGATTGTGTAAGTATGTACCTGTCGTTTCATTAGAATAATTTCAGCAATTATTTTCTGGGTGAATGAAAGACGAAGTTTGAAGAATCAAATATTAATTTATATCTAACTGATTTAACTCTGTATAATGAGTGTACGAAGGGGAAGAGAAATGTATAATTCTCATTCTTCAATTATTCTACTGATACATTAATTTTTTACAATCATTCTCAATCGATTTTTAACATATATTGATTGTTTTTTATATATTTAGAATTGATGATTGGTGCTCCGATGTATATTCTCAAGAAATCTACTTGGAGCAAATGATGAATGGAGTATATTGTCGCACACTCGACCTCTTTTTTTACTGAACTGCGTCGTGTTTTGTATCGAAAAGTTGGCTGTACTCTTATCGTACAGAGTTATTTATTATTGCCATCGCTAAAGTTGAAGGGGGTGTATACATATATGGAGTTTGTGGGAGTGCGGGTCGAGAAATGGGAAAGCATTAAAATTCCATTTCTCACTACTGCTACCGATGAGCTAACAGTGTGCACCACCCAACCCGCATGCTCATTTTCAACCCTCTCAGAAGAATGGACAATGCGAAGACTGATACTCTAGAATAGTCGATTGAATAATTGAATATTTCTTCCGGTGTTTTTCAATAAACATATATATATATATGTATGTATTTATCTGTGGGATGGAAAATGAAGCGGGGGCGATATATTCGTGATGTCCCACGCATATTTTCATTCACTTTCTATCAATTTAAATGATAAATTCAGCGGTTTTAATTCAATATGCAATTTAGAATATTTGTGAATCATTTAGGCTTATGTATACGTGCGTGAAAGCATTGCCGCAGGAAATACAGACATATTGTCGCATATCATTACGTGTATTTCAGTGAAAATGAAATACTATACACATGCACATTCACATACACTCGTGGCTTTAACGCTGTTATGCAAATATTGCAGTTGCCTGAAGCTACTGTTAGGAACGAGACGGCTTTTCGAATAACGTTTCATTTATGCGCCAACAAAAAACGCGAGAGATTGTTAGATTTGTCATGCATATTGTAGGCGTATATACAGTCTTTATTGAGTTAGTGACAGGTTAGAAGAAGTGGAAGAAAGCAGCCCAAATATTTCGTGACTATAGTGGTGAGCAAATAAAGATACTAAAAAGGTATTATAGAAAAGAGAACGAGCTTACTATTATCAAAGGGCATGATGAATCTGTGGCAACTTGATTTAGGAGATCATATACTTCGAAGAATAGCAAGAATTCCGGTATAATTAGGAATCGTTCTTATTTTATATTGACATCATGTAGCTATGACTGTTTTTCTTCATATTCTGTCTAGTCATGAGTGCTTAAACTTGTTGGATGAGTTTCATTCTCCTCTTCCACTGTTCTCACTAGAATCGGATCATGAATCTCTATCCAATAGTTGGCTGAGTAGTTTTTCGAACTGTCATTTATCAAACTATAATCAATCACTGATATAATCTAACTGAACTTCTGTAAGTCTCCATGACATCATGGTATAGAATGGATTATTATGAATCAATAATCCTTCTTCAATTATTTACACGGTGCAAATTGTCACAGTTTTTTAATTTACTCACTGTGATGAGAACTTGAGTGTTCCTGGAACGTTTTCATTCTCCAAATAGGCGATTGATATATAAAAAGTTTTTAGTGTTTGAGAAGTGGCTATAAAATAAAACACTTGGATTTACAGTGCAGGGGCATCCATTCTGTCCTTGGCCCTCTGCTACAATTGGATCTGTACTAAAAATATACCGCCTTCAGTATTATTGCTATATAGAAAACTATTCTTTGAGTGAATTCCTAGCATATATTCTATAGACTTTTCAACACCAATACATTAACATTTCTTTTTATCACCTCGAAAAATCGCTGAATTGTTTGACAATCGGATTTTTTTTTCACAATCTCCACGTACATTTTATCATGATACCCTTCTCTATTGGCGTCGGAACTCGTTGCGAAAGAAAGGATATGAAGAAAAAAACAAAATGACATTGAGTGCGGGGAGATGAAATAGTATGTTCGTATAAAAGGGGTTGGTGCGTCTGCGCCAGGATATGAGCTAATAAAAATATTACGAGATCCTCTAATCTTTCTCATATAATGGTATCCATAATTCCTCCGGGCTCTGTGGAATCATGATCGGGCCGTTCTCTACCACCCCTCTACCAACAATCTTTCTTTCACCGTTTTTCTTTCTCCAACCCCTTTGCCGTCCTATACTCTTATTTCCTGTTAACTATCCCCTTTTGGAACCTCATCCATATCGGTGAACGTTAAAGTAGATGACGATAAGTTTTAATGTCCTGGGCAAGGACTTATGCCACCCTGTTACCGAAATATCTTCGCTAACTTTTTTCTCCCATCTTTTTAAATTAAAACTTTCCATTTTATGACATATTGACGTGTGTTTATGAATAGTTACAACGTCATGTATGTCAACACTTTCCATTTGAGATCGAGACTTGAGCATCATCGTATAGAAGAAAAAATGGCTATCATCAGAAAACGGGGCTTGAAAATTGCACCCTTAATTTCCATAGAGGAGTATCCAGCTACTGTCACTTGAGTCAAGGAGACCGCAAAGCCCCTTTCACTCACTCCCCTTTTCGCATCCTCCTTCTTCCTCACTTCTTCCTCACTTCTCTACGTCACTCTTCGACCCTCTTCCTTCCGACCTGACCCAACAACCAACCCTCTCTCCATCTGTCGACGGCTCTTCTTCGCAACCCCTTTTAACCACCGGCAACTACCAACCGGGGCTTTAAGCTTCGTAAGCATATCTTTCTAAGCTCTCTTCTTGCCTGCACCTATACCACCGACTTTCCCTTTTTCACCACTCAGTGCACTTCCGCTTGCTCTCTTCTACCCTTATTTACCTACCTTTTTAATCATCAGCGGTTCTACGCACATTTTCGTCTTCCCTATTCATATTTTCTTCTTCCACTTTTTTCTTTTTTCTTTTTTTTTTTCTCGTATTTCTGAATGAAAGAGTGCTACAAAATTTTTATGAAACACGGGAAATATGTAATTTAATTTCAAGAAGAACTGCAATAAATTTCTGAAACCTTATGCACGGGCATTCACAATATTTGAAGCGTGAAGGAATAAAATAACGACCAGGATTTTTCTTCAGTTAGAATTCTACGGTGTGGGATTTCTTACATACATGTTATGCGGACATTATTCACGCATTACAATATGAATTTTCACCCTTGGCTCGATATATGGAGGGTTTGGCGGGGTTGATATCAAACCGGTCTCTTCCGTGTGATATTAATCGAGATTTGTTCGTTGGCTATCCTGTAATTCGGCTACGGGATTCTAGACTATCGTGGCTAACCATACCGTCCACCCCACCTATAATTTTCGGGTAAGGAATTACCCTTGACGTCAGGGTCCCGCTACCCCTCGTGAACAAGGCAAATTACATGGTGCTGACGCGAGGTTCCATTTGGAAAATCGATCGACGAATTACCGACTCGTTTACCTTCATAATACACACACAGGTATCATATACATATTCACGTATGTAATGTTAACCAACGAATATTCATATTTCTACTGTGGATTATCGTCTGTTTTTTTTTTCTAATAATTCACTTAATCATATTTTACCATATCGCATTCCTAATTGATATTGTGTTATACACTATTTTTATTCCTGAAATATTAAATGATAATGGGTAAATAATTACAATAGCGTGTTACAATATAACGTTATGTTTATTGTTATCCAATATTCATTAACCACAATTGTTTATCATTACAAGTCCATTTTTCATTATTTTTTTTTTTTTTTTGGTTTGCATTTTATTCACTCGTAATATACAGTTTTTTTTTTTCTCTTTCTCTATACAATCTCTCTACATTCTTTGCTTGTTTTATTTTTTTGTCATTTCGCCTACAGGTAAATTATATACAAAAGCGCAGGATTAATTCGTCCATTGGCTCTAAAATTCTACAACACACCCCCAATTGTTTTTAATCACACCTTGGGTTCTGTCTATTATACGTTTTTTTCTCTTTTATTTTTACCATTTTTTTTTTTTCTCTTTTTATTTGCTGCAATTTCACTCATCAACATTCTGTCTCATCTGTTGCTTTTCATTATTCGTGTTGCTCAGTAGTGATGGCTCACAGCCACGTCAAAGTACCGGGCACACTTTAAAATTAAATTTACGTTTCTTACGTTTTGTATATATATATATATATCTTGGCTACAAAATAATTGACACAATCTGTCAATAGTTTGGAACAAATTAATGTTGTTGGATTGGTGGTGATAATGTTGGTGATGATGATGATGATGATGGCTTGTCCCAAGAACAATCTGTGTCAATTTTCGCAATCGTTGACATTATATGAAAATTTTATTTCATCGAAACACGTAAAGCTCTGTCGATTATTGATTTCTTATTTATTTTATTGTATTAATGTATATATATATATATATTCAACTTTTTTTCTCTTCGAAATAACTTGAAAAAATCTTTTATCAAGCCCACTCTGCTTTTATATATTCCTTCTTTGTGACATTGCTTTCAATTTAGAATAATATCTTCAAGATGCGATCTATTATATTATTTATATTCGTTTTCCCATATTAATTGTCAATTATTGCCCTTCAAACCACATTGTGACTAAGTGTACCCTCCTGCCACGTATTGGCTGCAAAGAAAAATTCATCTATTTAAATTCTCATCGAATTATTTTCTTCTAATTCAGATTATTCATGTTTAATATGAATAAACATGGATAACGGTTATGATTTACCTCTGTAACGCGTGTCGGGCGCCATTGATGGGCACTTTGCATCCGATGCCTGATGAAGAGAGTGCCAGATGGAAAGAAAAAGCAAAATGAAAATTAATTCATTTCTTGGTAGTATATAGATGAGTTTAAAATCTTACTTTGCGAAAATCGATGTTTGTCCGGATAGTCCGATGATGAAGAAGTTGAATTGGCCTTGCATTGTTACCAAGCGGTGCCTTGGGAGTAGCATCCGAGCCCTGCATTAATCTTCTCAGTGCGTAGAGCTTTGATTAACAGCAGAACATAATTTACCGAATGAGTACATGAAAAATAATTAATAGTTGGATATTTGGGGTTTTTATGTCAATAACAAATTTGAACCATATGTGCTATGTAATAAATTTACAAAGCAATTCACCTCCTGAGCGCTGATATAGATGGGCTTGTTAAGAATTATCCAGACTGTTGTTTCCCAGCAGCCAGGATGAGTTGTGCTACCCTCGTATGTCATGTAACCCGGGGTTTCAGGCAGTAGTTCTTTTAACGATAGATGACCAACTGGTGCTGTTTGTGCTGACAATCCGACATGAAAAAAAGGAAATATTTCCAACATGAATAATAATTTCCATTAGTAAATGTTCATGGAAAGGGTGCCTAAATTCCATCATTCTGAAATCCCTCAATATGAGAGTGCAAGCGCTCAAACTACGCAAACATTTTTCCCCATGTCTAGCTTTATTCTCTTGATGTGTGTCTACATAATGCAAAGACCAGTCGTCTACTATATCAACACTAAGTGCTTTCACTATATGTGTACCCTCCCCATTTGTCCGACACACATTTATACGAGGGCATTTGTTCGCCTGTCCCCAAGATTTTTTTTTCTATATATCATTCAATTTCACATTGTGTTGTTGCACGTATACACATTGAATGTTTTATCATACAAAGGAATGGATCCATCGGATAAACGTACTTCAAGTTGGGTGTATAAAAATGAAATGTTCTGAACACATTGATGGGATTGGTATACGTTATCCGTTGATAGTATCTGCCTACGGGAGATTGAGCGAGAATGTACCAGACGAGAAGAATACGTAGTAGCCCGAGACGATGATTGGCGCCGAACAAATACCGTTACCCTCCCCATATCTCTTATACTCGCAGCCATCCCCTTTCCTATACCCTTCTTGCTCGTACATAATATACAAGAAACTTTCGCCCAACATAACTCGGGCGGCAAACACAACCAAGTGAAGAGAGGGGAACGCACGGACGCACGAGACTTTCCGACATTCTGAACGTAAACACTCAGTGGCAGACAGGGTTTTGGTATAAGGGGATGGTATATATACACTGTATTGCCGTTCACTATATGGATATAGTAACGCGGTTGTACATAAAACATGGACTTGAAGGTGGAAGAGAAAGCGCAACCGCCTAACCTGGCTGTGGCAACGTGGATTTCAAGTTTGGTTAGGTTGACCTAACCTAACTCATCGGGTTAAATTGGGTTGCGTCGTATTCCTGTATCTTCAATATGAGTGAGTCTACTAAGTATACAAGTAGTGTGTATTCCTGCTGGTTATTATACTGAATAGTAGAGGGAAGCAGTAATGTGGCTCGAAATGAACCATTTCGTATGGATCTTCGTGGTTTTCGGGTAATTTGGAGTTTGAAACAACTATCTATTGAGTTTTAGGTGTTGCTATATCCACATGTATATATTTGAATGATATTGTAGGTTAGATTATACGGAAATGAGGTTGCACGTGCGCTGATACTTTTTTGATTACGTTTATTGCAGTCGCCTGCTGCATTTAATGGTTACTTAGTATGGTTGAATCCTTTGTGGTAAAGTGTCTTATTGGTTGGGACATTTTTGGTTGAATTTGAATCCTTTATCTCTCCAACCCCTTTCGATTGCGATTTTTACATATATAAGTTGATATTACTTAGATATTTATGTGTCACTTCTATTTTGAAATGGATGGGATCAATGATTTTGGTGAAAGAAATTGAATCGGTCGTTTCCGGTGAGGATAAAATAATCTGGCTAGGTTTCAGCTTCCAGGAAACTGATTCTCATTCTGGACATTTATAATGGAGGGTTATTGTAAAACGAGCGGTCTCTGGGAATACCCAAACTACTGAAATACATGGTTCGATACTCTGTGAATCAATTTTTCGAGTCACGTGATACACGGTTAACCAATAATAATTGCATCGACTACCAAAGATATTTCAGCCATGACTTTTGACATGAAGCATTCATGTCTTCCTCTTCCATAAACTCCCGAATTCATGTCATCTTTATTATTAATGAAAGTCGTGTGTAATTATTCAAATAATTGATCGACCACAACTGGAGTGGTTTTAAATTTTCCGACATATTTCAAGTTTCACCTCGGCATATGGTATTTTTAAATTCGATTTGTTCCATGTCTTTTTTATCGGTTGAAAAAAGCGATATCTTTTTATTTGAGTGCCATTTTCCGGTCTTTTTCTCTTCGCCCTCACCCAACTGAATTAATATCTACTAAAGAAGATAAAATGTGGAGCACTAACGTGAAAAATTACTTTGAATATTTTGCACTTTCTTCACAGTGGTTTTCATTTTTATGTTTTTTTTCCACCATGCATTACCAATGTCCGCAATGTTATGAGTTAGTGTTCCTGGTGATGGCGGAGTGGTCAAGTGCGAGTGAGGGAAAAATACAGACAGTAGAAGTTGGCAACGATACGCACACACTATATATATATATATATATACATTCATTCATATATAAATGTACATATATACATGATGAGTCAGAGGTGATGGTAGAGAAGCACGGACGGAAATGACAAATAATAACGAGAGAACTCGTCGACGTAGAAATATCAACTGACGTGCTTGCTATTCGAGGCGAAGGGGCAACGAGGGGTTATAGTATAGCACACGCCACGGGGTATGAGAGATGCTCGTATGATTAATGAGATGCATTAACTTTCTTCTTCGTCCTCCCCTTGCGTCACTTCCTCATGCCTTTATTCTATTGGTTGTAGCCAGAAGATGGCAGTGTGAATTCACTGAGAAACATCCACAGTAGTCACACAGATAATATTCCACTCTAACCTCAAAATTGTTTATACATTTTCGACAAAATTCTCTAGCATTGCTATTTTGATTCGTTTTTTTTTTTTTTATATGATGCAATAAAATAGTTTTGCTGCTGGCATTTGTCACGAGATAGTATTATACAGGGGTCGCTCGATACGAGGAGGAGAGGGCAAAGTATGGTATATATAGTGAAAAGGGATAAAGTCAACCCCTCTTGAGAAGTTATAAGGAGCTCTTAGGAAAATTGACCGACCTTAATAGCCCAACCAGCGACGATAATCACGATGATAGACGCGCTGATAATAATAATAAAACCACGCTAGCTCTTTGCGCAATTTCATCATCTATCTTCCTCTCACCTACGCTTCATCTTTATATTATATATATATATAAGTATGAAAACCACTAGTGAAGACAATGAAACCTTTGGCATCGAGTGCGAGACGAACAAAGAGCAGGTGTGAAGTTAGTCGAGAATTGCGAATGTCACAGTGTTGACGTGAAGGCGTGCAAAACCACGACATTATTATCTTGGATTTTATTTTCACTCCAACTTCTCCTCACTGTTCCTTAACGTTTATTATTTTTTCTTTTTCCCTCTTATTTTTCTCCATCCACAATCTCATTTTCCCCAACCCTATATATCCATCTCATCGTCTGATAATATATAGGAAGACGAAAAAATGGCGACTTTACAACGAGACATAACCGATAAAATATAATTTTCTGCAATGTCAATGCACGACACTGAAATATTTTCACCATTATCAGCAATCCGTGTGAGGGGGTAGATGGAGTTGTATGAAGCACCAATGGTTGGTTGCGAGGGGTAGCAATGCTAGAGGTTGGTGATACGATGAAACGGTGGTATGGGGTTGGTGTGCATTAGGTGGTACTATACCCAACGCACGGTCATAAGTAAATAGATTCTGGTTGTGTGTATAGTACACATACTTCAACCTATACTATATACTGTTAGTGGAAATGCTTTTTGGCGGGTCTACGGGGGTCATAAATTCAAATTTCCCGCCTTTTCAATTTAGTAGTATATTTTAGAGGTATAGGTTGCTGTTTGCCACTTCAATGTTATGTGCATATGAATATATACATATATATTTATGTATATCTATATGTATATATATATATATATGTATATACTTATTTGCCGACAATGGGAGAATACTTAGATTCCGTGTCACACACCCTCGGCTCGACATTTTCCATTGTCTCGTGATTTATGGCAGTGTCACATGGAGTAAACCGCCTCTGGGAGATTGTGAAAGAGCACGAGGATATGAGCGTATTATTATTATTATCATTATTATTATTGTTATTATTATTATTATTATTATTGATTAAAAATGTAGAATATAACTGAATAAACGGCATGGTGATATGTTTTGTAATGGCGTTTTTTTTTCTCTTTGTTTGTTTGAATTATGGTTAGGTTTTTTAATTTTGTATTTTATCTCCAACGCTTGCATTATACTGTGCGCGATCAACTGTGGTTTTGCTCGTGGGATGTACTTTTGTTTATGGGGGGATGTACAGTATTTTATTGGGTTTTTTTTTTATGACGAGGGGGTTTTTTATTTTTTTTTTTTATAGGTGGGAGGTTGTTGAGGAGACATATAGGAAACAGTGTCGCAGATGAGTTGGATTTTAGGTTATGTTTTTTTGGTGGTGTTTGTGGTAGTGTGATTTGGCATGGCTGAAGATTATTTTTGGGGGAGAGATTATTGTGTGTGATGAGAGTGGAAGTATTTTTCAGCGGGATCAATTGTGCGGTTGGACAATTTTGTGAGTCGCTATTTGAGATTGTTTGTGCTTTTATTATGTTATTTGGTCGGGATGTTTTGTGATGGTTGCATATGTATCAATATTGTGATAGAATGAATGTGATTCTGGATTATCTATGATAGTTATAACGATGATTGGAGTGTTTATATGGTGGTTATGAGTTTTGTTAAATATGGCAGGGTAATTAAAAATGACGTGAAAACATTGGTGAATTTTATGTAGGGGATTTAAATTAGAATATATGAATGAATAATTTCGAAAAGAAGAAAAAAAACAAAAAATGGTATATTCAGTTCAAGAATGTTGTGTTTGTATTATAGAATTTCAGGGTTTATTTTTGCTATCAATGACTTTGAGACTTTTCGCGCACCAAGTTTCAAGAAATTCTCCCGTCAAAAGGAAATAAATATGTGCTTCAAAGAGTTGAATTGTATACCTTTCTTTTTCACTCTTTTCAAGTTTAATTTCGCTTCAATATATTTGAATACATGTAGAAGTTTTCTTGTACTTTGAGACATCATGAAGATGTTTCATTTTATAGTGAGACCAGAGTGACTCGTTAGGCGAAAAAAAAAAAAAAAAGGTCACACAACGTCGATTTTTCTTTTGGTTATATTTTCTTTCTTTTTAGTCTTTTGTTTTCTTTCATATTCATTTTTGTTCTTTGTTGCTTTCATTTTATATACACTTGCCACCAGTAAACAGTGTTCTATATAACTCGTTTCTTGCACTCCCTTTTGCCCTTTTTTTTTTCGCCATCATTTTCCATTTTTTTTTCCCCTTTTTTTTTCTTTTTCGTTCACCTTCCTCCTCGAGTTATTTTTCACTCGGCATTTTATTTATTATCCCGCTCCCGCTGGCACTCTTGGCGGCGCCCCTATGTACCGGATGCGCTACGAGTTATCTGGTGCGTGAAGCGCGTATTCATCTGATGTGCCACTCGTGAAAGCTGTGGAAAGAGTGTTGAGGGTAGGAGAGAAATGTATATGTATATACATTCACATATATCATTGCTGCCTTTTTGGAGAACGTTACTAATTGCGTCCTGCTCCACCTCTTGCCTCTGCCTCACTCCCTCTACAATTTCCTCTACTACTCTTTCAACCCCCTAACATAAATATATATATATAATGCTACTGCTGTATACAATATATTTACAAACACTTCTTTTTATTCGAGGGGTTTTTTATTTTTTTATATATATTATATAAGAATTTGGGGTTTTGAAATCGTGTGACCTGAGAATTTTTTTTTCTTTATTTGTAAAGAAAATTTTGTGTAAAAAATTACTTTGAATTATTCACGTGTAAGTAGTGGACTCGTGTTGACAGTGTGATGGAAATTAATATTGGGTAGGGTGGAATTGATGAGGACGTGGGGAGAATTTATAAAGTCGCTGACGCGATTATGTTTTCGTTATATTTCAGGGAAATTATATATGAATTTTCTTCGTTGAATTTTCGTAGGTTTTATATAGAATGTGTTCGATATACTTTAATATTTTATAGTATCGATTTCGAATTCAAGATAATGTTTGTACTTTTAGTTCGACGCTGAATTTACAAAGACTTTTGTGGGTATTTAATATCTTCGTTATTTTAAGAGAATAAATAGTAATATAATATTTTTTATGTATTGGGAATTTTTATTTTCAACTTATATACTTACATCGGTATTGTACTTTGTTGAATACACTCGTTATTATCCGTAGTTCCGGATTTGGCGTGTCACCCAACTGAAACAGAAAATATTTATAACAATACTTATGTACATGTGGTAGATACACTCTTACCCTAATTCACTTTTCATTGATTTTATAAATGTTCACATTAACTCGGTCATTATTTATTGTCTAGTGTATGAAAAAAAAAAAAAATATATATATATATTACAAAGTCAAGAGAATTCAACAGAAGCTAAATATAAAGTCAAAAACTTCAGTATACTATCTTGAAGAGAATTTTCACTAAGCAAATAAGATACTCTCTGTACAGTACAGATTGGAATTGTGTATAGTATTTCCTCCAGAGATTTCAATTGGATACTGTTCACACAATATCTCTTTACTCTCAAGTTTGTTTGGGTAATCTGTCTTCGAATTTAGCCAAAACTTTTCGTGACTGACATCATCTTGGGGCCACTCATTCATTTGACTCACACATTTCCACTCACTTCCTTGTCCTCGACCACAACTCGACAACGTTGAGAACAAATCCTCAGGGTATAATTTGTCTGAATTACAGTAGTCAAAGCATGATCCGTCAACGAGCATTCTACCTTCCACTATCCCATCCACATTTTCACCTACTTTCTGTAAGTCATAGCCTCATTAAGAAGATCGAGCACCAATGAATAACATCTTCATCATTTTTACTTGATTGAATCACAATAATACGAATGGCAATTTATTGATGGTGATTGGTTGAGATACAATTTACAGATAAATAATAATAGGAAAATGGAGATGATGATATATGAGCTGATGTTATTGAGAGTGTCCTACAACTTTGCAAGTCAAAATTGAGATATCTATTGAGCCAGCATTCGCCATGTGTGATGATAAATAACATTTAGTTCCAATCATTGTGTCAACAAACAACTATGATTTTTTTCCTTTCTTCTGAAAAATATCTTGAATATCTTTTACTAGGGATCTAATATATCAGTGAATATCATATTGAATGTTGAATGAACGTTTAGGACTGTATCTCCTTTGGAACGATATCATTTCTTCATATTGTACACAATTCGTTTTCCTATATTTCTCCAGTATTAAAATTTGATCTCACCAAGTCATATTTTTTTCATGGGATAAAATTAACCTCTCTCTAAAATGACATTTGGATAGTAATCTTTCATTTAAAACCGCAATCAGCATTGCACTGAAACTTTATTAATGCAAGGACCTTCTCAAAGAATATTAAAAATCCAATAATCATTACCAAGATCAAATTACAGAAACTCCTTTATAATTGAGATCACTTAATTCACCTGAATATTTTCATAAATCTTGAATTAATCGTATCTCTGTAAATGTTTGGCCAACATTATATGCATCAAGTTTCATGAATAAATAATCCGTGATGTTTCACAAACATAAACCAACATTTTCCTCTCAACTTTGTATAAAAAGTAACCGCAGTTAAAATTCAATTTCCATCTCGTCATTAAAATCCCCGGGGGCCATAGCATATTTATATTTAAGGTCATAAGGAACATCCCCAGCATAGTCACTACCGCTACACCACTCAAGAGACTTCATTTATTAACTTGCAACCTCGTGAAATTAAAGCTCTGCCAACGTTGTTGATTAAGGTGCGACGATTAACGGGCGTCTAACAACAGAGAGAAGAGTTTTGCGCTTATCTCCATTATTTCTATTTCCATCTTGTGGATATTTTATACCATCTCTCGTTTTATATAGTACCAAATAGCACACAGACTCATTGCATTTTCTCATCTTCATCCTATCTGGTAATCCATGTAACATCAATACTCAGTAAAATGCAGCACAAATAGACACACATTTCCAGAAAGATGCTATTATCGTTATTGCTATACTTCAAGCTTCCATGCACTCGTACTTTTCCTTCTTCAACCCATTGATGCCTATCGAGGTAAAACGTGTGAACATCTACCATCTTATAATGAAAAGTGGCTTCAACATGGTCTTATCTAGTATAGACAAATAGAAAGTGATAGTATACATTGGAAACAAACACTTTTGCATTCATTGTCACCATTTCAAACGACTATATAATATCCAGTTACTCGCTCAGAGCAATTTCACCATCACGACTTTTCGAAAATGTTATATAACCCCGGATGCTCGAGAGAAAGCTGAAGATAGTGGAATTCCAAGCTATATAGAAACAGTCTATGTAGATGTACAGTTGTGTGTGAGTGTGTGTTTGTGCATTATGGAAAATCCAGAGGACACGAGGGAGCTTTGGCTTCGGAAACTTGAGAATTTATTCCCACGACAAGACCCACCAGCGCAGCTTTTGCTTTTCATCATCCTGTGAGACTTGGTCTGCATATTTGTCTGATACTGCTACCGGTAGTGGTGATGATACATTTGTGTTATGTTGGTGCTTTTGGTATCTGTTTGGCCCGTTGCAGAAATAATTGTTCACAAATGTACATTGCCTTTAACATCATTCCATCTTTCCATTGTAATCTTTCATTCTATCGCAGTGATATCAAGTGACGCTTATTAATTCTCACAATTCTTTATGGAAATTTGTTTTATGTGAGTCTGAAATTTTATACGCAGTTGTTGGATAGTTATGTCCATCTCTTCATCAACTTTCACTTGATTATACAGAGTTTAAATTGTCAGATAATACTTGGTGTATCATCGAATGCTCGTGATACTTTACAAAGACGAATATAGTGGTGGAAGAAGTGTGAGCGTGAAGCGATGCTACGTAGATGGGATAGATGCTTTAACTTTCGGTATAATTGCCAATTTAGACAGCTTTCCAGGTTTGATTAAACTTGCTAGATATATATAGCGTGTATCTCTAAAAGCATGTTGATATATGAGTAGCTCTCAGTGAGCTTCGATGGCGCTTGATAAATTCTTCAAAGCTTTCAACTCTTTGGAGTGTTATTTTCTATCGTATGTGGTTAGACATTAATTAGGAAGAAAGTCATACAAACCTGTACCATCAACGATATTGCTACGAGACCTTGGCTTTTGTGTTGTGCTTCACTCATATTATGATACAGCTCAGCATTGAATCCATATACCTGTATCTGTAAGCATAGTAATGACAAATTATGTCAAATTAATTGTATTTAGTTACGTTAGACGTAAAGGAGCTGTTATGGTGAAAATTTTACACCGGAATAAATGGAACCGTAATAACAACTTTTATTATACTTAAATATTCCATATAATATGAGAATCTTGAGAGGTTATATGAACCTTGAACCGGTGGGTATAAAAGACATTGCGACCATTTATTTTCTTGGTTTGAATCTTTATTATTAATGAATATAATTATATAGTTCGAAATATTTGCAATGATTTATGGATGATAAAAAAATTTTTTGGCAAGGAAAAATGATGGAAGTTCTATATTCCTTTGTCTGCGATGTTTATGGCCCCTTAATAGTCTCTGTTCTGGAAGTTATGTTATATTGTGCTGAATGCATTTATTCGTGATAATAATAATATAGTGTCAGAGGATATTGGAATGTATCATCATCAATATAGAAAAATTAACAATGTTTGATCTACATGAAACGAAATTTCTCACATGAATAATGGAAATTGAAATATAATTCATCATACAATCTGTATTGAAGTTTTCGTACTAATTCAAATACAAATTGTATATAAATTCAATATATGGATATGTTAGCCATATATAAAATACAGATATAGTATATGGTTGAGGATATACAAAAGGGAGTGGATAAACCGAAAATACAATAAATTACTGGCACTTTGTGGGCGCCGCTGGAGAGCGCTCGTATTCGAGAGCACTGAGAGGGGTTGAGACCCTCTCCTAGCTTTAACAGAGGAGGATGAAATACCTACGATGCGACGGGGCATGCTTCAAAGACACGGTGGAAGCTTCTAGTAGACAGAGAGTGAGCGCACGAGACGTATAGTAGTGGAGGATGAGAAGTAGCATACAAGGTGGAGGTAAAAAAAAAATATAAAAAAAGAGAAAAATAGAGTTGGGCTAAATCCACTGTGCCTGATCAAAGTATGACGAGTACTACTGAAATAGGGGATTCCCATTTCTTCCTTTGCGCTTGTACTCCTCTTTTTTTTTTTTCTATATGTATAAAAAATTTCCCTTTTTCGCTTGCACTGTCTCATTATATATATATATATTTTTTTTTCTCATAGCTTGTGACTCCTTGCGTCCATCAGTCTCTTCATTTTCATTCTTTTTTCTATTACCACTACCACCTACTACTGGTGCTGCTTATTTTTTCATCTTCAAGCGCCACATCGTCTTCTCAGCACCGTCAATCTTCTTTATTCGTATTTCAGTATAAAATGGCGTGGGAGAATTTTGAATGAACGGGTGTGGCTATACAAAATACGGGCGTTATCAGGACACACAAGTAGTCCCTCTATCTTTTCTTCTTCTTTTTTGCTTTTCCTTCCTCTTGATGGCCGTTCGCTCTTTCCTTTCTTTTGCATACTCTGAATGTCTGATCAAAGAAAATTTCACGCTCTTCTTTTCACCCAAGAGAAACTGAATCGCGAGCATTTTTACCCAACGGCAAGCGCCAATACTACTACCTAAATTCAACCCACCACCATCGTCTTCAACTTAGATAACAGAAAAGACTCCCTTGGGCAAATGAAACGTCGATCGTCGCTACGCCTGTCAGAATTCGGTGGTAGGGTTTTGGAGAAGAAAAGAGGGTGGTCGAAGGAAATAACAGTGTGAAAGAGTAAAACTGAACGAAAAATTTTCTCAGCGATGATAATAGACTTGATGATTTTAACTTCAAAGAATTTGCCCAAAATATATTGTACAAAAATAAAAATGGAGGAAGAAGAATAGAGGTACGTGTGTGTTCAGTGAGTTATGTAAAATTATTATCCTACCATATACACATATACACAATGGATTTTCGGGAATTTAATGGCAAATATTCAAAGCTCGTGTGATTACCGCACACGACTATACTCTCTTGTTGTAAATTCCATTCTTACGTTTTTTTTTTCTGCTGCATTCGAAATTCCATGTAGGAAACAGTATGGTCGAGGTGGATATATATATATATATATATGGTGATGACAATATATAGGTAGCTTGAAAAATAGTTCTCGCTATCCAACAAATTTATCTATTTTCTTTTTTATCATTCAGGAATTTTGCTTCATTTTTATTTCATTCTATATATTTTTGTTCAACCGATTTGGTTTATTCTCTTTTTGAAACAGTGTATTATTTTGAGGGGCAATTCTCAGTCAATAAATTTCGCTGCAGTATACTAAACGGACGTGACGTGCACAAGAGAGCGAGAATGGAAGTGTGCTCTCGATTACTCGATTCCTGGAAACTGGTGCAGACCTGGGCAATGGGGAACGTCAATGGTGCTCGCGACGCCATGGACTTTGGTTCCGGTGTTCTCAATTGTCCATACTGTTAACCCCCATCCTCATCACTCTTCCCATCTCTCATCCTCATCTTCTTCGTTCTCTCTCGTTTATTTAACGTTGAAGAGGTGCCGAAGAAGAGAATGG
This sequence comes from Zele albiditarsus, assembly GCA_958496275.1. Classification (NCBI taxonomy): domain Eukaryota; kingdom Metazoa; phylum Arthropoda; class Insecta; order Hymenoptera; family Braconidae; genus Zele; species Zele albiditarsus. The sequence goes on from OY292415.1 coordinate 5,444,935, forward strand.
AGGAGGTGAGGGGTTCTAAAGAGTCGTTTTGTTGTCGCAGCAGTTGGCACGTTGTTTATTTATTCGATCACACATACACACACACATCATATCGTTCATTCTTCCACTGATTCACCACATATAGAATGAACCCTGTATTTTTTCACAAATGACTTTTTCTACTTAAAATTCTCTGATGATATTGCGCGAGTCTACAAAAAAAAAAAGTTATTAAAATATCGATGCGATGTTCGAACACATTCATTCTAATTTCATGTATTTTTTCAATCGTCAAATGGTGTCATTACGTCACGGGAGTTTTCATCTAGTCTTGCAGTTTTTCACACACACATATATTTGTATATTCCCACGTAATAGCCACTGGCAGCAAATCCAACAGAATAGTCTAGACACACCAACGGATATATACACACACAAGCCTAACTAGAAAGTTAAAACCAACGTGCTCGCGGCTAAGTTTGGGTTTCAAGTTTCAACCGGGTATTTACATTATTCCGTATTCACAGCTAGGCTCTTTCCGTGTAAACCCCCTTTCGCAAGTAAACTCGCCAAGCATCCGGTTTATGTATTTTATTTGATATATTTTACACATAACCGATATTTTATGTTTTTATTTTAAATTATACAATTCCACGAACATCACACAAAAGCATTCCCATCCTATCTCTCATTCGTTCTGTCTCACTCGCTCAACTATCATCCCCCTTTGTATATCCATATTGTGTGAGAGTCAAGTATAATTGGCACGTCAGAAGCTGCATCCGTGGCATATGGGCATGCCATCACGATTTCTGGCTCACAATGCTCCATTCTCCCATGATAGATATACGGCCGTAATCCACTCGGTTCTTCCCCTTCGACCCTCTACCCCCGTCATCTTTCTGGCCTAGTGGGCTGCCAACTATATTAACCCATCCCGCGAGCCAGTCAGGAACCACCTCCTGATGCAAGCAAGGGACGCACCGATGAATTTCTGCATACGCACGCATTGTGTGCAGATGAGCTAAACGTTATATCGATAGAGTTCATATCATTCTCACTCTGTATAATCATGTCCCAAAGATGTGAATGGTGGTTGTATCAATATAAATCATTGAATCCAAATCTCTACCATTGAGACATTTGAAAAAGTATGGTCATAAACAAAAGTAGATCTCTAAATGGTAGAATCATTGAGAAGATATATGGAATTGGTGTCAGGAAAAAGTAGAATTCTTGTGGGACATGGTAGTTCATCTTGCCAACTGAAACTCAATTCGTTGGATGTTCAGACAATGTTGAGGGTACATTTTCCATGAAATATGGTATAATGAAAAGATAATCATCGTGCTTCAGTTGGAGCATATAGAAATATGCTGTAAATTGACTTAATAGAACAGTATGTGCGTGGTAATTGGTTCCAAATTAGGAACTGAACTTTTGATATCAAAAATTCCTCAGCATCGCACCTTTGGGGATAATTTGTGGCAATGCCCAGTGGTTCGGCTGTAGAGCCCCATGTTAGCATTATGCTCCTGTCACCACTCAAATTAGGCCCTCCTAATTGAGCCAAATATTATCATTCCGATTCACCTAATATCTCAGATCTAATCTCTGATCTGCACGAACTACTTATATCATTTGTGAATTTCGGTTAATGATCAACTTAAGGATCCACTTTAATAAGTAGTTTTAGATTTACCACAATTTTAACACTGCTCGTTATTATGTGCTGAAAAGTGGAAGGCAAAAAAGAGAATATTTAACGAAATTTATTGTAGACGGGACGCTTCGTTCTGGACCTTGTGCCAACAATCTTGCAATCTCAACGATGCCTCGTCGGGAAGGTTTGAACGCTATAGTGTGAAAGTAGAGTGGAGAGTGAGGGCGAGTAAGTGTGTGTTAGAGGGAGGGAGAGAAACACTCTACACGACAGACAATCGCAAGCGCGACGAGAGGGTCGTTCAACTATAAACGACCACTACAATTACGGTCTCGTGGCGGTACCGTCGTATTCCACACGCGCGCGTTTCAGTGTAATAATTAAGGAAATTTACGTCTGAAATGAAACAATCAAATTACTAACTCCAACCCAGGGCTTTATGAAGAGCTTGAAATAAGTCAGTACACTTTATCTTGTTATTACAATGCTCAATTAAAAAAATTAGCTATTATAAACCTCTGCACTGTAATTTAATTGGAATTCATTGTCGGATTCACAACACTCCCAGTGTCTCAATCATTTAAATGATATCATGAGTTCAACCTTAACTCGAATATCTACTTTGGTCTGGGATCAATCAATATCAAACGTTTTCCGAGGAACTATTTGCGTTTGTAATTACCGGCCAATTCCAATCTTCTAAAACAAGATACCGTTAATGATGCAACCTATAAATTACCGTAACCTCGCATAGAACACCAACAATATCTATAAACTAGTATTAATATTTTCAAGTGTTTCCATTTAAGATGGTCAAAGTCGATAGTTGGATAGTCAATTCAATATTGGTACAGGAATTCCAATTGTGTATGTATATGTGGGCTAGTATCCTTTGGCCCAATTGGCTCCAATTATGCGGCTGTCAATTTGCTGCGCCCACTCTATATCTATCACAATGATGATTCCACTCGTATCACGGACGTTGTTTGGCCATTAGCGTCGAGCCGATGACACTATTGGTTGTATAGGGGCAAATACGAAGCCAGTTGAATGATGAGGGCTCAACCGAGCAGCATCTAGTTGAAGTACCGCAAGCCACTTGGCAATCCCCACAAACGTCATCACTTACAAAAATCCTATTCACTGGAATTGATTATGGGCTTGGATGGATTGAGTGGCTTAAGACTTCGAATGTTGGTTGAATATAGGAAGATGCTTCGTGTAATTTCCATCCAAGATTAATTGTTTGTGGTTATCTCGACCGTTTAGATGCATCCCCCCCCTTGCTAGCAACCAATGAGCCCTTTAGCAGTCCTGTACAGGCTGATGACCACTCCCAGGTACTCTATCACCTGGTACTCACTATTCGATTCCTGACATCAAAGCAAGCGTCCATCCCTCAAACAACCAGAGTAATAGCACAAACTCGAATGGAGTAATGTGCACTTGCATCACAGCCCATTGTGTATTTCTGTGAACATATATATATTCCCCGCCCAAGCTCTTCACAAATCCCCAACTCTAGTTCGTCATTCACTATTGGGAGTTGCGTCAAGTCCCGAAGAGGATAATACAGATTTTGATTAGCCAGAGTAAACCGACACACACCGGGATATCATGCGATGACTATTGGCTGATGATTAAACTCTATAGGTTTAACCAATGTTTGAATCAATTGGCGCGATCCCTGATGGGAAATATTGAAGTGATATTTGATAGTAGAAACGTGGGGGAAAAAAAGAAACAAAAAAAGATACAGTTCAATTTATTTCGGAAATCCTCAATTCCGTGTGAAATACAATTGTTTGATTTTCATTCCATTGTGTGATGATGAATGGGATTAATACTTTTCAATTCCTTCTTTTTTTTCTTTTGGACCCTCGCATTCCAGATAGCGGCTATACGCTGATGGATTGCGACAACTATATGTGAAGAGGATTTGAAACCGCAACCGCGAGGAAATTGGTGGACAATTGATTGGTTTCTATACGGACATCATCAACTGTTCGCGGTCATCTTACTGATCTATCTGATGATATTGATTATTAATTGTTAGATATGTAGGATATATTTTTACCTCAGCAGGAAAAGAGTATTTGTTGACTTGATGTTCAGAACCATGCTCGTTGGTCATCCCATAATGAATATAAATTTCTTCGAATTGATAATGATACGCTAATGGACCCCCAGTGATGTTTACACGAATTTTTGCCTCTTTGTCAGCTTTGAATACCAAAAATTGTCCAGTGTTGTGTAGGTGTCCTGCCACCTGTAAAATTCAAAGTTATTATAAAGTTAGTGATAAAAAATAATCATCAATTAATTTCCTTTCTTGCGAGTGCTTTATCAGACTATATCTTCCAAGGGTTTTGTCTTCGTTTTTGCTATTTGTACGTGTCTGTATGTATGTGTGTGTGTGTGTATTGGGGGGGGGGGGGGGGGGGGGGGGGGGTCTGCTTGAAACGGGAGTTGGTTTTTGGGGTGCGATGACAAAAACGACGTGACGCGTTTGCACTAGGGATTCTACTATAATTGATTAGGGATTTAATTGGACGGAAATGGTGAAGGCACCACCTTGGCATCGGTTGGCAGCGGTTGGCGAAAGGGAATATAGGGTTGATAAAGTAAAGAGGGTATGGGGTGTTCGGTGGTGAGATGGGAGGCTGGTAGGGCATGAAAACTCGACGGCGACTGGTGAGGGAAGTCCATTTTCTTGTACGTTGCGCGAACGTGAATTATGACGTCATCAGTTAGAAATAATGAGGTAACCTCAGTGCGCGGATTGGGAATGGAAAGACACGTCAGCAAAATTTTCGTAGCGATAACCTATTATTTTGCAATTAATTCTCACCTCTTTTTTTATGTCCCGCTTTTCAATTCACCTTCATCATCCCTTATTTATATACAGTCATATTGCTATGAACCCCAGTTTCACATGGGTTCTAGTAACGATTTCAATGACTCAATATAACTTTCATAGGGGTTCTTTTGAACTTCGTCAAAATCTATTTTATTCCTTCAATCATTTGCCCTTCTGTAACAAACTACGCCAAGAATTTTCCAATTACTAAAATAACTGTAAAAAATCAAATGTTTGAAGAGGTTAACCTACTATTTTCTTCATTTGTTTCAAGAAGTGCTAAATCAAAAACGTACGCATAAAATACGCGATTTTTCGAACTTGGATTCAAGTATTCCAACTCAAAACACCTGTCTGTAGATTGTATTGATCAGAAAACTTGGATTAAGGTGAACTATTTCATCGTTCAAGTTTGCAATGGCTTATTGTTCGCGCTGTGAATAAAGAATATATTGGAAGCATATAATTCTTAATCAAAAAAAATAAAGGGGCTGACGGGTTGGTTGTACTAGAATGGGAACACGTGGGTAAATGAAGAGTTGGATAAATAAAGGAGCAAAAAACGGAAATCGCTATGAAGGGTTATGAATAACAAAGGCAAGGCGAAGCAGCTCGAAGTAGGAGAAGAAGAAGAAGAAGAAGAAGTAGAAGAAGAAGAAGTATTAGTAGGACTTGTAGGTAAGTAGATAGTGGTGGGTATAGGTCAGACAAGGCAAAGCACAAGAAGGCAGAGCAAAAGACGTAGTCAGCGGAAACGGGCGGAGTTTCTCTAAAGCCAAAGAGACGCGCACACGCGGTCTAGTCCGTTCTATTGTTTAATTTAAGTGCCAAAGTTTTAACCGAACGGTTGGGCGTATGACGATAGAAGAGGGTGGGTTAAAAGGTGGTGGGTGGAGATGAGGAGGGGACATAAATTCGGCACTAGACGTTGCGATTAACCTCCGATGACGTCAGCCTGGATGTGGTCTAGCTTTTGTGGGCTGACGGGGCGCTTCCGAACACTATCCTCTTTTCCTTTTCCTTCCACGTTTTTTTCTTTTTTTTTTTCACATCCTTTTCCCGTTCTTTTTTCACCTCACTGACTTTTTTTTTGTTCTCCGCCGCGCGCGGGCTATGAGCACCACGAGAGAAGAGACTTTTAAACAATAGAATTTGCACGAACGTTTAAGGGTGAAAATGTCCCCATCACCTCCGGGCGCGGAAGCGTGATATACATGACGAAAGTATAAGGGGTTGAAAACAGAGTGCGTATATCGCATAGGTTAACATCTGTGGTGGCGGAATGTTTCCTTTGTCACCCTCATTCAGCACACCATTTAAAATATAAAAGGGGCTTTTTTTTCTCGTTTTTAGTTAAACAAGTCGCATGTTTTGTATTATCAATTGACAATTGCATTCAAAGGAAATTCGTGCTTTCAGTTTGGCCAATTGGTTTTTATTATAGATAACACGAATTTTTATTTCCGTATAGGGTGATAAATTATTCAACGGTTTAATTGCACCACGATTCAGTGTTAAATGCAGTGCCACATTGTTGTATTAAAATGAGAATGGATTTCAATTAAAAACACTAAAAGCTCAGAGAATATTTTTTATTATTTTTCTTTTTTCAATAAATTTGCTAAATAGATATTGATCATCGATATTATATTTCATATAAACTGATGTACATGTTTTTATTTTGTTGGCTATTGGGAAATAAATGGTGTTGATGTATGTACATTTTGAAGTTGAAAAGACTATACTACATACGAATATTCGTGTTTATATTCAGCCACGAATCCCTTTGTTGCGAGTTTGATGAACGACCGCGTAATTAATGGGCTCGTCGTTGAATTAACATGTTACATATCGTGTGTTGCAAGCTGACGTGATCACAAATTGAAATTGCAAAAATCGTTCACGGTTGAATGGCAGTTGAAAAACATCGATGACCAACAAAAAAAAAAAATACATACTAACAGTCGGGCCAGTCATGTTTTTGTTTAATCTCCATTCATTATCATCATTATTATTATTTTAATTTCTTCACTCCAACATTGACAAAATATTGTTTCACCAGTTTCGGTTAAATTATGTGGACAGGGGTGATCCAAGATAGGTTAAGAGTGGTGTGGAAAAATGGCTGAAAAAAAAAAGGAGAAAGTAAATAAATAAAGTTGAACGCAACTGAGTCTGATGCCACACTGGAACAAACTTTGATATCTTTCTACGACGTGATCTTATCAACTTTTCCTAGTTTGGATGTTTCGAATTAAAAAGTTTTCTTTTTTTTTTTTTTGCAACTGCGTCACGGTCATTCCCGGAGGGACGCGTGCGGGAATGGTGTATAGATAGAGAATATAGTTTTGTCATGGAGGTGAATGAGGTCGAGTGGGATAAAAGAAAATAAAAAAACAAACAAACAAACAAAATGGGGGACAGTGGGGTTATAGTGATAAATTACCTTGTGCTTGTCCACCTGAACCGGTCTCAAGTGTGGATCGAAGAGCAACTTGTCCGGCTCAATGTTGATAGGACTTTGGCGTCTTCCTTTGCTGCACAACGACCATTGCGGATTTATTAAACCCCAGAAAGACGGTCCTGCAAAAATATAAGAAAGAAAATGTACTGTCATAATTTTATTTCTTTATACTGGCTTCTTACTATTATATAATTAATGTTTGTTGTAACGTCGGGTTACGATTCACATCGTGCTCTATGATACGTTGATGATATTTAATATTTATCAGAAATTGCAACTATCATCTAATTATATATTGTCGAACTGAGTCAGGATAGCGTTTATGGAAGCTATTGTTGAGCGTTGGCACGTTCCTTGGCAAAGGATCAGATTATAACCGGCTGGTGCTCGATGAAGAGTCCAATATGCAACGCAGCTTTTCATACGTTCAACTAACTTTAGTGGTTGAGAATCCGCATATGAGAAACATATGAATCATATTTCAGCCGTGCAATGGTTTTAGGAAATTATAAACCCTGAATAATTAATACTTGAGATAGATATACGGAATGTTGTATACATTGAAAATATTGATTCAAGTATAATGAATATTTTATTCAATATTAATCGTGAAAAGTTTTAATTTCATTCTCAAATAACTCTGTCACAAAGCTAATACGAATGTTATCACATGGTGAAAATGTAATATCAGGTCAAGTATTCGTCGCGCACGTGTCAACGTGCGATATAGATATGTGAAAAGATGTTGAATGTACGGTTTAAGGTCATTTCAAAAGTTTCAATGACATACACATACGCACACAGGAATATTTGAAATTTTTACAATTTCAAGTTTGTGAATTTTTTTTTCCGAATGGTTGGAAAGAGCTTTTTCAACTCCATCTATGTTTGTTATACGAGATCATAATATATATATATATGATTCATTTATTTTTTCCTTTTTCCCCCATGATGTGCTTTCTCGACCCCGCAATTTATTTCTCTCCGTCACCTCGTCATTTTTTTCTTCTTTCTTTCTCCTCTTGACTCGCGCAATTCACATCATTTCGCTTTGACTCTGCAGAGAAATTTAACTTTTCTCACTTTTGCCACTGTGCCCATTTCGTTTGAATTGATTTGAGGAAATTAGCTGTACTCGCTATCTCACGTATTCTAATTTGTTATTTCTTTTCTTTTTTTTTTTTACTATTATTTATAATGAGTTCTCGTCTTGTATTCCATCATTCATCGTTAATTTTTCTTCACAACTCCAAGACAAATATAATTAAAGTGAAGAAACATCAATTATACATTCTCTTTTGTATATAATTAAAGATCACTGACGAAAATATTCCAGTGATATTTCATAGTGAGAACTCATTACGAAGAAGGTAACAAAAGTATATACAGATAATTTTATGCCAAGTGAATTGAAGAATATTTAAAAATGAAATTGAGAATACAAAGTAATAAAAAGAAAAGAATTAATAGCGTTGAGGTAAGTTGGTATATTACTTTGTGGAAAAAAAACATTTGAATTTATTCTATTTTATTGATATAATTGTTTGTTTAATTATGTGGTAAATGTTGAATTGTAGATTATATACACACGACAATAATTAAAATTTATTCAGCAATAAAAGTGTGCTTGTATTCTTGCTTTTGCACTTCCTCTTTATAGTGATAAAACGACGACGGACGTTGAAATTACCCGCGATGAACATCAGTGATAAACAATGCATGTAATCATATGCGAGAGTTTAATTACCAAGATTTTATTTCATTTTTTTTTTCCCACTTTAACTCGTCACAATATAATCACAATGTGAAATGTTAAATCATAGAAGGAAAACATTTCTAAATGCTCAGTACGACATTGTATATAATTATCATTTAAATATTCATCACTGCGGATGCACGTAATGAGTTTGTCTATTATTAAAAAAATAAAATACTTGTACTCTCAACAGAATATCGGTGGAATAATTATTATACACTAAAATATTAAATTAACCATTTCTATTGAATAATATTCATTAAACATTCACAAATATCGAATTTTTAATATTACACTATTAAATTAGAATTATAAAATTATACAAATCTAGGTCGAACAGTATACATTCTTCTTTTTTCCATTATTATTTCATTAAATAAATGTGATATACTAGAATAATAATTAATGCATAAATAAATAAATAAATAATAAAATTAAATAATCAATATCTTAAATTAATATTTTTCTTTAAATTCATTTTTGCCATATCATTTTATTCATTTTATCAACAATCAGATTCTCATAATGTACATTTTATTAAAACAGTCATTAAATATCCGTCTTTTATATCTACCATCATTTTACGTTTCTTCAGTGGCATCTGCGTTTAATTATCTATCCCTTCGCCAATTCTACAGACAGATCGGCAAGCAATTTATAACGAGAGAGAATAGATTTTTCAACGTATTTCCAGTGAAATTCCCTTTACCCCTACAGCCCTTATAGAGTCGTGATTGTCGTATAGTTCCACTTCGTTTCTCTATCTCATACCCATTCTCTCTTTATCTCTTGACGTCTTTCAATCCCTTTACCCCACTCACCCACCTTTTTCCAATTTTTTTTTTTCTTCTTTTTTCTCTGCACTGGTTCTCCCATCAACTAGAAGGTTATTGACGATTATATAGGTCCGAATAAGGATGTGCCCCGCCATTGGAAAATGTCGCAACTACCCCTGAAGAGACTCGAACGAAACGAGAGATTGGTGCCAAGTCCAATTAAGATGTTTTTCAATGTGACTCGGTAGAGAGGAAGGCCAAAAGCTTTGTAGACGTACAGATAGGTACTATTCTCTCGCTTTTGGCGACATCTACTGTATATTTATATATATATATATATATATATATATATGTGGGGGTGGTGTGCTTGGGCGATCTCGCGAATTTTCCCCTCTCGCGTGGTGTCTGTATACGTATACCTACCCGGTGAATTCATATGCATACATGAATACATTTCACTGTTTCTCCAATCAAGCCCGGACCGGATGTTCGCGCGGAGTTGGGTCGAGTTGGTATATAGTGTGAGTCTGTGCGCAGGGTAAAAGGGAAGGGTATATATATATATATATATATATATATGACCATAGGTTATAGTTGGGCAACTATTGTCCAGGTGTATATGGTGATATGGAAGTAAATTTTTTTTTCATTTGTTTTTTTCTTTTGATATTGATATATCGAGTGTGAAAAAAATTTCGTATGGATGATAGTGGTGGGTGGGTGGGTGGGTGTGTATGTGTTTTTTTTTTAGGGGGGCTATTTTTGATTCGGAAAACGTTAGGTGGGATGGGGGTTGGGGATGGTTATTGACAATTTTAGAGAGAGTGGGTAATTTTTGGTGTTTGGAAATGAAGAGAGTTTTTTTTTTTGTACGATAGTTTTTTTTTCTGTATTAATAAATGTGTAGTGGTCTAAATTCATGTCATTATCATTGATTCATATAATTGGCAAACAATTTAATGTGAAATTAATAAACCAAAAAGAAAATGGTAAGATTAATAATTAAGAACAATGAAAAAAAAAAATATTTCATCCTCAAAATGAATTTCGTTTTTTCTTCAAGAACAGTTCGACGTTTCAAAGTAGTTTAATTTCTCTGAAATGGTTGGAGATTTACTCGAATGCGAAGAAACACCGTTAAACTCCACAACAAAATTATGAATATTTATTTGAAAAAAAAAAAGAATGTCCACAATAATAAACTTTTATAATACGTTAAACTTCATCCTCAATATGTATCAAATTTTCTCTCTGTTCAAGTATCTCTTAATAATCTGATTCATAATTTTGGTTTCCTTCTTCGTATATTATATTCTTCATATTCTTTATATTTTCCTTCCATCATATATATATATATATATATATGTATATTCATTTAAATACATAGATATTTCGTTTTCTGTTCTGTTTACCTTATACATACAGTTATTTAAGTCACGATGGCGTTGGCTACGTCGTTTGAATATTATTTCGTCGTATCCATTAAAATTCGGTCTCTTTCTTTCTCTCTATTCGCATTTCATCTTCTATTTTATTTTCCTTTTTTTCTTTTACTCCAACCTCTTTTCTCCTCTCATATTCTCGGAGATATCGCAATAAACCGATCGGCACCACCGGAAAAACTTTTGTCCACGGGGTCAGGGAGAGGACGAGAGAAAAAATAAAAAAATAAAACGTGACAGTGAACGAGAGGGTGGAAGAAAGAGCGGGGATTGAAGATATACATTTCGTTCATGGCGTGTCATTAACGAGCGCAAACCCCTTCGGCGGGACGAAAGATATTCTTTTTTATTTTTTTTTTATTCTACAATATTTTTCTTTTCTTTTTTTTTTCCACTCTTCTTTTTTCACATCAACCTCTCACCATCATCATCGTTCCGGTCCTCGACAACTCCACGCCATTTTATTCTTTTTTTTTTTATTATTCTTCCATATATACTTTTTGACTGATATACTTTCTAACATGAACCATTGAATCTTTTGCACATCATCACAAAATAAATTGTCATTTTTTTTATAAAACACTTTTGTTATGATAATTATCTAATTGAATGTTAATAAACGAGTGTTAAATAATTTATTAAGTATTGATACATAGTCAATGGTATTTTATTAATAATAACAAATTCATTAGTTTGTCGTGAATTATATCTTCTTATTTGTATTCAATTATGTACTATTAATAATTACTTGATGAATACAAAGTCTGCATCCGTCTTTCAATTCCAAAATGAATCTATTATGTATTCATAATATTAATTAACCATTGATAAACATTTATTGCATACCATAACTATCTATCCGAACGATTAATTAATTAAATATTAGTATTTAATTATCATCACATACAATTTTTATTTTCAATTGACGAATTTCATGTTCTAATATCTAATTATACTCACAACTTAGGGAGAATATTTTTTTAACCCCTGGGGGCAACTATTCCTCTACTAAATGAAACGTGACTAAGATATAAAATCAAATCCCAACAAATAAGTATCTCAACTTTATTTATATTTACAAAACTTCGTTCATTCTATTTCATTCAATCCTTTTTTTTGTTTCAATCTCACAAAATTGCAGTGAAAAATCACTATACACAGTCAGCATTGTCCTATCATTCCACTATCGTCTATATGTTCATTATATATATAGAAGATGGAGAATGTGCACTGATTGAAAATGCAACTTGAAGGAAAATGGATTATATTGGTAGTGGTAGTGGTTGGTTGGTTGGTGCTGGTAGTTGTTATATCGAAACGCTCTACTCATAGTTCTAATATGGTGTATTGTTATCGAAATATCTCAAGTATCCTCGTCTCTAGCCACAATGAAAACGGATTGGTGCATCAACTATATATACAAACAACATTATACGATATATAATATATATAATATATATCTGGATAATTTTAGAAAGGGTAAATGCCAACATTATCTAATTCACTATATACAGGGTATTCTCCATCTTCATCTTCTTCTCTCGATTCTCTTCCATATATATTACCTTATCTTATCTTACCGCATCTTATATATGTATATTTTATATATATATATATATGTATGTATATACATTTTACCGACGCTGATTAATTGGACAACGATAATTAATTCGAAGCTTCGCGACAGCCTTAACGACGTCGAGCGAGGATCATTGTGCCCGACACTAATCCATGGCCCGTTTAACGCCTCCCGCAAATCGACCTCGCGCACTTCCTCATTCCCTCAAACTATCACCACCCTTCTTCATGCCACGTCCCGCTCACGATCATCATCCCCCATTTTGATATATATATATATATATATATATATATATATGTTGAGCGACGACAATTTTATCGGTTGTCATTCAGGTTGTAAAAAAAAACTGGATCGTTAATATTATCTGTGAATGATGAAAGAGAGAAAAAAAAATTGTGGAAGAATTTTTTGTTCTCTCATAATTTTGGGGTTTTTTTTTTTTTTTTTTTGGGGGGTTGGTGAAATGATGGGGAACAATTTTTTTGTTCAATGATTTTGATGAATGTGATGTTGGAAATATTGAAGTTAATGGAGGAGAGGTGGTTTTGAATCATTATTCGGAGATTTTATTGTTGTGAACTTTGCACGAACTCATTAGGAAATTTTGAGGGAAAATGGTTTTTTCCTCAAAGGGTGCGAAAAATGAAAAGAAAATTGTGCAACACTATTGTTATCTTTATTGACAGAAAATATTCTTTTGTTCCCAATATTATCAATTAACAATCCTAGAGTTCCTTTTTTCATAATTAATATCATAACAATACTATAAACTGTAGGAGAATACAGCAATCTTAATTAAAAGCCCCTGTGCTTTTATTCAAAACTAAAATGAATTTTATTTCCGATCCAAATGTAAATTAAAACTCTGTAAAAAATTTAAATATTCTTCATTCGACTTGAATTAATTACGACACATAAGATATCCGATTGCATTATTTATTCTTCATTGAATGAAGGGGATGACGGCCAAGAAATTATCAAAACAAAAATTACCAATTTAAGAGTAAAATTGAGTAATTTGTAGTAAGAGGAGAATTATAATCATTTAATTAATTCAATCTAAAGAATCTGTGATGATGCAAATATTTATGTTTAAAAAAAACAAGGGGGTGAAAAAAAAGATGAAAGCTTTGATGATTATCATGCATAGTTGGAATGCGAGGGCACGGATTTCTGAAATAATTAATTGTAACGCGCTAATGACGAGGCAGTTGGACATTGGTGTAGCTATTGGTAGATTGTATATATGCGAGATGAATTTAGGGGGGTTGAAGGGAAATGATGGGGAGCTCATCTGGAATGCATTTCGCACGGGTAAATTCGTCGATTGTTCGAAATTGTGGATGCCAGTAGATAGAGAAGGGGATGAAGAATGGATAGAAGAGTGAGAGGGAAAGGGATGGAGAAAAAAAAATATGCCTGGGTGTTCAATCGAATTTCGAAATGCAATTCGTGTTGCATGTTGTGGATCACCTTGTTATCGGCTACGATAACGATAACCCTCCACCCATCACACTCCACCCACACATTGTATATAACAATATATTGTATATGTATCTCGCGTTCATTCTGTTCCGTGTGTTCTGTGTCCCACTGCCGTGGATTTACACGTTTCGATATTCGCGATGTAGCTCTCTGTAAATTCGTTAATTAAGTAAGGTAATTGCTTTTGTAGTCGTGGGTAATGCGCTGAATCCGTTATATTGCGAACAAAACACATCATCATGGTTGGTTTTGGATATTTTGTGAAACGTAAGCTTTTGAATTTGTTGAAGCTTTTGTTGTATATTATATAATAGATATCACAATGGTTTGTATTTATTTGCAGGATTTTTTAATTTTTTAATTATGTTATACTGTATGTTAGTAGACAATGAGTGAAATTACAAGTTTCGGTTTTTTTGTGATATGTTTTTGGGGATTGGGATTTGGAATGAATGAACGAGTTATAAAGTTGTTGAAATGTTCTGCTTGGAATAATACTAGTTATCAATCTGTCAATTTATCTGTGTTTAATATTGGCCACATAATCTCTAGAATGGCTAGACAAAAGTATTTTTCAATTGACACATAGTAAATTGACATCGATGACATGATTAAATTCGATGTCACATTTGTACTTCACTCCTGGTTAATTCTGCCAAAAAAAAAAGGACTGTTACACATCTTCCGACTGATACGTACGATTCCATTACCAAAAAATAGAAAAACACCTCATAAATTAACCACATCTCCAAGTCCATAAAAATACCAAACAAAATAACCCAAATAAAAATTGTCCCAAAATCAATCCGAATTATCTACACCAACATCTTTCACCACTGACTTTGTCATAAAATATTCCCCAAAACTAATCCAACTCCTTTGTCATAAAAGAGAAAAAAAAATTATCTTCTCCCAAAAATGAAGCAGCAAAAAAATCTCATTCGCAAATTTGCCACCGCCTATTTCACATGGTAACATCCACATTCACACATCTACTATCAACATACATAAAATCTCAGCACACTGCTGACTGATTTTATAAATTATTTCACTGAATTCATACAGTAAATACAGAACTAGTATGCATGTCGTGATATTTGCTCAACTCAACGTCGCACCCATAAGATAATATATGCGTACCCATGTCGGAATGTGAAGCAAAAGCATCGCAAGCCGTCAAGCCCCTGGTAAATTCCCTTTACTCTTTACCCCCTTGTTGCTTTTCACAGAAGCATATTCTATGCATACATGCATATGTTCACCACCTGAAAGTGAGAGGGGAAACTAAGCGAGAGACATGAGCGAAAGAAATAACTGTGCTACAGACCATCGTCCAGTAGCCAGCATGTTAAATTACACCATTTAAATAATTTCATTTAATCTGTCCTCGCACATTCTCACATTCCTATTCCCCATACCAACCACCCACCCCTTTCCTATATCACCCACTATACTTCGTCTTTTCATCATCATCATCATCCCCCTACCTATCCCGTATTTTAGCAGCTTCAACCCTCTTCGTTTCTCTTCATTCTCTCAGTCTTAATCATTTCTACCGCACCATCTCGTCGCGCCTCGTTACGTGCGACCGGATATAACTAACCAGACACCCACGCCACTCTGAATATTTTTCAACGAGTGAATTAATGTGATGATGATATAGATATACATCTATATAGATATTTAGATAATATATATATATATATATGTATATATGAGAAAGGGTGAAAAGTGAAGAGACCGATTATGAGCCTGTTGCATTAATGGTTCTCACGACTTTTAAAAATATTGGATTATACTTTTGATAATACTATTTGACAAATCAGTTTTTGTATTATGTATTGCATTTTATTCTTCTTTCATTTTCTTTGAAATAGAACAATGAGATGGGTAAAAAATGTGACGAAGAAAGAGAAACATAATGGGTGGTATGAGAATTAAAAGAAATTTGATTAACTTTATTTAACAGAAATCTATTTATCAACGATATAATAGAATCCTTTGAAATATTTAATAGAAGAACTGAAGGAGTGGATAAATGAGTTACATTATTCATAATTCATTTACTTCACGAAAGATTCTTAAGAAAGAAAAGAAAAAAAAAAAGAAAAAAATATAGTGAGAGAATAAAAATAAAAGGAGAAAATAAAGATTTGGAAAAGGGATGAGAAATAAGAAGAGAAAAATTAAGCTCAGTCGCGCATTCACCTCAACTTGCTCAGTGAAACTTTAATTGCCACAACCAGACCAATCCACATTGTTATATTAAATATACATATATATGTATGTGAGTGTATGGATCTCAATCGTTAAAGCAGTAGAGTGGAATTGGCTATTCCAAGAGCTATCAGTGCTTCAAACAAAAATGAAAAGCAGAAAAAATGAAATTTTTCTTACCTTTTTTCTCATTGTATTTTTATTTTATTCCATATATATATATATACATTTTTTTTCTCCTCTTTTTTCCCCTCTATTTTCATTTGTGAAAAAAGTGTACACTCAATTCCCTGCGGTGGTTTTAAGTTGGCACACTTGTATTCAGCGCGAAGTGATAAAGATGGAAAGTGGGCCCGGGGTTTTTTGCATTTGCATGTTTATTCCGCTTTCTTAATTCCCAGTGGGAAGGAGGCAGAGTTTCTTTTATATATATAGATATGTATATATAAACATCCTGGATATCTATATATACTCAACTGGGGCTGACTCAACTCGAGTTTGCACTACTTGCGTTCAAAATAAGCCACCTAACCAATCCCAACTGCAATGTGATTGTACAGCAGCTATGGTGGATTATTTTTTTATTTTATATTCATTTACTTCCAACTTGGACTCGATACATTTTTACAGTTTATTTTTATTTTTCATATTGTTTTATTTATGGAGAAAAATTGCGGTCTTGAACTTTTTGTAAATAATTGTTTTTATGGACGAAAGTAAAAAATTGTTATTTAGATGGACGATTAGAATTAGAATGAAATCATATAGATGTGTTTATTCGAAAGTACGATGAAAAATTAATACAGTGTGTTTGTATTAAATTTTTAGTATTTTTGGGGGTAGTTTTTTTTTTTTCATTCATCTATTTGTATTGTTCCCTAAATAATTTCAATATTCACTATTCTCTAAACCACCAATTTTACCGTGTTGCTTCTATTGTAGTTCTTATTTTTTTGTTCCACCTTTGATGTTGATGTGAGAAATAAAAATTATACAAATAGATGCGGCTTCTGGTATATAAGAGTGAAATGAATTTTACCTATGGGCTCAATCTGAAAACCAATGTTCCCAGACTTATTGGTTGTAAAACACACGAGGATGGACCATCTGTGAGCAATATGAAACTCGGCTGTTGGACCCTAAAAATCCAACCACTTTAGTTCTATGGCAGGTGTCTCACGTTCTTTTTCTTTTATCCTCCTCTGACTTGGTGCTTTTTTTTTTTTTTTGCATGGCGTGTTGAAAAAGCTCAAGGTAATAAGTTTTGTTCAAGGTAACTCGACCAACCTGTGTGTATGTGTATATATCCTTGTCCTTATCCATAATATCCTTACTCTTATAGGTTCACTTCATACTTTGTACCGGGTGTTTTTAAAGCGAACGATAAAAATTCGTTGGATAGTGGAGAGGGATGGAAAAAACAAAAAATAATGTGGTGGAATTAATTCCACACGACTTATTGATAGTATATATGTAAAAGTAATTTGCATAAAAAATATTGATCATAATGTGTATATTGAATTTGTAATAATTTCACTATTGAACATTATTGTTTATTATTTTTATTACTATAATTATTATTGTTATTAATGTTTTTCTTTTTCGTCTCTTCTTTCTATCTCATGTTTTATTAGTTCAATAACTCAATTAATTAGTTATATAGACGTATTATTGGTGGGTAATAATGAAGTGTATAAAATAATTGTGAGCTTACCGGAAATACCATCGTAAGTCCACCATTCCTCCCAACTCGCTTCGGACTCTGTAAAATAAAACGTGAACAATTAAACAATTAAATTGTCAAAAAGGAGGCGAATGAGTGGAAGAAATAGAAGAGAACGTAATAAGGGTGAGAGAAGAGAAAAAGAGAAAAAACAAAAGAAGAATGATATACAAAGAAAAATTTATAATTAAAAAGGAAAAGTTTTCTTTTTTTCTTTCTTCAATTATAATTATGTGTATGTATATATATATATATATATTTGTGCTTTTTTTCTTTTTTGAGACACACGGAGTATATTTATGCGTAGCAGAATGTTATATCTTATCGCACAACGAAACAGAGAGACATACATATTCTAGCTGGAAAAAAATAAAAATTATGCATACATATATGTATTAGATATCGTGCAAGCTCAGCATTTATGTTTTTTTTTTTTTTTTGTTTTCTCGGTTGCGGTCTAATTTATAATTTGCCTAACGTATTACGCTCATAGTGTGTGACAGAATTTAATGGAGGAGAGTGGGAGGATGTTGTTCGGTATGAATGTATGTGTGTGTGTGTGTGTGGGAGTGGGCGTCGTGAACACAATGATTTTATCACTGTAAATAATTATCCAATAATATTAATTAATTTTTGAGTCGTTTTTTGTTCAAATTTCATTGGCAAATTGCGACGAAATAAATTCTTGAATGAGATGAATCTATTGAGAGATTCTTGAATAGAATTAAATAGAGTATTTTTATGTACTCTTTCATATAAAATTATAAATCCTCAACATTCTTTTCCATCTCCACCTTTACCACATCCAATCCCAAAAATGCAAACAGGACATTTCCTCAACAATAAAATTCATTCTCCAATGACTTCAATGAAGACAATTGAATGCATCACAGAGTTATGAAGTTATCTCGTGACTCAACATAGTTTGCAATCAATATATATATATACATATACATATCCACAATTGTAAATACATACATATATACATATACAAATACGTATATTGGTATAAACTACATAGAGTTTGACCTATGATAGGAATTTGTGTGCTCGGTAAGCGAAACGAGCTCAGCGCGTTCGACATACCGGAACAAACCATCCAATGCTAACTGTATGCGGCAACACACAGTGTCTTCGAGTTTCCATGCATTCCCTATTGCATATACAGTATAGCATTGATGTCCTACACTGTATTATATATTTGCAATCGATCCCTCTTGTGACATTTGACATATATAATATAGAAATATAATGTCTATAAATAATATTTAAACACTGATAATAATTGATGAATCGATGTCTGATGTGAATAAGCCCAGTCCGGGTGTGGAAATGAATGTAATGAAGAAGTTAAATGTGAAAGAGAATTAACAATGATTAAAAATATTAGAAAAAAATAGAGGGGGATGAAAAAAGGATGGAGAACGAAAAAAAATTAAAAAAAAAGAAGTCAGAGATAGTGAACTCGTAGAAATTTGTCGCGTGTTGCAAATCATTAGGACATGACTAGCCACACGAGACTTGACTCGACCTACATATGCATTACTATCTGGAGAACAGTGTGTGTGTGTGACCGCACCCCATTCACAAGCCATCGACTAATTGCATCAAATTGGAAAACTTTACGGAAAGTACATGAAAGTACACAACCAAAATGTCTAAACAAAACTATCGAAAATACCCTAAACATATATAATCTATGTTTTCATTTTATTTTCTGGGGTTTTCATTATAACTCACTTGATTGTAATTTCTGTTTAGAGAATAATGTGTATCAGTGGTGGTGAAAAATTGTAGGGAAAAAATGAGGTGGGAAGAAATAGAAATAGAAATATTGCATGACTTCAATTTCAATGTGATTATGCAGACGTGTATGTATATATGCTCGTTGATATTTTAATGTTTTTGATTGCATGGTAATTTTATAGTCAAGGTCCGTTTTCATATTATGATAAAGTAGAGTCGGATAATTTGGGGTACCCAAGAAAAAAAATTATATTACAGTAGGTTTATTGGTTGAATTTATTGGGTCGAGGAAATAAAATGAACTTTGAACTATTATCAAAATTTATTCAAATTCACGTGGAATTTCATGATTTTTATAACTGTGTGATATATGAATATGAAAATAATGTTGTAGAAGTGAAATTCGCCAAAGTATAGCAGGTAAATTGGAATAGTGGTCCAAAACCCGATCTTCAGGAAATAATTTCCCAAAAAACTCAATTTTTCTACTTCAACATGTCATTCTTCAGGCTGTTATTCATAATTATTTAATTATTACTGTTAATTCAATGTCGGGTTCGATATTAAATTTGATGAGACTCATTGCCCCTGCAGTGTTGGTTTCAATTACTCCATATATAATTACCTCTACTAAACATCAGGGAAATTAAATAACTAAAAATTTATAATCTACTTTTTTTGTTTGACTGGACCCAATTCACCCAATTTATCGTTGTCCCAACTTATCGAACTTGATAACACTACATATAGTCTGACTTTTATAACTATTCAAAATAATTCCCACATCATTTTATGCTTTATTAAATATATTTGTAATATGTTAATAACGAAAATTGAGTGAATTAATTTACAAATATAAAAAGTCACTGCACCCAGTATGAAAAATCGATGAATAAACAATTAGAGAATTGAAATGATGTAGGAATAAATAAAAACAGAAATAAATATCCCCTCATATTTTATTCATCATTATCTGAATACTTTATTAATAAAAAAAAAATACATCATGGAACATAAAGATAAATCTATTACCTACCAGAGATAATTGTATACTAGTGAGGATTTTTCAGTTGATTTAACGCATTTAACATTTCAAATTATCGTATTAAATTCACATATACGTTCTCTCATTGACGGTTGATTTAATTTAATTACCAACCGGCAGTTGATGTTCCCACGAATAATAGTGATGATTAATTTCAATTTATCTGCATTTTTGTCATATTATGATTCAATAAAACAATAAAACAAATATAATATATGTACATATGCATTTAGATAATGTTAGATAAATGTATTGATATATTGTATTATGCAATTGAAATAAATGTTAAAAAAATATTAAATGGATATAGATCTGTGTGTTCCATTGTGAACACACCATTATTTCCTTCTGAGCAAAAATCGTGTGTATTTTGCTGCACGCAATGGCCCGCCACAAACGAGTTTGGCTTCTCGAGTTATATTGCCCAACTTCCCACCCGGACTCTCGCTGTACACGCTAATTCTACTCGTGGAAAAATGCCAGTATACTGCCTCTCACCAACAACTTGCCTTTTTTTTTTTCATTTTGTTATTTTATTTCTACTGCTCATTTTCACTTTTTTTTTTTTAATCTCCACCGTTGCTATCCCTTTTTTTTTTTTCCGCATGACGACAACGACAATGAATGAAAGTGATTCTCGTCATTAGTGAAAATAAAAAACGTATTATAAAATAGCTGAGTGCTCTTTGTTGAGTTTTTTTTTTTTCATGTTTTTCCCTCTTGCATTAAATTCATTTGTTTGCATAATTTGTTGCATATATCATTTTCTCTTACGTTCTACAACGTACGGCTCTGTTCTCTGCAATGTTGTGAAGTAATTTTGACATACAGACTCACATAAAATTAATTGCATTGCTGTTTTATTATTCTTTTTATATTTTTAAATAATACCAGAGTGAATTTATCATTTGTTCTTTTGTTGGAATTTTATTTATACAAAACTTATTAAAGTTGATTATCAACTTCTAAATTCAACTACAATAATAATTGTTCACAACTGTTATATCTAATTTTGTTAATCTTATTATTATATATTATATAATCGATAGATTTACAATTATCTACATAACATTATCATATGTGGAAAATAAAAATTTTTATCAAATAATATATTGAGTGTGTACTGAAATTGTGTCTAGATTTTTTCCACAGACTATTCGTGAAATTAACAGCAAGAATTAGAGAGATGGAGCCCCGAGAGTGGTCACTGGTAAACGAGTTCTCTCTCGAAACAAGTTTGAAAAAAAAACAAAAAAAAATACAGACAAATAAATAAAGAAAGAAAGAGGAAAGAACAAAAAAAAAAAAAATGCTGCAAGTAGAAATCCTGGGGAGAAAGTGAAGAGTAGGTGTATATACAGTGGGTTATGGTGGTAGTGAAAGGGATGGGAGTTACGAAACGAGTGGCCAAATGCAATTTAAAGAAGAAAAAATTCCAAGTTTCTTGTAACCCATCCCTATCGTTTCATCAAAAAAGAACCAGAAAAATAAATAAAATGGGAAAATAACGAAAAAAAAAAAAAAACAAAAAAAAGACGAAAAGAAGAATAGAATAAAAATAAATAAATATAACCAAGGATGAACCTTACACACTGGAACCAGTGCACTATTTCAAAATTACAACCCGCATTTTATACGTTCGTTAAACTCTACCCCGAAAAATAAATAAATAAAAGAAAAGAAGTTAAAATACAATAAAATAATTAAAAGAAGTAAAATTTCCTACCACCATCACAATTTACTTCTTCTTGTTCTGTTCATCCACTTCAAATCATCCTGATGAGTTGTCACCCTCGAATCTTCCCCAAAACAACAATAAAAGAGAAAACGAAAAAAAAGAAAAAACGAATAAATAAATGTAGCAAAGCAGTGACTTTCCCTCTATTTTTTTTTTCTCTCTCTAGACTTCTTCCTTTTCGCCCTGTTATTTACCCTATTTTCGTCTGTTGTTTACTCTCAGTATTCCAATTGAGAGTTCCTCAATTCAAGTACCTTTTGCCACGCTCTCCTATATGTATTGTGTGAATTAAGGGATGATTGAGAGTGCCGCGAGTTAAAGTTAAGCTCTATAACCTCTCACGTGATGAAACAGCTCGAGTAAATTACAGAATAAACCAAACGGAAAAAAATAATAACAACAATAATAATAATAATAATAATAAAACAAAGATACAATTATGAAATTCAATTAAAAGCCACCCCTCAGTTCTTTATCCACACATATACATCCCCTATATACACATTCAAACATTGTTAGTACTGTTCACAATTGATTTATCAAATATCAAAGAATCTTTTATAAAAGCTCAAAGTAAAAATAAAATTGACAATAATAAAAGACAAAATTGTACTGGTAAAAAAATAAATGGACAAAACAATTTTTATGACTTTTTCTTTCTACTTTTTTTCTATACTCATACTCACCCCTTCCACCCACTCCCTTCCCTTCTCTTTTAACTTTATATCTATTGCAATCTTGAGTCTTGAATCTTTTTCTTGCGTATATGTACTCACTGTAATTACGGCTTGCCGTAATGAGTCCACAAGGCCGATGTGAAAGCACGATAATTTCATAATGTTGTCTCTGGTCGTGCGGTTTTCCGGGTGATGCGCGCGCTTACTAAAATGGTGAGACCCGTAGACGTCACCGTGAGAGTACGGTATTGAATAAAGGAGTAATGTTGGTTTTAGTGGTGATGGTACATCAGATGGATATACTCTATGAATGTATATATTTATCTCCAGTGTTATAATACTCAACTAACAGTTAGATAGAATGAAGTGAATGAGTTTGGAATAGATGAATGTTTATATAAATTCGTGGACAAATTATTTGAAGGAAATATTTCATTTGGTCATACAGTGACAAATTAAACTTGATACAATTCACTGTTATGTTTATTTATTTATGAATGGATACATGTGTGAATGTTTCAATTTGATGGAATTAATTATTTATGAGTTAATATGATATACTACGTGATTATTCTAGAAGTTTATTCATTATTTATTTTTTATTTATAAGTCTATTTCATTATGAATGTGATGAAGTAAAATCAATTCTGATGAAAATCAAACAGGGTACAAATGTCAAATGAATTCTGTAATATTCTTCGTTTATCAAATAAGAGAAGAATATAATTTTAACCATTATCAAATTACTTGCTGAATCGTGACAACTTTAATTATATTAAATTGTCAAGTTCAAAAATAAAAATACTTGACATGTTGATCATGAATAAAAATGAATTCTACGTTAAATCCACATTGCAAATGACCGTCTCTCGATTTTCTCGAGTCATAATACCACAAATTTATAAAAACACCTCACTCTCTTTTTTCCATGTGACAATATTTAATATTCGCCAAATAAAAAACCTTCGACAGATGCCAGAACGAAAAATCTTGTTCACTATCAAGTTGAATCCAACATGTAGGATTGTAAATATCATCAATAAATTAATCTTTTGTTTCCCAGTATTCGTAAATAAATAGCAAGTGAACTTGAATCCAATTACCAATTCCTTCTGCTATTAACTCTAAATACCATCATCAACCCCTTCCAAACAACTATCCGACTAAATATTCCACCAACACGACAAAATATTCATCACTAATACAACTGTCCAAACTTTCATTCCACAAACTTCAACGTAATACTACACATTCCCATAATTTTCTTTCGTTATAAACATCAACCACAAACCATAGCTGACAAAATTGTTTGCAAAGTTAACGACAACTAAACTAAATGTACATATGAAAATCTATCCAAATATATAAACGAAAATTGCAATTGGACACCCGCACATATAATTTACCATGCTTAACTATTTCTGCATGAGCATACGTGCTGTCAAGCACGTGTATATATTCACTCGTGTATAACACTGTAGAGATTTATACAATATTATCCAGTATATATACGAAAGTGATGAGAAACTTTGTTACCCCATGGATGAATATCACCGAGTTATTAAAGTTCAAACCTGAAACCCAATGCCATTAAACAACGATGAAACACAATTGTATGATGAGACATATAACTAAATTTGAATCATCTTCAATCTCACACTCGTCACGTTTACCAAATGATCCTGTCTGATTCTGACAGATCTATCAACCCCACCACAATAAACCATATCCTACTCAGCTTCCCCTATATACATAATATAAATTTAACATCCACTTTCTCCAACTTGAATTGAACTCTGATGATACTATCATCATTAAATTCAAGGACTCATTCTGCTACCCTTCTCAATAGTTGCCTAACGATCCACCCAATTATATACATTAATCAACAACAATGAGGGAGAAAAGAAAAAGGAAAATAATACTGATATATATCCAAATGTGTCACGCTATAATAATTCAGAAATAATATAAGAGAAAAACCAAAATCTCTTGTGTTATTTCGATACAATACACGCATATATATTTATATCTTGACATTGTAATTACGTTCTTGATATAAAATATGAAGGTGAATTAGCCATCCACAAAATTAATTTTCCGTTGCGCTTGAATGCTTGCGAAAAAGTTTGATGATGAAGAGAAGAATTTTTAGGGTAGGTGGTTTAGTAGTTACTACCGTTCACAATTTTGCTCTCTCATTTTTTTCACTCTTACTCTCATCGTCGTTGCGCTATTTCCCTCACGATCCTACGGACTTTATAGAACGGAATTTTAGGAAACATGAATTTCACGTAGCTGAACCTACGGTATTTACGTTGAAGCACATCAGCATATTAAATTGCACAGCGTTAAAGCAAACCCTGAAGTCTTTCTCTTCCACTTCTACTCGCTTTCTCACTCTTTTACTCTCTCGTTTATTTTGGTATAATATATATATATATATATATATATGTTTGTATATGCTAGTCATATATAGGTATATCAATTCCCTCTGGTCTCTCTTCACATCACCCCACTTTTGCTATGTATATTCACGTGGCCCCATCCCTTCATCACCACCCATACGCCAAAATGGCGAAAAGCTTTTATGCAATATTAAATTTCACACGATGAACCCGCGTGTCTCAGTATGTTGCTTAATTTTTTTCTCTTTTATTGATATTTTTGTCTCAGTGCTATAGGTTATGTATGTTTTAACCGTTTTACCCTTAACTGTGACGAATAATTGGTGGGATGGTGTGTGTATTTTTGTAGTGCTGCGGGTGAGATTTTTGTTTGATTTTTTTATTTCATTATTTGTGCGACGAGAATGTAAAAGGGTGGATGAGGTTGAGACGAATTTAATAATCAATTACGTTGTGATTATATCAATTTAAGTTGTTCGGTTTGAAGCATTTGGAGTGCTCTTATTGGGGAAATTGTATCCATGGAGAGGAAATATATTAGGAGAATGGAGGGAAGGGGGATGAGGGTGAAATACGAGAATGGGGAATTTTTGTTGCGGAGGTTTTTGGAGAATTTTGATGGTGGGTTTAATTGAAAGTTGAACTGTGTGTTACGAATATGTTGATGAGTGATTTATTTTGTAGCTTATTTGGGGGGTTTGTAGATTTGTTAAGAGTAAAAAGAGGGGATGTAGATTATGGTAGTTCGGAGAAGTTCTTAATGACTTTGGAAATCATTTTGAAATGTTGTAAAATATTTGCAAAAGGAATTGACTTGAGAAAATGAATGGTTGATGACTTATTAATTTTTCAATATTTTGGGGTGAATCTGAGGGTAGTTTCTAGTGGTTGGGAGAGATTCTAAATAATTCTGAAAATCATTCTGTAGCATCCGAAAATATTCACAAATGAAATTGGCCTGGGAAAAAATTTCAAACTCGCAAAGTCGACAATTATTATTTGAATATTTTAACTAAAGTTCATGAATGAATTCAACATAAAACTGAATAACAAAACAAATTAATTATATTGAACAATAGATGTATAGAACACTAAATACAACAGAAAATTTCTTTTATTTCAATTTTACTAAACAAAACTACATTACAATGAATGAAATAGTCAGGACGGCACCCGAACTAATTATGCAACGTTACTATTGTGTATGAAAATGAAGTTTGGACTCTGCTGTGATGCAGACACAAGCGGGCAGTCACGCGGCCATGTAATAACCCACGGGCCGATTCTACACAGGAGTAACACCACCATCACTACCACTACCACCACCTTTACCACCAAAGCTATATAACCCAATCCTATGCTACACAACACAGAGGGCGATAGTAGAAACGGATTACTCGAGCGTGTTACCGCGTTGTTAGTCAGTTACGTCACGCCCAACAGCTCTACGTGCCTCGGGACACTAACAAGTCATGCGGCTAGATATAGTCCCCTGTTTCGTCGTCGTCGTTGTCGTCGTCATCGTCAAATGATCACCATCCCTCGAGTTATTACCTTGTTGTCGTATTTTTCAAACCCATCCTCAATTTTTTATTTCATTTCTTTCATTCTCATTCTCTACTTTCTTTCACTCTGATTTATTTTGTCATCATCATGGAAAAGATGAAGACAACTCTGCGTTTGGTATTAATAATTCATAATGTTTAAAGACATTTTTCTTATTCTTTCGATTTTACTTACGATACTAATGATTGAGTAAAATATATCATAATACATAGACAATTGAGTATGACAATATCTCTTTGTTTAAATTTCAACAATTCCTCCTTAACATTGTTATCATCCTATAACACTATCACATTACTTCCATTCTATCCAGTCATGAGAGTCTATGAATTCATAAAAATATCCAACAATATTTCTCCCCTCAACCCATCAAAAATTGCATTGAAAAATTTACAATCTTCAAATAACTATATCTCACAGAATAAAAAAACATAAAACAACAAATACCAATATTACAAAAGGATAACATTCTCCAATAATTTTCTGCCATCTTTATTACAAAAATTCCATTCATATGTCATTTCTTGCATCACCATTCACACCATCATCTCTAAATAACTGTAATATTTCCAATATTCTTTTCAATCATTATTTCTTCGTACAATATCTCAATACATTTCTATAGATTACGAACTCGTTACGTTGTCATTGTCCAAGTGAGCACCTTCACGCTTGACATAGCCTTATTGCCATTGTGACGATTGTGAACGTGGTACGGAAATGGTTCACGGGGTTTAGTTGCCAAGAGGCCAGTGATAAAGGTCGTCGATAGGTCAGCCACGGTGACCGAGCTATTACTGAACATCAATTGAACCATGACCGCGCTAGCGATGCTTGCACTGTTCATAGTACGCGTACAGCATTGACTGTTAACGGTCGCATATAAACCCATGGACGGAACTTGATGGTAGGGGGGGGATGGTTCCTCTTCGTATAACAGGGGGTGATGCGGTGGTGCGCAACGCAACCAAAGTGGATTACATATTGCTGTCGACAGCGAATGTCGAGGTATAGTAGTTCCAGTATATGCTACAACACTTACTCTACTCCAGTATGCTCTCTATACTCGAGCAACGTTCACGACTACTCGTATAACTCTATCTCTATAGTTCTATACATATATATCTTGCTATATCTATACCCTATCTCTGTTTCATCATATAAACCCAAGGCAAAATCGAATCAATCCCACTAATACGATTGACGTTAACTTCCACCATTCAACCGCATGACCAATCTTGTCCACGATTTTAGTTCATATGTGTGATATTCTGTTGGGCAAAGGGATTTTCATGTTTCTCGTTAGCAGACTATGTGATTTGGATTACAATTTTTATTCATCATTGAACATTTTGAAATAAAAAATGTGTAAAATTGTTATTTCATTAGGGATTTGTATTAGGGATTTTTTTGGTTCATTTTGGCTTTTTGTTTCGTTTATAATTTTATATTTTTAACACGCAATAGATATTCTTCGAACAATTTCATTCATTTCTTTTCTTCTCCCTCAAATTATACTGTGAAAAAGAGGTTCTCTAGATGACAAAATTATTTATCGCATTCAACAAAATAAACAAATTTCACCTGGAACAATTCCAAAACTTAAAATTCAAAACAAATACAGTGATATTAATAACCATTTTATCATTCAAATATATTCACAATTGTTTTTAAATCTTCAATATTACTTTTCTCATTTGCCATGAATTAAATGTATATATTTATGTCTTGATAATAAATTTCAATACAGAAATCTTTAACTATGTATTTATATTTTGCTTTTCTGTTGATACAGGAAAACGTTTCACCTACATGTCGTTGCAATGCTGATATCACCACCAAAGGATATATATATGTATATATATATTTGTGTGTGCCACGGGATTTCTACGGGATGTTACGAGAGAGCGACAGGTAATCCGACAGACCAACTGGGTCGTGCGATAAGGGTTAATCTAAGGGTTGGCGAAACATATAACGGTTAATTTCTCGAGAACAAATACGCTTCGTAGTCGTTCTATAACAGTACAAAATATATCACATCTCAAAATAGTTTAACTGTCATGAAACATACTCATAACAAATTCTACACATACTATACACAGCTGCATATAAAGTTAACGAAACATTCTATAGACAATAAATCCCTTATTTCACTTAATAAAAATCACTCGGTGCATTTTTCACCACCACCATTCACTCTTAAAATATTTTTTCCAACAGCATAAAACGTAAGTGAAAAATCCAGTATATTTTTCCGCGCACACTGTGCACGCCACTCTTATTTTTTTCACCTCGTTGATTTTATCCTCAACGTTTTCACATCATCCCCGATAAATTCTTCACATAGCTTGTGCAACTACCAAGTCATGGGAATGGAACGAACGATGACATAAGCGATACGAAAAATTCAATGTATAACTGTGTACACACATACACACTAAACAATCACCAATTTATATAACAATTTTCTCACTCAACGTAAAGTAGAATAAAAAAAAAATTCAACCACAAAATAATATCGCAATTCAGTGAATTATGGGATACCATAAAAATTCATCAGCAATTGTACGCGTGTATATAATAAAATGAATATAATATACAAAGAAAATGAAATAAGAAATGAATATGGAAGAGAGAGAGAGAAATGATAAACAAATAAAAAATAGAAAATAAAAAGAAATGAATTTTTGCGACGTGAGAATAAGAAGTAAAAAATGATGCAGGGGTAGAAAAAAAAAAAAAAAACGTCATAGAGCGGTACAAGTTGGGTGTACAGGGGTGGGGATTGCACACAGCAAGAAGAAAGTTTTGCTGGCTTCCTGTCGAATTCTCTCGCTCGTTCGACGTCGTAGAAATATTATTTCGATTCCGCGTCGTCGTTTTCTCCATTCATATTTTTTTTTTCCTCCCCCGTTTGGTTTCTGGTTCGTTTTCCTCTTGGCACACAAGTTCTATATATATTTGTGGAGGGTGAGAGGAAGGGGTGAAGGGATGTGAGAAAGAGGAGAAAAGGGTGTGTTCGAACTTTAGATTACGTCGTGGGCCGCGTGGTCCTTTGTCGTGGTACAAAATGAAAAGAGACGTCGTGTCGAAAGTTCGAAATGAAGAAGGCTAAGGGATGAATAAAGGGGTTGGTGAAGAGAATGGTATAGGGTATGGGAAATCTTTATATAGTGATTGTTGGAAAGGTTAGGTTGAACTTTGAAAAGAAAGTGACGGTGAGAAAAAGCAAGTGGCCGACGAGTTAATCCGATGCTCGTTCAATTCAAAAGAAGAAGCTTGGATTCATATTGACAAATGATGAAGTGGTTTGAGTGTGTCTTGAAAGTCAACGCTTTTAAGGAGGGAAAAATAAATAGAATTAGTGTAAACAGAAATGTTGCATATAGGAGGGGAAATATCACGGTGGAATTTTAAGGGTGAAGGGTTTTGTTACATTGCTCGTGTAATGTTTGAGTAGATACTTGTATGAAATTTGTTTAGGGGAAATTTTTTTATTGGTATTTTTGGAATTAGCATAGATATGTAATTAATTTTTTTTGGACTCAATTATGCTTTGGAGTCTTCTTGATAAACACTTTTGATATAACTTTCAAAGACAAATGAACAAACAAATATTTTCTCAATGGTTTATTATTTGCAATAACAAAATAGTCGAAGTAGAATTACAGTGCTATAAAATTGGAGTTGAGAATATTGAAGTCAAATGGTATTTGCAAATTGCTTATTAAATTCTCTCTCTGAATTACTTTGTCAACACGAATCTAATTAATAAAGTAATCCTAATATTTATCACTCACAATTGTAAATACTGGATTGAAGCACTGTTTTGATATTCCAATGATTGAATTAATAAAAACAGAATGAAAATAAAAGAGTGGAGGAAAATTTGAAAATTGATAAATAAATACTTTTACATCTTAATTAGCACTGATATATTCGACTTGGGGTATTGAATATTCACTCATAAGTTCTCCAATAGTCACTGAGATGCTCTAGAGATCGATAATGAATAAAACCTTTTATTGGAACGAAATATATAAACGTTGATAATCAATAAGTCTAACTCTCAGAATATCTACAATTTTCAATTTCCACAAAATTATTCACTGTGATAATAACCATTCACACATAAACTCATACTAATATATATACGTACTAAATATATCTGTATGAACAAGTTTCAATATTGAATAAATTTAATATTAAAGGACTATAAACCGTCTTACCTTCATGGAAATATCAAACTTTCTGATATAACTCCCAGAATAATAACTGTCACATGCGTTTCAAAATTCATAAACTAAATTCTCGTATCCTCTCATTTTTTTCCTCTCAATATTTCAACCAAAATATATTTGCGAAACAATCCAATCCATCCGGAATTTTTAATTAATTATTTTACGAATATTTTACCCATTTAGTACACCTCTGTGATACTTTAATGCCAAAAATATTTCCTGCTGATGAGGAAATTTAGTGATGAATAAAATTCCCAAAGTCCTCTGATATATTAGAGTGCAGTGAAAATGTATACAATGTTTATTACAAAATTGTTTCACTCGCTAATTCCAAATATTTGATGAAATATGTCTTATATGTATATGAAAAGCAAAACTAACGAGAAGAGGTCAAGAGAGGGTTGTTTTAACTTTCCCACCACTTGGGTAATCAAATAATTATCAATGACTTGCACCCAACATATTTATCTATCCATCTGAAATATTATCTAATATGAATTAATATTGGTTAAAGATTATAATATAATTGTTGGCTAAAACTTGGAATAAATATTTTGAATACTATTCGTGAGTGGGACAAAGTGGAATGCAAGGGATGAGAGTTTATCGGGAAATTCTTGGATGATACCTACAGAAATAGACGAGTCAAGAGGAAGATGAAGATGGTTCAAGTGGTGGGGATTGTGGGGTTGGGTTGTGAAAAGAAAAAGTGTGGATGAAATAGAGAACTTGAAGAATCTCTCAAAGTTGCTCTATATCCATATACATCACATATATAAATCAAGATAAAGTTGAACGAGATTCATCGAATAATTAACGTAATCAACTATGATGAATTTAATGAAATAAATTGGAAAGAAAAATATCTCACATCTTATCTTCTAATATTATTCAAATAGCATTCTCATTCAACGATAAAATAAAGCAATAAAATACAAATAAACAGTTAATCGATATACACATGCAGATATATAAATTGAAATCTTTCTTCAATAATAAAAGGAATGTCGTCATATACAAATGAAAATTTAATGCGATAATATATATAGTTTATTGGAATGTAGAATATAGGGTGACGCTTTTAATTTGCTAAGTGAATCGTGAATCGGCTCAGTGCCAAAATATACTGGGCGCTTCTCACTGCGAAAAAGTGGCTTAACCGCCCTCCAATCCTTCCCCATGCACTCTTCCTATCCGCTCTCATCCCTCAAATGAACATGAAACGAATAACGTGTGTGTGTGTAAATGTGAAGTGTGTGAGAAAATAAAAAGTCGCATCAGAATTAGAATGGGGGAAGCAGGAATAAAAAATAAATCATATCATATATAGAATGTGGATATTAAAAATTGTAAACTGAATTACCGATTGATGATAAGGAAGTGTTGTGTGATAGTGGGGGAAGGGTTGAAGAAGAAAATTGAATATATTCCTTCGACAATTGCTCCAATTGATTTAACTCAATAATGACAAAATGTTCCAAATTTGAAATGGCATTCCATAAATTCGTAAACATAGAAATTAAAAGATATTAACAGATTCTCGATTCAAATTAAGATTTTTGGGAACTAGTTGCTGTTCTCAACATAAAAAATATGTTGACCACTGAATTCGCCATTAATCTATTCAAAAATATGATTTGACAATTGTCACAAACTGAATTATCAACCGATGATAAAGAAGTGCAACATGACAGAGTGTGAAAGTAGTGGGGAAAATGGTAGACAGTGATAATGGAGTATATTAGTTCAAGTACAACTAAATTGGATTTTCGTGCAGTTAATGGTAAAAAACATTGGTCGTTTTACTCGCACAAGATAGTCATGAGGCGATGGTGGAGACAAAAGGGGTTTGATGAAAGGATTAAGGTGGGGGGGAACGGGGCTTGGATTAAGTCGACGAGAAAACATGGCGACGGATCAAGCCGCGTGGGGCAACTGAAACAGAGAGAGATAGTGATAGAGTAGTGATGAAGAGAGAAAACAGATGAGAGAATGAATTGTGGGAAATGCTGGTTATACACTCTATCTCCGTGAAAGCTCGGCAAAAACTTTTCTCTCAATTAGAAGTCTTCAAATGAAAAATGAATAATTTATTATCGGAAAGAACAATATATATATATATATATATAGATATACATAAATAAAATTCTGTTTGGCAGACATTTGAACGGATGAGTCTTAAAGGGGATGAAATGAGCGGGGTGGAGAGTGAATTAAAAAAAAAATATAGATATTACAAAAAAAGAATAAACAAAAAATAAGAGAGTCATCTTCTTCCCCTTTTGCTTCAGTGGATATTTATATATATATATATATATATATATCTTTATCGTGGAATTGTTTATCCGAGCGAACTCGTTTGAGGGGGCGGTATACGTTCCCGATCCCCTTCTTCATACTTCTCACACCCTTTTCATCCCTCTCTTGTATTTATACACGTATATGTACATATACCATTTCTCAGAAGGAATTTCTCGCTTTGGGCTACTTTTATCCCGAAGGATATTTGCCCAATGGAGAAATAAAAGTTTCACACTATCCCAATGGCCAGTAAGCGAGAAGCAAAAGAGGAAAGGGTGCGAAATAAGGGTATTTATATATCTATACAACCATATAAGGGATGTGTTGGGTCGACTCGTTTAAAAAGAAAAGAAATTCGCTCATCCTGGATCTTGAGGAAAATCACTCTGAGCCGTCTAAGCTGCAGGAAAACGAGTGAGAGGGTTGAATGTGGTGTGGGAGAGGGGTGAATGCAAGCGTCTGACCTTTACTTGCATCAACCACTACCGAGTTTATTTATCTTGCAGATAGAGATATACCTTGGGAAAAATTTTTCATTAAGTTTTATATTGTTGATAATGAAATATTTCTTATACCAATAATATATTTCAAATATATATGTGCTTGTTTATTTATTTATTTATTTTTTTTTTTTGAATTATTATTGATTAATGATTGTCATGAATTGTGGGTCAAGTGTTGAGAAAAATTTAATAGCGAAATTTTAACGTACTTATTTATTGTTTTATTCTTTAACGTTTCAGTGATAAAAATTCACTAATTTAAAACCCAGTCAATAAAATATTCCAAATATTACTTAATACCCAAAGAAAATTCTCCATTAAAAATACATATTCATTCTATCAATCCAATGAATAATACTTTCAAATTAATCCCATGAACAATTATCAAAATAAATTAATTGTAAACACTTGAAATATTTATTCAGTAAATGAAAATATTTCTTTTATCAACATTAACGAACATATTAGATCCATATTTATAAATATATATATATATATATTTTCTTTTTACTTTATTGACAAATGATTGTCATGATTTGAGGGCAAAATGTGTATTGGGTGAAGTGAAGGAAAAAAATATTGCAACGTTGCGCAGCTTTACGAAACGATTCTTGCTGAGCGTATATATTTCTCACAGCATTATAGATATCTCACGTTTTCTTGGAATATTCACGTATAAAGGTATAAGGCAGTCAAGAAAGAGCGTGGGAAAAGAGTAAGGTGGTGGAAGAGACGGTATATATATATATTATACATGTATCATACATATGTATATGAGAATCGAGAAGAAGGGTGCTGGACTCCGCGGCCCGTGAAATTGAACGGCACGATTTTGTACCGATAAACGTGTCAACCCTTACCGCGAAGAAGTGGCTTGAAAATTTTACCTCACTAACGTGTCACGAACGTCATTTTAAAAAGAAAAATATATATAAGAAATATATTTTTAGTATTTTTAATAATGACAATTTTTAATTTTAAATTATCAGGTATTATTAATAGTTGGTTCTGCTTTTAATCTTGTACAGGATCAATGACAGACATGGATAACATTTTATTTCTATAATAATCACAAACGTACTCTTTTAAATCGACACAAAAAAAAATGTGTGAACGTTTTATTCTTTAATATTCAACAATTTTGCATTTCACAGGAATATTTAGATAACAATCTTGAATATAATATTTATTGTAGAATAATTTTTGCAGTTTTTCAAAAATAAATTATTTAAAGTCAATTTGTAGTTGAAAATTGTGAAAAAATATAAAAAAATTGGCTTTAAATATAATTTATTCAAGGACCAAAAGCTATTTCGTCGTTTCCATGTTGGGGGAGGGGGCACACGAAAATTTCTCCAGTACTGTTTGAATTTATATTCAAATAGGTTACGCCTAAATTAACTGGTGTGCTGGGACAACGATGGCGCGACAAGAGGCGAGTGGTGGGCAATAGGGGACGAGAAAGAGATCCTTTTGCGTCTTGCATATTCTTCTCATTTGCACCTCTTTGGCCCTTTGAACGTGAAAATTCAACTGAATTAAAACGTGGAAAATAAAAAAATAGATCACCATTTATAAACACAAAGTAAAAAAAAAAATAAAAAACAAACGAAAACAAAATCCTTCTGCAAAATGTTTTTGCTTTTTTATTCTTTCAAGCTTTTTTACATTTAAATTTAGATCGATTTTGAATCTCGCCCTGTGTCCTTGTGTCACATTTTCATTTGGTTGTTGAATAAAAAAATAAAATACAATTGCTTGTGAATGAAAATATGTTCAGAATTCAATGAATAATATCTTAATATTGTTTCAAAATTCTTCAAGACAAATATTCAAGTATTTAGTATATTGTTGTCTGTTTTTTTTGTTTCTTATTTATTTTTAATTCAGTGAAATAATCGTTGATAATATTCTCGTGGTATAAATTTCAAATTTTAACATGTCAACATGATCTTTTGAATAAAAATGTCTGACTATAACAGTTATATCTACTGGTTGCTAAATACTACAACTATTTATATAAAAAAAAAAAATTCCACAGAACAAACCCTCACCAGAAATTCCTTCTTTACAATTCTCACCCTGTCAACGATGGAAAAAAAATTTCAACTCTCACAAAACCTACCACGATTGCTATTATTCTTCCAGCAATTCCTGCAGCAAATTCACGATTATTAATTATTTTTTAATTCTCGCAATGTTAATATATTTTGCATCCTTGGAATGTTTCTCTTCAACACAGCAACCGGAAGGCGTTCCCAAACGTGTATAAGAAGTTTCCGTTCCCATTGGTAACGAAAAAAAAAAAAAAATAGAAAATAGATGAAAGAAAAAAAAAAAAAAGGACGAAAGAAGGAAAATATAAGGGAAGGAAGAGATGGAGGATCGACGTGTCTTTCCTAGTTTCCAAACGAAATACGAAAACGTCTTTTGGAGCTTCGACTTCTCTTCCTCACGTATATATCGACTGCTGCCTAGTCTGGCCCGCTTCGTATTCAATCCTCGTTCTTACACAGACACACTTATACTAACACATTCATACATACACATACAATCCCTCTTTTCACCTCCACTACTATCTCTACTTTCCCTTCTATTCCTTATTTCTCGTATACCCCCCATTGCTGCGATCCGGAAGTGACGTGACGGACCTCACATCCCGACATTTTCAATCAGCTATGTTCACCCTCTCTCCCTTGCAACCCTACCATGTGCCTCTTTTCCTCTTCAATTCGTCAATTTCTGTTTTTTTTTTCTTTCCTCTCTTATTATCCATTCTTTGAGATACAGAGAAAAATGTGGGTATACTAACTTGAATGTACTTGATTTAAGATGGAATTTTTTTGGAGTAATAATTTAAGGGATGGTGGGATTTTTTTTTTTTTTTCATTCTTAGGGTGGATTTCTGCAAAGATACGCGACTGAATAACGATTATCAAATCGTGGTTCATGTGGATTCAGTAAAAAATAAATTGTTCTTCGTTGCTTTTATCTTGTAAGTCAGCGTTTGTACTTTTGTTGGAAAAAAAAATACGTCAAATTATATGGATTCTTTGAGAAATTGTTGCGAGTTGAAAACAGACTAAAAAAAAATTCATTTAATTGGGAAAATATTTTCCAGTTCTTCATTATCTCGATAACATCGTGTAATTGTTTTTTTTGTTTTCTTTTTCCTATTTAGATATATACTACAAACCAATTCTATTAACATTGTTCTTCATTCGTATCAGTTTCTATTGATAAATGAATAAATAAAAAAATATTTATTATTGCGTGACTCTGTGACACGCTACATTTCAATTTGATTACAATGAAACAGCTGACACTGTGCCCTAGCATCCGGTGATCATTGATAAAAATGAAAGTAGAGTCAAGCATGAGATTTTACGAGAGCCTGAAACAAAAGCTACGGTGAAAAAAAAATAAAAATATGTGTTCACACATATACATGTAACAAGAGTAACAAGAGAATCAATAAAGTATGAAATAGAGGGTTATTCTTACAGTCTGTTTTTGATTACTGTGGCACAATGTCTGCTTCACTGATGTTCAATAGATTCACTATTGACGATGGATTTCGTGCAAATGAGCTGGAATTAAAGTTGCTGATAATGATCCGAGTCTGTTGATATTTAACAACGAGAATTGTGAAAATTTATCTTACAATTTACAGCACAAAGATAATGACTGTTTAAAATGTAAAAAAAAAAAAACAAAACAATGTCTATTATTTATGAAATAATATGAACAGTTAGAATTAGAATTTTTTACTCGTATATTTACGGGATTATTTACTGTGTTTCAAACATTCTATTATTTACGATTGATAAATGAGAAAATTCTAAATTAATAATAACTACAATATCGTTCAACATCAAGTGTAATTGAAAACCGAGTACTTCGTGTATCATATCTATCTTCTATTTCAATGGACAGAGGTAATTGGTGATTAATTGAAGTGACGTTATTGTGCCCTGTCAAATAATATGTATATATATGTCCAATTATATATATGTAATGCAATTGTCTGCCGAAAATCCTTGACATCTACAGATGTTCAAAATCCGCAAATTAAATTAATATCTGAGGAGCTACGTCAATATATTTTCGATTACGTAATAATTCCTAGTCCTTCACTCACAATACAATAGTGTAATAAATACTTTCAAATAAACAAATAAAATTATGCGATAAAAAAAATTGTTTATTTGTTTCGAGCAGAGGGGAAAAAAAAAAATAATAATCTGTATCAATTTCAATATCGCGTTTCACTTCCTTTATAATTCCATTAATATTTTCATTTCATTCTGTGCTAATTATTTTTTTCATTTTCATGAAATTAATTTACTGTGAAACTATGATACAATAATATGGAGTATGGATTATCGATTGTATATATGGCATTGGATGGTACTGGTAAAAGGTCATTAGGCTATATGTGCTCCCTAATTAGCTAGGCGAACAGCCAGTTCCCTCTTCGTGTTCACCCCCGGAAATTATCTTCGCACCTCGTCGCTCCGTTGAGCAGCCGCGCGTAGATATATATATATATATATATTCACATTGGATATAGACCCAAGGGTGCTCTTCTCGATATGGCAGGCGCGAGAACGAACCAACGAACCTTCTCACGCTCCAATGTACAGGTGCAAACGTTCCAATTGTTTTCCGATACAGAGACTTGGTGGGTCTATATATAAATGTATATGTATATTGTATATATATATATATATATTTATAGATGTACTCAATAGAGTGCATAACACTACCTGGATGGCTATGAGCTGTCACTCATTTGTACAAAATGTATCCATATCCACAATTTAATTCATCATTTTGAATCCCAATCAAGTACTAGAATTTAATATTATTATTTTTTTCACAATCATCTGATTGTTAAAGTGCACATTGATATTTTGTGGAGAATCCTCTTGATGTTTGAATTGAGAATAATTTATATGGGAATTTATATGGGAGTTTAACAAAATCATTCATATTAACTGATGATAAATTTTTATGATGAGGATTAGTGAATTTCATGTTGGATTTCAGTTATATTTATTTGTATTTTAATATCGTATTTAGGGTCGTATTTGTTTCAATAATTTATCTGATTTATTGTAGTTAAGTCAAATTGATGTATTTTGAGTTGTTACAATAGTATTGTGATGGAACTTTGATGTGAAGACATTTATTTAAATCCTGAATAAAAAAAAAAAAGTTTAGCACAAAATCCATAACTATGAATGTGCACTGTGTAATTTTTGACTCATTCAATGGCGGTTATTGATAGATTCAGATGAATAAAATTCTGATTATTTTGCATATTCAGCGATGACATTCGGTTGATATTGAATCAGAGAAACAGTCATTGGATTTCTTGTGAAATTTACGTGTATCTGGTGAAGCTGACATAAATTTTAACGTATATGTGTCACTTCCATTATTCAAACATCAAATTTACAAGAGAAAAAAGATAGTCAGAGTTGTTACTATTAAATTTCTTGTTGAGTTATCTGATTTTTTTTTTCTCCTTAATGTGTGAATATTTCATTCTCGTAACAGACATATTCGGAATCATGAATAATACAAGAAGTCAGATTTTAATTGAGTAAAGTTGACAGACAATAAAATATCTGAAAATATGTTTCAACTTGATCCAAAACCTCCTTGCATCAGTAAATTCCATTTTATACCGAGCATATTCATAAAAAGAACCAGTTCAAACTCCGCAAAAAATCAGCCATCACAATCTAAAAATTACCACAAATATAATTGTTTGTTTCTCATTGTCAGTTCACAGCTGCCACTGTGGTTCGTTGAGTGCAGCAAACTGGTACCCTCTCAACCCACAAAAGAAGAGAAGGGGATATAGCTATTTAGAAGCTTAGCACCACCACTCTCTGATGTACACTTGGAGAGCCTGGTGTGGTTCACGCGCATTGTTAGAGAGAAACTTGAAATCGACCAAGTGAGAAAGATAGGGCGAAGAGGGAATGGTGTTTCAGTGCTGCTATGTGGTGCTTGTCTCATTCTCCAACACCAACATCCTCCTATATGAACATTGTCCATGTGTCCGTAACTGTTCGCGCCCACCACCAATGTCTGTCACCTCTATCACCTTTATCACCTTCACCAAATTGCCGCCCATTTAGATGCTAAAATCCTGGGTGATTCTCTCACCTACTGACGACTATTTGTAGGATTGCGCGCATGAAAAACAGAAAGAGAAATGATATTAAAGTAGAAAGAGCGAGAAAAGGTAGATGAGACGGGGTAGTAAAAGGGTAGAATTCTCACTCGAGTGATAGAAGCATGCATGTATGCATACAGGAAACACCGTAAACGGATTATCCAACAGTTTTAGCGGGAGTTCACACTCTTGTGTCATCGTTCCTCTAAATCTGTAGCTATTTAACCCCTGTTCACCCCTATTTCATCCCACCATCAATGCACCATTCACACTGGCTATCTCACAGAACGTCAAGATCGAATTCAAATCCGATATACGGATTTCCACGACACTGGAGTCAACACTCGATAATATATACTAGTCCGACTGTTTCCATGTATAAAGATACACATCTGCATGGTTATGTGTATGTGTTTACATTTCCGGCGTGAATTTCGTCGTTTTTCTCTATTGTTCATTCCACTTTATCCTTATTGCTCATATTGGTAGGTAGAGATGAATTGAAATAGAAATAGAACTTAACTTGATGGATTATATTGCATTAAAATGGTTAAATTAAAAGTGTAGATTGAAATATCGCAGAGGGTTGCTCGCCATTTATTATTTTTACATATATATGACATATGAATGAGAGCAATTGAATTAAAAAATATTGATTCTTGAATTTTGTATTGATGTACAGGTTGGTGGAAAGTGATAGTATCATTTTGCTGATAGTATTTGTTATTTTTAATTTATTTGTTATTTTTAATTATTTTTATTTTTATTTTTAATTTGTTGAATAGGAGTAGAATTATGAAAGAATATACTTTTCATATTTAGCAGACACTAGACAATATCTTTGTAGATTCACAGGAAAAATGGTATTTTTACTTCTGGAATATTTCTTTACTCTTGAAACTATACTACAATTTTCTCCATTTATTATTTTTCATTTTGTAGAATAAGATCATTGGAGTGCTTTCCACTCCATTTATTTGTTTGTTTCCCCAATCGAAGATAACTTTAGTACTACACAGCGTTCCATTAAATTTCTGAAGCATACATTTTTCCTCTTGAACAAAATTTTTGGAAGCAACTTTGCGTGCTTGTTATTCAGGAATTGCTAATTAAGTAATTATGATAATGGGGTCAGATTTTTTATAATTTGAAAATTTCATGATGAATATAACTCTGTATTTTTTTCATTCAATTCATAATTGACTTTCACTATTTTCTTTCGCCATTTATTATTCTCTGATAATACAATCCAATAATCTATCTCAACATGCAAAAACAATTCTGTATAATTATCTATAATTAAACATTTAATCATACACTCGTCAACCAAATCAACCACAAGAAAAAAACACAGCTGTCAATATTATTTTTAACCTCCTCCATTGTATTCTCACACTAATATTTAAAATACCAAAAATCACATCAATACACTAACAAATTAATTTAACATGGTAAATAAAATATAAAACGAGTTCAAGTACTCTGCAAAAAAAAAAAACATAACGCCGCAAAATATTGATAATATATAAAAATATATATAAAAACAAAAAAGTGAATAATAATAAAAATGTTTTAAGAGCTACGCGAAAAATTGAGTTGATGCATATGGGGTAGAAGAGTCACTTCCGGTATATATACAAACACATACATATATATATATATATATAGAGTTATATAGTAAGGTATAGAACGACGATAAGTTGCAAAGACACCACGCGGATGTTGGCGCCATTTGCGTCATGTAGTACACTCACTGAGATACGACGAGATACGATAGACTTTAGGTAGATAAAAAAAAAAAAAAAAATGGTGCAATATATAGACATATATGTTTGCTATTATGCCATTGACGTGGCGCTTTTTCATCCCCTCTTCACATCCGACCCGTAAAGTATCCGTATATATATAAATTTTTTGCGTTATACTTTTTTGCTCTCTTTTATTCATTTATTTATTCATTTATCCATCTTTTTTTTTTTTTTTTTTTTTTACGTTTCTTGTTTCAACCCCCACCAACTTTTTGTCCGGCAAACTGCTGCTGCAAGTTTTTTGAATTAATAATATATAATCGGAGAGTGACCGAGGGGATTATATTCCAAGAATTCCCCATCGAGCGATGACCGTGAGCTATAACTTCTGCCGCCATATTGTTGTGACTCTCCAACCCTTCTTTTACTATATGTATATATTCTCATCTATATCCTAAGCGCAGTCTCGAGCGTCCTCTCGCGTGTCCCAAAGGAATTAATACCATACTCCATTTCAATTTGCCGATACACACTCCCTCCATCATCATGTATATTTATTCAAATGTGGCCCGTTGAGTTATTATTATTTTTCATATTTTTATTCTTTTTTTTCTTTCACTACCCCTTCTTTTTATTCAACAAAAAAATTTTTTTTTTATTCATCCATCCGCACGTCCACCACTGCGAGCCACTATTCTCGTGTCATTTTTTATTTCAATTTTATTCCTTTTTTCTTTTGTATACTATTCTTTGTTTTTCTACATCAACGTACCACCATAGTCCATTCGTTTATTTTAATTTTCGCATTTCCGGACACGAGTGGGACGCAACACACCACACTTTTTAACGGTTCTCTCTCGCTTGGTTGGCAATGACGCTTTTTTTCTTTTTTTTTTTGCTTTTTTCATCCCCTCTTTCCTGCGTGCGGGAATATTGGTAGCGATACATTTTAAAAGTCTATACTTCTCTTCATTCTCGTCACTATATTCAACGTTGTGTGGATCGTCGTTTTAACTGCTCTTTTCTCTCTGTG
This sequence comes from Zele albiditarsus, assembly GCA_958496275.1. Classification (NCBI taxonomy): domain Eukaryota; kingdom Metazoa; phylum Arthropoda; class Insecta; order Hymenoptera; family Braconidae; genus Zele; species Zele albiditarsus. The sequence goes on from OY292415.1 coordinate 5,488,081, forward strand.
TCTGTGTCTAGTTTATTTATTTATTATTATTTTTTTTCTCGCTTTTGTGTGGCCCCCGCACATTTTAACCGTCACCGACGCTAGCGCCGTTGCCGCAACTACTCGGCAGACCGGCATGCCACGTTCATTCCATCCCTCTGTGCCCACCTCTATCTATTTTTTTTTTTATTCGTTTATTGTATATGTGATATGTATAGATATATAATTTGTCTTTTTTTATTCTTCTTCTTTTTTTAATGCCCATTTTTTCTTGATTTTTATTTCTACTCTGGAGCTTTTCGTAGATAGTGTATGGCAGTTTGGTGTTTTTTTTTCTTTTTTTTTTCACCGATGGTCTCATTTGCTTCTTTATATATATTTTTTTTTTTTCCTGGTCATTTTGGTTTTGTATTTTTTTTTTTTCCGATGCGTTCATTTTTTGTTTTTTGACGTATCGTCCACCACTGTTCTATCTTTTGTTTATGTGCGGATGTATGTGTGTACATTTCTGAATTTGTTAGTGAATTTGAGTTCTTGACACGGGAATTCGGTGAAATAAAATGTCCACCGCACTTAGGAATTATTCAGGAATTTTTGTGGGTCTGTAAATTTTACATTTTTGTTATTTTTTTACTCATTTTCTTTTTCAAAGCCATATGTGGCGAGAATTTTTCGTGATAAATTTAACTTTGAAATTTACTGTTGCTGTGGGATAATATAAAATATCGATGGAAGATTAATTATTTTGTTAATTCTTTTAGAAAAATAATCAGAGGATATACGAGAAAATTTTAGAGATGAACTGTTAGAAGATAAAAGTGTATTGTAAATCGTGAAAGAAAAAATAATAATTAAAAGCAACAGCACTTTAATTTACAAATTTTGATAGAAAATATTATTATCATGTACTGTTGACTAAATGAAATAAAAAAAAATGTATGAAAACATTATCACTACAAAAACCACTCAATAATATTCACCGTGTCAATTATTATTAAAAAAAAAATAAAATATGACTACATTCAGGCAAATACTTTACCTTCTCATAATTATTTTTTCACCAACGTCCAATCATACACACTCACTCAATAATTTTCCCCCCTATTCATACAAACCCAGTAATACATTCATACTACCTGTCATGTATATATATTTTTTTATTCAACTCACCCCAAAAGTAGGAAAAAAAAAAAAACGACAACGCAAATGAATACTTTTCTCAATATGAATACCAATAAATAAATAATATTTGAAGGGGGTTTTTGGTAAAAGCCTCAAGTGTGTATTGAGGGTCGCTTTCGCTGTCACTCGTCGCTTTAGAGATCTCTTCTTTCCCATTCCTCTTTTTTTTTTTCTATGTATATATATATTTTATCCCCCGCCCTTTTGCACACATAATTCCATTTCGTTGACTGCGAATGCAAAAAAAAAAAAAAAATAGAACCCTGACGTGTCCTTATTAATACCCCTACACAAACACTTGTCTGACACACCCACCCTTACACACACACACACGCAACCAATGCGTTCAAATTGTGACGCTATAAAAAGCTCCATAGAGAAAATCACCCTTCTCGACATTCCCGCTTTGATGCACATCCACTTTTAAAATGTGCACTTCTAACTCTATTGAAAAATCTCTTTCAACATTAAAAATATCATAAATAAAAAAAGAAAGGAAATAAAATAAATAAAATAAAACAACTATATAATACGAATAAAATTCCATCCCCTTTAAATTTCTATATTTAAATCCTCATTGCACGATTATCTTAAAATATGATTTGAATTGAAAGGGATTAAATATATATTATTATTTTATTTTTTTTTTTTCATTTTTCATTTTTATGCATGATGAAAGGGTGCGTGTAATATTTCATTCTGCATTCGTGCAGAAAATCCACATTAGAGAATATATACAGGATAACTTACGCTACTATGCACTATTCTCCCTATTTAACCTCCCTTCACTCTTTTCACCCTAACTCTCTTGACTCTCCCGTCGAGCCTCACAATTTTTTCTATTACGCCACATTTACTACGGAAAAAAATAATGCCCATGTACATTTCACCCGGCATTATCTACTGCCCGGGGTTTTATACCTCCTGTCCTTTTTCTCTTTTACTTTTTGCCCAATCTCTTGTTCCTACTGTGGCCATACACTCTGTATCCCTCTCATTCCAAACTCTCTCTTCGTATTCTCATTCTATCTCTCGTCTGAGCGGAGACTAGAGTTAGGTAGTCATGACCCCTCGAATCCCGGAACTCGGCCATCCTCTTTTGCTATATACTACCACTGTTGGTAGTATCACTATCACTGTTAGAACACATATACACAAATGGATATATATATATATACAATGTAGTATTTTTTTTTTCCTCATTTTTATGCTGACGTCACCACTATCCGTATCGAAATGAAGTTGCAAAACTGCCACCGGTAAATATCCCAAAACGTTTATCTCATATATATATATATATTTTTTTTCTTTTATCATTTAGATTATTTATATGAGTAAATAAATGTGTGTATATATTGGATAAAGTGGTTTGTGGTTGTGGTAATGGTGAGAGTTGTTTATTAATATTTTTTTGAGGGTTGAATTCAATGTGAACTTTGATTTTTTTTTTTTTTTTTGTGTTACAGTGAAATTATTGACTTTGATTTATATATTGAGATTTTGTTATTGTGGTAGTTGCTTCGTTTATTGTATTGTAATATGAGAACTGACTGGTGGATTTTATTTTTTCGGACGGATTTGTGTTAGTTAATCGATTGGGTATTGGTTAAAAAAAAAAAAAAACAAGTTGAAAAAGGAGGATTACAGACGAAATGATAGCGGAAAATTGGTATTTGGTCAATGGAACTTTTTACATGTTTTTTTTATCAATTGGCGCTTGAGTTATTTGTGTTGTTCAATTTATTTTGACAGTTTAAAAAATTATTGTTGATAATTTTATGAACAGAGCAAACGTCTCATATCGAATCGAATGATTCTCTCAACTATCATTAATCAAAATTAATTTTTGAAGAGTCTGAAAAATTTGAAAATAATTTTCTCACTCATCCAAATAAATGATCACAAATGATAAATAATAACCACCCTAATAAACTTCACATCAAAGAAGAAAAGAAAAAATTAAAATCCTTCCAAATACCTCTCACATCCCACAACAAAAAACCACCCCAAATAATTTCCCCAACTATTCTCCAAATCCCTTTTTACATCTCCAACAGTACAAAAAAAAATACCCAACCCGACACACCATCAGTAAACTCAACCAAACCATAAATTCCTCCATAAATAAATATCTCCCTTCGCGGATATCGAATTTTCGTTTGTATAACATCAAGTACATTCACGTATAGGTTAAATCTAATGTGCTTCAGCTAAAATATGCGAGGTAAAGGGGTAGGAGCGGGTGATGGTAGAACTGAACAAGATAAGAGACATCGTATATAGTTACATCTACATACATTTACACATATACACCCACACTGAGTACCATAGGCAAACCATGAGGGCAGTAAATGGGGGTTTGGGCACTCTGGTGGTTAGATAGTTGGCGCGACGTTAGGTTGCTGGCGACTCTTGGTATTATTGGCCTGTGCCAACTGGCCAGATAAATGTGGTTTCACTACCCCTTCTCACCCAACCTCCCCCCCACACACACATATACATATAACCACCCATTCATTCTCTCTCGCTTATTCGCCATTTTCTCCTAGTGTATGACAACACTTTGAACTCTTTCATCCCTCTTACTCTCACTTGCTGTCTTCCTATTCTACGTGTGTATATAGAGCTTTGGTTTTGCCACAGAGTGAAGAGAGCTAGGGTAATATATGGGGTGTGGGAAATGGGGTTGGAGGTTGAATTGAGAGCCGTTGCAGTTGGCTTAGTTTCATAGTTGGCCATTTGTACCCTGGCCCTCGCCTCTTGCACTCTCATTGTCCGATTGTGTGTTTAGCATTGAAATTTAGTTGAGTTCTAAATGTGTGTATGGTGGGGTGGTGTAAACTGTTTATAGTATGAATGTGTGTATGAAGGAGTTTTGTACATCACATGTTAGATGTATAGATATGTTCTATTTTGTAGATTTGATATAATAATAAAGGTATATATAGAAGTTATTGTATGGGATACCATTTTGGGTGAAGGTTTGAGGTTGTGCGGATGAATAACTGAACGGGGAAACATGTGATATGTTTATATTGAGTTTAAAGTTGAGGAGACAGTTTTTTTTTTAGTGGGTGATATAGTTTGGGGGGGTTCTTTATTATTAGTTCAGTGAGGTGTGGGAATTCAGTGGAGGATAGATTTTATTTACTGTGGTTGGGATTGAGCGATGGATTTTTATGAATGGGGTTGATGAGGTGCAGGGATTTGTTGATATCATTTTTTAGGTAGGGAATTTTTAAACTTGAATATTATGTGTTTGTGAATTCAGGAGCTTGGTGACAGTTGAGAAATTTTGTGGAGACTTGATTATTTGTTAATTTGAATACTTCATTCTTCATGTCCACCATAATTTATCATTTTCCCTAACTCTTAGTTCTGAGATACTGAATTAATTATATCCTTGATATCAGAACTTGATCTACTTCTTGGTATAAGTATTAATAATAAACTATATGACTATAATTCTTGGCTGAACGTGGAAGTCAAGTCCAAGTGAAATATAACCAATTAATTGTTTCACTAGTTCCAAGTTTCTACGAATTGTATTTTTTCTTTTTTAGTTTGTGTCACTCTTTTTCTGTTCGTATGCTGCTGTTAATATTGGACTTAAAAACAGGTCAATAACATTCTATCTACAGTGTGATTATTCTCTTATCTGCAATATTTGTCTATTACGCAAATATTGCCAATGCAAAATGTATATTTTCTCTCCACTTTTAATTTACTCTCTCATGAATTGAAAATTCAAACCAGGGATCACTCAACTTATTCCTTCATGAACGTTTTCAATAGCTCATGCCCTCGAGTCTTTGGATAAATAAAAATAAATAGATAAACCCATCATTCCCAGAGCCAATTAATCTAAAAAGAACATTGAGAAATGTGAAAATCACTCTACCAAAAAATAAGGCAATTCTAAAATCATTTTTGTAAAAAATATATTATTAGAATAACAATTATGAGAATTCTTTCGTGGTTTTCATCTCCAACATTTCTCATACTTGTATCCTTTATTTATGAATATTAAAATCCATCCACAATTTTATTCCTACAAATAATCAGCAATAAAAAAAAAACAAACAAACAAAATACATGAAAGGTTAACGGACGATATGAAAAAGCTTTCTTTCCCAGCAACCAGTAAACGTGATCTCCTTCCTATTCACCCCCTTTACTCACCCTCCCCACCTCACGTTCCATATCACTCACAATATATACATATATATATATAACCAACGTAAATTGAAACAAATGGAAACTTATATGCATCGCGGAGCTTTCTCGAGTTTTACTGCCAGCTCATTTCATCTTGCACCACATTGGAGCTACACTGTGTTGGGTGCCCCTTTCTCGCAAGCGCAGTTTTATCGCTAGAAACTTGGGCCTTTTGCCGCTACCACCCCTCTCAACTCCCCGTAAACATCACCAACATCAACCAGTCATAGTTACGAGGCTGTTATTGTCACCACTGCTTCACCCCCAAACTCCGCTCTCATTTCTTCCTTCCGCTGCAATGAAATAGCTCATTTTTTAATTTTTTTTTCCTCTCCTATTTTTTTTTTTCCTGTTCACTTCTATATATGTATAGATTCTGAGCTTGCAAGTTCTCCGAAAAGTTTGTGAAACAATGAAACTAATGTATATATGACAGACGGGAACCTCGGCGTCTGCTGGACGTCGATAGCAACTTTACATTCATCATCATACGATAAGCTTCCATCACAATATGTTCTTTTGAGGAAAAAAGCTCCTCACTCAACTCTCCTTTTATTCGTTCTCCATTTTTCTTTCTCCAATTTTTTCATTTTTTTGTATTAGAAAAGAAAGTTTTTATTCCTGTGGGTATTATATATTGTATGGGGTAGTTTGTTTTGTTGGAAATATAAACTGCCAAAAGCTAGAACTTAGTTTTATTATTCGTTGTAGATATTTGAAGCTTTTGGGGCATGGTGCTGTATAGGGATGTTTCGTTTTATAGTAGTTTGGAATCTTCATGTTCACTTCGTGATGTTTTGTCGTGAATTTAGATTATTTTTTAGATATTTTAAGTACCAATATGTATTGAAAGTCGTGATGATATAATTTTGTTGTTTCAAGTACTTGGCGATAATATATTTCTTTCAGTTCTTGTGAATGTTTGGGTAGAATGTTTGAGCATTTAAATAGAAGTTAATCCTTCCCTACAATAAATATCATCGCAATATCTACAAGTGTTGATTAAAATATGTACAAGTTAAAGTTTCTCAGATCACTGAACACAAACTCGGAATCAAAATCACAAGAGAAAAATAAAAAAAACTAGCGAATCCAATATGGCTTAAGAGTTTACCAAGAAAAATAGCTAAAATACCAAGTGATTCTTTTTTTTTTTTCGAACAACAGATAATTAAAACTGTGCATTAACCAATACAAATATCGAGTTGACAGGAGAATTCCCAAGTGGTAGTAGTAAAGGTAGAATATGTATCAGGCATGTGTATGTATCAACACCGAGAAGTGGAAGTGAAGAAGAGAAAGGGTGCGAATGAGACAAAAGCGTGAAGGCAGTTGAAGGAGGGAAAGGGAGCCAAGTTTGTCAAAGTAATTCGAGCTTTCATTGGGTACGATTCAAGTCACGTACTTACGACGCTCTTGTCCTCACTCCTTATTATCCCATATCCTTCGCCGCGTAAGCTTCGCACAACCCGTTTTCCTTCATACCCCTTTCCCGCACATATTTTCACCGCACACCATCAATTGGACAAAGGAAATTCGCGCGATGAAAAGCCCTCTGTGTGTAATATGCCTTTCCCACCATCACCATCACTACTATTACAACCAACCAACCACCATCATCATCCAAAATAGACGCTTCAAGTAATAATAATGTTCCTTTCCTATTATATCATGAATGTGAATCTATTTAACAATCATTCAAACATTTATCGTTCTGCACATATTATAGCATTAATAATTGTACAGTTAATATTAGAATTCTTGTTTTATTGAGATAATTCTGTCAGTATTTAATGTTTAAATGCATAGTTTATTATTAGTTTGAAGAACGATGACAATGTTGAGTATATGTTTATGCAATATGTATCACTGATTATGAAACCATTTATAATATTTGTTTGTAAAGCTGAAAAAATTGTGTTAAATCATTTCACATCATGTTGAAAAGTGTAAATCGAACACTTTTCAAATTAACAATAATTATTTGCCAGCATATGACCACAGGAATGACAACAAAAGTCGATAATTAATGCATCTGTATTTTAAATAATGATCAATTAAAAGTGAAAAAATTACTCTGACACCCTTATTCTAGCCGATAACTCAAGCACTTGACATTTTCCCTGTGTATTTAGGTGTCAAGTACATATGCATAGAAAAAAAAAATTTATTCGTTCTCAATTTCAACGTATATTTACTCCTTGAACGTACTCACCACACACACACACACACATGTCACCTATTCTCACATGTTCAGTTTCCTAATTAGCATACGAATTAATTTGTGCTTTTTCTGCAAATACAAAAGAAGAAATAAAGGGAATGACAAATAATACGTGGCGTAGCATCAGTATTATAACAAAGTTCTTAAGCTCTATTAAACGCAAGGCCGAAAAGACGCAGAGAGGCGCATGATGATATGTTTCGTGGATTTCCACGTGGACGAGTAAAATTTCATCCCTCTACTGTATAACACCCCTCTGTGAAAGCTCCATCTCTACTACTATATACCATGCTTCTGCACTTTCGCTATATATATATATATATATATATAGTAAGCTCCAGTGACTCACGTGCATACACGTCCCGACTCGTACATTTGCTTATATATATATATTCCATATATACATATACAAGTACATGAATTCTCGCGTATAATAATGCTTATAAAATTCAGACAGGCGTGCGCGACGCATACCTATACCACAATTTTCGTTACGTAGTGAAAAACTTTTCACAAGTGAAATAGATTAAGCACACGACTTTCATTTAAATTGATATGACAAGAAGAATATATTAGATATATTTATATTTATACAGGATGTATCAGAATAAAAGAGTGGTGATGAATGAATATATCCAATTGGAATAAACTTTTACCCTGAATAACACTTCTATTAATTTCAACAAAATATCAGGACACATCTTTCGCCACAACGTAAAACATAAATTATTACTTTCAAACAAAACAATAATTAATATTAACGTCATAGTATTGTCCATCCACAAATCATCATCTTATTACAACCTTATTTCAAACTTGAAAAAACACTTGGACTTAAAATTAGAAGAATTTCTATTCGCCCAAGTTAAAAATCCAAATGAATAGAAACATCATTTCAATCAACGAATAAAAATGAAAATGGATAAATGAAAAATATTTCAATTTAAACTATGTGTGGAAGAAAAAGAAATGTCTCTAATCACTGTTCAACCAAAAATATATATCCATACATTAAAATATATAAAAAAGGAAAGAGGAAATAAACAAAAGTAAATAATTTGTTGTCATGTATGGTGGTGATAATGACGACAAATGAGAACAGGTACGAAACATTCTATTTGTTCTGATTCATTATTGTCAAGAGCACATATGGCTGTCAGTCATTTCAAGTGAATTGTTATTCGCCGCAGTTGGAACCCTCAATCACGCTGATTGAAATCACCCATTCCCCTCTATACGCTTGTGTCCTGTGCGCTTCATTCAACACTACCCCATCTCTATCTATACATATATATATATATATATACATATATAACATTTCCCTTTTCCTCTCATGCTCTTTCCCTCTTTCCAACCGTCGATCCATCGGTGCACACGTACACGGGCCATTAAAGACGAACCCCAAGCGCGTGTTCAACACTCCCTGTAAAAGCTCGTGAGAATGATCCTATACATTCTATATATGTTCTCGTGTTAACTATAAAAAAAAAAAAAAAAAACAAAAATGGCAAAAAAATTTAACACGGAAGTGAAACAAATAAAAATATAACAATATTCCATTTTGTGTTTATTTATTTATAATTTTTTTTTTTTTTTTTTCGTGCTGCCATTTTATATTCTCTCATTTTTCACATTTCACTATTCATTCATCACCTTCTGCATTCAACTGGGGCTTATTATTCATTTCAATGCACAAAGAAAATAAAAGATAAAAAAAATAAGTGAATATATATATATATATGTATGTATGGACAAGAGTGGGCGGCGGTGTATTGAGGGACTCGAACTACTGCTGCTGCTACTACTGCGACTCTCTGTAGTAGCTGTCTTTTATCCTGTGTTCTTCTCTGCTTCTCAACAACAAAAAAGAAAGTAACAACAAGAAGGAAAAAAAAAAAAGGTGGAATAAATAAAAAGATGGAGGTGGAGGTGGATGAGAGAGGGACAAAAATAAAAGTAGAGGAAAACGAATATCAAGAAAAGCACAACAACGACGACGACGACGACGATGGTACTCTTCTCTGTACAACGATGTTGGCTGGAGCCAACGATAAAAAATTCAGAGGCCTTCTTCATCCCTTGTTGTTTATCTCTATATATAAATTTGTGTATTTCGAACACTTTTGAGACTGCATGGAAAGATACAAACAAATGGATTATTTGTCGCATTCTCATGAGTTTGTGATATATTATAATTTATGTGAATGTTGATGCAATGTCCAGTGAAAAAAATTTCCATACGATTTTTATTTTTACTTTTTTTTTTTTTTGACATATTGGAATTCCCACGATTTATTTTCCTTCTTTGGGAAAATAATGGAGTGTAGTTTGATTTCAAATTAATTCACTTTTGCACTCATTTACCATATATTTATTCGTTGATGGTCATTTATTTCATTTAAGAATTGTTTGATGGCGAATTGAAATTGTTATTACAACTGTTTGATAGGATGTATTATTTATTTTAGAAGAATTCTTTGAAATTATTTTTTATTGAGGGGGTAGATAATAATCACGCAGGGATCAATTAATAGATGGATGAGTTTGCGAGGATGAAACAATTTTGTGGGGATGAAATATCCCAGTAGAAATGTAACCATAAAATGGTAATTTGAAATTGATAAAATCAAAAGTAAATATATATTAATTATCTCCTTCTCACAATTAATTTTTCTCCCATGCTAGCTTTTCCTACAGATCATTTTTCGTCTATCTTATTCGTCCTCCATTTTTACAACAGCCTATTGTTTCCACGGTTAATTTCTCTTCCGATTTGATTCCACCAGAGAATGAAAAATAAAAAAAAAAAACCAGATTTTATAAAATTGTACACAAATATCTTGCCAATATTCCAAAGTATATCAGCAATTAAAATCCCAATACTCACTGTCACGTCCAACAATATCAGGTCGAAGAATATAATTATCCCACGTTTAAAATAACTTCCAATACCATATTGAAATAAATTCACATTCCCCCCAAAAAATAAATTACCCAATCAATAATAAATTCAAACTACAATTAAACATAAAAGTATAATAAAAAACTCACCATGAATAACAGCAAGCACACCAATGACACAAAGGACCACCGTCCTCAAGCACATTTTACCCTCCGAGTACTGCCAAACACGATTCGTAGAAACACGTTCCATATTCTTTCATCCCTCAATATCAATCAGAAAAAAAATCTCATATTGAAGTAACATACATAAATCCAATAAAAAAAACACCCCCACAAAAACAAACACACTCACGCACACGCCCTTCTGTCTATATCCACTCTCTGTCGTTTCACAATCTCCAATTAATTGATATTAAAATTAATGAAGTACCCCAACTCCCCAACCATAAAGCAGATAATTGAAAAACTCGACAGGAAAAAAAAAAAAATAATAATAATAAAACAGTAAAACGTTTTCTTCTCACCGTATATATGTAATGGCAAAATTATTATCTATCGTTTCACTGTGATATATAATTGCCTCAATGAAAAGCCAATTTGCCCAACTAAACCCTTTCCTCTTCCACTTGCTTCTCCACTTCCTATACCCAATTAATTGATAATTAAACCTAATTGATTATCAGTTGATCGTATTAAACTCAAGATCCGCATTTACTTCTTGCTATATAACGTCACGGAATTTTTGTATGCTCGTTCCCGCGTACAAGTTCATCCACTTTTCAGATAAGCCACCGTTGGATGGGGAAGAAGAGAAAGGGGATGAAAGAAAATCTCTCGTCTGTATATAGTCCTCAACGTCACACAGTTTTTTTTTACTTCTTATTCTTTCGATTTGAGCTGTCAACCCCTTGGGAATAACCGCAATCTTCTTTTTTCACGTTCGTTTTTTTTTTCTTTTTCATTCACTTGCAATTTTTTGTGTCATTTCTCCAAAGGTGGAGGCATTTTTTTTTTTTTATTTCTGTTTTAATTTTATTCACGTTTATAGTTTAAACTTCATTTAAAGTTTTACATTCGTCTCATTCGTTTTCTCAATGTACATAAACATTCATGTCATAAATATATTTATGTATACAAATACAAAGTAGGTTTTGGATTATTTTTTTTTTATGTTTAAACCCAAGTTATCATTTGATATTTATTCAACTTGGAATGCCATGAATATAACCTCGAGTTATATTTATATATAGAATTGGTATAAAAGACTTAGTTATACACACAAAGTTTTCTCAAAGCAAATCGCAAAAGTTGTTCCTCGTTACTTCGTCTTAGAGACATGATAGTAAATGGATGGTGGAAGGGAATGGTGAGTTTGAGTGTAAGAGACGAAGATTGAACGAGTGTGAGGAGTACGAAGAGGATTAGTACGAGAACAGAGATAAAGATGGCAAAGTGGAGGATCGTTTCAACGAGCTTTGCAACTACTTATATCCAAAGCCCACCAGTACCACCAACCACAAACCCCTCAAAAGTATTTTTCAGTAGTAGTCCCTTAATATACACTGTCATCAACAAAAAAAAAATCTCTGTTACTTTTTATATAAACAAATTTGTCCATTTCATTTTACTTACAAATATTTATATTTATTAATAATTAATATTAATTATACATTCATCACTTTTATTATATAATTCAATTAATGTATCAATTAACAAACAAATCACAAATAAATTATAATTATTAATTGTACACAATAAAAAATCCAACGTTGCATTTGTATGATAGAACAATTGTAGTAATTTTTTTTTTCTATATTCGCTATGAAAATTAAATATTTTGCGCGATTATTTATTTGCTTATTTTTAACTATTGTTATAGCCCGGACCATGTGCAAGGACCTCGCGACATCGAGTTCGCGGCGCGCACTGAAGGATTTGATGATCGCGCGCGGGTTGAAACACGTTTCTGAATGTCTCCCACTACGTTTGAATGAGACTGCGCAAATGCGCGGATACAATTTTGTATGTATGAGACAGGAAGGGGACAAGGCGGCAAGTCGAGTAGTAGTAGTAATAGTACAGGAATAGTCTGACGCTGTGCAACATACGAGTGATAGTGGGGTGACTGTGTAAAGACGGTTGAGGATGCGACGCACGCGCATACGACAGGACAAAAGCAAGAAACTGAGGAAAGGTATATGAACATATAGAATAGAAGGACGAATGCTAGCAGTTGGCACACTGGAAACTCCTTTCTATATTTCTCGTAGATATATATACATATAGTAAATATACACGCGCGCGCGTTGCGGCAAAAGTTATGACCTCAAAGGGGTCGTTAGTGGAGCGGTCGTCAAATTAGTATGAGGCACACACAACACAAGTTGTGTCCTGAACGCTTCGCGATATTTCTGTGTATGGTACTGGTGTGTATACAAATATAGAAACCGTCGTATACTCGACCATCATTTCATCTCATTTATCTATATGTGTATAATATAGAATTATGTTTGTGTACGTTAATGGCACTGCTTGGAATTTGTGAACGAGAATATTCTTGCATGATGTGACAATGTGAAGGTAGTTTGATGGTATTTTAAGGTGAAAGGTTGATGGAGGATTTGTTTGTTTTTATGAATTTTTTTTGTAGGTGGTTTTTTGGGGGTGGTTTATTGGTGTATGGATTGGCGGGAGTATGTGTATCCAATTTTATGTTGATAGTCGGGGGATTGTTGTTGACTTTCTTTTTTTTTTGAAATGGTAGACTTGATATCTCAGGGAGCGATTGATAAAATTTTCAATTATGTTAGACAATTTTATTACATTTCAGTTGATCTAATCAGTAGAAAAAAATTATTACACTCCATTCCGGACAAGTAAGCTTACAGTCCGAAGTATTGAGATGGCCAGGAAATCCGAATTTCCCGTATAAAAAATAATATATTTCCCAAAAAGTTCAAAGATAAACGTAAAAAAATTGACAGAAATGTTGAATAAAAATTTTGACGTATTCAAAAAATTATCGTAGCACTTTTTTTCCGAAACGAAAAATTGTAATTCTCAACAAGTTAAAACAAAAATCTGTTCCAAAAAATCTTCCAAACCCATCCCTCCCCGGATATATTCCCTCAAAAATAAAATAAACCGAGTATTTGTTGCAAAAGCATATTATCCCGTGAGCAAACCAGGAAATGGATAATTTGCCATTGACTGCATATATATTAAACACCATATATGCAATGCGATTCAAGCTGTTTATTTGCACATATGGAGATTTGGTTGCATACATTTAAATCCGATGGCGAATGAGGATGCGCGAAGAATACAGGAGAATATATTCACACCCATCCCTAACAAATACACATCCCCATTTACGTATAATATATTCTATTATTTATATATACCATCGTACAATTCAATATATTCCAAACACTCCTAGATAATCACATATAAATATATCAACAATTCACAATGCAACTTGATGAAATGGTAACATTGCAACAACTATAAAGATAATAAAAGAAAGAAATTTATTAGCAAATATATTTTCACCTGGTGTAAATTGAGTTTGGTGAGTTGTTCACATCGATGACATGACCATCTGTATACACATATGGTGGGTGTTGAAGTCATGACACCATGTATGCTATCCACACATATTGTTGGGGTTGGGCAACCGCATATTCGCCAACATTTTGCCACATATTGAGGGGGATGGAAAGAGAGAAGGCTGTGAGTACTAGTGGAGCTTAACCAGCCGCAATATGTGTGAATATGGATATGTTTAGTGTGCATGTGTGTCTGTGGATGTGTGTGGATGATTATTGTGACGATTTCATTTCGCATTATCGCACACCCCACCGATCACTGTAGATATTTACCCTCGAGTGACCCACCCTTCTCTCTTTCTGGCCCACCTATGGCTTTCCAACTCTCATTGGATTCTCGCACGCTTGGGGATTCGTTTCGCGTGTTATATATACATACGTATTTGTGAGAATGTGAATGTGTATGTATATAAAACATTGGCTTAATCGAAATTGCAAATGTCCCACGGGCCCAACGACATATACGATAAACGAATTAACTTTCCAAGTGAATCAAGAGTGACCTCTATTAACGTATTAACAAAAAAAGGTGGGGAGAATTGAGAGGGTAAAAAAAAGGTGGAGTGAGAGAAAAAGGGTGAAATCAATGGGTAATGTTGGAGGTTAATTTATTGAATTGTGAATTTAGTTTTGATGTGTTCTCAATTTTTTGTGAAGTCAGGGTTATTTTTTGTAAACGTGGGGGGTTTTCTCGTGGATTAATGAGTCTTTTGGGGGATTAAGGAGTGTTTTTAGGGGTTTTGTGAATGAGTGTTGGAATTGTGTTTGGAGTAAATTTAATAGAGTGAGTGGACATTGTTGAGACACTACATGAATGTCGTATCTCTTAGTAGAATAGTATTTATTTATTTGAAATAAGAACATGGTGGGTAAATAAATGTACTTAACGTGATGGAGATAAAAGCTGCAAGAGCGGTCTTGGTAATTGCAGTTGTAAGAACATGTCTAACAACATTTCGAAGAATTAAAAAAAATATATCACTGCACCAATAATGAAAAAAAAAAATAAAAATGTTAAAATGAAGACTGAAAATAAAATGAACAATTAAAAATAAAATATATAATATCCAGACACTATACCTATATTTATGACTATATATATACTTTTATTCATATATATACATATATATGCATCTACGTATGTGGAGTGAACGAGATTGCGGTCCGTATAAGCACTTGGCTATGGCTATGAAGCTGATATTGAGCGTGGTGTATACGCCAACACTATGCCGTGTGCGCTGACCAGTGATATTTATTCGTCGTTGAAGTGCTCTTGCTGCGAGAGAGGCGTTATAGAGTCACCATGGCGTTAGTATTAACCAATAGCGCACATATATGAATATATATATATATGGATAAACGCGTGCGTATGTGATATTGTGCGATGAGGGAGATAGAAAGATACAGAGAGAATAGTAGAGAGTTGAGTTTCCGGTTACGCGGAGATTAGGCAAGTCGGCTCTTTATTACTGGTGGCGAGCTGTAAATGCTGCGGTTTATTCGCCGGATTTCGAGTATAGGACTATTCTATATGTACAACTGTCAACTGCACAAATATATGTGAATATATATATACACACGTTTATCAATAACAGAATACTTAAATACTCAAATCTAACAAATATTTATTTTATTTTTATATTTCATTTTTTTTTTTGATCTGGCAGCAAATTATGATTTTTTTTTATGAGTCTTATTGGTTTCTTTTTTTTTATGATGAATTGGGAAATTTCCAATGATGAAGGTTGTTGATCAACTGTCATAAGGGGGATGTTAGTTGGTATTTTTTTGAATTTTTTTCGGGGGTGTTTGAACACTTTGGAATTATTGAATAATTTTTTTTCTTTATGGTAATGATTGATAAAAGAATTTTATTGCGGAAATTGTATCGAATTGAATTTAGTTTTTTTTTTATCATGCTTTTTTTTAATTGAGGGTGATATTGTCACGGGGGATTTTATTAAAATTGTATTGGGGGCATAGAATTTTATTCATTTATTAATTCGTTTATTTTATTTTACATTTTGATTGTGAGACGATTATTGAATTGATGAATAAATTTGTGTTTTTATTATTTGTGTTGTGAGATTGAAATGGGGATGACGATTGTTTATTTGTTTGTGATTTTGTTCATTTAATTATGTGTATATTGTAAAATTATTGGATAATTCCTTTTTTTTTTGTCATAGTCATCGATGAAGATATAATTTTCAAAGAGAAAATATAATCGATGTGAATTTAAGTTATTATACTGCATAATTTGTTTGGAAATATTTTACAGAGAAGGTATTTTATTTATTCATTCATTTATTTATTTATTTATGGATTTATTTTCTATTTTCACTTTGTGTCAATTATTCAAGGGAAAGTAAATATTTTCATATTTATGATGTGAAATTGAAAATGGAAAAGCAGTTGTTGATTGTTTCAGATATTTTTATTCAATTATGACTGCGCTCTGCGTATTATTAAATAATTAAAGACTTTATTAAATATTAATTGATGAAGTTATATAGTTTTATAGTGAGAAATAAATGAGATGGAATTTTTCCAATGATAAGTTCAAAATTTAAATGAAAGTATTTCGGGAGGGAATAATTATTTATTCATCCAGTTATTTCTACTATTTACCGTCAGTTGATTATTTAATTATAATTAATACACTTTCACATTTTTATATTGTAAAATTGCAAATTAATCTTTCATTAACGAGAAGCTTTTCCGCATTGTTAATTGGCTGTGAATGTCATTATTGTAATCAAGTTTAGTTTTACCTCTAAATTACAGCTCAATTTGAAATTTAATATCTCTAATTAAAATTAATTGTGGACAAAAAAGAGTTTAATTATACCTTTCAATGTAAAAATAATTTTTCTCTGCATTCGAATTTTAGTATATTATATTATAAAATTGCTCAATAATCAAACTTTAATTAAATAGCACTTGATAAACTGATAATTCAGTTTCGTGTCTCTTAATTAGTTGGTTATATGACTGTCAATAATTGAATGCACTCATAATTTAATTGGAATTCTTCCAATTAATAAGTTACATAGTCACAAACAATTTTGATATAAATATTTCAGCAATAAGAAATTAAACTCTTTCCTTTTCTTCTCCGTTAATTCTTCACCATAACACAAATTATTTATGTCTTAACGAAAAGTTATTTCCAAGTCTTTATCATTTATTAAATACTGGGACAATTAATTAATATCCAGTTGGAAGAATATAAAATGTTCTCCAACAAATCACCTGCAGTGACAAAACTACTTCAATATGCTTGTGAATAATATAAATAAATAAAAAATTACCTCTACAATATATACATATGCATTACACTTTATTTATATCTATTTATTTTTCGATACGTAAAATAAAAATTGTGTTTACTAAAGGGGTTGAATGGGGATGCGTGTATGTACATTATATTTATGTGCACGCCAAATTTGTGGACAACGAGACATCGTGGAACGTTGAATATATATCGACGTCCGTGAATATATATTAGTTTCCAAACGCCTAGTCGCGGACAGCGAATGGTGTGCTCGCGAAATTGAATTTGTGTTCGGTGGTAGTGTATAGGCGAGTTTCGAGGGCAGGCCTGCCAAATATGGTGTGTGAAGAGGGGCAGGAAGGGATATATGCACTACATGAGTGTGTTAACCCATCTCTCGGTACACAATGTGTATAAATATATATGTGTCCACACAATATAGGACATAATGGGTGCGTACGTCCAAAGGGATATTTCATATATGGAACATCCGTTGATGTAACAAAATAAAATTTCAACTCTACATCATCCCCCCAAAAAAAAAAAAAGGAAAACCAATACTTGAATAAAATAAAAATAGTAGTCTGAGTTTAAGTAATATTTCATTAATAAATAACTTGAATTGAAAATATGAATTAAGTTTATTATCCTTCCTGATTCAGAGAATAGAAAGAGAGTGGATGGAAAAGGCAGTGTATAAGGGAAAGAAAGAGAGGGGAAAAGTAACAGAGTGCTACTGATAGTTATAACGGAAGTGACTAAGTGAAAAGTTTGGTGTATGCTCGGACACGGTAGAAATTCAGTTGAGATGGTATCTATGACACTTTATTGTCATTAAGTGGAGCTGCTTATCCCACCTACTGCCATTAATAATACCCTACTTGTATAAGGGTTGATCTAACCCTATACACTACTTCTAATAAACTGAACAAATATCAAACAAACAAAAAATCCACAAATAAAACAACCTGCGACCCGAATTTTTCCCAATAAATTTATAACTACCAACCAACAATCATAATATTCTGATGCACCAATCAAAAATACAATTTCGATTAAGATAAATAAAAAATAATTCATCAATAAACAAAAAGACCAATCCACAATACAAACAAACCCAAAATATATAACAAAAAAAAAGAAGAAATTCACATACAATGCTATTTCTCCTTCTGTAAATTAAAAAAAACCCCATCATCCCTTCATCCATCATGCAACGAACATGAACAACCCCCAAACATCCCCATAATCGCATAATCACAATACACATTGCAGTAAATCACTGACCTAACTCTATCTCCAATATCACCAACCACAATCAATTGCTCTAAAAAAAATTCCCTCATCACTCCCACAAAAAAAAAAAAAAATCACCCTTCCCAAATCTTCTCCGCACAATCAACTTCAAAACCACACCGATCAAATATACCACCGATGTATACGTAAAACCACTTCAAACATTATAAGATATCCAACACAAAGACTTGAATATATCTCGCAATATAATTCATTTGCATACCACTTTCTACTTTATACACACCACCATTACCATCCACCACCACCACCACCACCACCAACATCAAACATTTGAAAGACAAAGGAGTATAACAGTGACTGCTCAAGGTGGCAGAGTTGGAACTTGGTCAAGAGAGACGTAAGCTCTAGAGTACTAGAGCTCTATATTGTATATCCATCCGTGCATACATACACAAATACAAATATACCTCAATATATATATATGTATATATACAATGAGCTTGGTAGAGCGGCCCAGCAGAGAATTGAGTTTTGGATATGGAATAATTAATGCGGCTTTGCGCGAGTGAAACGGACGTTATGTGTTAGCACATTAGCTTGGGCTGCGCATACAACCTTAATATAAACCATTTCGACCTCTCCACCTCTCCTAGAATAACTTGGATATATATGTATGTATTTATAGATGTATATATATGTATTATATATAATATACACACCTATACATTCCCTCACATTTCCGGTCATAACTCAAAATCCCTCAGGTGTGGTATAACCGCATATATACCAGCATGGTCACGTTGGAATGTAAGGCACAGTGCGAGTTTCCTATTATTGAACATTCATTCTGCCTTTATATAACATTCCACAGTGTCCTTTGCATGCACATATATGTATACATATTTATTATAATAATAATAATAATAATAATAATAATAGTAATAATAATAATACTGTATGTGTATGGGGTGGAAGGGAAGGGTGAGAGGAGAGTGTGAAAATTTTAACCGCCCACTTGAACAGAATTGTTGCGGAATAATTCGAATAAGTTGAAGTTGATGGTGAAATATTTATTTGGTTTTTTTGGAGTGGTTGGGGTTGGTTTAGAATTGTTGGTGGGGTTTTAGAGAGGATGGGTTTTTTTTTAATTTGATGGAGAGGTGAAGAGGGTGGTTTTGTAATAATGGGATTGGATGAGATTTTTTTTAATTGTATTTTTAGTTGACATATTTTGATTTTTGTTTATTAGATTTCTTTTTAATACATTTACATCAAATTATATTCTTTTCTTGTTCATGACGAGCACCACATCTTCAACAACATCAATATAATTCTTCTATCTCAATAAAATAAGAAATAAATCACACTTCATACCAATAACACAAAAAAAAAAAAATTAACTCTCAATCCACATTCTGTCATAAAGTATTAAATAAAAATGAAAACAACTCAATTTTTTCCCAACAAATTAAATGTCCTCCTGACAAATCAAAGCTAAACCATTCATTCCATAATATTGCCATTCACAATCAACAATAAACTCGAGTGAAAATGATTATCAAATCGAGAATAAAAAGCCCTGCACTAAAACTCAACCCTCACAAAATACCTCAACACAAAACCAGAATATAAATAAATAATAGAATGCATAAATAAATTATTTCACACATGCTTAAATGATTGCAGTGATGAAATTAAATTTCCCCAGTTGGGTATACATCGAAAAGTGAACCCGACAACCCCTGCATCCCCTACTATTTTATGTACTAGTACTAATACTAACACTACTAGTAGTGTTAGTATTACAAAAGTCGTAATCCCATGACAGGTTACGAGGTTGATCTCACTCGGGAAAATCATGTGCGAGCTACAGTATAAACCCCCCTTTTCATCTCCACTCCAGTTGCATTCCCCATGATGGTTTTCATGTGAACAAAAGAGAAATGAGATTGAACAGAGTAACAAGAAAAACGAAGAAGAAGAAAAAGAATGAAAATCATCACGTTAGTACTATAAATACGTGACTGGAAAAAAATCTTGTGTACATCTTGCACGACGACAGCAACAGCATTATTGATTATGCCCAATCGAAAAGGAAGGGTGAAAAAAAAAAATAGAAAATAAGAAATTGACGACAACACCAGAGGGGTTGAGAAATGACCCTCAGTTGCCCGACAAGTCGACGATAAAAATGACGATCACACATTTACGACACGATCTAAAGAGAGACGAAGAGGGTAACGATATAGGTTATACTACCCTTCAGGAAGGATGACCTTGATTTGTGCTTGTCGTACAAATATCTACAATATTTTTTTTATTCTTATTATTTTTTTTTTCATCCCCTTTCATTGCCCTATTACTTGTTGTATATTTCTATAGGTAAACACTTTTGGGATTTGTCCAAAGAAGTGATATAAATATCAAACATAAGAATTGTCATATTAGTTATTTAAATTGTTAATTATTTATTATTAATAATTATACTACATTTAAAACTGTGAAGAAATTTCGTGAAATCAAACAAAATAAAGTATTCTTCATCCTTTCCAATCAACTATTAACAGAAATCCCATTAAATAACTGAAATACCCCATGCACATATATATATTTATTTATTTATATATATATATTTCGACATTGAATGAATCTAAGCGTGTATTTCAATCAAACTTTTCCCGCAATCGCAATTCCAAAGCTCCCAATAAAATAACGAAAAAAAAAAAAAAATAGCAATAAAAAAAAAAGAGAGTCGATATAATTATGAGTTGAAAGTTAATTCGCTCACTGAAGTTATATATATATATATGTAATACGCGCGGAGGAATTATTGGATTTCGAGGATTGGTGAAAGGAAAAACTCGTCGAGATATTCTCGCGAATGAAAAGGAAGAAGATATGAGAGAATAAAAATAAAAAGAAATATATATATATATATATAAAATCCTTGATAAGCAGACTTTGCATTGAAAGCAACCCTAAAAGAACGTCGCCACGCGCGGGAATTGGAATTCACAAAGATGATGAAGACGAAGTGTCGAAAAAAAAAATTGAATTTTTTACCTCCAAGTTGTAAAACTTTGAATTTTCATCCCTTTTCACGAGTTTCTTATGCACTTTTATATTCAACTACGAACAAAAATCAATTCGAATCACTGGTGGTGGGTGCTGTTCATACACTTTCTTTTCATCTTTGCCACCTGAACCTGAAGAAAAATTAATTCACGATGATGATAGGAATCGAACGTTGAGGTGAAATGAAAAAAAAAAAAAAGCCACAGAGGTTAACAAATTTTTTACACAAATTATCGTCGATGACTTCAACTCGATTCGAACAGACTTCACTCTTGCTAGTTGTATATATATATATATATATATATATATATATATATATATATTTGTGTTGGGATGTATCTAAAGAATAAGGATGGTGGATTCCACTCAGAGAACCCAGACGGTGGTGAAGCAAGAGCCACAGTACAGAAGGGTAAAGCGCGGGGATGGATTCTGATGTGAATTGAATCATGGGGGCGTTTTAGCGTCGACGTGCACCACATTCGAAATTCGAGACGACTTCTCAAACCCTTCGGCAACTATAGAAAACCCGTTGGCAACCTACGTTCTTCGCGCGCACAACTCGTCGAAGAAAAGGTGAAATAGAAATAGGAGAGTGGAAAGAAGAAAAAAAAAAAGTTAAGGTTGTTTTTTTCTTTTTGGAAGGGAATAGAAGTTTGCTGATATACATTGCTGATGGTGGTACGAGTTGTTGCAGTGGCTTCATGACTTACCTGGTTCTGGTACTGGAGAGTTCATGATGATTAGACATTTTTGTCGTTTTTACTTTGCTGTTACAAACTTTAATCTGTTTTAAACCAAAAACATACGACATTTGTTGATGTAAGTATGTAATACTTTTTTTGGAAATGTTAATTAATTTATTTTTAATTTGTTTTAGATGATGGAGAACATTGTGAATTGGAGATTCAGGAAATTATACTTGAGGA
The DNA here is from genome assembly GCA_958496275.1 of Zele albiditarsus. NCBI lineage: Eukaryota > Metazoa > Arthropoda > Insecta > Hymenoptera > Braconidae > Zele > Zele albiditarsus. The sequence goes on from OY292415.1 coordinate 5,510,734, forward strand.
TAATAAAATGAGAATTTTATTTATGAATCGAGATTAATTATATTGTTTTAGGGGATGTTATTTGAGTGGGAATGAAAAAGGAGGTGTAATTGAAATGGGAGATATTATTAATTGAAAGAGGAAATATTTTTGGTTGAATCAAAGAAGAATTTTTGTAGCAATTATTTATCATTTATATTATCATTTATTTTATTTGTGTATTTTGATTTTTAAGTTTATTTTGCTAAATTATTTATGGATTGGTAATAGTTTAATCATGTAAGTGGGGGATGATAATTGTTTGGAGATTAATTTTTTAAAGGAATCAAATTGAGAATATTTTTATTATAAAAATTTATATGCACATTGTATTTTCTACACAATTATTTGTAACATTTCTTGAATAGTCAGTTGTTATTTTTTTTACACTCACAATCGTAAATGCAGAATGAATAAGAAGTAGACGAAATAAAAAATAAAAATGTAACAATTGTAAAACGAGTATGAATGTAGGTTGAAGTTAGTGTGCCCTGCCCAGAATTTGTCGAATTGAAAATTTATCTGATGCATCTTCTCTGCGTGAATAGCTCTATGTGTGTATGTCAATTCACGACACGCTACCAATTTTTTATTCTCATTTTTTCCTTTTTTATTTTGTTTTTTATTATATATTCTGTATTATGTACATTCGTAAATTCGCCTTTTGCTGAATTTTGCTCATGTCAATTGTGAGAGAGTTTCTTTTTCACACTGCACATACACTACAGCCGAGTCAACGTTTATGCTTTCTATTTTTTATTTTGTCTGTATGAGAGATGAAAACAAAAAAGATATTCTAGTTTGAAATATAAAACATGATAAATAATTCATTCCCGAATTATTTTACTCCACAATATTATTCAATACATGAAAATGTATTTATTGAATTCACTATAAACAATTATTTATTATAAATGTAATGATTAATTTATTGTAACACAAAATGTGAATGAATGTAATGGATGTGATGGAGAGCCATCAGGATAGAATAGCAAATTAATTCCAACTACTCCATATTATCGGTTGCTAGTGGAATGTAACATGTGTGGAATCCATCAGGGATTTACGCACATATCAGACGAATGAACATTCACAGACGCGGTTGTATGAGTCTGAAGCCATTAATTCAACAGTTGCTCGAACACTGTATAGATTTAGTATTTTACTCGAAGCAACCGGACAATTACTAATGTGATTGGCACCATATTGAACAATCGTAATACATAAACACAAAGAGAATAATGATTTATCTCTAAAACTGATCTATGAATTGAAAACCAAAATTTGGAATAACTCAATTGCTACACCATCTGTTTCCAGTCTCAAACATCCCCCACCTGTTTCATCCACCAAAAATCATTTGTACAAGAAAATGAACATTGAAATAATTATATGAAACACAGAAATTCAGCGAAAATTACTTTCTCTTTGATGAATCGACGGATGAATTGAAGACCTAAATGAAACAGTTAAATGTAGCAAAAGTGAAAGGAAAGTCGAAGAAAATTTTCCGAGATATTTTCGGACACATTTTCATCATTGCAGTGGTGTGCTTTTACTCCTGAATTTAATTTGACTTATTAAATTTTACCATCTGGCTGTTACGGTATATATTCACACAATTGAAATAAAGCTAATGAGAAATATAGCAACGTTAATTTAAGTATATGTATATATATAGATATATGTGTTTAAATAATTATATATATTTATCTGGTTGATATATAACTGTATAGCTTTCATGTACAGTTGAGAGAAGGCGTTTTCATCCCTTACAGAGTATAAGTTACTCAGTGTGTTAGACTGGTTGGGATTTAACTCTGTCTCTTATCCTCAGACAGGAGACCGTTAGCTTCGTCAGTCGTAAAAACGCTTTTGCACACGGCCATCAGACAAGAAAGGACTGTGGTCAGCGTAGAAAACCTATACTGTCATCGTGTGTATTGGTATAGTATGTGTGTGGATGAAGGGTTAGTCAACCATTGCAAACTTTGAACCGTCAGATGTGCTCCAACATGAAGTAGGAGAATAGGGAATACACATATACCTGGATATATTTGCCATTGGTACCTTCTGCATTTCATTCTGGACGACGAAATGTGTGAAATGGCAAATCGACCGCGAAAAAGAACAAAGTTATATATTAGTTTTGGTATGCATGTGGATGTGAATTCAGCTGGGACATTTTTTCTAACTGCAGGAAATGAAGAAAAAAAGAGAGTTGGGTTGAAGGGTGATATTAAAATTGTCGAATTTAAATGTTTGACTAATATTGATGACACTGGGTTTTGTATTATTGGGAATTGTTGGAAGTGGTGGATGGAATAATTATGAGATTTATTGAGAAGGGAATTCATTGGTTAATTTATTTATTTATTAATTTTAATCATTAGGTTTGAATGGTGGTTTGTGGAGAACATTTGTTACATTTTCAATTGATCAAATATTTTCATTTATTTATTTATTTATTTAGTAATTGAGATTGGGATGGGAATAATTTATATGTTGGTACAGGAATAGTAAATAATAATCGAACGTACCGGTGAAAAATGTTTAATTGAATAGTATTGTAGAAAAATAATCAAGAACGAGCATCTCAAGTTACTTAACAGGAATAAACAAAATTATGATCTTTAAGAAAAATAATTCAACTTACCAATTAAAAATCTACATTGGAAATTCCTCATTAATATATATTCATAATGTTTCCTCCCAATCAATAATACTAACACAACCTGTTTCGAATAATAATAAATATAAAGAGAAAAAAGAAAGAAATAATATAACGTGATTTAATCAAATAGATTGAATTAATACATTTATTAATTTAACCAGCATTATAAAGTTCACATTTATATTTAATTATTAATCAATAATGTTAATTGAATTATTCATCGTTTATCATTATCAGCTCTTCAAACATAGTGAACATTAATAAAGCAGCATTAATTCTGAATGACTGTACTACTTAATAGTCAGGCTTCATACAAGTAACATTCACCCTTTTGGTCTATCTCCTTCTCTATTCCTCTTATTTCACCTTTATATACATAGGTCTTTACGTATGTGGGTGGATGGGGTAGTCCCTTCCGCTTCGTGGCGAGACGCCATTTTCGCACGATTGACTCCACTTCCACCCTCTGTTCCACCTCTCAAAACGTTTCTCCCGTTCATATCTTCCTCTCTCACTTTACCTTTCGTGCAAACCATCTTACTCTCCAATGCACACATCGTACTCTGGTGCAACGCACGCTTTACCATCGTTACACAACTATCCAAAGCCATCACTTCCAATGCCACTTCCGATGGTATTATATACCAATTCCGCTTCGTTTGTATTTCGAATTCAAATTTAAATTAATGGATTTAGAATTGGATCAATACTGTATGCAGTATATTTATTTTTGTTCATTTTATTTTGATTGTTATATTTTTCTTTCATTCATTTATTTCGTTATTTTTTTATAGTGACAAGGGGGATGAGTCCTGAATGTTATGATTTAATTTATCCATTTTTATTACTGTTTATTTGTTTCAGCAGCACGAATATGAAGGGTGGAGTGTATTTACTCAGAGTCTAGTTAGATTTGGGGACGTTGATGAAATTGATTGGTTACTTTCCTCATTCTATAATATTGGAGGTCTGATATGAGATGGATTATTTAATCTATTATGACAAAACATAAAGTGAAATTATTAATTTCAATATGTGAGTTACACTACAGTAAAGTCCATGTTCATGAGATATTAAAGAAACTCAATATACTATTGTTTGAGAAATATTGCAGATAAAATTGCTGATTTTTTTCACAGGGAGAATTATTCTCACAATTTTTGTTTTTTTTCAATAGTCGAATACTATGGAAATGTGAAATAATTAATTCCCTGTATATATAACTGAACTTAATATTAAATAAGATTATTTATAAAGTACCAGTGACAGCTACTAGTGAATAATTTCCCACCAATTATATTAAAAAATATTGCTGATAATGAGAATCGACTGCGATCAACTTTATTTTAGAATATTTGGAGTTGCAATTCTATCTCTAATAGCCACCGATTTAATTCCTTCGTTATCACAATTATATGAATAATTTTAATTGGAATAATATCTAACATTGCTTGAAGTAATTTCTTCTATATTTAATCCTCCGTTGTATTTTGTTGAAGATGAATTGTAGTTTCTCATATACTGCTTAAAACGTTTCTCCCTTTCCAATCTGTAAATATATAACATATTTATGTACACATGTATATATATTTATAATACATAAGTATATATGTCTATCTCCAAACGTACCTGTCGTCGTTAACGCCATTGTTCTCACGGTTCTCCAAACACTAAGAACATTTCTCGCTCTCGCTCACATCCTCATCTTCTTAACGATAAAATGGATGTCGCTTCTTGAGTAGAGTATAAGATGCGTGTTGAAATAATACGATGCAAAGTAGATGAGGAAATAGTTAGATAGTAAGCACATGAACTGTGAGATTGAGCTCATGAAATTGCAAGTGAATGAGAACAACTACGTATATATTTATTCATTTATATATTTCATTTTATTTTCTATTCTTCAGTTTCTTTTTTTAGTAACAATTTATCCAAGCTTGAATTTAATCAGCGATAAAGCTGAGATTTTCCCGCTGTTTTTTTTTTTTGTTTCTCATTTTATATTTTGATTCCGGTATAAAATGAAAGAGCATGAATAATTTTATTCAGATGAATATTTTTTATTTTTTATGTTTTATTTATTTTTCATTTTTTTTTTCTGTGTTTTGTTTGTTTCAGACTAGAACAGTTTACTGATGCATTTACTCACTGGCCAGTTCGTCAGTTTTATGTGGATTATACGTATTTAAATATATATAGATGAGTTTGAATATATACTTGAGAGGATTATTTACAGCGAGAGAAGAATTTATATTCGCTGGAATTGCATTCTGCAATGTAAAATAAATCAACAGTTTTCTCTTTTTCTTTTATTTCATTATCACAATCTTCATCGAGTGAACAAAAATGAATGAGAATAATGAAGGTATGTAATATATATAATATATAGAAAAATAATTTCAATAATTCAATTTCCTCATTGCCATTATTGTCGGTACTTTAATTATTTTTATGGCAATTCATTTGAATTTCTCCACAAATGTAATTTACTATTCAGTAAAGTGTATCGGGTAAACAAAAAATGAAAGAGAACAATGTGTAAATAATTAATGAAAGAGAAATGATTTTTTATTCATTATTTTAAACTGTCCAATTTCACGATATCTTTTTATATTTTATTAAATTTTAAATAATGAATGTAGAATAGAAAATTAAATGAAATTTCCAAGTTCACTACACTTTCTTTCAAAAGCGAGTCAGGAAGAGAAATGCACGTGCTCAACATGCATTTTCTTTTGTTGTTCCCGAGGGGTAGTGAAAAGATGGGGGTGCAACCACCACCACCACCATCGTGAATTATCTCGTCACGAATTCAACCCTCGTCCACGACTATTTTCTCCAAATTCGATCTAGCTTTGTTCGCGGGGTGCACTCGTACCCCTTTACTTATTCTCCATCGTGCATACGACCAACAGAAAGAAAAAGACGAGAGCAAAACTAAAAAAGAATTGAGAGAGAGAACAAAAAAAAAAAGTAAAACAAAACAAGCAAAAATAAAATAGCAAGAGAGGTGTGCGAAAAGAGAATAGAGTGTAAATAGGTAGCGAACGTATAAGCTCAGATAATAACCAAAGAACAAAAAAAAAAAAGAAGAAAATAGTGATGAGAGAATAGAAAAGAAGAGAAAGCAAAAGAAAATAGGAAAAAGAAAGTGAGAATCCAAGAAAAGTTTCCTTAGCCACAAGATGACAGTGTTGATGTGGAGGCGACAAAAAAAAAAAGGGAAAATAAAAAATAAAATGAAACGAAAGAGAAAAAAAAAAGGATCGAGAAAAATAAAATGAATAGACAGGCGGGGAGGGTTGGAAAATGTCGACTGCAACCCTTTGCGTCTCTCAACTCCTTTCTCTTTCTAACGATGATAAGCGAGTGAGTGTTCACACTTTTGTCCTGAAATCTTCGCATTCGCTTTTGTTTCGAAAGCGAAAAAGAGAATGAGAAGGTTGAGCGAGAGAAAACCTTTCATAACCACGATCATCGTAGTTTGAAGATTTTTCCCAACGAAAACTCTTGGTGGGAATGAGTCGTGAGAGAATTGAGGAAATGAAAGACCTATCCAACTCGAATACAAACATATATATATATATATAAACACATATATACAATTCTATTATTTTTCTTGGTTGATATTCTACAAATGAACTGACAATGATTAATCCAAAGATTTTATATTTGTTTCGTATATTTTTTTCTTTCATATATATTTCTCTTATTTTTTCTCCTTCATTTTGTTAGTTTTGTAATAATAAACAATTTGTGTATTTTTATTTCAACATTCACGTGCGTTTTCAAAATAAATATTATCAATATCGGTTTTGTACACATGAATATAATTATGTTCATTAAATTATTGTTGTTTCTTATATCGAAAAAAGAAAAAAAAAAAATAAGATTGTGGTCAATACATTTTTCTCTATGTCGATAAATTCATTCGTTCGTTCGGGATGGTGGACAAAAAATTATTAAGACACAGACGGTGATAAAATGATAGAAAGCGTTTGGACTGGGGGAAAAATAGGAAACACACGCACAAATGCAGAGGAAAAAAAAAAAAAAAATTGCAATAAAAATAAAAGTAAAGCAGCACAGGATGTGTGGGAGGAAGTGGGAGGATAGGAAAAGAGGAACACATATATAGAGAGTTGCTCAACGACGATCAATTGAGGTCTGGCAGACCATCGAGGGTAAAGACTTTGTTTGTTTGGCTGCTGGGACTCTCGACGCTTCGTGCTTCGAAATTGAGATAGTCGGAGTCGCACAGAGCACTTGCCTATGTATCCAAAATAGAAGAAAAAATACAGAAAAAAAAATGAAATTGAAGGAAAAGAGAGAAAGAAATTGGATCAATAATCCCATTTTTATCTCTACTTTTTCTGTAATTATTGCAAAAAAAAATAAATCTTTGATTCAATTTATTTACTTGAAGCAGATAATTATCCGTTATTGCAACCTTGTCCGTGCTTCGTGTTAATTCAACATCATGAAAATCAGGAATAACTATTGTTGAGGAGCACATGGATTGGGAATTGTTTGTGGAGAGGGATGGGACCTTAAAATATTGAAAAACGAATGAATCAATGAATAATTAAATGATTGAATAAATAAATAAATAGATAGATAAACATCATCACATTATATAAAATGTTTCAACATTTTTCCGCTTTTACTATACGACAAATGCAGACATAATAAAAAACATAAATACAACAAAAAAAAAATCAATCATTGAGAATAAAAAGAAATAAATTAGGATAAATAATTTAAAATAAGACATTTTAGTTTCAACATGCGATTGTTGTGTATATAAAAATCTATGAATCACCTGTTTTTTTTTTCTTTCACTTCATTATGTTTTTTGTATATAAAATTTGAAATATTTAAATATTTGGATTAATAGCAGCGGAATATGTAAAGTCATTGTCATTGACATCAACATACCATTCATCCAACGAATTGTTAATTGCCACTAATTTTTGTTCATTCTCTACCTTGATAAAAACATCCTCTTGAATATTAATTTCTTCATTAAATCTTGTCTCCATTTTTTTTTCCAATAGTTTAATGTCCTTACGACCAATTGACGATTCAATTAAAGCAGTTTCACCACCAGGACGATAACCATTCACCGGTGTGGATCTTAAATATTGATCGTAGCCGCCAAATATTTTAATATCATGATATTGCGATGTTGCTTCAAATTCTTGATACTTCGGACCAAGAATTTTCATATCATTAAAGCTTGGCAATGTTAATTTAGTATCATTATTGATTTGCGTACGGCCACTCAATACTTTAACGTCCTGATTAATTGGCAATAAATTTTGTTCATTAACAATATCATCGAATTCCGGCATTTTAATTTTCGTATCGTAAACATTCACTGAATTTGTATCATCCATGCAATTGCCATCAACACCAAGTATATTAAAATCATCAGTGAATGTACGAGAATGTTTTAAATACGAAATAGTTTCATTAAATAATGACTGTGATGATAAATCATTATTATTTTTTGTCAACAGAGGCATCATTGAGGGTTGTGATGCAACAGACGGCAACATCGAAATTTCACTCGAATGATGATGATGATGATGATGAGGATGGTGACTCAATAAACTTGAATAATCTTGATGTGACGCCATTACTATATGAGGGATTGAAAGGAAATAGATGAGGAAGAAAATTAAATGCAATTGCAAAAGGTACAATAAATAAAATATTAAATTGACAATTGACCAAATCTTTTCTTTTCGAAATTAAATAATCCAATAAACATATATTTATTAACTTCCACTCAATTTTAATGATAAATAATTGATCGTAGTGAATTATATTGTACTTACTGTCGTCGTCACTTGCAATTATCGGTAATGCTGTTTCAAATCCCATTGATTTAGGTGTGCTATAAGATATTAAATCATCAATTTTTGATTGTGCAAAGAAAGTCATACCATCGACAAAACGTTCATCAAAATTTTTCGCATCAAGTATTCTTATGTCTTTATCACCCAACACTTCGATCCCATCGAGTGTTGTTCCGATGGTTTTTTTATTGGTATTGTTAGTGCTACCACACCCACCGCCATCCAAAACCATTATTTGATTGTCATCATCACCAACAATCACATTGTTATCGTTGATATTATTCCGCATATTCATTGAATTTATTGCATCCGCTTCAGCGCCCTCAAGTATTGTTACGTCATGAGAATTTTGTGCCATTAAATCGCGCGCCTCACTATTACTCATCACTTCATAACGACCGTCTTCAGTAGCGCGGACAAATTGTATTCCGCCTTGGGCCGCAAGCTCCAACAATTCATTGCAATCTTCCATTGAACTAGTGCGACTGGGCTCACTCTGTTGTTCACACTCACCTAATGACTCATGATTGTAAAATTGTGAGTCTAGTGGTGTTAAAATATTTTCCACTGCGCAATTAAATGATATTATTTATTACGTGATTTGATATTCATATAAACAAAATTATTGATTTATTTTTTGTTACCTTGATCTTGATCTGAACTTGGTGGTTCGATGATAAAATTACTTTTTCCATCGGGTTGAATATTCTGTGTGACTGTCGCAACTACTGGAACTTTTACTTGGACTCCTTTACTGTCACAATCATTTGTATTAAATGATGGACTCATTTTTCCAGTCATCCGAAGATCATCGGCGTTGGCCGGTGTCAACCTCTGTACAATGATGAAGAGGAAATGAGAAAAATGTTATTGGAATATTGGATTAACATGTGGAGGATTTCAGTTGAAAATTCATATTTGACATTGGTGCGGTGGTTTAGTTTTTTATTTTCTATTTTCTATATGAAAAAAGAGAGTTATGTATTTTTTTCCTGTTCGGTTATTCGATCGCTTCCATTGTTGATAGCGCTTGCATGAAATAATGGAGTCATGATGTAGTTATTATTCAAACCAAGTGTATCTGGAAAACTCGTGAACGTATCAGAGATATGAACAGAACTGAATTTGTTCCACAACAAAAGAGGATTTACAGAGAAATAAAGCAATCTGAAATTTTTCGGGTATATAATATTGATTTCCGGACGGTTGTATTGAAAAAAACGCGTGTTTGATGGTAAAAAGATTTTTCTCATTCATTTTTCCACTCAAATTATTATTATCACTGCATCAACAATTGTAAAAATTTTTTTTTGCTTCTCACACATCAAATTTTTCTGACAAACAAATGTGTTTTGTAACTGACAATAAAATGTGTTTTTCAGTTACACAATTGTTTGAAAGAAAATTATAATTCAAAGAGGCAATCAAAAAAATCCATATTTCTTATTTTCTTATGCAGAATACGATAAAGAATAGAAAAAAAATTAGACGACCTGACCAGATCCATCCACCAATTTTCGACCAAATTCTTTATGCACACAAAAATATTAATGAATAAAAAAACATTACTTACATCTTGATGTGGACCAGCTGGCGTGACTTTAACAAGAATAGGTATACCTTTCGCTGGTTTAAACAATGCAAATGGCATTTGTCCCTGAATAACTGCATTTTCCATAGCCTTCGTATCAATTTTATCAACGAAAATATCTTCAATGCATTGTGGAACATCATCATTAACCTGTAGATTAATTCCATCATTTTCATTCTCATCTTCCTCCTCATCAACATCATCCTCATTCGCCAATTCAATTATTTTAATATTTTTCTTTGATGCTGTTGCTTGGCTATTATTATTTTTTGTTTGTGATCCATTCACATTGCGATATTTAATTCCATGCTTTGACTCTTCGTGTGAACGTAATGAAACTCGTCGTGGAAAATCTTTACCACATATACCGCATGAGTATTGCATTTTTTCAACATGCGCATGAGCCTTTACTTTGTGACAAACTAAATTGGACATTTGATTAAAACCCTTGTTGCACAACTCGCATTTATATGGTCGTTCATTGGTGTGGGTAAAAACATGATTCCTCAAATTGCCTTATAAAAAAATAAAACAAAACGAGAAGTATAATAAATAAAAATTCAATTGATATGGCGTTTTTTTTTTTCCGTTTCCTATTAAAATAAATTAATAACAAAAAAAAAAGAACATATTTCTGTTCATATATTTATTGAAATGGATGAGTGGAACCTTTTTGATGAAATCCTTTGCCACATAGATGACATTTGTGTGGCTTATTCTCCGAGTGCGTTTTCCGATGAGATATCAATGTTGAAACCCTGTAAAAGGCCAATCCCCCACACGACATTGTCTTCAGTGTGTGTGCTTATAATTTCTTTTGTTTAGTAATTTTTTTTTCTATTTTCTTGTTTGTTTATTTGTTGTTTTGTTTTCGCTTTATTACTTTTTTTAAATTTTGAACGAACCTGTTGAAGGTTTTTTTGCAGAATTCACACACGTATGGTCGAGCATCGCTGTGAATGGCTTTGTGCTGACTGAGAGTTGATAGTTGTCGGAATGCTTTGCCACAAGCGTCGCACTTGAAGTTTCTCTCATCTGTGTGAGTGGGTAAATGCCTCATCAACGTGTACTGGTGACGAAATTCCTTAGAACCTGCATTAGTGGAACAAAAAGAAAGAAAGGAGAAAGTGAAAACAAAATAATTTTTATTTACACTCTGGATTGTATACTTAATAATTATAATCAAGGGATTTATATTTACAGATGCCACATTCCCATATTTTTAATGTTTTCCCATCGCGTTTGAGATATTTGACGAAGTGAAGTCGCGAACGGGGATCGTCTTTGTCAATTAATCGCGATGTATTTGACGACGATGGATTTGTTGCTTCAGATGTTTGTACGTAAGGAACTGGCACGTCATTCGATGGTTTTACTATATTACGTTCTGATACTTCCTGAATGTGCATAAAAATATATATATCAATTAATTAATTGTTTTAGTTTCGTTGTATGTTATTTATTGTAATTCGTATTATTTTCCTGCCTTATTTTTCGTTTCCACGGGTATGTCCATGTCCTTGTCGAATATTTTAATCATGTTCCCATCCACATTGATAACATCTGCATCGATCGCTGCCTCCAGATCCACAATATCATCCTTAAATTGAATAAATAATAATTCAGCTATCAAAATTAAATATATTATAATCGTCGATTTATTCCTTCTTAATTTTATTTCATCTTATTGATTTTATTGTCAATTTTCAGCGATTAACCTCAATAAGATGACTCGGGTCGTTGATGCTGCCTGACATGACGTTGACATCACTCCTTCCATTTTGTGCTGTCGTTTCATCTTTGACGTAAACTTCATAAATGCTAGAGAAAAAAAAATGTGTCCAATTTATATAATAAACAAAATTTATTTTTCGACTTTTTTTGATAATGACAAAAATTTATTACATGTGTATTAAAAATTATTTTTTACCTTATTACTTCATCTGGAATAGGTCGAGATAGTACCTGATTGTCATCCAATTGATTTTCCCCTGGTATTAAAAATATAATTGAAACGTTTCTCTATACGAACATTTTTTTTTATTGTTTTACTCTTTTACATTGAATTCAAATACTGTTATTTTTGTCCTGCTATATAACCTAATTAAAGTTTGTTAATTCAACTGAACCAGACAGTGTACCATCAATTTTTAATCAGTGTCGTAATCTCAATGAATTATCAAACTTTCGTCATCCATCTGTCTTCTCACAAATGCACCATGACATCCTCAATCATGCATATCACATAACAACCAGATTTTTGTCTCTATGTATTCAACTCCCAAACCAAAGTATGTCTTAAGAAAATCCGATAATTGTCTACATTTTTTCTCAAACGCAAATGCTACATTGACGAAACGAAAATAATTAATCAATCTCATATTTTTTCATTTTATTTCTTTTTTTTTTCTCGCTCCAATAAAAACCACATTCATTCACTCATCGCCAATCCACACATACTTTTTTAATCCAAATATAAAATAATAAACAAACCAGCTTCGTATAATCCGGCTCTCGACTTTTTTTTTTCCCCATATTCATGTGTAAATAAACGAAAACCGCCATTATTAGAATATAAAGTGGGATAGAATTCATTTTGGCATTGGCCGTTAAACTAATACGTGTGTGCTCAGTCTCTTTCAATTTAACACACGTCATTAATATCAATGCAATCATCATCATACAAACATCGATTAATTATGATCGATATCACACCGTGATATAGAACAGATAAAAATTCGCCATTTAAATAGAACAATAAAAATATTAAATGATTAAATTATAATATAAACTTACAGCCGCAGCTTTGCAATAAATTGTTCTGGGACATTTCCTTTGATCGGGAATTGAACCTTCTCAAGGCCCCTGTGATCCAATCTCGTTAAACTTCATTGGATTGGCATTAAAAAAAAGAGGGGAAATGATATATTACATTAATGTAATATGTATACATACATAAATATGTATGTTAAAGTATATGTGAATGGCGTAAAAGATGCTATGGCAAGTGGCGCCATCTTGAGACTCTTTGGTCGGCCATTAAGTGAACTACGTGACTCAAGCCGGAAGTGGAAATAAATATTGAATTGATTAATCACGTATGAGATAAATTAATTGATTAATTGTAATTTCATGATTCTTATTAGAAATGGTTTGTTATTTGTATTGTTGTAGAAATTTTAATTTTCCTATTTTTTTTCGTGTTGATACGGGAAATAATTTTGAGGTTAAGTTACATTTAAATTCATTGCGTGGGGACGTCCTCCGGTAGCTTCGTCTTTTCTCTCTTCTGTTGGATTACATCGGCGCACTATTCACTCGAGAGAACTTCCTGCGCCCGGAGATAGCGTTTATTTCATTCCGGAAATTATATATCTCAGCGTTTAGCCATCGCTCGTTGAGGTGGTTGTGTTTAAATGTATGTATGTATTTATGTTGGTATATGTATACATAGTGTTTCTGCTTAACATTCTTGATAATTTCGTGATGATTTGCTTGCTATGTTTCAATGTTGCACAAATAAATGCCCAGTTGTAAGTTAAATATGGGTGTGTGCAACGTTTTCTCAGGTATCAGGAATTTTATTTGTATGAAAAGAAACCAATGTTGTTGGTGAAAATAATTGAAAGCCAATTCTATCTTCAATTCGAACAAAAATATTGTCAGTTTAATGTACTTGATGGGGCAAATGTCTTAAAAACATTTATGGCTAGGGTTGATTATTGACAACAAATATATTTGTTTGGGATTAGATGGTCGGAATATATTTGGACAAGCCAGAATCAATGAGTTTATCTGGAGTTAAAAAGTCCTTTTCCATTCAATTATTTATGCCATATAATTTGTATGAAGCATAAATAATCAATTGACATCAAATTCCCAGTAACTTCTCAGTTTGAATATTGTGAAATAAAATTCACTCAAAGTTATCGAACAATTGGGTGATATGAACATCATTGCTGGAATATTTCCAGTAGAGATGGTGAACTATGTGATCTACGCCGGTGCAATTAAATTAATTAATGTATGGAAAAATAATTAGGTTGGAATCAGGTTTAGTTATTGAATTATCAGAGATTACGTCATTTAAAATGGGCTCAGTAATTTCTCATTAACTGAGATGTTAGTAACAAGATACATCCTATATATAATTTTGAATTAATATTTAATTCTACGAGACTGCTGTGGATGTTATCTTTAAATTTTATTTCACCGTTATTGATATATGATTAATATCGTATGTACAATCCCAGAATAATTTTCCGCATTGTTTGTGATGACCGAATTATTAAAGCTGCTTGCAATGCAGGTGGATTTATATAGACACATTAAAATTTTATTGTATTGACAAATGATCGGAAATTTCACATACAAGAGAAGTTTGTACTATTAAATACCGTAAATAAATTCAAGATATTTCTGGATGAATCTATCTAACGACCCAGCTTATATGATTAATCTACTTGGTATCCAAAAGGTCTCGCTGACCCAATTTTTTGACACATTCACATGTTTATTTAAACGACTTTTCGAGAATAATTTTGAACCTTCAACATATTCTTATTATCTTATATAAAATCCCAGCACAGCTTTCATGAAATTAATCTGATTAAAATTAAATGAATGCACATTATAAAAATTTACTCACATTTAGTTTTTTATTTGCAGTACAAAAATATTATCGGCGTTCGTTTCCAATGATCATAGTCTATTACTATAGGTTCCAAACTGTTCTTAAATTACGCGCAAATTATACATACACTTTATGAGGCTTTTGTTCATTCAGAATCATCTTTTTCTTTTTCTCTCATAACATCACAACTTTCGCTATTTTTCTCAAGACTACCATTCGGCCGAAAAAGCAAGAGTTTTCACAATATGTCGATGATTCTAGTACAAACGATAACCACATTTCTATCAATTATAAAAAAAATTTAATAATTGTTTTCCGATTAACAGAAGTGTCACAATGTGTGTAGCCACATTCGCCAAAAAATAATGGTCAAAATAAAACTCCATGGCTTCTATAACAAATAAACAATAATCAGAATTCTACAATCTCAACACTTTTGCACAACTGGAAAAAGAAACAAAAGCAAAAACATTTGTCAAAACTTTTATAATGTGCGCTTATTCAATTCCTTGAAATAAATCCCAGAAATAATTTAATAAAAATTGCCTTCGTGAACTGTGGAACTTCTTCAACTTCTGCATAACTTCACCACATACATCAACTTCAATTGAAATGAATTCCCGTTGTCTGAATTTAAATATCAGCGATATATATCAGTAAATTGCACCGACCAAGATGTTTAATTAATCTATATACAAAAATGTGGAATAAATAGGTTCTCATTCAAGTAAAATCATTGGCATTCCAGTGAACAGAAAAAAAATGATCTCATTTCTTTATTCTTCTTCTTTTTTTTTTCTCAACAGATTGGAGAGGGCAATTGCAACGCGATCCAGCTGCTCATATTCTCGTGGAAGTTAGTGCTGCGCCAGTTCACTACCTTTCACCCCTGCTTTCAAATTCTAGTAGCGATCGTGCGCTCTACCTTACCGACACCGTAAAAATCAGACCAAGAGCTTTAGACATAACACACCTACACAAACACACGCAACTATTTTCCACCTTCAACCTATTCTCACATTCACTCCCTCTCTCTTTCTTATTCTCGCTTGACTCAATTATTACTTGCTACTACTTGCCAGATGGTGTTTAAGTTGTCTCACACTCCACTCTTTCACCCTTTCACCCTCACAGTTTTCCCTGCTTTTTTCATAGCAGTAAAATCACGGAAGGTTCTTGGTTGAAATTGCGAATCGGAAAGGAAAGCGCAATTTGATTGTTGGGTTTAAGATTTGAAGAGAAAGAATTTTTTTTCTCACATTCACTCCTCTCTTTAACTCACCCCCGTTCACACTCTTTATTTTCATAATACAATTTTCTTTCTATTTCCCGTTCAACTGAAAATATAAAATTTTTACTTTGTATATATTTTTTTCTGAACAATTGGAAATAAAATTTCCATTGTCTGTGTTGTGAAAATTTTCATCTTTAAAATATTCCAATAATGATTAATATCTCTGAAAAAAATATCTATGAATATCCATGATATGAAAAGTTAGTTGTTTGTTGTTGTTTGAGAAGAGGAAACGGGCGAAGAGAAAAATAGAATGAAGTTATGTGGAGCTTTATTAGATATTTTTTTTCTTATTATTTTGTTTTTCCTTTTTTTAAATGATGTATGTATGTGTCTATGCATCCATCAATAATTTAGCCATTCTCGAGAGTGATTTAATGCCACGTGTCTCTTTGCCCACGTGAATTTCGTATTCAGTCGATCGATCTTTGGAACGGAGGCTGCTCAAGCAATATATACACTTCATCCTCATGCTCGTAGTTTTTTTTTCTTCATCTTCTATTTCCTCCTTCTTTTTTTCTTTTATTTTAACTATCGTGTCTTGTCAACATATTCTCTTTATACACACGATTAGTCAAGCATCATCGAGTACACAAAATTCATTTTATTGAACGAGAAATTTCTGTGTATTTGTATATCAATTTTATTCTGAAAACAGGACTAATGATTCTGAAGAAACCAATTGGCTTTCATGATTATTATTACAAACCAATTCCATCTAAAAAATGATGTCTTCAATGATACCAAATACTTTCATTTCTATCTATGGTATCACTATCTGACTAGTCATTTTATTCTGTCTATATTAATTGTCGATAATACATTGACAAAGAGAAATTTATTCATACGCTAGACAGTGAATATAAAAATGAAATTGTATGCTCATTAATTTTTTTTTACATTCCCCATTTGATAATATTTAATATGTTCTCCATTCTTTTTAAAGTATTTTTTTATATTTATATTACCGGGTATAATATTATTAAACGATAAAATATTGCGTCGATGAAGGAATTACAGTAATAAGAATGATAATAAATATAATTGGATTTATTTTGTGTATGAGAAAATGTTGAATATATCAATCTGTGACGAGTGAGTTGAGTTCTTCGCTCTTTCACGATGAAACAAAAGCAGTAACTTGATAAAGACGTCATGGCGTGTCACAAACTTGACTCTCCAAGACGTCCAATAGACTTCGCCGTCTTCTCTTTCTTTATATTCTTTTTTATTTTTTTATTTTGTTCTCTCTTCTCGTCTATTTTAGAGAGTTCTACTCTTGGTGGTGTCTCCAATGCGGGACTTGGCCCCAAACTTCATTCAACTGTCCAACTGTCCAAGAGTCCACTATCCGCAAGAGTCGACTCGTTTCCGAACTCCATCTCGAATAATATCATTTCCACAATTGCAAAAGTACTGTAGAAAAAAAAAAAATAATAATTTGTTACATTTCTTTATATTCGTTCGCTTTCGTTTCTTGTATTTAATTTTCTAATCAATACGAAATCGACTGCTGAATTTAAAAATTCATGGACAAATGTACAACTAATGTTTTTCAATTTATCAAGTTCTATTAAATGTAATAGAAGTTTTATTTTGTGAAGAAAAAATACATAGCACTCTAAATTAAAATTGTCAAATGCTGATAGTGTTTTTCTCTTCTCTATATTCGTCCGCAATTCCAGAAAGTTTTATGAAACAACTACTACTTTAAAATTCAGTAAGTCACTGCGATTCACTAGGTTATAAATTTGTTATTGTTATTAAAATGACTGTTTATATCGTTCAGGAATATTTTATTTCCCGTGACAACAACCACCCATATTTTTACAAATCCTCTGAACAATATTTTCAACATCCTCTACTAATTTTTTAATTTTATCCACCTGACCTGTTGCTATGTATATTTTTCTTGTTAATTATTTTTACACAACTGACATTTCTATATTTATATATATATTTTTCCCTTCTTCTTCCTTCATTTTTATTATTTTCCTTTTATCGCAAAACGCTTTTTGAATTGAATGAATGTGATGGAGGTGAACGGTAGTTAACGATCAGTGAATTTTCCAGGTTCGTAAGGAGCACATGGAAAGGGATTGGAAGAAGTGGAAGGAGCGCGAGAAAAGACGACGTCGTCAGGAACATTTCAAGGTTTTCATGCCGTGGGCCACACTCACACAAGGTAAAAACGCTTGGGCTCCTCCACCCATTAAGAAAATGAAATTTGCAATTCAGATATTCATATAAATGTATATGCATATTATATCTATACATATGTATCTACATATAAAAACGCTTTTCCGTATTTCGATCAGACGTTTATATATACTCTTTTACGTGTTGGATATCTTCCATTATTTTTTCTTCCAATAGCAATTGATAAAAAAGAATTTTATCAGTGTACCATTGGAAGGAAAATAGATAAATAAAATAACTGAAGAAAATTATGGCAATGAGTATTTAATGCAGTTGTAGATTATGCATAAATTTTGAAATTTATTATGTAATTGAAGTCAAGTATTTGTATGCACTAATTCACGCTTTTTTAGCGTAAGAATCAATGACAGATTTGTGTAAGAATTTTCTTACTCATTGCAAAACTCATACGAGAATATTCGAAATAAATACTCAGCCATGAAATAAAAATAGGAGATCATTTTTTTCTTATTGTTTTTCTTAATAAAAAAAAACAATAATCTTATAAAGTGTATTGAAATAAACGAGTGAAAGAAGAGTGAGTGAATAGAAGTTATTGAGAATCGAAACGAAGTATTGAAGAAAGCTGGGAAAAATAACTTTTATATTACATTTATAAATGTTGAAGGATTGTCAGAAATGCTCTCTATAAAGGCTGAATATTTGAACTTATGAAGCAAGTTTATTTATTTTTTTTTCTATAAAGTAAGTATGCAATGAATGTTAACTTCTTTAACTTGTCGCTCTAGTATTTTTCTGTTCAGTATTTATTCTATCTTAACTACTGATAATCTATAATTGTCCTTTTTGTATCTATTATCGAAAGTGATAATTTACAGGAACTATTTTTGGAAATGATGTGGATCAGAATAGCTATCAATATAAAAAAAATTTTTGATTTGTCACTTCTCTTGGTGAAATTCAAATGCAAAAAATTCCTTCTGGTACGTATATTTTTATAAACCTTTTTATGTCTCATCTATTGAATATTTGAAAATTGCGGAATTTAGAGTGTTGGAACAATGTGTTTCATATTTGATTTCAATTGTCTTTATATGTTCAGAGTTTTTCACACTTCTGTCTCCAACAAATATCAGGGATTCGATTTTCAATAGTTAAAGTATTTAATTCAATTGATAGAGAGCAAAAAAAAATTTTCATGACAAATACACTCAGACTTCAATCGAAAATTTCTTCCATAAAACATAAACATATTTTCAATAACCAAAAAATCTACGTCACCAAATAACAAAAAATAAATATGCAATTTGCCCTTTCATTTCTCAATTTCCTCTCAATATATCCCTCATGCCCATTTATCCATTAATATCCTGGAAAATTTACATAAAAAACAAAGTGAAAGTGGAGAGATAAAAAAATAAAAAATATTATCCACCCTTTTAATCTTGAAAGTGGATTTCCCACTACCCTCAACCTTCCAATTACATCCTCACGATATATATATTAAAACACAATAAATACATCAACAAAAAATACGCCACCCACCGCACTCTCAGCTTGTACACTCCAATGAAATCAAATTGAGAGAACCAAAGTACCAAAAAAAAAAAAAAAGCACCAAAAAAAAAACTCGCCACTGAAATGAAGAGGAAACAAAAGAAAACGCGACAGGAGGAGAAAAAAAAATAGTAAATAAATAACAAAAAAAAATAAAATCGCAAGTGGTACAGAGCACACCCTTTCTTATTGCACAAGGCCAATTTCGTGTCTTGGATACGCGTTGGCAAAAGTCGTTGGAGATGTCGTTGCGAATAACGTATATACCAGTATAAAGGTATAGGCCAAGGGCGTAAATACTTAACGTGGGTTGCTCGCCTAGTTATAAATTAGAAAAGAGGCAATCTTGCTAGCGTTCGCTGTTTTTCTCACTTCTTTTCCTATTTCCCCTTTTTACCACCCATCATCCCTCTCCATCCTCTCAACTCTGCCACCACTATCGTCTCATGCTTCAGCTTCACCGCGTGTCCTTTTCCTTTCATTCGAGACCCCTCTTTACACCACAGTCGACAGACCACGACCATGTCGTGCTCATGTCGTGTGTGAGGAACGAAGATGGGCAAAGGGATTTTAGGGTTTACCGTGAAAAAAAAAAAAAAAGAACAAACGAAAGAGAAAAAAAATAAAAGTCCAACATATCCTTGGTGAGATTACTGCCGAAACGTACCTATATAACCAAACCATCCTCCACCGATATCTTACTTCATGAGAAACGAAGGAGGGTTGAGAAAGGGAAGTAAAAAAAAAAAAAAAGACAGATAGAGATTATACGGTGAATCTTTTGTTATAGTGTGTCTTGTATATGTCCAATATAGTACTTTCATCACAATACATATACTCTGGATTATTGCTCAGCAATCTTTTAATGTAACACTGATTGAAGAATTTTGTTGACTATATGAAAATTCGTTCATTTGGAATATTTTTTCGACATTTATTTGACTGTAATCATTTTTAATAACAGTTACACTTTTAAATGTTGAATGAAATGTATATTGAATTACTAAAAAATATTAGTTGTGTGAATCACGTTTAATTTTGGTAATAATGTACTTAACGATGTGTTCATTGTTACATCAATTAAAATTTTGTAGCTATCAGGAAATATTAATTAAGTCCAGCGAATTTTCAAGCAAAAAAATCGAGCAACTGCTACGAAGTATTATTCTGGTCTCGAACTCAAAGAAGTCGTTCGTTAATTGTTATTGAACTTTATTTCGTGAAAACAAAAAAAGTCTGTAGCATTTTATGATGGGCGTGAAAATTGTGAGAATATGTAAGGAGAAAAGAGTGTGCATCTCTGTGATGGCAAGTGTCAAATTTCAATCTACTGTGAGGGATAAAGTTTGTGAAGGGAGTGTTTGGAGATGTCAGTATTGTGAGGGGATGATTTGGATAAGGAGTTCGTGCCTGTTTTTAATATCTTTAATATTCTTGTTGCAGTCAATATTCTATTCCATTTATACGCGATCCATCTCTTTCACTCTCTTCACATTGTTTGACGGCTGAAACCGGATGCTTTGATATCCTTCAACAGTCTCTGCTTAGTACGCACTCTCATTGACGAGTTTCAAATTTCCCCCATCAGACTATTCATAAAGTGAATGACATATTTTTTAGACAGTTAATTCCTGCTTGTTTAAATATATTATTAATAGTCATTTTTCTTTCCTAAATCATCATCATGTTGCAGTGGAAATGTAATATTTTATTAAAGGAAAAAAAAAAACAAATAGAACAAGGGAAAAATCGGAACGAAATGGGTGGTTCTATAAGTGAAAATTGACGATTGAATAGTGCGCTTAGTGGTCACGCCCTTGTCTAGTCAGCCACGACCAGCCCAATGGACTTCTCTGTCCGCAGATGGCTGATCAACTCCACAGCTCACGTGATTCGAACTTGTTTGCTACGAACTGAATATAACAGTGTAGTAAAAAAAAAAAAAAAAGAATGAGGGAGGAAAAGAAGAAGAATGGAAATAAAAAGGGAAAAAAAGAAATTCAAACAAAGACATGAGAAAGATCGACCCTTTCGTGATCCAGTAAAAGTGAGCACTCTGCCCATTTTTCATTCTGTCTTTACTATACGAAGGAAGCGGAAGAAAAAAAAAGAAAAGAGAAGACACCCTCGATAACTACGCCAACTGCCAGGAATAAAAACAATACAAAATACAATTGAATAATTTTTGTTTCAACAGGATAAAAAATTATTTCTGTATGAAAAAAAAAAATACAAAAATACTTTATCAAATTTTTCTACGACTCATCATTGGCTCGTTTATTCTCATCGCTCTAGCTATGACGGCGCCACTCTTACCAATGATAGGAATCGAATATCATAAATATAAAGCAGAGAAGCGAGAGAGTGAAAATAATGATGGGATAGGCAAAGTATGAGAAGTCAAAATCAAGAGAAGCTTATTCTTTCTATTTGTTCACTTATCGTGTCAATTGAATATGTGCGGTTGCACCTTAATATTTACTTGAGTTATTATTTTTACCGTATCTAGATATATATTATTGATTTTCAACCACTCCAACTCCGAGTGAATTGATTGAGTGAAACTAGTGAGAGAAATTGTAATACTTTTTCATTAGTATTGATATCCAATTGCTTAGACATTTTGTTCATTTTCATAAAATTCCCATGTATTTTATGAATGTATAATTTATTAAAATTGATGACCAAGCAGCTATCCAAAAATTTTAACACTATTATTCTGTTAATATAACAATAATGAACGTTGCCAAATGTTAAGTAAATAAAATTCCTCACCGCATCAAGTTACACTCCTTATCAAAAACAATAGATTATTATTAAATAACTCAATCACACATGACATATTCTAAAGTACAATTTAATTGCGCAATCCCAAAATATCAAACTGTAATTCGCGATGATAATGAATAATCTGTATTCAATTATTATATTACTCTAAGAATTTCAATAGCTCATGTAATTAGTTACAATGAAAATTGAAATATGGCTAACACTGATTTATATAATATATTACTGTTGAATCAATTAATTTATGGCGATCAGTGAGGATAATGAATGTTGTGGGTGAGAAAAGGGATGGATATAAGCTCGTCTTTGGTGCTAAAGTACCGCCGAATTAGATGTTAGATAAGGCCTTTGGTGCTAATGACTGGAAACTTTCGAAACTCCAATTACAGCGGCGCGGGCTCAAGACGCCAAGAGACTCGTCTCGTAGTACCAACACACACACACATATGTATACCTCTATATATCTTCGCCTACAGCCCATTTGGGAGTATGAGTGCGAGAAAGGAAGAAAAGGAAACTACTGTGGAGGTAGAAACAAAAAAAGAAATGAAAGACAAGGGAGATGGATGGTGAAGCTTTACGAGAGGGTACCCGAGATTGAAAAGTCCTGAGTAAAAGTACTTGGATGTAATTAGCAAAAAAGTAAAGAACAAAATAGATAAATGAATAAATATAAACATGTGAATAGAATAAACAAAAGTAGTCAGAATAGAATTATTCAGTTGATGGTATTTTGAATGCAATAGAAATGGAATGAATGGAAAAATAAAAGTATTAAACAGATACGTTCCGAAATTCCGCTTCTGTAATTGATAAATGTTCATAGTATATTACGCAGAGTAAATGGAAGCGTAATGAACAGTGAAATATACAATTATTTAAGGAATTATAGTAACAGTTGAGTAAAAGATACGATGTGTGTATAATTTTTTATGATACGAGTATTTACAATATTACTGTAGCATAGGATTTAATATTCACATCATCACAATTTCCTTCATCTCCTTTAGGAAAATCAAAGTGGTTGACTCAATTATTTTTCTACGATTCACAGTATAACAATACAAAATTGACAATATTGCCTATGAAAATTATAATATTTACCGCTAAATTTTTCTGAAAAAACAGAAGCGATAAACATTCATTATTCACTTTGGAATTTTATCATCGTGCTGTCTGATGAATATTGCTATGTGCTTTAACCTGAGTTCAACCTACAATCTAAATTAATATATTTCACTCGCATATTCCCCCCCAAATATTTACTACTCTTTTCCTCTTGGTTTTCTCCTCGAAAAGAATTTATCAGCTTGATATAACATACTACACTCCTAGATATAACTTCCACTAAAAACTTCAAATATAAAAATCTACACGATGCGAATAGAATAAATCCAACATATCTAAACCATCTCCTGTAGTTAATTAATCCAATGTAAAATTTGCGCCATTTTAAACATACAATTTAATCAAGTAAATCCATTTACACAATGGGATGAGAATAAATGAATCGATTTTGATATAGAACGAAGACACAATTCACGTAATTCAAAATTCAACAGATATATGAAGATGAATATATATACGAATATACACATGTATAGATAGATAAATTGGGTAGGTAGTTCTTGTTCCTATACGTATATTGAAAAGATAGTACATAGAAGGATTCACTCATGCAGGGTTGAGGTGGTGGTGGTGGTTGAGCAACACAGATAGGGAAGTAATCAAGGGGTTGGGTTTTTGTGGCTGCTACCGTAAAACAGGCTCAATCAAGCTCCACCGACCCAATCGCAACGGCACTTCTATACGTTTATAGATGAGTGTGTGGGTGCGGTGAGGTTGGGTAAAACGACGTTCGTCCCATCTCGCGTAGCATCAAGAAGCCACCCTAACAATCCTACATATATAATATATAAATCCCCCGATAGAATGAAATAGAATGGAAAAAAATTATGTAAAAAAGAAAAACATATAGATTATTTGAGGAAAATTATCTGAAGAGTTTAAACCAAGATGTTAAATGAAAAAGAAAGAATTTTCAATAAATAAAATTCACTAGTATTTATTTATTTATTCATTTATTTTATTTTATTTATATACCCGAAATAAAAGATTGGGTTAAAAGAAGAAAATAAAAGATTATTGTGAGTAAAACGGGTTGAATGAAAAGCGTGAAAGAATGAGGGAATTGTATGTGGTGAGAGGAAGGGGATGAAGAGGGAGAGTTAAAAGAAAAAAAAAAAAGTGTGCGGTTAAATCTACGATAGCGTAAAATAAAATAGCGTCTTTTATATGTTCGAGCATACTGACTTTACGCGTCCACTGGGGAAAGTGAGAGAACGGGTCAGCTATTTCTTCTGTAGTGTTCGTGTGTGTATATGTATGTAGAATATAATGGTGTATACACTATAATAAAATCGTGGTATAACAATAGAAAAATCCAAGTTAACCTCCCTCCCCTCATGGTCCTGAAAGAATTTATATATTATATGCAGCGTAGATATAGAGCAATGAAGAAAGCTCAATCACATTCTAGAGAATATTTTATGAGTCCTGGTGGATATTATTTATTCATCCTTTACCTCGGTGTATTCTCTCTCATCACGATAAGTACTTTTGAATTTTTAATCATTGTGATTTATTATTTTTATTTTATGGCTATTTTTTTTTTTTTTTTTTCGTTGAAGTGGAAGTAGAATTTTTTTCAATAGCGTATTCGCTTTTGGTTGCTCTGGGGAAAATATGTAATTTTTGTGGATTCAGTTTGACGAGAGGAACAGTGAATTTTAATTTATGATTGTGTAGGGAATATTTTCGTTACTTGTCGGAGATGTTATTGGTTATTGGTTAAAAATTGAAAATAAGAACTCCGATTGTAAGTAGAGAGATTATCAGTGTAGTATTTGAGACAATTATTTAGATGAGATGTTGAAAAAAAAATTGGAAATGTGCAAAAAGTGAGTTTGATCTTTTGCAAATGTTGGCGATTTTGATCTTGGTGAAAAAAATACATATATAGGGTCGATCTCATCGATTCTAGTAAGGGTTATTGTGAATTCGAATACAAATCAAATGATCTCTGTTTGAATCGAATTGGTCTATAAGTTTGAAAGATGTCCAAATCGCCAGTACCTAACAAAAGTCGTAAAAAAAAACACAAAAACTTTTGATGTTTCTCGTTGAAAATTTTTTGGTAATAATAATTTAATTTTCTTGCTTCCATAATTTTGATCGTTATCAACTTCTCGAGAAGAATGATCTCCCCACATGAAATGTAAGAAAAGTTCCTTTTCTTTATTTAGAATTGTGCAAACACAAAAAAAAACAACAAATTTACCCAATTACTGTTTGAATCACTTTTCATTTTATGTCATTCTCTCCTCACTTTTCTTCTCTTCCATTCTGTTTGTTTGGTTTTTTTTTTTTTCCTCCCAAGACCCAATATTTCTCACCCGATTTATTTTTATGACCAATGTCGAATTTTTATTTCGCACGTTTTGAGGATGAAAAACGACAGCGTAGGTCAGGCAACACGTGTTTACTCTCAATCTCTTTTCCACCCACTTCACCCACCATTTCTTTTTTCTCTTTTACCACCATACCTTTTTTATCCATCAAATTTATTTTGCTTTCATCGTCACAATATATCCTCAATTCATATATAAATAGTTCGATAAATATATTTGATTGTGAACAACCTGGCACAAGTGCAACGTAAAGAGTAACATTTAAATGTTCAACTGTAAATGAAAGAAGAAAATGAAACGGAATGATAAGAAGAAAAGAATAAAAAAACGAATAAACGATTGAGAGCAAAGGGAATATAATGTAAAAAGAAAAATATGTGTGTGGGCAATTCTTAACAAGAGTGGACAGGTGAATCGAAGTGTTTGGAACTTCTGTATTCAAGTGTTGAGCGTAGAAAATGTACAAGAGCAAGTGAGAGAAGCCGAGTTCTTGTGCCTGGCGCTACTCCAGTTGGATAGCGTCAGCTGTTATGTACTGTTACGGGACAGTCAGCTTGAAAAGAAAATCTCATTGAGAAATATAAAGAGTCACGTAAAAATGTTCACTCCGATTTTCATTCTTGCTTTATTTTTATTTCCCATATATAATTATTTATTCATTTATTTTATTTCTATTTTCATCGCCACTCATTGTCCACCTTTACACTTCACTCACTTTAAAAAAGAAGTGATTTATATCCTCATTGATATATATGCCAATTAAGCAGGAAAACATACAAAAAAAAAAAACAGAAGAAAAAATATAAATAAATGCATATACATGTTTGTATGAATGAAATAAAATAGAATACAATGAAATAAATTATAATCTCAATCGTTTAACACAACGCTGTATTGTTGTACGTGAAAAACGAATTTAAAAATAAATAAAAATGTATAAAATTGAAAAAAACTAAAAGTAATAGAAAAAAAAAATTAATCAATAAAAAAAAGGAGTGTATTTCAATTCGTCTGCCACACACGTGTAACTTGGGGGGAATGTAACTGCCAAACGAAAATGCGTGACTATGTCGTGAATGTGTCCGCACATTTATATGTATTTATGTATGTATTATATGTATATTGTATGTGCGAGTGTGAGTGTGTGTATTTAACTAGATTTTAACGGTGTCCCGTGGGATGGTGCGAAACGGTCGATCAATGTCGACAATTTTCGTCACCCGGGATAGGTGACTGCGGTTGGCGTAAATGGGTGTTGCTCTATAAAAATTGGGAAAAAAAAAAATACAGGAAAAAAAGAAAAAAAAAAAGAGGGAAAAGTGAGAGAGGCCGAGACACCATGAGAAATAAATAAAATAAAAAAAAAAGCGTGGAAAATTCCCAGGTGGGAAAATTGTAGCTGTGGAGTGAATACAGATATTTATATATGCTTTTGAAATATATTGTAACAATTAAAAAGAATAATATACAGTGTGGTGAACAATGCTGTTCTGACAGGGTATATTACTGTCACTTTATAATAACACTTTTTTTAATTAGTTTCATTTATTTTATATCATAAAGACTGCATCTATTATTTATTCACTTTAGTAG
Organism: Zele albiditarsus; assembly: GCA_958496275.1. Lineage (NCBI taxonomy): Eukaryota > Metazoa > Arthropoda > Insecta > Hymenoptera > Braconidae > Zele > Zele albiditarsus. Next base: position 5,538,375 of record OY292415.1, read on the forward strand.
TTTATGTTGTGAATTATTAAAATGCTCTCCACAATTACAAATGTTATATAGACATAAAAAGAAAATATTTTCAAAATCGTTCGTTAATCCGTTCATGTTTCAATTGTGAGCCAAAAAAAACTGCCAATAAAAAATATACACATATATATATATATATATATATATATATATATATAAATATAGATTATATCAATTAAAATGAGTAGCCAAGAACGGGGATGAAAATATATTTTTCACTGTACTGTGTCCCGTGTCCGACAAATAAACGAATTATCAATTTACAATACGGTTCAATTGTTCCCACAAACAATTTAACGCGTGCCTGATCAATTTGATGCGTTTATAACTGCGAAAAGAGAAAAAAAAGAAAGGAAACGGGTAAAAAAACAAGCAAAAATACAATCCAAACAAAACAATCAAAGATATAATATGAAAGAAAAAGAAAAAATAACTTGAACCATTGCACCAATCGTCATGCTTCTTTTATCATTTTATTTCTCACAAATAAATTTCACATTTATATATTCACTCTACTCATTAACTTCGTCATGCATATACATGTACCAATTCTATTAGAAATTTTTTAAATCACTAAATTATATTATTCACAAAGAGAATTTGAAAAGCACTATTGTGAAAGCCAAAAATATTAATACATTTATTTTCACACACAACTCAACAATTCACATTAATAATGCAATAAAATTATTAAATATAAATGAATGTATATAACATGAAAAGAGACAAATGTATTGGATGATTGTATTGAAAGTACTTGATATTTATTATTAATTCTTCATATTGTGTATCTACGATGCAATGTCAATAATACTGAAGGGATTTTCTTTGTTACATGTATTGTGAAGTAAAATTGTAGAGCAAATATGGGGTTTAAATATTTCTTATAAGTCAAGTGTATACATATATAGATATAAATTTATATCCAAGTGAAAAAGGGTAGAGGGTTGGTGAGACAGAGAGAAATTGAGGAAAAAATATATCGAGATCGTAAACAAACCTCGGAGTCCGGACTGTGAGATCTCATTTCTGATTGCTACGTTCACTACAATTGTTTCATTGTTTCCGTTGAAATAAACGAGCTCACTACCTGTACTATTTCCCCTTATAAATATATTTAAACACATATATATGTCTTGCGTATACTCTTATGGTATTATTTTTATACTCACCGTTGAAATTCACTTGCATCATTATTTTTTGTTATTCATCTATTGTTACGTATTGTATTGATTCATGAATTTAATTTATTATTGTTTTGTATCAAGGAAAATTTGCTGAGTAAATGTGTCATTGATAATTGTGATTTATTTGTGTAGATGTGTGTTTGCTTTAATATATTCATTTGTGTTTGCGAAAAATAGTGAAATATTATTTATAGATAGCAGAAATTTATTGGACTTATTGGAGTATGTTATTTAATTGTCATATTTAGAATTATTGATTCAGTGGTGTAATGGATTATTTTATTGAGAGAGTGATTGGTATTGGAGATGGTTAACAAATATTATTCTGATATATCACAATATATAAATTTAACAAACAAAGTTTAATAATAAATTTAACCATATAAAAAACATTTACAAATGAAAAATTAGAAACATTGAAATAAGAAATATTAAATATTAAAAAATTTCAATAACATTGTTATCACATTATAACTGAAAAGAAATGAACTGACTAATTTTTTCTATTTTCATTTCCATCATATTATTATTTCACGAAAAGTGTATAAAGAATAACGTTAAGCACAATTGTGTGTCGTGAATAATAGGCAGAGAGAGACAGAGAGAACAAGAGAGTGAGTGAGTGAATGAAATTGAATTTTCGTTATTTTGTTCAAGCGTAAAACTCGATTGGGATACGCAGACGATTAACACGTGACTCGCATCAGCAATTGTGAATTGGCCGGTGTAATATATATTTTTCTTTTTTTCAAACCTCTCGCTCTATCCACCCCCTACTAACCCACTCTGTTACACTCGAGAATTCTCCAAGGGCGATTTCTTTGCCGACGAACCGAGGCGAGAAATTTAACTCTTGTGCCGTTTTACAGTTTAAATATATGTTCTTCCACTCTCTGAAGTAGAAAATCACCCTCTTTCTTCAGCCAACCCTTTTTATATACACATACATACATAAATACAAATATATATAAAGTCAAGTTTCATTGTGCAATTTGCATGCACTAAACGTTTATTTAATAAATAAAAAATAATTGACGTACACGTGGTGAAATTATTTTAATGTAAACAAAAAAATAAATGTAAAATACATATTTTTGGTAAATAGAGATTACGCTCTGGCAGATTCATTGCTATAAGGGGCAAGTGTAATAGGGGGGTATTTTTTTTTTATTTTAAGGGGATGGGTTAAACTGGAGAATGTTGGTGAAACATAAAAAATATATATATGCAATCCCGTGCGCGGTTCTAGCGGCGAGAAGCTAATTGAGAAAACCCGGTTGCGAGTTTCCGGTTGAGGCGTCCGCCCAAAAACACGAGCTTCCCGTTTCATGCACAAGTAAAAGAGAGATGTAAAATGTGCGAGCGGTAGCTTTAGCCGCAACAACGTGCAAGATTAATTGCTTTTAATTTCCTATGACATGATTAATCATAATTAACGAAGGAGAGTGAAGGGATTTCTCTTCTTGTTCTTCTTTTTTCATTTTTTTTTTTCTTCGCTTAAAGTAGAAAAATTCAGCTTTCAATATTACAAGCCACAAACATGCACACTTATTTTTCAACATCAAGTATTTGTAGTGCAGATTGTTTAATGGAATGGGATAAATAATGTAATAGGATATTTAATACGGTATGCATAATTGAAAGTGTCGGAAACATTTTTATGATTTATTGTTATGTGGATAATGAAAAAAATTGCAGAGAATTTTGTGAGTTTTTTCTAGGGGTAGTTTGTGGTTTGGACAATAGACTCGGTTGGATTGATAACTATTAAACAATTACATAAGATAATTTTTATATTTATTAGTCATTTATTTGTATTATCAACGAAGTAAATTTGTTTGTATTAATTTTTAATTTGCAAATGGAATAATTACTGATGTGTGTTATGATTTGTGTAGGATAGTTGTTTAATTTAATGAAATGTCAGATTAAATATGAATCGAACAGGCTTGAAATTGTCGTAATCAAATATACAATAATTCAACAAAAAAAAATCGAATGTCATTATATTTCATTTAAGAAGAATATAATGTGGATTTTATTTCCCATTGGATAATAAACATTCTACGATTAATCCATCTCAATTTAATTAATTCTCTGAATAACTAACACACGTATAATACATCAAGCAACATTTAATTCTTTGTTGAACAATTGGAAAATCTAACCCTTACATAAATTAAGAATTTAATTAAAGAACTGTTATTATTACTTCAGTTTTTCCATCATCTATTCGAATATTAATATTCAACACAATGTTAATAAAGTCTCCAACTAATTTGTGAATACAAGTATAATTCAAGACGTAAAAATCCACATAAATAATACACAACTATTCTAAAATATATATAAGAAGGCTCGTGAATAATAATGAGAAATTGTTAAAGGACTTTTCATAAGTATTCTCACTGTGAAAAAAATATACATATAATTTAAACATAAATTTTCTCAAACATAATTTGTATATAAAACAATGTTTTTTTTTCGTTGCAAATTAGGAGATTGCGATAATAGCTTTAATGTTGTTGGTTGCCGCTACACTCTGACCAAGTCAGATGGGCCCAGTTTACTTGTAAAAGAGGAAAAGTGCGAGCAAGAGAGCAAAAGAGAATTGAGAGAGAAAGAGAAAGGTCGAGGCCGCAGGCACCGAAATTACTTTGCCACTTTCCAGCGTTATTTATCGCGCCCCTTATTACGTCCCAACTTTGCCCCCGACCTACCACGTCCGTTTAACCGTGTCCTGTCCGCCATATTTTCCTTTTTTTTATTCTCTTCTTCTTACTCGCTATCTCCTCTTTACCCGCTCGCACTTAATCATATTGCTCAAGAAAGATGCTACTCTTATAGATTACATACGTTATTATATGTGTATTTATATTTCATCTAATATACCACTAAGGAAAAAAAAAAAAGAAATTATCTTCAATTAAGTATAATTATATCATTGAAAGTAAATCCAAGAAACCTATAATATTATCAATCACCAACCATCAATTATTAATCACTAATCATCAACTATTAATTATTCATCATCAATATATTCTGCAGCAGAAAACAATCATTTGTAATTTGTAACTAACAGTTGTAAAAATAGGAAAATATTTTTTACAATTGATAACAAAAATTTTGTAATCCAATAAAACACTACACGTGCTACAATTATTTCCATAGCATTGTACACCTCTTATTTCGAACATTTCCATTTCAAATAAATTCTACAAACAACAATTCAGAAAAAATTCCGAATGTGAAAAAAAATTTAGTGATCATTAATACTTTTATCACTCAATGTACAAAAAAAAAGTATTGAATTATTATTATTATTATTATTATTATTATTACTTTTTTTCTTCGAACGAGAGTAAAAGTATATATTGAACATTATTGCCTTTTTGTGTACAATGAATGAGTAAGGGGTATATAAGGGTGAATGAGAAAAGTCAAAAGACGAATATGGAGAAGGGAGAAGAAAGAACGTAGGTTATATCTCGCGTAATAATCCGCCAAAATCTCAACTTGAAGGGAGATTTTATGTGTGTGTGTGTGTATATATATATGTATACATGTCTTTATGTTTGAGATGAGCTACCATCAAAACTCTTTTGCCAATGGCAACGTGAACATTATATGAAGTCGATTTATAAGCCTTATATATAAAGAGTAAAAAGACGAACAAGGCGAGGAAGAGCCCTCTCGATCGAAAAGTATTTCTCATTTGGTCTTTCACCTCGTCTTAGGATTACTCGAGAGGTGCCAAGAAAAGTAAAGAGACGAGAACTTTCATCTCGAATTATTTTATTTATTCATTTTTTGTTGTTTGTTTTTATTTATTTTTTATTTATTCGCTTGCTCAGAAAGAGCAATGAGACTTTATTTTAAACTTGATTTCTTGTTTTGTACTTGTGTTCATTTATTTATGGAGATATATTTATTTTTTTTTGAGAACGAACTATTCAATTGTAGAAGTTTACTATGTAAAAAGAATTATTATACTTAATTATTTATTCTCAGGTTTGTTTTTATCTTTATGTTATTGTCTTGATATTTTTTTCATTTTTTTCTCTTGATCAAACTGGTGAGAATTATTTTTCTATTATGGTGGAAGAGTTTGTGTTGACTACCAATTGTTATAAACAATGAAATAAGTACAAAGAGTTAACTTTTAAGTCGATTATTTCATTTTCATATGTAACAAAAATTGTGGATAATTATTATTTCTATATGCAGACAGTATGAATTAATTGATGAGCATTGGATCAATAAACATTTTCGAGAGTGATCAGTACAAGTTAAGTTGATTACGTTAATACCAGAATTAATTTGAAATTAGTCGGTATTCAACGTCTATTAATTAAATCAATATCTATGAACTCGTCATACTGAAAATGAAACATTATTAAAATGTTATTTGATAATTAAAAGCTATTAATTGGAAGCAGTATTATGAGTGTATTGAATATGATATTACGAATAGTATATCAGCAATAATAAATTACTTTTTAAATATTCTTTCCACATAAACAAATAATATTAATCAATACGTGTTATTTATTTATAATGGGTAAATCCAATCATTTATTCATCCACTTATACGAAATAATATTACTGCCAAAAAAGAAACACCAGAGACCATTTTTCGAATTAAATCGTTAAAAAATTGGAATGTCGATTCACAAAGTACAAAACTATATATAAATATATATTTATCTATGTACATTCTATGTAGATAGATTCTATTTAAAGGATTGTAAAAGAGGGTAGGTAAAACGATTGAAATAAAAAAGAGATAAGTGTTTTATTTCTATTGCAATGTACATTTGATATTTTTCTTTGCCTTTTCATTGTATAAACGAATCTACCGAGAGCAATGATAAAGTGTTTTGAATTCAGAAGACATCAACGTTGGCGGCATCTCAAAGAAATATATTGAATTCATTGGTGTGTTTGCTCTTTTGTATTATCAGTTACCAGTTGAGTAGGAAAATGTAGTTTTATTTCTCTTTTTTTCCAACAATATTGTTAACTTTAATTAGATTTAATATCGGTGATATATAAAAAATTATTGTATCGAGATATTGATTACGCTTGAAGTTATTATACAATGTTTTAATTATTTGTATTTTTTGTTTTTTTCCATTGAAGATATTTTAAATTATTTCATCTAGGTCTCTATTGTACCGAAGGTTAATGTGATAACTACGCAGTGAACATGCACAAACCTGTGTTTATTCTGGTAGTGATAATAATTTCGTAGCAGGAAATTCAAAGATGGAAATATAACTGAAAATATATATACATTATAATTTAAATATTAAAACCATTGACGCAATCACATAATGGACAATTATAAAACATTGACTGCGGAAACTAAATCATTGCAATGTTTGGAACTGTCAATCGGGCAAAAAGATAACTATATCGAAATAAATATAAATATACAAAATGAGAATTAAATATACATAACAATAATATTTCGCAATTATCGATGAGTCAAAACGTGAATGTGGCTCAAAAATTTTTCAGAACTTTATCTGACTTATCTCATTTCCGTTAAAATAGTGAAAGTGAAAAGTAAATGAATATAATAATTAATAAATCAATCAATGAATCAATAAATATAAATTTCACCTTTTCTCTTTTACAAACTAAATAATAATAGTTATTTAGTAATTGAGCTATTTCCTCTTCAACTTTTTATCTACCAGTTTTCTTTTTTCCCATGTCTGTAATATCAATTTTAATGATCAATACGATCAAGTATCAATAGTGGTGTATAAATATTTGCCTGAATTTGAACGTTATAAAATCCGTGACAATAATAAAAAAAAATGTAGTGCAACTCCCTTTATTTCTGTTGCAAATCTACCGAATAATTATGGCCCAATTTTTATGGTAAATACTGGATCAATCTGGAATTAAACAAGAAAGTATTTGAATATATTTGATAGCAATAATGATGATATTATAGAAAAAATATAAAATGAGATTTGAAAAAAAAAATGTAAGGGAAAAAATTGACTGGGTGATAATTTGTTACGTCGCTGGAAAATAACTTGAATTTTGTGAGATTTCATCCGTCTGACCTCACTTTCAATGAGATAAGAGAAGAAAAAATATAAAAAATTAATAATTATGATAACAAAAACATTGAATGATCTATGATTTTGTTTTCCACTTCGGAAATAATAATTAATCTTGCTCAGTTGATCTTCTCTTATCCATAATTTTGTCATGTCTGTGGTATAACAATTTATATGATTAAAATTAAACAATATTTAGAAATGATAAAAAATGTTGATGAAAATTGTAAATAGATTTGTCATTATTTTTTATAAATTGTTTCAGTCTATAAATTGATCGAACGACCGTGATGTTATTTGTGAAATGTCAATGTTATAAAAATAAACAGGAAGAATATTTAAGTAGATAAAAATGAACATTCGACTCTAGTTCCAGACGAAATTTTCTCATCGTTTGTTTATCCAAAAACTCAATTTATAATTAAACAGTATTAGTAAAAGAATCCATTGAGGAAAAATTACGTCAAATGTATATTTTTTGTTAATTAGCATAAATAATAACATTGTCAACACAACAAATTAAAATTAATATGTCGAATTCTTTTGTTTCTTTTCATTATTCAAATTTTCGTTGTTGAATATAAAATGCACGGCTCTCTTTTCATATCCGTATTTGATTTGCATTCTTATTTATTATGTATAATAATCTGCTGTATGTCGTCACCAAATGTTTTTTTTCTTCATTCAGTATTTTTTATTTACCTTCTTTTTTTTTATCCCCCCCGCTGTCACTTCAATTCAACGACTCGTGTCACCGTCACTTAAATTCAATGTTTGAACAATGCAGAGTAGACAAAAAAATTTGAAAAAAAAAAAATGTCTCTGCACGCACATGGCATTTAATAAGATTGGGAAAATAACACCAATAACGTCACAGTATGACAACGACAAAGCAGTAAAAAAAAAGAAAAAAAAAACATATTCATCGACGTCATTTGATATTGAATATATGTATGAAAAGAAAAAGTACATGAAATCACCTGCAAAAGTTATGTCTACAATTATATACTAATAAATGCAAAAAAAAAAGAAAAAAAGATGTGCAATTTCCTTTACAGCTTTTGATGTACCATAAACATTTTTCTTCATCGTTTTATTCACTTACCCAATTATTCCATCAATACATCATAATACATTTTAAAGACTTATGTAATATATATCCAATTGTTCCATGGTCCATTTTCATCGAATAAATAATAAGAGAATATATTAAAATTGATTTGATATTCTTGTGCACACTATGCAAAATATCTTCACATTTTTTATAATATTAAATCCACAAGAATTGAGATAGAATATTTGTGCTGTTTCAAAAGTGACCTTGGCTATAATACAAAAAAAGAAAAAAGAAGCTTGAGGTTTAATGAACCATTTACATCTCAAAAACCTGTTTTTTTTAACTGTTTTATGTCTGCCTGTCTGCGTTCAATGAAAACTGCATAATTTTTCAACGCTATCTAGAATGGTGAAGAAAAAGAAAGAAAAAATACATGAAACTTTTTATATAATCAATATCATAAATTAATCATGATGATAAATGGCTCTCACAAATTATAATCCATTTTCCGGTTTAGTCAGAAAATCACATCCATTCTCATAACACTCCATACAATTAACTACAATGCTAAAACACAAAACAAATTTACTACATGCCATTGTTTCTACTCATTTACCTCTCTCCTATTTCAAACTAAATAAAATTTAAATATTCAAATGAATATCTCAAACAAATAAAACTCCCCACATTCATGCACATCAACCAATAAACAAAATCACCCTGACCTTGAATCATATTTATACACATCTCCATCGAAACAATCGAATCCATTCACTACAAACAATAATTGATATCAAAAATAAATAAATAAACACTCATTCAATTCAAAAAATCAATAAAATAAGAAACACTCAAGTAGATTGCTTCATAATGCGATTTAATTGTATTGCATTTGTCTGATGCACTTGACCTTGACTGTATCCAACTCCGTCCAGATGGAGAACGCTGACCCTTTTCCACGTCTCTTTTCTTTCTTTTTTACTACTACTATTATCATTATTATTATTATTATTATTATTATTATTATTATCATTATAATTATTATTATGTTTCTTCTGCTCTCGTGTGGATATATCCACAAACGCATGCGCGTCTCAACTACCTCTGCATTATTTTTATTTTATTCTTTGATAGCGTTTGGTTGTAGTGGCTGGCGATGGGTGTTGTATAGAGGGAGAATGAAAAAAAATGACAGTGGAATGTAGAGGTGGAAAGTGTGATGAAGGAAGAGGAGGGTGGGAAATGGGAGCTCACATTATTTCTTCCATTCGTTTACATATTAACTATATTTATATTTTTTATCTTTACGATGTTGCGATTTGAAGGATGCATTTGTATTAGTGTGAGTTTATAGTGCGATCGTGAGAGTCATCGGCCAAGAGCGCGTATTGCGTTTTTAACTGGTGGCAATATCGTGGGATCGTGAAAATTCTTTGCAGTTGTAGTGCGACAGTCAAACCAAGCGCTTCTTTATATTATAGTATTTGATTATAAATTTTTGATATACATTTAATGAATAAATGGAAATTGTTCATGAATTGTGGTTTGATAGAAATTATTGGGATGTATTTATAAATGTATATTAAATGAGTTATTAATTTATTTTTAATCATTTTTATTATTGATTCTTATCATTTGGTATTAATGAACTTTGGGAAAACAGTAATGAAGGATAATTAATGAGAGATAATTCGTCAATTGGTTTTAATGGATGAATTATTGTTGGGGTGAAAATAAAAATAGAGAAGTGACTATCAATATTTGTTATAAAAAAAGGAGAGGTAGTTCTCACTTTTAAATATATATACATATATATATATATATATATCTACATGCACATGTAGATAAGAGAGAAAGAGTAATTTATGTTGGAGAGTGTGTGATGTTTTTCAATTGATTTTCGTACATCAACAGCCAATGCAACGATCACAGTGAGTTATTTTTTTTTCAATAATTAATTGGAGAGAATTTTGTTTGTGGTTTTTGGATTTTGTAAGGGGATTTTTTTTTTTTTTCGCTGTTTTCTGGGGATTAATTTTTGTTAATGTTTAAGATTACATTGTGACGCATGGTGGAGCTATTGGATGCATTATGTGAACGTAGAAAAATTATGTGGACTTTATATTACTTTGATAGTTTGTTGAGAAACGATTTTATAAATGTATATATTTTTGTCCCTGACTTTTGTTATTCTATCAAAGTTTTTTTCAATCTTCCTGGTTGCTGTCCTTTCCTCATTGTCAGAGACAATGAAATAAAGCTATTGTTCGTTTTATAAAAAAAATCATGCGGACGTAAAAAAATTTTAATAGACTTGAATAATGATCGAAAACAACTTTCAGAAATTATTTTTTTATCCTTCTTTCTCATTATTCAAACTAATCCAGGAATCAATACTCCTCATCTTGTTTGTTCATTATTGTTAAAGATTATAGCGATAAAAAACTATTATTTATCTTGTAAATAAACTACTCGGACATGCAAAAAATATACAAACATAAAACATGTAAATTCATCACTTGAAAATACATTAAAAAAACCATTTTAAAGAGAAAATATTTTCCTCATTCTTCTTCTATTTCGCAATTTTCTTCAATATCAAACAAAGCCTTACCATTTTCATATCACGTTCTTTCGTCATTGCTTGACGATAATGGAACAAATTGTTATGTAGCATGTGAAAATAAATTACACGAACGTTAAGATCATAACGTGGACATTAAACATATACTTAGAGCTTTGTCATCGTCTCCATTGGACTTTACATATACGAATAAATATATTTCATAATGACCTTCAGGTAACATTTCAAAACATAAATATAAATTTTCCTAACATCAATGTATCTCAATGTCGTTTATATTCAAATACAATAAAATATTATAACAATATACATAGAACAAAATGTGCAACAGTGATAATGTTAGAATTGAGATACGTTATGAAACATGATGATGACAGTAAGGTTTAATATAGGTCAATGATTTCATTGCAAATACAAAATCGCGATAATAATGTCTATCAAAATCCTATATAGCAAACGAAAAAATAATAAAATAATTAAAAACAAATAAAGATATATAATTGTGTCGATATGTATGAGTAATGAAAGAACGGTGCGCCATCACGTATTTAATCATAATTGAGATTGAATATAATTAGCATTAATAAATACTTTGACACAACTTGTATGTAGTGTTTAATTGAATGATGATAAAAAAAACACCATCTTGTATATGCAATAAATGTCGCGTATATATGAACGTAATGTAAATTAAATTATAATCATAAAATTATTTCAACCGTGAATCCTATTTGTAAATTGCGAAAGAGTGCATTATGACGCAATTCAAATTCCATTGAACTGCACATTGCACTAGACATATATCATCCAGATTGATATATCATAAGTCTGACAATAATAAAACAATAAGAGAAATTCATCATATAATCGTATTGTCATAATAACAGTATATTAATTGCTTGTTTTTCTACTCGAATGTTTCTGCACTCTATTTATTTATTTATTTTTTTCTGTATTTCAGTTAGCATTGACATCGTTGATCACGTGACGGAAGAGAAGGAATGATAATTAATTCAAATATCTACAATTAATACATGCTAGCAAAACGATATCAAAAACGAAAAAAAAATATAAAAGCTTACATAAGTGGAAGTTTAATATTGCACGCAATATTGAAGCAATTGAAGTCACATGCATATAAGAAAATAACCGAAGATAAGAATTTATAATCTAGTATCAACAACGTAAGCGAATAATTTAGAAGGATAAAGGAAAAAGAAAAACGAAGAAACAAAAAGAAGAATCTCGATTGTTCACAAGAGGAAGTTTCTAAGTTGGGAAAAATCTTGAACTTATTTATAAATATGAATGAAGTCAAGATGGTAACTGTGTGATGTTGCTATTGCTACTGTTTTTCCAAACACATTCACTGAGACAGCGATCGTAAAGATTGATCGAGAATTAATAGAACAATCTTTATAAATAATCTCTTATGCTATATTTCGTAATAATAAATAAACCAATAAATTTTACTTGTGATATTGATAATGGAGAAAGATTGAACAGAACAAATTGGTGTAGCAACGTTGACAGAAAAAATTGAGATAAAAGATAAACTAACGTCGATAACTTGAAGATATATTTTCATATAAAAAAAAAGGAACCGGTTCAAGTTTTACCTCCTTCAATGCGTTGGATGTTGATGTAAAATTTGAAAAAAAGAGTGGAATAATATTATTCAATATGTATCAGCGCGCGGTTCTGGTTAATTTACCAAAAGCCCAAACGATTGATATTAAATTTGACAATGTCATGTATAATGTATCATTGGGTTTTCGTGGTAAAAAAAAATCTATTCTCAATGGAGTCAGTGGTTGTTTCAAATCCGGTGAATTAACGGCAATAATGGGTCCATCTGGTGCTGGAAAATCATCATTACTAAATTTATTAACCGGTTTTATTGATTTGAATCGTAAAGGAAATATTGATTATGTAAATGAGAATGCAGACAAACAGGGTTTCAATCTTTATCGTAAAGCCGCATGTTATATTCAACAGGATGATCAATTGCATTCATTATTCACGACAATTGAATCAATGAGAATGGCCGCTGATTTAAAACTCGGAAGTAGTTTAAGTAAAGAAGCAAAGGAATCATTAATTGATGATATATTGGAGACATTGGATCTGATGAAAACTAAAGAGACAAGATGTGGTGCTCTAAGTGGTGGACAAAAAAAACGTTTGAGTATTGCTTTAGAATTAATTGACAATCCACCAGTTATGTTTTTAGATGAACCAACAACTGGTTTGGATTCATCATCAACACTTCAATGTATATCAATGTTGAAAAATTTAACCCTCAGTGGTAGAACAATTGTTTGCACTATTCATCAACCAAGCGCAGCTATTTACGAAATGTTTGATCATATTTATTTGTTAGCTGATGGCCACTGTATGTATCAAGGTTCACCAACAAATACCGTTGCATTTTTTAATCGTCTTGGACTCAATTGTCCTAAATATCATAATCCAGCTGATTATATGATTGAAGTTGTCTGCAAAGAGTATGGAAATTTTAATGAACAATTAACAATTGCCAGCAAAAGTGCAAGTGGCTATTGGCGAACAGCACCATTTGTTAAACCACCAATTTATAATGGTAATAGTTTAACAGCTACGACAATAGTGGAAACGCGACGTAATAAAGATGAACAAAAAGCAACAGTTTTAATTAATCCACCGTCAGAATTTTCACGCTTTTGTGTATTACTTAATCGTTGTATAATTCAACTTTATCGTGATTGGACAGTGACACATTTAAAAATGGTATTACACTTTCTCGTTGGTTTATTATTGGGTTTACTATTTGTCAAAGCTGGATCAGACGGTTCGAAAACTATTAATAATGTCGGTTTTCTATTGGTAACAATTGTTTATCTTTGTTATACAAGTATGATGCCAGCTGTGCTTCGTTATCCGTCAGAATTACCTGTATTGAGAAAAGAAAAATTTAATAACTGGTATAAATTACGTACTTATTATGCAGCATCACTCTTTGCCCATCTCCCAGTTCAAATATTATTTACAACTGTTTACTGTTCAGTTTCATATTTGATGAGTAGTCAGCCGTTAGATTGGAGTAGATTTGCAATGTTTCTCATCACCGCAATATTGACAACAGTAATATCAGAAAGTTTGGGTTTAATTATAGGTACAACGTTAAATCCAGTTAATGGAACATTTTTTGGTGCTATTGCCACATGTACAATGTTAATATTTGCTGGATTCCTCGTATTGTTCAAACACATGCCCGTTTATATGTATTATGTGAGTTATCTAAGTTATTTACGATATTCAATGGAAGGTTTGGTTGAATCTATTTATGGTTTTAATCGTGAAAAACTTCCGTGTCCAACTGAATATTGTCATTATCGTACACCAGCGACTATTCTTGAGGAATTGTCAATGAGCGGTGGACGTTTCTGGATCGATATCAGTGTATTATTTATTAATTTTATAATATTAAGGCTAATTAGTTATTATACATTGAGAAGAAAATTGTCAAAACTGTGAGATCATTTTCTGTTTTCTTTTTTTCTCGTAACGTTTGGATGCATTTTGACTTTAACCTTGTGATGGATTGTGATTGTGCAATGCATCGTGGGATGCAATCGTGATTTTTTGTAATATGAGGTAATGAGAAATAAATAAGTAAATTTATATATGTAAATGATTGTTGGAGACGAGAAGAGGAGCGAAAAAAAATTGAAAATACCTAATGAAATTTTGTAATTTTATTTTGTGGTTTTTCTGTATTCATTTTTCATTCAATGACGCAATGGGTAATGAATGCGCAATTGTGGATGACACGCACGAAAGAATTCTTATTGTTCCGTAATGATAATGAAGCAATACTTGGTGTATACCTCACAGGGTATCTAAAGATACAATATTAATTGGTGTACGCGCAACGACTCTATTGAGATTTGAAAGTGTGTGCGAGAGGAGACAGGTGAAAGGTCCAATGGAAATTTTCATGTAAATTCTCTCTATGTGTACGTATTTGACATTAAAACAATGATGAAAAAGTGGAAAAGAATAATCGAAAAAAAAAAAGAAGGAAAGAAATAACAATAATAATGATGGAAGAAAAGATATTCATTGAATAAAGTATGTTTGTATGTCGGGAGGAAAATAAAATGTTACAAAGAAAAATATCAACATATCGTTAAATAAATAAATGGATCAATATTGTAATATTTGAAGATAAGTAATGAAAGCAATAGTATAAAACACGCCATAATTATTAAAAAAAATGGCACATTTATTGTAATTAATTATTAATGATAATTATATAACTAGTTCAATTAATTAAAACAGCTGTCTTTCAACATTATTTCATTTTTCATCATGTTATTTTTTTTTCTCCTATTTATTATTTACTCTCTCACTCTCTCGCACTCGTTCTCTCTAACTCAGTCATTCTTACAAAATTTCATCTTGTATACTCCAGTGATGATCTTGCGACAATAACTTTGCATACTCTTTCCTTTTTTTTTTTTCTCCCGTGTTATTTTTATTCATTTTCCTATAAATTATTATCATTTATAATGAAACTGCCACTTGAATAATGTATATACATATATATCCATTGACAATTGTCTAACGATTTGTCATTGACTCATTATCAAAGGATATTTTTTTTTTGTTTTTTTTTTTTCATATCTGTTAGTAATTTACGCTGATGTGATTTTTCTTTTTTCCGATAAATGTATCTTCTATATTCATGTTACTGTGTCATCAGTCAACCAATCATCATTATCATCGTTGTTGTCGTTATTACCGTCAGCATCATCATCATTGTTGAGTATGTAATAATATTTAAACTAACTGATCTCAATCAATGCAATGGTGACAAGCCAATGTGGCAACAACACGAGTCTCTGGCGTTTTGTCCTTGCACTACATCATCTCTAGTTTTTTTTTTATCCTCATTATTTTTTTCCGAATATCCATGTTTTTTCTCTTTTTCATTTATGCTCTCTGTGTTGTAATCAGTGAACTCAAGAAGAGTTTGAGAGACGATTGAAGGAGGGAAAAAAAAAAAAAGACATTAATCGTGATAGATGTTTATGAGAATGAGGTGTATGAAGGTGAGGAATTAAATACCGCAAATGATCAATAAATGGAAATAGAATGGAAGATAAGTTGATGGTGGAACGAAAAAAAAAAAAAAAAAATTGGCGATAATTATTCGTTAAATTATGTAGCGTTTTTTTTTTTCTTTCGAATAAAAATATAGCTGCGCGGTCCGTCTCAAGAGTGTAATGGATTGAACGCGAAATTGGATCGTGTGGATATAGAGAATTATATTAAATTATACAGGTGAGAAAGGATATGATGAGTATTTTGCAAATGATTTTTGTTTTGTATCTTTTTTTCTTTTGGTATTTTTTTTTCATTTTTTTTTTTTTTTTTCAATAAAATTTATTTAAGAATCTAAATAAATTAAAATACATGGCAACTGGGGTACACATCGTTGAGCTATATTTTTGTTCAAAAAACAAAAATGTCCCTTGCGTTATTATTTTTTGTTCTTTTTGTTTTATATCAATTACGAAATATAGTTTATTTCGATTTATTCTTTTTCTTTTATCTCCGCGTTCTCCTAATCGGTCATTTATCAATTTGCATCTGCACATCATCCTTATCACTTCACGATAATAATTAATTGTTAATAATAATTAATAATAATTAATTGATAATAATAATTAATAATGAATGGTGACAATATTTTCATAATCATCGTCGTAATAATAATTATAATTGGATAATTGTTTTTAGGCATATGCGTCACTGCTTTTCGCTTTACTTCGTGGTGCTTTTTTTCTAGCTTTTGTTGTTTTTTCTTCTCCATTCTTTAATAATATTTACAATTATGCGCGAGATATGTGTGTTTGAACATGTGTGCATATGATCGTACAATGATTTTATTTTACGTTCGTACAATTTTGTAATTTTATATTTCACCCCCGCTTTTCATTTTATTTTCTTACTCTCTCAATCATGATTAATTTACATTTGAAAATTGCTTTGCAGCTCTCGCACTCGCCCGTTAAAAATTACTTTGTTTCTATTATTTTTTCATTTTTTCAATGTTTGGAGATCACACGACACTCTAACGAAGGCTTCAATTTTTGAGAGCCCTCCATCGGTTTTTATTTTTTTATTCTTTCACGTTGAGTTTTTTTGTTGCTTTTTTTTTTCAAGTCGCAAACGAGGCTCGTTGGATGAATAAAAAATTTGTTTGCCATTAATTATTCATTTCAGTAAGTACTCTGCGCGCGCACACAGGAATTGTACAACAATGCAACGTTTATTTATTTTTTTTTTTTTACGTCTTGTTTTTATTTTGTTTTCATCAATTATATGTACTCGGATCAACAAGAGAGCAGCGCATTTATTTATTCACCGATAAATAGAAGAAATTCTTTTATTTTTTTTTCTTTCATTCTAATTATAGTGTGAAAAGGAGAAAAAAAAAAATATATATATAATTATCTATTCAATATGCAATAACTTAATCGGTAAGTAACTTCATCGTTGTGCGGTGAATGAATTGTATTGATAGAAAAAAAAAAGAAAAAGAAATAAAGATTGACGACAATCAAAGAAATGATATGGAATTTTATTCGCACATTTGCAATGTGAAATTACGAAAATAAAGCAGATTTTAATTGTGTTTCTCTTCTTTTCTTTTTTTCTTTTTTCTAAGTCTTATGCTCCGGTCTAGCATTTTCATTTCTTCTTTTCTCTCTTCATAACCGATTCTCGCGATCACACTTCGCGATTGTTCACGCGGCACTATTATGTACAAATTATACGTAAAAACGATCGCGAATTTTTTTTTTATATAGCGAGAAGCGGAATTTTCGAGTCGTTCTTTACATTAATTTTTTTTTTTCCTTTCATTTCTCATTCATTACAAACTTTTAGCTATTTTATTATTTCAATTGATTTTTTTCTTTTCTTTTTTTTTTATTCGGAGATCTATGACAAGTATATTATTATTATTTATTCCCATACGAGCCTCGTCGTCATGTTAGAACAATTATTAACAATCATCATCACCATTTGTTTTTTTTTTTTTTTATGTACAATCCATCTCTCACATTCTTCTCCACATTTTTTTTTTTTTTACTTCACAATCTCACAATTTATTTAATATTAATAATTTCGCACTCGCTCACATTCTTTCTATAATTTTTTTCCTTCCTTTCTCATCCGCATCATTATTATTTTCCCCATTTTTCTTTTTTCTCACCCATATATTCATCCTAACTAACGCGCAATCTACACAATGTAAACTCAACGAATCGTAGTGTGTATACAAGTAATACAAGTCGAGGATTTATATACATACATATTCATATATATGCAAAGGAGTAATGGATTTATTTTTTTTTTTTTTATTTTCATGCTGTTGCAATGGATTGGGAAAAAGAATGGGATGATATTTGATGGGGATAAGGAGGGATGAGGCGATGAATTGGGAAACTGGTGATGGGGTTGGAGAAGGTGAGGGAGGAAAAAGGGAAATTGGTAATAAAATCGATCGTTCACTATTTTTTTTTCTTTCCTTTTATATTCTCGAAAGAGGAACCATATTTCATTTTGTCTCTCGCTATTTATAAAAATAATTTTAAGCCGCCGTTTATTTATAGTGTTTTTTTTTCATTTTCTTGCCGTTTATCTTGTTAGCAATATTATATTCGTTTATTAAATTGTCATCTAAGACGATATCACGACTATAATATGCATTTTATTTATTTACTTATTTATTCATTTATTTATTTATTTTGTTTTTAAAAACTACGCGCCGCACAGAAACAATTCTCATCGTCGTACATTTCGCTTTGTTTGTTTGTTTGTTTAGCTAAAAATGGCTCTCTCGCATTCGCACACATTCACATTATTCTTTCGCACACTTTAGAACTCTTGTGACCTCTGGCATTGGCGGCAGCGATAAATCAATTTTCTTGCACATACATTGTTTATTTTTTAAATTATTTTTTTGCTCTTGTTTCTTTTAATTAATGGGTCTTTTTTCCTTCCGTTTTACCTAATTCTTTCTTTTTTAATTCCACCATTCAACTTTGTTTTATAAATATTTTTGTTTTTTTTCCTTTCTTTATTTATAGTATTTATAGTTATATATATATGCATGTGTAATTCTTTTTATTCACACCTTTTCGAAGCAACAATGTTTGATGGGACATACATTTACGTTTGGATTTTTACTTTTCTAAACGATCTGAAGAGGAAAATTTTCTTTTTGTTTCTGTCTTTACCATTTCTCGTTTCTTTTTTGGATTACTTTTTTTTTTGTTCCACCACGTGTAGGCGACGCGTTTCTACAGTTCCAATGTAGACGAGTTCAACCCACGACGCATTTGAATTTGTAAAAGTTTATCATTCAATTCCTGTATTTATTTATTTTAGCTGCGTGATGAAATGTTTTTTTAATTTCCTTCCTACCATATTTCTTTTTTCCCCACCATTTACGTTCATTTAAACAACTTTGTTTCACCCCTCATTTTATGCACATCCTTTATCCGATTAATTTAAAATTGACGGGGGAAACGTAAATCTTGATATTGGAGCGGAATTTTTCACTCGAATGCACCATGTTTTATTATTATCCCCCCGCACTTTAATATTATTCCCATTACGCTGTTTCTTTTTCCTCTCAATCTTTTGATATGTTTTTAAAAAAGAGGAAAAAAAAAATAAAAAATAATTAATTGTCCGTGAAATCTATCAGGAATCCCGTTTATTCATTTATTTATTTTTATTTTTTATTTTCATTTTTTTTTATTTTTTTTTATTTTTTTTTTCTAGAAATAATACTTATTTATTGTCATTAGATGCCGGTACGGTTATTTGAAATCCCATAACGGTATACGCATAAACGGAAAGTCCCAACGTTTCATTTTATTTAAAAAACGCAAAGAAGAAAAAAATTAAAAAGAAGAAAGGAAACAAATACAATTCCCATCGTGATATTGTGCGTCGCGAATTACTTTCATGCAACTCCTTTCATTCCATCTTTCATTTTCATTTCGTTCTTTTTCTTCTCATTTTTTACACACTTCAGTCCACTTATTATTGTTCCTAATAATAATAATTAAAAAAAATAGTTAATCATGAATAACTAATTTGGAGGAACAAAACACACATCATTTATTTCCCTCATTCTTCTTTGTGTATCTTATGGGGAATTGTTTATTTGTCCCAGATGACCATTTTTACCACTGGAAAATTTGTAAATGATTTTTGTTTTACATTCGCTGTGGTTCAAAAAACGCATACATATATTTTTATGATATATGTTATGTATACATTTCAACTTCAATATATATCCTCTTCCATTCATCCAGTTTCATCATCGTATATGTTTTTATTCCTTTTTGTTGTAACATATACGATAAAATGAATTTTTTTTTGCTGTCCCTCAATTATTTTTCTCGTTAATTCAAGGTCAGCACACGTTGTGCGAGCGCTTCATAATCGAGATTGTTCGTGTTGATGTTTCTTTTCTATTATTTTTCCCATTTCATTTTATTTGCTGTCGTTGATTTATTTTGTTTTCACTCGTTCATTTTCTTCCTCGTTATTTTCCTTTTTTTATTTCACAGGCTATATCAATTGTTGCACCTGACTGGGCACACACAGTTGTTTTATTTATTTTTTTTTTTTCCTTCATTATTTCATATTTTAACACAGGACGACGCCGTCGTTGAACCTCTGCTACTGGGGCTGCGCTGGATTGTGTTGGAGTGACGGTGGTGGTCCCTACAAATTTACGTGAAAAAATAATGGCAATTGATATATAAAAAAATTAATTTTTGTTTATTCTATTTCAATGATACTTACAGGCATTGCGGGGAAGGGTGGTTGTGAATGCGAGTGCGGATGAGAGTGTGGATGTCCTATGTGCGCTGATAAATGTCCAGGTAATTTTGGTCCATCTTCAGCTTTTTCCTCTTCTCTTCTCTTTAAACACGCGGCTTTTGGATTTAAATTTCGTTCTGTGAATGAAAATGTATAAAAAGGTTATTAAATATTCGTTATATATTTACCCCACATACACATATCAACAAACATCATTTCTCAATGATTCGAATAATCTACATTCAATTAATGAGAATATCTATAGATTGTCTGGTTTATGTTGGCTACTAAATTTATTTAAGAGAGCCAAAAAATTCTACGTAGATCATCGACGATTTTTTCGCGAGAAATGGAATTAAAAATGTGCATTCCAATATTTTTCATAAATATATTTGATATTATTCTGTTTGTGAAAAGGTAGAATGATTGTATAATAAATTTAAATCGTTGATTCCACTCTATCATCCATAAATTGATGGTGAAATAATTTAAAAAATGTTGTGTGTTTTTAGAACTGCTATTGAGTTATCAATTACTGATGTTAAAGTATTTTATTTTTATTCTTGTTTTTTTTCGGGTAATTGAATAAGCCCGCTCTTCTACTCCGACAGAATACAGTCTTGCGTGATAGAGCAACATTAGGTACGCACGGATTATCAACATTTGTTCCCGCGACTTTGATCGAGTATAGCTCCGAATCTAATTGACCAATTTTGTCGGTTAAATAATGGTGAATTCGGGTGGAAAAACGGCCAGTAACCGAACAGACATAAGATAAATTCTGAATTGAGACATTATACTGTTGAAAGATGGGATTAAATATGATTGAACATTCATCCAAAGTGTCACGGAGAAATTGTTGTACGAAAAAAAAAAAAAGAAAAAAAGGACGATGGTAATATTTAAAACTAAATTTTTATAAATATACAAGTACGAAATATTTTACCCCTGACTTGTTGTTCCAATGTCATTATCACTTCCACCGCCATATTGAGTATCCCAAGTTTCGTTTGTGGTTTATCCGTTTTCAGGTGTGTCATACACATTCTACCAAGTTCCTTCAACGCCTCATTGATATCTCTGATACGTATCCTGAATAAAAATAAATAAAAATACAATCAATAAACAATACATGATATGTTTTAATCATTTATATTGACAAATTTTACAACTAATATTAGTCAAAAGAATTTTTCCACAACCCGAAAAATTATTTAGCCAATTAATTATCAATGAAAATCTATAAAATACACACAAAAAATTTAACAGACATTAAATATTTAAAAATCATACATAGAATACGGGCCTCGCAATCTTCAACAATTATTTGAAATATTTATTCAAATTTCCAATACTGTTTACACCTTTTCAATATGTCGGATATTGATTCTCATGAAAAATCCCCCCGGTCATGGGATTTCTTACCTTTCCCTAGCATTGTTCGCCTGCCTCCTCTCTTTTTCCCGTTGAGCCTTCACATCGGGATCGTCATCCTCGTCCTCGGCGCTCGAACAACAGTTGCGCAATAACAATACTCGATTAATCACCTGACGTTTAATTTTGAATGCTTAATGCTAAATCAAGTCAATCAAATAAATTTTTATTTTCAAACTAATATATTTTTCCTTTGTGTCATCATATCATCTTTATTTTTTTGCAAAAAAAATATTTATATGTCAAAAAAAAATGCAATTTTTAATTGAACATCGTTCGAGCCGATTAACCGACTGATGCATTTGACGATTCCTGAACACACGCAGGTGCAAATATATATATATATATATGTATGTATAATACATATATCAATGAATATATATTTTTTAAATTAATCTGGAATAGCCCAGCGGCCTCTTCAAGGCCCGTATTCTTTGCACAAATTCATTTCTTCCATTGTTTCATTGTTTCTAAAATGTTTATCGAAAAGAAAATAATAAAGGAAAGTGAGTATATGTATTTATTTTCACTGAGATATTAATGATTGCGAAATGTAGAAGGGAGAAACATTTTTTGTACACAATTAAAAGGAAATTTTCATAAAGAATAATGAACAACAAAATCTATTGAACAAAGAGATGGAATTATTGAATATTAAATTAGATAGAGTGTAACTTAGTGAGTAAATATTAATGTTAACATGCCTGATTTGCGATTGGAATAATTAAATATAGTTTAATAATACGAGGAAAAAAAAAACATTACCGGGAAATTAATGGACAAAATTGAGGATTCGGATTGTGGATAATTCGAATTACTTATGTTTGTTTGGTATTCTTTTTTTAATCTCCCTTTTTCCTTTTTTAAATATCATAATGCATCACATTGCAGTATACTGCGTGTGTTCACTAACCTTTCGCGAACGTTGTTGGCTTGTCGGCGTTCTTTTTCACGCACCGCTTTGGTGCCAGGATCGTCGCAATCTTCATCGGCGCTCGAACAACGATTGTTCAAAGACAAAGCAAGTTAGTTTAAGGGTATAAAGAAAAAAACAAAAAATGATAAAAAATAAAAGAGAGAAAGAATAAAAATAATGATGATAAAAATATTTTTGTATGTGTCAATTTTTCATTTCTTTTTATATGTTGATGTAAATAATTAATGACACATAACAATTCACTAATTGATTGATTAATATGACAGAAGTGATTTTGTCTTTATATTATAATGTGAAAGATAAATAATAAATATGAAATGTATGGGAAAAAATAATTGTCAAAAATACTTACTATCTGCGCGAACGTTTTGTTCCTTTTCCTTGTGATGTTGAATTTACAGTAGCACCACCAATAACACCAGACGCTAAATCACTGCTAGATGCCTTTGTTTCACCATTGCCACCACCTCCACCACCACCGCCACTACTGTCCGGTGGGTCTTTCCTTTTTTCTAGTGAGATGTATTCTGCTGATAATTAAATTTGTTAATTTTATAATTGAACAGTTGTGAAAACATTTATATGTAAAATAACATAACGAACAAGCAAGCTCGGATATAAAATAATTTTGCCAGAAATAAAAATCAACGATTTATTATTTCCTCAAATTTTATTTGACATCACAATTATTTTTAATATATCAATGCCATTATGTCTCAACAATTAGCTTTGTCCGGTGTTCAACATACAAAAGAAAGATACAGTAATATTTGTATGTAGTAAAAGATTTAGTCATTTAATTTAGTTGGCATGAAAATGTCGCGAGTCAATTATGGAACAGGAAGCATATATATAAAGGCTAACAAAACTCTCCTGATTCAGTTATATCGCCTTAAACGATGACAATTCATGTATAGCTGTAATAGTTGCAGGAACATTTTGCAGCGCTGTCTCACAAGAGTTTGCAACGATAAATCAGCAAATATATATACATACATATATAAATTTATTTATAAGTCGATTGTTCAAACGTTCATTCTCTTGGGTATAAAAGGGTTGTGCGGGTTAAAATGCACCAAGAATTTCAAACAATACCATAAATGGTTTTGTTATGTAAAGGGGAGGAAGAGAAAAAATTATTTTTTCCTTTTTTCACATTGACTTAATACGGATATTAAAGCGTGAAAATTTCACTTAGCACTTTAAGTAAAATTGTTTCCAACATCGTTTGGGGCTGCCAATGTAAACGAAATAAAAAAAAAAAAGTTTAAATGAATACGTGAATGTCAGAATTCAATGAAAATACAGAAAAGATGGAGTGAGATAGGTGAAACCGAGATAAACAAAGAGAGTGGGATAATAATAGAGGCCAGAGAGGAGAAATGCTTACACGATAGCGGTTTTGTCGTGTGATTTATCTAATATTTCCTTATCGGGCGTTACGAGAGACACACGAGCTTGAGAGAACACCTGGGGAGCTCGACAATCTTTCTTTTTTTATTTTATTTTCTCGGTTTTTCTTTTTCTTTTCTATCCATGAACGTTCATGGGAATAAGTGATTGTGTCGCGATGATGCGTTGTATAAGAATAGAATTGAAAAATAGTTGGAAATAAATTGCAGAACGAACTCATTATTTGATTCGAATAAATGTGGTTATTTATATTCCATTTTTTTTTTTTTTCCTTTATATGATCATTTTTGATACTTACTCGCATTTGAAACTGGTAGCCTTTCAATTTTTATAGATCCGTCTGTGTCGGGCGTTGGCGCGAGTCCTGGATAAGATCCTTGAGGTTGCGCGACCGTTACCGCAGGATGTGGACTTGTCTGAAATTATTTTTTATGGTTGTATTTTATTTCTTTTCATTTCTTTTTTTTTTTTTTTTGTTGCGTGTTTTGACTATTATGAGGAAGATGAGAGTGAGAGGAATGGAGTGGAATGAAATGTGTTACTTACAAGATGATCCAACTGCGGTGGTGATGTGTGGGCGTAAAGACCACCGTGAGGACCAACAGGACCAAGATGAAGACCAAGTTGGCTCTCAGCGTGATTTCTTAAGACATTTATTGCGTCGTCCAGTCGTTCCTCCATCCGCGAACCCTGTACCAACAGAATACGGCAACATCGTCTCGATTACGCTAATCTTCTCAACAACAACAAATAGTATCATTTGTTATCAAATAAATAAAATATATATAATAAATGAATAAATAAAGTATAGAAACAATAAAATAAGAAAATTCTCCATCGAATATTTTTAAGAGCAAAAAAAGCGGTGAATGATTTATTGAACTCGTGAAAGGAGAAATCCTTTGTGCAGAGAATTAAAAAAAGATATTTTTGTTAGTCATGTTAAGACAGCAAATAACAAAATGAAAATGGTGATGATGATGATGATGATGTGACAATGTAGCGATGTATATCTTTCGATTGTCGTATACAAGAAAAAAAAGGAGAGGTGAAATAAAATAAAAAATAAATGAATAGGAAACAGAGAGACAAAGAAATGATGAAAATCGGCAATCCTCACCTCGGCGTGGTCGCGAAGGTAGCCGATGGCATCGTCTAGCCTCTGCTGTTCGGGCGCCGGCTTCACACACACAACACCAACGCAACAACAAAACCAAAAAAAAAAAAAAAATAAAAATAAAAAAATAATAAAAAAAATACGGAAAAAAAAATAAATAAAGAATGAAATCAAATAAAAGAATAACAACCAACAAGTCAATCAACAACAACGTACACAACAAACAAAGAGAACGGTCAGAATTACCAGACAAAATGGACAATTAATGTGTGTTTCAAATGATTAAACAAACTAGAAAACAAAAAAATAATCAAACACGTCCGTGACAAAATTTATTTATTTCCAATCGAAATTTCGCATTGACACTCGGAGAAACAAAAAAATATATATCAAAATGAAGCGAGTGAATGAGAGAATTTGTGTTAGTGTGGTCGATTAATTAATCGAACAACAAGAGAATTATTATTGGAATGACAAAAAACAAATATATATAATATTTACAAGTATAAATGATAAAAAAAAAAAAGATGTAACCCATTTAGCTCAACATTATTCTCCGATGGAGAAAAAAAAAAAAAATACCACGCGCTCGTGTATTGAAAAGTTATAAACGGAATTAATAATGAGTATTTATTATAAAATGTGCGTGATATAGAAAAACAATATGACAATTTGGATTTGATTTATAATTATTTGTATGTGGGTGGTGGTGGTGGTGGTGGTGTGAGACAAATAAAATGAAGCATTAAAAGACCAAAATTAAATTAAATTATTTGTATAATATGGTATATTTAAGATTCGTACCATATGAATTGTTCCACGATTTGGATCCGCGGTGAAGTGTGGTGATACTGGTGCAGTACCAGGTGCCCATCCTGGCGCTGAACCCGTTAATGGAGGTGGCGAACTCACTGGTGTCGATGGATTACTGCTATAACTCGATACTGATTGGTCCGTGGGATAGATCTGCCCAATCAAATTATTTAACTAAGTAAAATGGTAAAAAAAAAAGAAAAACAAAGTTCACAAATATTTAATTGACCGTGATAAAAAAAAATTGATATAGATGATAATTTTCTTGTTATTTTGATTTTAATAAAGTGAGTTACGTTAGTGAGACGTACTCGTGCGCTTACTACGGATGCTAGGGCTTTTCCGAGGGTGTCAGCCGCGGGTGGTTGATTGTTGGTAGCCGCATTCGCCGCCGTTGGTGCAGTTGCTGGTGCACCAGGACTATGACTGTATTGCAATGATGCTGGTGATGGTGCATTGGTACCGCCGCTAGCTGCCACCGCTGTATTACCACGAAACGTCGACATTGGCGGCAATGATGCAGCACTAGTCACCGCTGAGCCCAATATTGGCGCTGCTGGTTCACCATTTGGCGACATGGCTGAGTATGCCTTTGAAATAAGCAAATGATTGGCGTTGTTATAATTGAAAAAATAAAAAATAGTATTGGGAATACAGTTCTCGAAATTTTCGTAACATTGCGAAGGTTTGAAGAATGTTTTCAGATATTTTTAACCATGAAGGATGAATATTGATGGAAGATGATTGGGCTGCAGTTGGAGACATGGGGTTTATTGCTGTTTTGGGATTATGGCGAGAGATGGCCATACAATTATCGAGGCTTCTATTGATTGGAAATTTATTATGAAATTCTTTTCATGATTAGCTTGCATGTGACTATTGCGAGTACTAGGATAGTAGTTGAAAAATTTTTAAATAATTAATTAACAGTTAGTGAAGTGGGATGTCATGATTTTTGTTATTTGTGTTAAGGTTGCATTAGTCAGGAGAAAAAAAAATAGAAATTTCCAGAATGCACAGATAATTTTAGTTCGTACCGTAACTACACTTATAACGACTCTAAACAATCTTTAAAAATCGATTTCGTATAAATAGAAGCGTCATAAACTGTAACGCAACTTCATGATTTCTACAAATAATTAAAAAAAAAAGGATCGAGATTGCATTTCGCTCCTATTTTGGTACTCCTAAAAATAGAATCACCGTAAAAATTGGTTCTCAGACTAGATTACCCCCTTCAAAGATCCCTTCTACTACACTAAAGCAACGATCAAAATAAAATAATATCTAACTCAATCAAATATCATTGCAATGACTCTGTTGATTCATCATTTCGGAACTTCAACTTTCTTCTTCCAAGAAATTATTTTAAATCAAACATTGAATTATTTTTCACAGAGTATCATGACCCCAAAATTCATCCATCAAAATACTTATTTCTTTTATGAACCCGACAAGTGTGCACAAGATATTTTATTTTTGTTTTTCAAATCCAAAGTAAGTGATCATTGAGAATTTTCAAGAAGAACAACAATGAATCACTAGAATAAACGGAAAAAACAAAAATCCTCGAATCATTCAGTCAGATCGTTGTGTAAAATTAATTCCAAGAATCCGAAACACCAATTCTGAATTTAAGTTAAAAACTAAGAAGAATTACGTCTGAAAACCGCTAATAATTTGTCTCCCACCTCCTTCATCTTCTTTCAAAAACTTCTGATCTCGCCAACTTAATTTTCTCAATATACCTTTTGATATTGGATATGCGTCCACTATTACACATCAGTGAACGCGCCCCAAACACGAAAGAGAGAAATACACACACTCGTAAAATGTCTAATTTTACATCGAGCGCCTAAGCCAAAATGTATTTATCAACAATTTATACATTCAATATACGATATCCTAGTAAATGAATTCATTTAAAATTGGCAAGAAAAGGAGAAAAAGAAAACAAATAATAGGAGAAAGAAACACCAACCAAAAAATCAAATGAAAAACATAAACTTAGAGAATAAAATTTTAATTAACATAACAGACTGCATTTAAAAGAAAATTAAATATTTTATCGTACGTTAGATCATTTCAAATGCATAAATCAAATGATACGTTTTACCACGCGTGCACTTGACTAGTAGAAACAAGGTGGGTTTAGCGAAGGGGCGGTTATATTTGTGTGTGTGTGTGTGTGTGTGAATATATGTTTCTACAGTGCGTGCATATACATTTGCGCGAGTTTGCCCGTTCATTTTCTCTATATATAGCAGCCATGACTCATTTGACGTACACTCCAGTGAGAACATGCTGTCATCAGTGGCTCCCAACCATCGGCGTCATCAGCAGCGTCATTCGAGTTTAAGCATAATGCCAGCTGGTGATGTGCTTTTGTAGAAAGGAAGAGAAAAAAAAAAAGAAGCGAAAGGGAAAGAGAGAAGAGAATGTGCCCCCTCTGTTCAAAAATGAATGTGCATGATTCCAAAGCTTGGTGTTTCCTTCTTTTTTTTTTTTTTTTCCCCCGAAGGGGATGAACATGACAATCAAAAAGGAAATAGTGTGATGTATTCAACTGGCAATTGAAAGAAAAATTGGATGGTGTTAGAAGAGATATTTTGTATGATGCATCGAGGACAGTTCGACCGCAACATTTCTTTTTTTTTTTTTTTCGTTTCTTTCTTCTTCATTTGGATTCACATACCATGGCGTCGTGGGGTATGTGCATTGGATAGGCCGGTTGGGCCAGGTGAGGTGGTGCATATCCGCTGTATGGTGGTTGCACTCCGCCTCCACCGCCTGTCCAAGGATCACCAGGACCAGTCCCCGTCGCATTTCCATCTACAATAAATAATGTTTATATGTAATATATATATTTATTTGATGATTCGATTCAATATGGATATGTGTGGATTGAATATGTACACTATAATGTAGAAATAAAAAATATTAATATGCATCGAAGAAGTTTTATACAAAGAAATAAACAGTGTTGATACTTGGAGTTTGAAATAAAAATCACTATCTCGTTAATAAAAATCAATTAACCCATAGTATTTGTATACAATTGATTGCGATCATTTCAGACTCTTCAACTCCCCTCAAAGTATTCTCGGATCGTAATTCAATTGCGGTAAAACAGAAAATTATCTTCTTGGTTAAACAAGTCACGTGGCGAAAGAAAGAAAATATTTCTCCCTTTTATCCCTATCATCAACTGGCACGTGCTGAATCATCCAGAGTTTATCAACTGATCACAATCAAACTCATTTCCGATATAATTTAACTCAGACAATATTTACTGGTGATTTTTTTCCTCCGCTCTTTTATTTCTCGTGTTAAAATTATTTTTATAATAAAAACGTGATTGGATATAGAATAAAGAATGTGAAAATATTTCAATAAAATATATATCTCAGGTGATATTTACTGGTGCACTATTTTTCTCCTGTCTTTTCATTTTCTGCGGTAAAATAATTCTTGTGGAAAAAAACGTGATTGGATATTAAAGAACAAATGCGAATTTTTCAATATAATACAAACTCAAGCAATATTCACTGGTGTATATTATTATTCCTCCTTCATACCTCTTCTTATTAAATTAATTCTTGTGGAAAAAAAAACGTGATTTGGGGTGAAATAATGGCTGTAAATAATTCACCAAATAAAATCCACACAATGTTTATCGTTCTTTTTTTTTCTCCTATGTTTTCTTCGCTAAAATAAATCCTATAACAACACCAATCTTCAATATTATAATATTCACTGGTGCAAAAAATTTGTTTCTACTTCATTATCTGTGTTAAAAAATAATTGTTGTAACGTCACGTAACTAAACATAAAACCAGTTAACAATGATTTTTTCCTCTCTTTTGCTCAGTCCTGTATATTAAAACAATTTTCATAATGAATTATGATTGGATATAAATAAAATGATGGAAAGAAAAAAAAAGAAAGAAAACAAAGTATATAAGTACACGAAAATATTCCATCTGGTGGTGGCAAACGAAAGTAGAATTGGCTCTGGTTTGGTGCTATTGGGGGGGTTGAATGGTGCCATTTATTTCAGTTTGAAAACAACAGCAATAAGCTCACACACAGAGAGTGAACATAGTACACGCGCGCTCGCGAGCACAGTTATTTCTTGATACTTTGCTTTATGTAATTTCGTACCCCACCCCCCTTTAGAGTTAGAAGAGGAAAACGGGAAATGCCTTTCTACCCAACCGTAGAAACTAAGCCAAACTACTATTTCTACTACTACAACTACCCACTGGCGTGACTGTACAACTGAGCAACAGCAGCAGCAACACCAGCAGCCCCTTCAACTTAGCGTTCGATAGCTGATAAAACTTTTTCTTACTTCGCACCGGAGCTTCCTCCCCTATCTCTTTTTTCACTACTTTATGTATATGTACATATACAAGACTTATATATATATATACATATAACTGGATATATATATATATATATATACATAAGGTATATATATACACTAGAGGATCTTTATTCCTTGCCATACTTGTCTTATAACATGAGATTTATGCTTACCAATATAGTACGGATCGGCGTAGAGGGATGCTGCCTTTGGGGAGGTGTACCTTGGTGAATCCTGACCAAATTCATCTGATCCATACTGAAACACAAGAAATAAAAAATCATTAGGTTTGTGGGTTTGTAATAATTTTTGTTTAAAATATAAAAACAAATATTGAAATATACCATTCTGTAATGATCGTAATGACAATGGCGCACAAACATAGTTGACAATAAATATTCAAAATGTCTTCAGAAGTGAAGATAAGGAATAAAAAAATAATATAGAAAGGCACGAAAATTTTCAATGCTGTTTTTTTTTTCTTCTTCTCCCAAGAATTTATATATGATAAATTTATTCCGAAGTCGTTTTAAAGCACCATTTGCAAATATTTCATTCAAACTTTCCCGCCTCTCACGATTTGGCGCTCAATGCCGATGGTCCAGGTTTTTTTTTCCTCCACCTTATATATATATATATAAAAATGTGTGTGTGTAATATTTTGGTCGGTTATTCCGTAGGCACAGTGTCGCTTGGGAAAAGTAAACTTGCTTGTGAGACTAACGCGAATAAAATGCCAATGCGACCGTTCGCGTTGCTGAAGAAGAATAAGAAGAAGAATAAGAAGAGGAAGAAGTGTTAGGGAATGGAGAGGAAGAGGAGGAGTAAGAGGGTGGGACAAGAGAGAACGAGAAGAGGAAAAAAGAGAAGCACAGGAAAATTTAACGGCTTCTCAGGGCCATGAAAGAATCATCCAACTTCCTCACTTGGCGAGAATCCACTGAAATTGGGGTGCCCAAACTTGCCTGTATGCAATGTGTGTGTATGTGGGGGTGGATATTCGACAATTTTACCCTCGTAGAATTCAAAATGCCAACGGTGTGAAAGAAAAAGGGAAAAGAAGAAGAGATGAAACGAAAAACCAACCCGGTCACATAGTTCCTATTACTCTCATTACAAATACAACCAACCCCTAAAAATATTTTTTATTTCACCCTATCAAAAATTGATATTTTAGTTGATAAATTGAAAATCAAATGATTAAATTATTCTATTCTTTATTTTTATTCATTCACGTGTTTAGATTATCAATTTTTATAACTTGAATTTCATATTTATTCATTGATATTATATAAAAATTAATCTCGCTAATTTTAATTCAACAATTGTCATTGAAATTGTCTTTTCTTTTTTATATCACAAGCTCAATATTTTCATCGCCAAACATAAATTTATAAATTAAAAAATTATTTCACTGAATTTTCATTGAATAATTGACAACAATATCAATTCATTATCTTATCAACATTATTATCAATGTCAATAATTACAAACAAAATATTATTATTTTCAATTCAATATAATAGCAATAAACAATTTTATTCGTTCAACTTCAGCCGAGCATACTCAATGTCGACACTAAAGTAACTCGCGCATGACTGAAGACACTGGTGACTAAATATTTCGATTTATAATACAACAAGACTTTAACACGCACTAAATATATATAAGAGAATAAAAAACAACAGAAGGGTGGGGAAGAATAAGAGTATTGAAGAGGGAGAGTGTGGTTTCAAGAGGAGGGGGAAAGCTCTTGACCAATGAGCAAACCACTCTACAGCATTGCACACCGATGATAGAATTGATAAAAAAAAAAATAAAAAACTATTTACCAAACGAAGCTTTCTCTCATTCAGACGTGAATAAATAAAAATCAATTACGAAAAGATGAAAAAAAAAAAAATAAGAAATAAAACAGAGTAGAAAAATAAAACGCTAACGATAATATAATAAACAATTTGAAGATGGAAATGCTCTAAATGGCGTATTGATACGTGTCAACACACACACACACACACGAACACATTATATACACACATAGACAGTAGAGCCGCGTGCGAATAGATATCTCGAAGCTATTAATTCAAATGAATTGCTTTGACACGAGTGATCTAACGCTTTCAATGGCCGACGATCTCATATTTCACATTATATACTCTCTTTCTTCTCACTATGTGATTCCCTCCCACCAATTTCCCACCATTACCACCCCCTTCGCCATCATCATATAACTCTCTTTCTTTCGCTTTATATTATTATAGTTTTATTCTGATCGAGAGAAGTCTGCATTTCGCTCGTACGCGGAAGTCGAGACGAGATAAATGATTGCACTGGTATTCCACTAGTCTTTGCAGGGAACATGGTGGTTTTATATACATTACCAGAGAGCGATATATATATATATATATATATATATATATATATATATTTATGTATTTATGTATATAAATGAAAGAGATAGAAAGAATGGGTAGCAAAAAAAAATGGAGATTAAAGTAAATATATGTAAATTTCACATATGTTTGTATTTGGATATGGATATGTATATGTTATAGTTATATGTGTGAGGGGAGTAGGAAAGAATTCGGCCATGAGATAACGTACTAATATGGAAGACTGAAATGTATGTAACACAAGAGTGTTCTTTTAGAAGTTTTCTTATCAAATCGAAGTGGAACAAAGGAATAGGGAATGAAAAATAATTTTTTTTTCCTTTTTTCGTATCTGTTGGAGATTTAGTTGCACAATTTTTAGCCTAGTTTAGGTGAGAATAATGGGGTTTTTAGGATGTGGGATTAATGGTTTATTGTGAGATTGATTGGATGGTTTGATAAATTGAGAAGATTGGAAAAAAAAATTATTGAGTTGGTGGAATTTATTGTGTATGAGGTGTGTAGGGCAATAATATAGGGATTTCTTTTTTTTAATTTTTGTAGAGATGAATTGTTATTGATTTATTTTATGCCATGGTGTATTGTCGGTTGAGGAAATTGTTTGAGATATGTTGATCATGCGAAAGGGATATTTATAATATTTATGTTGAGTGTAATGTCGCTTTTAATTGAGATTTTATGATTTTTTAGATCAATTTAATCCATGAATAAATTAAATATCGAAACTAATTTAATTTTCTTCATAAATTAATAATTAAATGAAATAGTTCTGGCCATATGCCACCAATAGGAAAATTAATCTGACTACAAATAAACATTTTATATAATATATAAATACAACTCATCCCATGGTTTATTTGCAAATAATTATTAAATGTCTATTTTTAAAACAATGACTGTAAATCTCTCACTTCATTTTGATCCAACATGATTTATTATTATTCTTTTATTTTCAATTCAACTACCGCGACGTGTCGTTGACAATAATTCAAATATATTTCTATGTACCCTTTTCGTATAAAGGAATAGAGAACCAAAAAGAAAAAAAAAGGAAAAAAGAGAGCAAGAAAAAAAAAACCGTGCAATAATAAAAATGTACAGCAGCCGGATCAGAAATCTTAATATGTCCAGGCTATACTTGTAGTGTGTCAGCATTTTTCTCAACCCAATATAAATGTCCGACATTGATTTAGTTCCAACCTTGGATGGTGGTAGATATGGGGATCTAAGATATATAGTGAAAGAAACCACCGGTTTCAATGTCTTAATATTCCTTTTTATACTGTTGTAACATGAGAACATTTTTTTTTTTTTTTCCACCTCATATTTTTATTCTCTCACATTTTTGAATCCACAATAGATCGAATATGGTAGAAATAAGAATTTCAATATCATCAACCCTCTAGATGACATCAAGAAATACATATATTTAAATTCACACGTGAACGGAAAAGCAATTATACAATTAATCAGTAAACATTTAATTATGGTGGGACCAGGTGTCTTTTACATGTTTAATTTTTATTTTTTTTTCACCTCAACATCAATATCGAAGCGTGGGAATTTTTCAATAGACAATGACTGACTTGAGGTAAATAAATATTTATTCATGTGATCTAATGACTTGGGGTTGAGGTGCAACAGAATATTTTATTAGATATGTTGAAGGTGGTATTATATAGACGTGAGCAGGTGTGTTGAAGACATCTTATGCGGGCAC
This sequence comes from Zele albiditarsus, assembly GCA_958496275.1. Lineage (NCBI taxonomy): Eukaryota > Metazoa > Arthropoda > Insecta > Hymenoptera > Braconidae > Zele > Zele albiditarsus. The sequence continues at coordinate 5,573,394 of OY292415.1, forward strand.
TTTTTTAAAAAATTGTCGTTGTTATTATTACTATTATTATTTCATGTATGTAAGAAATTTTATTTATTCTCCTTTCTCTATGTTACTCTTTTAACAGTAATTAAATTCTATAAGCTAGGGGACACTGTTGGTAATTCATTCTGAAAATGTTCAACAACATTATTTTATTTCTCTTTTTATTATTTTCATTTTTTCTTTGTTTTTTTTTCTGTCCTAATGTATATATTTATATGTATGTATATGTATATGTGTGTGGTTGAAGAAATAGAAAATACACTGGGTGCTATTTTTAAACATACGTTATAACCCCTCGTTTGAAAAGTTGGCAGCGTATAGAACACACACACACACATTTGAAAATATACTCAACGACTTCTTAACCAATATTAGAAGAAAAAATATATATATATATATATATATATATATATGTATATGTGTGCTATTGTTATGGTGTTGGAGCTTAAGCGAAGAAATAAGAGGAAATGGACAAGGCATGTTCAAGACCGGATGGAATAAATAAATTGTTTATAAAGAATCCCTCATTTTAAAAATGTCAATTCAAAACAAATTTTTTTTTCCTCCTTTTCTTAAATGTATTTAAATTAGAATCAGAAACGGAATGAACATGAATACATACAGGTTAATAAATATTTGTTTCAGCAGTTTAAAGAGGCGAAGAAATAGAGAAGTTGATTTGGAATTGTATATCGTGTGAATAATTGTTTTTAGATATTATATTTCATTGATGCTTAATTAATATCCAAGCATCAATTTTCATCATCAACATATTAACGTTGTTGAATATGTAATGGTAAAACATTGGCGAATAGTAATAGCAATAAAAAAAAAAAAAGGAATTATTTAGAAAACATTGGACAATGGTTAAAAAATCCTTTATTACAATATTGAGTAGTGTTTTATATTTAAAATATTTTGAAGTTTCTCAAGTTAACGTGATATCCAATACGATATTTGATATGTTTAGTATACAGTATAACAAAATGGCCACGATATGATTGATTTATATATATATATATATAAATAAATACATACATATACATATAATATATATAGTTAAAAGTTTGAAGAGGGATAATTTTGTTGGAACAAAGAGACGAATGGGATGAAGAGCAAATTCTCTGAATTAAATTTAGCATACGAAATATTCTCTTGGCATGGAGTGCGCGTCTTTTTCTCAATATTTTTTTTTTTCTCTTATTATCATTCTTTTTTTCTTTTTTATTTTTCATTCTGTCAAGTGAGGCCGAGTGTGTTGCGGTCAGTGGCATCGGAAGGAAGCGCCGGAAGAGACAAATATAATAGGGGTGAGTAAGAGGAAAAGAAAGAGAGAAAATTAATAATGAAGAGGAAAGAAAAAATTAAATTAAATTTGTTGTGGACTTCATGTCACGATTAGGGATCAGGTGTGCATTAGCAATTCTGTGTCGACATTGCCTACATTATTTATCAGTTGGCTTTTGCAGTACCACACATACAAATACATGCACATACACAAGATGGATGTTAATGTTTGTATATATATGTAATGGACAATTAGCAACCCGATAATTTACGTGATCGGTATGACAAATTAATTTGTCAATTGCTTCACATTTATTGTCGATCAAATATGACATTAGAATGATGTAGTGTGTTGTAAAATATTTACAAACACATATATATCGTTGTATATAAATATATATATCCATATAGAAATTTATATAGAATAAAATGGATGAAGAAAAGAAAAAATACTAGATAAAAAATTTATGGGTTCTCTTTATTTTTTGCAAAAACTTTGGACACGATGACATTTCTGTGAAAACTATTTCACAATAATAATTGCGCAGTAGATAGTTCTGCGCTCGTGGATATAATGAGGTGCTGAATGTTTGTATCCAATGGGTTTTGTTGAACAATTATTGCGTGACGCAGAAATAAAGTCTTAAGGGGGCAATTCTATCTCTAATATTTGTTTTTTTCTCTCTCTTCTCATTTTTCTACATTTCATTTTTTCTTTTTTTTTTTTCATCTGCATCGTTCGTTAGTTCGTTCATATTTATTTATTTTTTTTTTCCTCTCTTTACATCTCCAGGCTATAGTTAAAATACCTGAAGAAATGTTTTTTAACTTATGGTTTTCTAACCTCGGCATTAACGAATATATATACACGCTATACAGTGTAAATGTGCTATTAATGTGAATAACAAATTGAAAAAGTAAAAAGATAAAATGAATATAGATAAATAAATAAATAAGAAATGAAATTCCACAAGTGGAGATGCTGAGATTCTTAGTGGCAAAAGGCATCGTCTATCAGTCTCTCTGTTAGTTCACTGTGTGTATATACACTCTTCATTGCCGTTCGGGTTTTATCGCGAGCACCACCGAGTAAGTAAGTGAGAGGAGCGAGTGAGAGAGAGAGAGAGAGAGGAAGAGGGCTGGGCATTTTCCTGGATTTATTATATTCCTAATAGCCTTAATTGGCGCAATTACTGGCGAAGGACTTTGCCGGCACGACGTTTCTACCTTCTCTTACTCTCTGGCATACTCTTTCTAACTCTTTGGTTCATTCTTGATTGCAGTTATATATATAGATGTATATCTATTAGACCAACCACTTTTTGTTGAACCAACTTCAACTTATCTCAACGTTTGCGAAATTGTTCTTCTCAGCGACAATTTATGTATCGAACAGAATCTTCGTTTATTTAGAATGATGACTTGTATTATTTCATTGGTGTTATTGAATTTTTTTTTGTTTATTGATTGAGAGAGGATTTGTGTTTAGATGGTAATTATTTGGGGGTATTATTTTATAAGGAACCGGATTCATGTTTATTTGGAAGGGGAATTCTATAATCTAACGTAAAATAATTTTTTTGATTGATTTTGAATAGGGGAAAAAAAAAAAAAACATATGAATATGATTATGAGGAATTGCATGAGAGAATAAATTAGAATATTTATTTTTTTTTCTTTCAACACATGATGAAATGAGAAATTCTTGTGACAAAATTTTAATATAGAGAATGTTAATAATATTGATGATATTGAAGAAATTAGAAATCATAGTCGGAGAAGTAATATTTCATTATCCAAAGGAAACATTGAATTGAGAAATTTATACAGAATCATGGGAGAGTGTGTATGAAATCACAACCCACGATATGATTAATTTCAAATGTACTGTAATAGAGTATGACACATACCGACTAAATATATCTAATCGAATCAGTTTGAATATATATTGAACAAATTCAATATTAAAAAATTACAATGTGCCATTTATTGAAAGAAAAATATCGAACTTGGCGCAGCGAATATTGATATCACAATAAAAACATGTAACTTAAAATTTTATAAAATTAATTTCTCTTCATTTCTAATGAAAAATCTTTGCGATAATTTGACATGATTGGGGATTATTAATCATTCATTTTATGTATAATTCCAAATGCGATGTATCTTTGAAGCACCCTGTTGCAATATTGCAAGAGAAAATACATCAGTAATTGTGAAAATAAAATAATCCACACCAGATTTTTCTTCATATTTAATATACACAAATTCGTTCTGTTCGAACCCTTCACACATCTCAACTTTGAATGCACACATGTCCGGACCTAACTGACCAATTTCAACCATTAACTAGTGAGTTCCAACGTCAAAAGGGTGACTAATTGATTGACTATACATACAATTTCGAATCATAATAATATACAACCGAAAAGTTCGATTAAAGAATCATCCGTTTTAGTAAAATAAATTGCTGATTTAAAGATGAAAAGTCAGACCTCTGAGGATTATATAATTATAAACTTCATAACCTGAAGGATAACCTCACATTCATCCCCCTTCTCTTATTATCCCACCCACTCGAATCACCGAAGTTATTCGTAACGCGTACATATACCCACTTGGTGTGTATGTAATTAGTATGTAGCATCGTGTTTGGATATTAGATGAAGCTTTCAGTTGCATACGAAAGCACATTTGACGATGTAAAATAATTCTTGGTGAATTATTCTGCCACTCATACATGCTTCCCCTCATACGCGTCCCCATACACACATCCATGAATGAAAGAGAAATAACAAAAAAAAAAAAAAAAAAAACATTTACATTTTATTATCTTCAACATCAACAAAAGAATAAAGAAAAAGATTTTACCCCACTCTCTTGACCGCCACATTGTTTCCAACAATAGTGTGGTGATGGTGGTACTGATAATGAATTATTATTAACTATACCACGAGGACTCGGTGTACTCCTCGATGAATTATTATTATTCGACAAAAATTCACCATTAACATTAAATATTTTAAAATCATTATTCAATTTTGAATCAACACCAAAATCACTGAATTTAAATTTCTTATGATTCATTTTAAAATCAGCATTATCGCCAAAATTATTATTCATCATTATCAATCAATATTACTCTCGTTTCACAAATCACATTGTTGAATAAAAAACCCTGCTAACCTGTTCCTTCAGAAAAAAAACACTAATAAATATTGTTCATAAACAACAGCCAATTCATCAATATGTATTTGCTCTTCTTTTTCTCTCATAAAAATCAACAACACAAAGCAAAAATGAATGCGACCACAAATCGTCTTCGAACACACGAGTTTGTTATATAGAAAACTAAATATATATATATATATATATAAGAATAGTGAATTAGAAGCGTAAATGCGCGGCCAGCTGGCACGCCGGTAGAAACACGACTGGTTTTGTTACTTGTAAAGCTTTGGCTAACTCTGTCTTTTGCTGCTACTGCTGTAGCACATACACAGCTAAACACAGAAGTGTGAGAAGTACACAAACAGACTCACACACGTTACATACAAAGCAAATGAGAAAGAGAAGGAGGCTGCGTGTGCTTGAGGTCCAAGCGTTCTATCTAATATCACAACTATATACAACCATCACCCAACAACCACCACCACCACCACCACCACCACGACCAATCTCTTTCTCTTGTGCCAATGTGTCTACCCACAGATTCATTTGAGACGTCTAGTTACTGCGAAATCCACAAGACAAAGATATGTGTATTACAAAATAATATATAGACATATTTATAACAAAAAAAAAAACGAGACAATTTTTCTTCTCTCATAAACAATTGGTAGTTTAGTGTATGTTAATGGTTTACAAGAAAAATAAAAAATATTTGATAATGTATGTGTGTGTGTGTGTGTGTATTTTTGCAGTAGATATAGAAGTAGTAGAAATATATATATATACAAAGGGGAAAGAGAGGAAGAGAGACTTTGCCGCGCCTTTAAACCAGGAGTTATGTTTGTCGTCGGGTTTGGTAAGTAAACATAACACTCTGTGTGATGTTGAAGAACAGGATGAGGACTTTGTTGGGGGATTAGAAAGGTAAAGACTATATACAGTAGAGAATATAGATGTGATGACGAAGAAGAGAAAAGAGAAGATGATGACGATGATTATGATTATGAAGAAGCATGAAAGTGAGAGTGAGGGAGCCCTTGGTTTGACTTTTGAACGTGGTGCAGATAAATGTGTCCAACTGTATACACAAGAACGCCCTAATAATAATCCCAAACAGTGGCGGTTTAAATAGAAAACAAATAAACTGAAAAAAATAAAAAAGACGAAGCTGGAAATAAAGGAAGAAAAAAAAATTGCGCAACAGGTTGGCCAACAGACGCACGCAGACACGTGTACGGAATACAAATGCATCAACAAATGCAGTAATAAAAAGAATAGAAAAAAGATTCATTGAAGTAAATGTAAATATTATGTATATAACTGTCAGTGTGTATAATATATATTAGTCATAATTGTACTTTGTTAGACAATATTTCTTAACACAAGTATAGTTTAGTATTTTCCAAAGGGTCGTTGGTCGTCGCTTGAAATAGCATTGGCCGCGTTAGGTTGGTAGGCGCATATTGGAAGTTGGAATATTCTGGAGGCGGCCAAATAGCCCCGAGGGCGAGCTAGCAATGTGCGGAAATGCGTTCTATAATATTGTATGCGCTGTTTAATTCCTCTTACCGCATTTGCCATTACCATATTGCTCACAAGAGAGAATGAGATGGTGAGACGCCGCCCACGGTTAGGTTATAGAGAATGTTCGTGGAGATCCCAGTGAAGGTGTACCAACGACGTTGTGGTTGGTATATAAGAGAACGCGGGGCATAAAGAGGAAGGAGAGTGGAGTGTATAGCTAACCGAGAAGGCAAACTGGCCAGACTGCCTGCCGCCGTTGACGTAATGCTGCACACAAGAGTATGAGAGATGGAGAGAGTAAGAGACGAATAGAGAGAGGGACACTGTTATTATATGTATACCTATACTTGATTCTCTAGTTTAATCGATTTGGTTTGGGATGAAGGGAGAAATTAATACATAAGGATTGGATTGCACGTGTCATTCAATGTCCAATGAGTATTTGTATTATTAATGTAATTTCCATACTGGTGTAAATTATTATTTTGAAGTTAGGAGTAGAATAACGGGTTTGATTGGCTGTTGTTTCGTTTGATGCAGCCTATGTCATTTGGGACAGTGAATTCTCGGTAATTTTCTCCTCGTCTTGATACTGAATTCAGGAATTTAAAATCATTGCGAACCACTAGTAGTCATTTGTGTTGATCTTCAGAAAAAGGCTGACGGATGTGATTGTTAGTCTTTTAGGTCATGCGCACGTGTGATAGTCAGAAAGGGGAATACATTCAACATAACCTTGTAACCCTTGTTGAGAATATGCAGAAATTGTCTTGAGACAAGTGACTCACTGATTATCAGGACAAATATATCTCTCAGAATCACGCTATTACTACATAACCCCATAAACTAACTCTACATCATCTTCTTCTTGAGCATAGAATATTCCAACTCTAGTCATTGCCGTAATTAAATTTTTACTTCGGATACGTAAAATTACCCCAAGCCATCAATTAGATCAGTAGAACGCACATGCGTGCACATAATTTCAGTGAAGTTTGAAAAGACTAGTCCCCAACGTTCGATAAAGAACTGAGGAAACGGATAAATGCTAACCAATGCAGAGTTCGAGGGCGTTTACAATACATAAAATAAAGTGCCACGGTAAAATAAGTAGAAGAGGTTGTAAAATATCCGACCCTACGAGATACGACATAGCATTTGAAGTATCGTCTGTATCGTACATCACAGTCCGGCTTTCATTCGGTCATTTAGTGTATGGGAATAAGGATAGGTGGCGCAGTAATCTCTCATGCACAAGCTGCACGGTGGGACTACTAGTAAACGCCAACACAATCCGACAATCCAACAACAGCTATTGTTTCTATTGGTTATATCTTTGCAGTTTTATATGAATATACATAGGCTTGACTACAAAGCATATTTCGCTCGGAACTTTTATCACTCTCTACACACTGCGTGCATTTTCCCCGTTTCAATGCAACGAAATAAGTATATATATATACCTGTGAATGAACATACATACATGAATGTTTGTACTGAAACGTTTTCCCGTTTATCCAACCATTCAACCAGTACTATCTCTCTTTCACTATTGCGTTGGCTCTTTGTTTTACATAATCTATCTCGCCTACACACGACACATGTCGAAATACCGTTACACTACATATGTATCTTTCATTTTTTTTTTTTGGTTATTAATATTCTTCATGTATGTTCATTATACAGTAAGTTCGCAGAAATGATTTCTTTTCTATTATTGCGTATAACCTTGATGGAACCGCAATAATTAGAAATAATGATTGGATCGCTGACCAAGATATATATTCCCATAAAATCCTCAAAGCCTCTCTTGTTGTGTCTATTGACGTGCGCGCGCGCTCGCCCTTCCACGTCCAAGGACACACGCGGCTTCTCCGCAAAACGAGTCATATGAGAATGACTGAGAGAAAGAGGGAGAGAGAGAGGGTAAGAAGGAAAAAGATAAAGAATGAACTGACTGGTCCGGCGACTTATGATGCCCAGTTTTTCCCAAACGGGGCAAGCATTCCGCCATTTTCGTAGACCCCGACAGCAGCTAATATGGCACTTGGTACAAGCCAATGAATTTTTCATCGACCACAAGACTAACGACCCTGAAAGAACCCGTATTATATATATAAACCACATTTGAGAAGAAGAAATATCGTGGAGAGAGAAGATTGTGAATGCGCACGCGCACACGCTTGATGTTTTTCTTTTTAATTTTTTGTTTGTTTACCGACTGATGGTTATCTCTTCTTTTTTATTTACTTTATTACTTAGCTTTTTTCTTTTTTAATTTATGCTTTGTTGCTGTGATTAAACATCGAGAAACAGGAAGAGCGATCGTTCTTATTTTTCTCCTTTTCGTTGTATGGATTTTTTTAATTGGTATATTTTCTCAATGAAGGTTGTAGCGGCTTAATTTGGATAACATGACATTGTGATAGAATATTTCAGATTTATTTTAGATCGGGGAATCACACATTTTTCTCACGGAAGTATTGCTTCAGTTTAACCTTGATTATGTCTGTTTATTATATACCATTTTTGGTTATTATTATGTTCTTTTTTTCTGCAACTGCAAGGCAAATCTCATCTCATTTTTATTGTGGTTTGTGATCATGTTACGATGATGACTAATAAGAATTATCAACTGACTGTACGAACTATACACACATAAAACAACATATATTAATATGTGTATATATGAATACATTGCTCAAGACGAGCGTTTTAATGGCACCTGACACCACAGACGAGTGACATCATTATGAAATGGGGTTGCAATAAAGAGATATTAATATATTTTAAGAGAGAGAATAAATGGAAGACATCATATAAGAATCATTACATGTTGATGACTACGCATTCCCGTTAGGCAACTTGAATTATGGTCATCTCGAGTGACATTTCTTTTGCAGATTATTCTAAAGTACATCTTTTTTCTCTTTTCAATGTCCCTGATGATGGGAAAATTGTTGCGTGGGTAGTCATTGTATGCAGAATTGTATGCATAGCGAATAAAATTATTCACTGTGAATATAAGGCAAAAAAGGGAACCAGAAAAAAAATGGAGAGAAAAAACTAAAGTTAACTTCAAGTGTTGAAAAATATATTGAAGGTGCGATGCTCAGCTTGGTTTTATTCAATTAGAAACCACCACCGCTGCTATAATTGAAAGCAATTCATAAATTTATTGCGACAGACAACACAAACTCTCTCACCCTCTACCACCGTTTATTTTCCCCATCCCTCTCTTATTACTCCTCGACTCTGCCATTTCTTCTTCTCTCTAGCTTTCGTTCATCTCACTATGCTTTCTCTACCTACTCCCAAAAGGCTATACTCCAGGAGCTTTTTCAATGTCCCCTGCCACGTTCATTTTTCCAGAGGGGTTGTGAATCGTTGTGTGTGGCTCTCTACCATAGAACGAAGAGGCAGAGGGTTACTGAAGGTTGGTGGTGGAAAAAAAAAAAGGAAGGTGAAGGGAGAGGAGTTGGTTCGTACCAACTTTAGACACATTAAAAATTTAATAACACCATCCATTCCCCTTGGTATCCCATTGCCCATTGCATCGCGCCCACGGACGGTAAAGTAGATTCTCACTCTCGGAGGTTCAAGTCGTTGAGAAATGTCTAAATCCACCGAGAGAAACAATGCCTCCATAGCTCGTCTACCAACCAACTCGTCAGTGGTGCTCAATATCAATTCAAAATTCTAATTACTAAACAATTCCTATCGTATTAAATAACTTGAGATAATTTTTCATTTCGTTATCTAGATAAGGAAATCTATTCTTTTTTCCCTAACATAAGAAGATTTGTTTTCTTCTTATTTGTTTATTGATTCTTATACGAAGTTATTTGATAAGACGGCCAGAAATAAATTTTGTGAACACCCAGTAGTGAAGTTACGTTAGATTCTATCTCTGTACAATTCACCAAACTCCAATTGGGTTTTCGCCCATCACCCAACTTCTTCCTATATGCTATATAATGGATTTATATATATAGTTTCTCAACTGACGACTACGGTACTTGATTCTCACTCCACCCACATACATACACTTGCTAACGTATATAGCTCTTGATCTATATATTGAAACCGGCATAGCTCACAAACTGTCATAAATTCGTCTCCTTGTTGATCTTCCAAGTTTTACGGTTTCCCAATGTTCTGCGAGCCAATAAACGCTAACTTCTTGGCATGCACTATATATACAGCGATATCCTATTGGCTCTGACCATTTCTCTCTGTCACTCTCATCCCTCTCGATTAAACAAAAATACTCATAACAAAAAACAAATAAAAATAATGAATTAACAAACACAAATTGGAAGATAAATAAACTCCTGAGTAAAACAAACGAATGAAAAAACAAAATAAAATATGAATGTACAATTGTGAAGGGAGTGAAATTTAGTATTTTTGTACAGTGGAGAAAAGTTGTTTGGAAAAAAAGAGGTAATGAGAAAGGCCTAGATTATGATAGAATAAACAATCTAAAAAATAATAATCGTTATCAAATAAATAAAAAAATAAACCTAATTGAACATGCCCAAATAAGTGAGAAGGGTTGTGAATTTTCGCACAATCACAGAATTTCATACATAACCTTGAACAAAAGACAAACAAAAATAATGAAAACGACGAAAATAAATAATCCAAAGAGGAGAAAAAAAAATCATAATTAAAAAAAAAAAATTCTCGTAAATAAACATGACTAAACAAGTGAAGGGGGTTGAATATCCACGTACACTGAGCGGATTTTTATACGAGGCTGAAGTAGAGACAAAGAGCCGGGGAAAAAAAAAAAAACAGAATACAAAGAAAAAGAGCGAAAATAATATAACAACACACAGACACTCACACAGAGCCCAAAATTCTCCCTCTGGATAGTCGGTTGGTTAGGGGCGAGTGAGTACGGGTTAGTCGGACATTTTCGGTACCCGGGGGTGGTCGCGCACACCCCCCTTGTCTTCAATATACAGAGCAAACGAGAGACAGAGAGAGGGTGAGAGAACGAGAGAGTTGAACGTTGTAACGTCCTACTGTCAACCGACCCTTCCGTTTGGAAGGTCTGCCCTATGATTTGTAGCTGCGTTATAATGCCTCAACTACCCCTGCCTAACGCCCTCCCCTAAATATCACCCTCTATCTCTCTCTCTCTCTCTCTCTACCTCATTCCATGTTGTTCACTGTCGAGTCCCTTTAACCCCACTGTATTCAACCTACACACTGTCACACTATAACGGCTATATGTCTTATCCGCCCGTAAACATATATACTAACGCCATTGTTATATACATCCATACAAACACAAATACATACGATATATCTATATGTAGATATTATATAATAATATATAGATGTATATGTGCGCACAAATCCCTCGCACTTGCTCGCTATTCCATATACAGAATTATGTCTCTTCATCCCCCTCTACCCTCAAATAGTTAGTTACATACATGTATACAGATATAACGATGGGGAAGAGGGATGAATTATGTATTTTTTGATTCAAATATAATTTAAAAAATGATATAACAGAAGAAAAAAAAAATTGGTGAAATAATTATTTTTTTGTTTCGATTCTTTCTTCTTTTTTTTTCTTTTTTTTTTTTTCGCGTTTCGATGGAAAATATACAGTGTACAGTTTCTATTGTGTCAATTTTCGCCCTTAGTGCGATTAGTTTGAGGGGGCGTGGTAGAATTTTTCTCTGTGACACACGACGCATGTCATCCGTGCAAAAGATTGCTTTTCAACGAACTATGTATATATGTATATGGGGGGTGTGTGTATGTATTGTGTATAAGTATAAAGTATCAATGAGGGTGAATAGGAGAAGAAAAAAAAAAAAGAAGGAATGAAGGAAAAAATTGAGGGTAGTGGCAAAGAGAGAGGGAGAGAGTGAGAGAGGTAGAAGTGGAATTGTCCGTTTGGAAGGGGTGTTTTTATGCCTGGAGGGTTTGTTCGCGTCACCTACGCATTAAGCGTTTCAATTATTTGATCGTGCCGATAGAATTATACACGCCGGGGCGCGCAGATTTGTAGCAGTGGCAAAAGAGAGACTGAATCTTTTTTTATTTTTCTATTCTATTTTATTATTTTTACATTGGCTCTATTAAATGCGTGGAATGGAAATACTTTGACAATGACATAGCAGTGCAATCACCCCCCTTATAACGAAGATTATGATATAGGTGTATACAAAATTATATTCAAGTTCTTTTATTTTCTGTTCTTTCTCTTCCGTTTCCTCATTAAATGACAATTTTTTTTATTTATATACAGAAATGCAGGAAAACAATTTCAAGATGAATAATTATTATCAAACTTAAAAAACTGCTTATTCAATTATTTTCCATCATCCGCACTCTCATATCATCAATAAACATTTGTGAAAATTCCAACTGTAATGTCATTTTACAATCGCAAAGCTCTATAAATAAAAAAAACCTCCAATGCATAATTCTTCTGATGAAAAATGTTAATGATAATAATTATAAACCAACTGTAATAGTTAGGCAGCGTCAATTACACAAAATCAACATTATAGTTCGTTGATTTCCAATTTAAAATCAAACTCCCAATATTCAAAGTAACGTAACCATTGAAGTGAACCGAATAAAAAAAATAATCCAATTCAACTATATATATATAAAAAAAAAATAAAAAAAAAAAACCCGCGTGTTACATTTAAACACGAAACGTTTTTAAACGCAACTGCATATCAAACGATAATTGTCGACTGTCAATTGCTCCACTGAACAAAATTTCTCTATTCTTCACATAAAAAAAAGGAAACAGAAAAAAAAGTCCCAAATAACAAAATAATAACTGAATGAATAAATATTCAATCAATGAAAAAAAAAAAAAAAAAACTAAATAATGACACACCATGTCAGGGCAATGTGGTTGCATAAGCTTTATATATGATGCATATAATATAAACCATGAAAATTCAGTGGCTTGAAAATTTAGTAGGGTGTGATGAGACAAACATTCACAAACGCACACACACACACATCTAAAACAATTTTCAACAATTCAACTGATGAAAAAAAAAAAAAAGAAAAAATAAAAAAGGAAAAAAGTGGTGAACTAAAGGAAACGAAAGAGGATTGAACACAAAATAATAAGAACGAAATATATAAACGAAAGATTGCAAATGAAAAAAGAAGAAAAAAGAAAAAGAATTACACATGTGACTTATATGCTTTCTGACATTTTCAGATATTCTATTACCGTGGCCACGATATCACGTCGACGGCCGCAAAAACATAATAAATCGCCCAACCATATTACATATTTATATATATATATATATATATATAATATACAATGTACCCGAAGCGAATATACACGTGTGTATATATTCGCCTAGGACCATAAATAAATACATGAGTTTGTACATGTGAGCAATATACACATGTGTATGTGTATATACACATTTACAGGACAAAAGTCGAGAGGGTGGCGCCAATGTGTATGTCCATCAACGAATACCACGATGAGGATGAGAGAGGAAGAACGAGAGAGAGAGAGAGAGAGAGAGGTTAGTTACTCTCGGAATTGTGCGCAGCTTTGTGCGGTTAATCACTGAGAACGGCTGCCACTCATCGACAATATGTATATGGATATATGTGTATGAAGATATCACGATGTTTCAACTCTATCCCATCGACTCTGTATGGTAATAATCCATTTTTTTTTTTTTTTCATCTCCATTCTTTTTGTTTTTCTTTTTTAATTTTATTTGATAACCAATTTTTATTTATACTATCTAAAGATATATATTTATCAATAGATTGTATTTGTATATAATGTTTGTTGGGATCAAGTGTATAAATAAATGTAAGATTTATCATGCTGAAATGATTGTTAAGACAGTTGGTGAGACGTTGGGTCTGTGAGACCCCAATGTTTTGACTGTTGATATCAACTCGGGACATTGATATTTTTTTATTTGTTTTTTCTTGTGCTACGGAGACGAGCAAACGCTGATCTGTAGAATGGTGATGTAAGTATGTCGAAATAAATGATAGCTTTGGTGTGATGAATTTTTTAAATAAAAAAAGAGATCACGTTCGGAATTTTAAATAGAAATATTTGAATATTTTTGTTATACATATATATATATATAGAAAGGTTTTTTTGAGATAGAAAAATGTGTTTAGTATTTTTTTATTGAATTTATTCACGACAGTTTGAGATTGAGAACTTTCCCACTGCATAAATAAATGTCACAGTCAAGTTAAATCTATTCATTGAAATACAATAACGAATATCAACTATAAATCAACATAAATTCAAATATCCAATTCAACATATAATACGACATTGATCAAACTGTAAAAAAAAATATAAAATTATACATATCACACAATTGCAATCAACCGAGATTGCAATAAATAATCATCATCTACCATTAACTCATCCAAATTTTCGTACATCTAAAACTCTCTATCATCAAACAATTATCAAGAATATTTAATTAAATTATCCAACGAGTTAATTATCATTGTCCAATAACACAACAGTATCACTAATTAATTATAAAATACATACAAACACAGACAATGTCATTGAACAAATTTGCCATTCAACTGTGCAATTTTTTCCATTGAATACAATTTCTCTTTCAACTAACACAGAAATGTACTTTAAATGTGTAATTCAAATAGCGAGAAAAAAAAAATAAAACCGAGTGTCACATATACCTCATCCCTATACAGACACACCAACTGGGGAATAAAAGCAAGGAATGAATAGGGGAATCGAAAAGAGCCAACAAAAAAAAAAAAAAATGAAGAGTCCCGATTGGTAGATAAAAATGCGAGTAAAATATATATACATATATCACCTTCACATTTTCCTTCTTCAACCGTTTCCGGGAGTAGAATATCTTGTTCCTTAAATATTTAACTAAAGTACTTCTCATCCACCTCATTCCTCTCTACCCTTTTTGCAACCCTCCTTCAGCAACTTGCCTATATACATAGACTATATATATATATATCACTCCCTCCATCGTGCACCATCTTATTCCAAAGGTAAAGTGAACTCAATATATACAACCTACTGTTTTACCATTATAGAAAAGCAGAAAAGGGGGGAAATGATCACTCTTCCACTCATACATATAAAATCATCCCTCTCTCATCCCTATATTTTCAAACCACTACTACCCTCATTCATCTGTGTATCGGTTATATAAATTGCCAACGTCTATGAAGCAGAAAAGCTAAAGCATATCGTCGTTATAACGCAATTCGATTCGGCACTGACACACATTTATACACATAACGTATGATGTCAAATGAGAAATAATAAATTCTACATTGCCATAACTCAATATATATATATAAATACATGTATTTTTGTATATAGGGGTTGGTTAGCATTATATGTATACATAAAAGAGTGATGGCGAGACGGGGCAATATACACTATCCGCCATTTTACAATTCACCTACCATGAACGGTTGATCAATTGCTCGTGTGTACCGGTCAGTCGTATGAAAAGTTGCCCGGCATCCCCTTTTCACCACTCATACCCCTCTACCATTCAATATTATATCTGTATATTCATATATATGTGTAAAAAAAATATATATAATAATAACAGTGAATAAAAATAATGATGATAATAAAGAAAAAATAATAAATATCATAAATAAATGCAATTGCGTTGATTTTTCAAAGCCAACAATAATTCTGTTTAGTATAGTCAACTTCATGATACTCCAGGGGGTTTATATATATATATATATATATATATATATATAAGTGAGTGTCCATTCGTTGAAAACGAGAGCAACATTATTACCGGTCAAACGCACGCTGAAAATATGTAAATCCATTTCGTGTGTATGCGTTTTGGTATGAGTGGGTGTATATATGTAAAAATGAAAGAGAGTGGAGTGAATTGGCGGCAGTTATCCGATGGAATTGGACGGTTATGCTTGACGGCAGAAGAGGAAGAGGGAGGAAGTTCGAAACAAAAAAAAAACAAACAAACAAACAAACAAAAAGTGAGAAAAAAAAGAAATGAATGAAAAAGGAAAATACAGAATATTGTACATTCAATGTTTTTAAATTTGCTGTGTGGAAAATAAAGGATGAATTGTTTGTGAGAAAGCGGAGAATCAATGACTGCCGGATAAAAATAGAGTGAGTAGAAGAAAAAGAAATATAATAAATATTTTCATCGACTGATGGTAAAATAGAAGAAAAATATGTGTTGGATCGTTATCGATCTTGGTGATCGATTTAGCGCCACGGGTGATGATGGTAAGTGGAAGATGATGAGTGGTAATAACAATCGTTTGCCATGTCGATAATAGCCAGCCATTAAATGTGAAAGTACACGCGGGCAATGTAGAGAAGGAAGAAAGAATATTTTTTTTATATGCATGTTTTTATGAATGCTATTTTCGCTGAATAATTCGGGTAATTGATAGTTGTTCGAACATTTAATGGAACAACGGAATCAAAGGGATAGTATCGACAGAAATATTGTATGGCTGTGATGGCTGTTTGAGAAGAAAAAATATGTGGAATTGTTTTTCTAGGGATATCTCATGGTTTATTTTTGGTTTAACAGCTTTTGTGAGTAACTGTATTAGCCATACAATAAATTATACCTAACAGATGATATGTAACCTAACAGTGGAAAGTAAAAAAAAAAACAAGAAAAAAAGATCTATCGTACATGTGTCACCATAAAAATGCAGAAAATCCATTACATAATTAGTAATTTTCTAGTCGCTCACATTTTAGTTCCACTTAACTAATTATTCACTATCTGTAACTGAAATATTTCAATATTATCGCCTACGTTAAAGATTCCTTTTTTTTTCCCCCCCCCCCATATATTATTATTCCAACTACGAACATTCAGCAGTACTTTACATAGTTATAAAGTCTACATATGATTTTGTTTTTTTTTTCTCATCGCATATATCATTTATGTTTCGCTCGTAAAGTGATAAAATATCTCGTTACCATTTTATTTTTCCCCTTTTCCTTTTCATATTAAATAAAAATCGAATTCGGATATGCTTTTGTTAATATGAGAATTACGAGTACCCACATTCATCCCTATTCAATCACCCCTAAAAAGCTAGGTATATATGAATATATATATATATATCACATTCCCATTTTGCTTTTATACTGGACATCAACCCTCGTTACTGTTCACCCTCTCTTCTGACTCTCTATATCACTCTTCGCCTCTTTCCGTTCGTCCATATAAAGCGTCACAAACAAACTTTGTTTTATTTTCCACCGATTTTCATTTAATCCCTCTCTCTAGTGTGTGAGCAATTTCTCCCTCGAATACACTCCACCAGGGTGTGAATAACAATTATGTAATAATTTTACACAACACTCTCGTGCGTCCACACCACACCACACCATATAATAATTCCATTCAAATTTTCCGGTGGCCGCCACGAGTCAACCATCGAAATTTACATACTCCGATAAAACAAAATATTGCAAAAAATAAAATTAAAAAGAGGATGGTGGATGAAAAAAAAAAATTTAATTAAAATTAAAACTCAAACCCCACCAACGTGTTATTTTACTAGTTATGAATAAAAATATTCATGAAATACTGCTATTGAAAATTGGTAAAATAAATAAATATATGAATGAATAAATTGTGAAAAGTTATTGACTTCATTCTGTATTTTTTATCGCATTAGCCCAGTCGTTATAAATTGGCTAAAAAATATATCAATGTCATTTTCAGCGTCACCGGAAGTGGAAGCAAAATGAAACTGCAATGAATGATACTTAACCGCACAGAAAGATTATACAATTATGCAAAAAAATTCACATGTCCATATGATCTTTTAGTGCAGACATAAAATTTATTGTTATAAACCATTTTTTCCCCCTAGATCCAATTCTTCCTAAATCAAAAATAATTATCCCCATCCCTATTCGCAAAAGTAAAAGCAGAAAAAAAAAAAAAAAGAATACAAAATTCCATCTAATACCAATATTATTTTTATCACCATGTGAACCGTTGAAGAATGAAGAAAACTGAGAGAAAAAGATGGCGCGAGAGATGCTAATGTTTTTTGTCCGTCATCAGTAGTGCCAATAGTTGATAATAAACGCTGGCAGACAACATGGCGCGTGTCACTGACCCGTATCACCGACTATATGTGTATATAAATATATACAGTCATACATACATTCATACTTCATACATACACAAATACCATTTACGCGAAACATATATATTTAAAATATCTTGAAAGACAGTAAACTTTTAGGTTATCATCCCCCATTCACCTCCACCTCGCGCCATCATTCTCTGACTTCTATTCGTCTCAAGCTGTTAGTCCGCTTCCAAGTAACGCTTACGTCATACTACAATTTTTTCTTCTTATATACCACACATTCATCTCTCGACCCCTCTACTTACCCTCCACTTCCCCTATAAACCATATAACCAACACACATACACGCAACTACATTATATGTAGTTTAGCTCCCGCGGCCACTTCGCCGAATCGTAAACGCGCCGGCACAGACATAAACGAAAATAAAATAAAAAAAGCGCGGGAAAAGAAAGCGAAATGTTTGTGAAAAATTTGTTTCATGCCTGGGGATATTTTGTCTTGTAAAAAATTGGACTTAATGCAGTTTTTTTTTTCTCTCAGTGCCCGCTGTGAGAATTAGATTTAATTTTATTCAATTCCATTTTATTCTTCATGTTGTCTGCCATAAAGCTCATGAATTATTATTATTGTTTGTCGGTTTCTTTTTTTTTTTTCTTGTGTTGCCTACAAAGGGATAGCTTACTGTAATACCTCTAGTGACATTTTGCGACGCGTTTTCGTTGCAGAATGTTTGAGAAAAGCCCACTGGCGTGTCTCAGCACAATCTTCATGATGGATAAAACGAAATGCAAGACGGCTTTGCACAGTGTACAAATACTTATATATATATATATATATATATAAATATGGGTGAAGTTAAGAGGTCTGATGGCGCGCACAGAAGCACTTTACGACCACGCCGCGCAGGCCTGCCAAGGGGTTCCCGTGACTCCTTGACTGACACCCAATTACGCGCGTCGCCGGTCGATAAAGTAGAGTACGAATAGCTTTTTTTTTTTTTTTTTCTATCATTTGTTATCTTGGAATAATATCTGTTTACTCCTTTTCTTTTTTCTCTTCTTCACTCTACACACTCATTCGACAAAACATTAAACGACCAAAAAAAAAAAAAAAATAACCCCTAGCAATACAGAAGAGTTTCTAGAAGTCCATTTGAATTAATTATTAAAATTGAGAAAGAAAATTATCTGTATGAATAAATAATTCACGTTTTCAACCAAAATATTAAACTTCGACAATGAATTATTAAATTATGCTTCCACGAGTTTATGAATCTATTTTAATTTCTCTTCCACTACAGCAGTAATGAGAAAAACAATATTTAACACAAAAATGCCAAATCATTTTTAAATTATTAATCATACATTTTGCATATAGTTGCAATGAGTCTTCACGACTGCTGCGCTTTTATCTAACAAAAAAATACTTTATTACTGATGATGAATTAATAAATGAGACAAAAAAAAAAAAAAGAAAAAGAAAGTGGAAAAGAATGAAACTAAACAATTCAATACTCTGAAATATTTTTATAATGATACCAAAATATTATCCGGATTGTTCGTGTCCATTGTATTCAAATAATGCAAGTACTAACCAACGGCCCATACTCACGATTGGTTTTATATCTGATTTATACGATTTAGAGTGGCAAGCCACGTGTACACTCTCTTTTCAATATAGAAACACAACAAATATCAAAGTAAATAAATAAGTAAACTGAGAGGAAAAAAAAAAAAAAATAAAGAAAGAAAAATAATGAAGAATGATTTGTTATAGAGTATGTAGAGTATACGTATTCCTATTTCCTGGTACATTTTTTTATGTCACATCGAGTCACTTCAAAGTACATAAGTATTAATTGTTTGTAAAATTCGCCGCTTTTAAACACGTGCAACCATTTGTATTTGAATATATACATATATAAATATTACACATATATACTTGTATTTATATACGTATATATAAATGTAACAATGGTGCACGACAAATAAAACTCACCGCCCAAGTGGTATAGCGTGGGCGTGACAAAAGCACCGCCAACATTACCCTAAACGGTTATCAGCCAAACGGGACTTTCCTCTTATATATACATGTTCCACCATACTCACTCTTTACCTCCCATATATTTCTCGATAATAATTTCCAATTTCTTTTTCCTCCCATGTTTTATATACTTATAATACATTGTCTAGGCATGCACAATTCCATCAAATAAATTTCGTTTGCAATATAAAATGGGAATTATTTTTTTATAAATGAACTGTTTTTAATTAAAGTTTATTGACTGATTCAGTAGTGTTTGTTTAATTTTTATTTAGATACTAAATAAAAGTATGTTGCACAGTGATTTTAAATTCAATGCAAATGGTTTATGATTTGTTTAACAATGGCACTTTTGATTTTGGGGGGGGAAAATCATTTTGTTCTGTTAGAAGAAAAGAAGAACATAGATTTTCACCGTCAATTTTATTATATTCATAGAATTTGTATAATTATTCTGTCAATTAATCCGCCATTTTTAATGTAGAAAGTTCGATTTCACATGTGCAATTATCAATCTCGCTAACACCAACTAACAACTAAAATTGTCGGAGCAAATTATATTCCCAATGCTACTCAAACATTTGTTCCTCGTTCTATTCCAAAGACCCTCCAAAAATCACCCCACACTAAAATTACACTCTCTCAACTTTAATCGCCTGTATCTCCGAACCTAATCGACCAATTTTAACCGTTGACCACTGAATCCCAACGGAAAAGCGCTAACAGATCCAATACCAACGTAAGAAAAATCAAAACTCCAATATTATCCTACCAAAATCACAAATTGAACGAAAAAAAAAAAAAGAAAAAAAAGGAAACCAGTTTTCCATCCACATGTAAATAATAAATATTCTCTCCTGTTTTAAATCACTAAAATCAACTTGACGGTATAAAATTTTTACCAACATCAAAAATGAGGAGAAATTGAGACACATATACAGACCGGTATCACATACATACACAGAAAAACACACAAACAAATATCTATATATTAAAACAACAATGGGGTCCGTAGACAGGTCTTCTCTCTCTTCAAAAACCAGCACAGCAACCCTCGGGTTTTGCAGGTAAAACGAGGGGGCGATCATTTATTTCACGACTTGAAATATATGTAAATACATATACATACAGAGATATGGTATATAGGAGAGTATAGAAAAAAAGGTTGAGAGCACCCTGGTAAAGCGGCGTTTCTCAATGTTAGCTTCGGGTCGACAGTGGGCCGTGTATATAAGGGCCCTATCCCGATTGGCCAGTCATAGCAAGCACCTGGCGGACAGCTGCTCGACGCACGGACACACGCGCACGCGTTCTCTTGGCGCAGGTCCAACACGACGGTGGCGCGGGTTTCGACGTGTATTCTCCATCGCAAATATATATGTATATTGGTTTTAGTCATGGGGCCCCTACACACATTGTAACGTTCAATGTTATTCATATAACTCGTATATATGTTGGATATAAAATGTGAGTGTGTATGTGCGGGTGCCAACGGAACTCGGAAGAGAATTTTAACACGCACGCATTTGGCTTTTTCAAGTTTTACCCTGTAAATTCTTTTCAATGAAATTAAATAAAATATAATTCTATGTGAATTTTTGTAACCAACGTATGGGTGGAATTGTTTAATGTTATTCTATTTGTAATTATTAGTATTGTTTAGTGTTTTATTTAATTTATTCAACCCCGATTGATACGGATTTATTTCAATGAAGCGTTTCTTTTTTTATGAATTTTTGAACTGGCGGACACGATATCTTGGAGAATTATACAGGGATTTGATTCTTAGAGAGCTTATTCAATTCGTAAATAGATTCTTCATATTTTGTACTAAGATTGTGAGAATTCCATGAAAAATTTGAATTTATTCTTCAATCAGAATTACATTAATGAAAATTCGTCTATGTAGAAGAAGTGTAAAGCCAAGCTATTAACAATGATAACATTTGGGTTACTAGTATCTTTGCATATGCATGACAATCGATACAAAAATGATGAAATGTTAAGGTTAATCCTAGGAAAATTTACTCAAGTAATATAGACTATTCCAATTTTGTTATTCATCGATTTGTTATAACGCCCACAATATTCATGATCATATTACATATATGCTATTAATCAAAATTCAATTTTCTGCACGAATACGTCGCAGCTAACCGATTGCGTATCGATTGGGAAAAAAAAAAAGAGAAGCGGAGAAACACGAATTACGAACTTAATTACAGCAGAAAATTTGCGCAGGCTCAATACAAGTCGAGTGCACTACTTCATTCAAGATAAAAAAAAAAAAAAGAAACAAAACAAAAAAGTAATTGTGTCAGACGAAAGTTAACAAAGTAAATTTGTGCAGAATTAAACATGATATATTGAGATTATATGAAAGATTTTACAATATTGGAAATAAAAATAGGATATTGATGATTAGAAAAAATATTAAGACAATTAAATAGACAAATAAACATAGAGTATTGTTTAATTGTTAACAACAGGTATGTGAAACTATAAATATACAACAAACTTTAGAGTATTGGTGTAGTAAAATCGCCACCAGTTTTTGAAGGTAGAGACAATGGTGGGCGACCAACTAAATAGACGATGGGAAATAGGGAAGTGGTGAATTGCTTCTGTGTTAGAGAACAAGGGAGTGAGCAAGAAGAGTGAGAGCTCTCTAGAGATGAGGATTAGTGGTGGATTTAGCTACCGATTTTGCAAGAGACTATCCCCTAAGCTTATTGTTTCACGAACAAAATGGTGATAAAGGTCATTATTATTAACCACCAGTAAAATTTGTACGGTAATATATATTTGATAATTGTTTTACAATACTCTTTAAATACCTCGAATAAAATTAAATTTTCCATTGCAATATCACTGAGAATAAAAAAATAAAACTATACGTCCAGAACCAAGAATTTTAATTCTTAATTCAATAATATCACGTTGAAGAATATAATTATCCTTGATCAACCAACAGTTTTTTTTTTTTTTCATTTTTTTATGATAGACAAATTGGATTTAAACGAAAAAAAAAAAAGTTGATGAAATAAATACTGGTGCACACAGACACATACATATGTAACGTATAAGTGCAATATAAGATATAGAAGCGCGCAGCTGGAGATAAATGCTCTCCAGGATTGTGGTTGTCCCGTAGATTTTTTTTCTCTTTTATACACCACTATACTCGGGTAAATTTTTTTTTTTCCTTTTTATTTTTTTTTACATCCGTAATTTTCTTTCCCAGAGAGATCCTGACTATTTTCTGTGTGTAGTGGGTGAGCTGTCTATACGAGAGCGGGTGGTTAAATCGTCGACGAGCGAGAAGAAGAAGATGAAGAGAGGGAAAAAAAAAAATAATAATAATAATAATAAAAGGATGAAAACAAAAAAAAAACGAATTAGAAGAGAATATAAAAAGCCACCGATACACCACCAAGAAATGAACGAAACAATGGCGTAGAAAATATTTTTATTTCTTCCTCAGTATATATACTATATAGTAACTTCAACTTCCTAACCTAACCCAACTTTACAATGAATATACAGACATGTAGATACATTGGAGACGTAAATTGAAATAATGCTTTCAAGCACAATAATTGTGTGCGCGCCATGGCCAAGAATAGTAATATATTTTTCATAACATTTTGTCGAGGAGAATTGTGGGGACTTGAATCGTATTTGTGTGCAATATATTGTAAAATATTTGCTGTAGTTCATACACGAATGGGGATATAAGTGCGAAGCAAAAGAGGAGAGTGCATATTGCGCGGGGGTAGTGTTCATCCATGGTCGTGAGTGTGAGTGTATTTATAGTAAAAGTCAATAAATTGGCACTAGAGACTCAATTCTCAACTACAGTGGAAATAGTGGTGAAAATAGTGTGGGTGAGTGAGTGAATGAAGAAGAAAAATAATAATAATAATGAAATGGGTTATGCAATAGTATAGAGAAAATTTATTATTTAACAAACTGACCCCGTTGGTGTACGGAGGGAAATGAGAATTTAAATTTAAAAAAAAAGAAAGTTATGTAGATTTTTTTTTTACGTCAATGAAATTTTTGTTTTTATATGGTATATTATATACTACTGTAGTGTGATATATTGGATAATTTTAGAGAAGAGTAAAAATTATTTATAGTATTGAAGAAGAGAATGTGAAATAATATTTGATGAATTTTTTTCTTATAAATTCTTCATTAATTCATTCCACTATTTTTCTCTCAATTCAACTTCCACCTCTTGACAGTTATATATTGCACTGTAGAATGATTTTCTGTTGATTTTTTAAAAGGGAGAAAATTTCGTAATGGCACTGAGCAAAGAAATATGAAGAAAATTAAAAAATCAAAACACCCATCAATTCTCCATTCGCATTTCCTTGCACTTAAACGTTTTCAATTTTGTTCTCTCAATTAAAATTTCACTTCTCAACCTCCATATCATACTGCAATACATTGTAAAATCATGGGAGGGGGAAAAAAAAAATTATAATGGTTGCCTAAAAAAGAAACATGTAAACCGAAAATTTAAGAGCAAAACACTCAAACGTTTCCTCATGTGGCACGGCCCATCAATAAATTTTTTCTTCGCTGTCTATTCCTTCCTCTCATACACATCTCAAGAGGGAAAAATCCTCTCGAGTTGCCGCGTGCACAGGGGAAAAACAGAAGAATAAAAAAAAAAAGAGAAAATGTTACGTCTGTAAGTAAACCCAGGAGATCCACAAAAAAAATAAAGTGAAATAAAATGAAGAAAAAAAAAGAGAAAAAATAAAACCTTTAATCAGTGACTGAAGGAGCGCGCGCTGATGGGGGTTCACGAAACTTGGGACCTATATATATATATACATTTATACACGGTCAGAATTTCAGGGGCCTCCCTCGGGTAGCTAAAACGCCATATGGCCCAAAGGCATCGACCCCTCTTCTCCTCCCTTCCGACGGTCCCACTGTACACTATAACCATTTCTTCACGCCGCCACATATACATATATGTAGATACAAAAACTATTATATTCCGAAACATGACTGCGGTCGTTTTCCAAAATTCTCCACAGTCGTTTCAACCCCGAAAAGGAAAAAAAAAAAAGGACGAGAGAGAAAAAATGAAAAGAATTCGTGGTTGAATTTTTCGCTTTCCCCAACTTGCCTCACGCATTCTCTCACATAAGGGAGAAGAAAAATAGAAAAATCAAAGTCACTTTCTAACCTCACCAAACACACGTATAATTCCGTCCTGTTGTATATTCATCCAGTTGAAAAGAACACGAAAAATAAGAAAATTATCTTATGACAACTCACCTGAAACAAAAATCAAGAACAAATATTTTTAGATTTGTGTTATTTGTGGAATAAAATGTAAAATATATATAATAAAAAATGATACAGTAGAGAAAAAAAAAAGTTGATTGATTCAATTAAATTCCGTCGCATTTTGTCCTTTTTCATTGAACATTTTTGTACAGTAAAAAAAAAAATGCAGATCAACTAAAATTTATTGACTCATTGAAGATATTGAGATGATAATTTTCCGGGGGATAAAAACCCTGATCAAATATCGAACGCATATCACAAATAATCCTATCCCATTTCAATCAAATATAATGAGTATGAATGAATGAAAAAAAAAACAAATTTTGTCACATAAATTTTCATCTCAATAATAAAATAACAATTCGTTCCATCCGCTCATTAATTTCACAAATACATCCACGAGCGAACAAAAAAAAAGAGAAAAGCAAAATATCATTTACATCAATATCTCCTGTAAATATTCGACAAAACGATTTCAGAGAATTTCAATTACAATATCCATAAAAAGAAGCGAAATAAGTACACCCAATTGACCCACTATAACCAAATCCACCTGCTTCTTAGAATGAACCCCCCCCCCCCCCCCCCCCCCCCCCCCCCCATCAACATTCAATCGGTATTGCTCACAATATCTTGTTCAATTTCCAGATATTATCGTAAATTTTGAGATAAAAAAAACACACCACCAGTTGCACGCAGACCAACTACAACAACTGTCCTTCAAAAAGAAAAAAGAACATCCACACCTAACAAAATCCAACAAATAAACATGAATCAACTACACAATAACAACACTCATATAAAATATTCAACCATCAATATTTCCCAAATCTATATTCAAAATCACATGACCAATAAATATCCATTGTTTCAACCTATCAACATATCTCAATCTCCACTTTCAAAACAGCACAAACAACAACAAAGAAAAATAGCAAACAAATATGAAAAATAATACAACCACAAAACGAAAGACAAACCAACGTTCGTTACATCAACATCAACAACAACAATAATAATGATAACAGAGTGATAATGCATTGTTAACAATAGTTGTGGTGCAACGGTGACGCCTACTCGGTCATTAGTAGAGTAGACATACATCATTCGCCTGTCGCACCATCTCTATGTCAAGCGTTCACACATATATAATAAATACATATGTACAAACAAACATTGCAAACTGACGCCACAATATCATATATATATATATATATATATATATATATATATATATATTCCATCATAAATACATATTTACATCCAATTGCTGCATCAATGTTAATGCAAAAGATCTCTAAAGTGATAATGATCCGCCAGGTTTCGATTGTCGATTTTGATGGAGATGTCTACAATGTATACAATACTGTATCGCGTGTCATGTGTCCTATATGGATTATAGTTAGAGGCAGTTGACCAGTAGTAGAGATGCATCCAGGACTATTATATATTGAATGATATGAGGATGGATAGAGTTTGGAGATGTGCGAGACCAAAACACATTTGGCCACACCAAAGTGAAGGATTTGCGTGTTTGTATTCACACCACTACGATTATACATTGTATTACTGTATTGTTACAGCTATTAGTGCATTTACTTGACGACGTTGTATATTGTATATGTGTATTGCACATGTTACCCGCGTACGTACGCAAGCATTTACCCCGAGTTGAATATAGAGGACGCTATTCACACCATAACGAATATATCTCCTATGTCCATTGTCCGATTTCAACCACCACCCCCCTGTGTGTCTGTGTGAATTTATACGTTACAAGTGTGATCATACGCATGAGGATACGAATAAATGTATGTATTCATTTATTTCATACTGATTTCGATGTAAAGTTCCTGAACATTTATAGTCGGATGACGATAAACCGGAAATATAGCAATTGTAATTGAAATCGATTTAATAGAGAGAGAGAAAATTGATGAAACTTTGAGTGATTGTATTTTTAGAACTGATCAGTCGATTACGAAGTATAACCAATGAATTCTGGCGGAAAAACGGTGAGTCATATGACAGTGTTGACGAGATTTTTTTAATTATTGTGAAGAGCTATGGAAAATTGAATTGTTTGAAATGTATGTAGAGTCGAAATGTTATTGGTTGTGGAATTAGTGCCAGTATAAAAATAAGAGAGAATTG
This sequence comes from Zele albiditarsus, assembly GCA_958496275.1. Classification (NCBI taxonomy): domain Eukaryota; kingdom Metazoa; phylum Arthropoda; class Insecta; order Hymenoptera; family Braconidae; genus Zele; species Zele albiditarsus. Next base: position 5,601,033 of record OY292415.1, read on the forward strand.
AAATGGATTTTTGATGATTGAAATAACGTGGATGAATATGTGGTTATTTTATTAATGAAAATATGAATGGAGAGGAAAATATTATTTCAACATTTGTACGAATTATTGAATATTAATTTGAACAAACATTGATATAGTGTGAAGTACATATAGAAAATGTGATTTCAACCATTTTTTCATTTTCCTATCATTGTCTTCGTCTCATCCGTGATTGGTCCTAACCATAGTCTCTATAAATTCACCATCCACTACCCACCGAAAATAAACCGGAAGTGCAACAACTGTAATTAAAACTAATCCCACGTAAAAACAAAAAATAAATCTCCCGTAACTTTTTTTTCTCGGACTCAAATAACATTCAAAAATAATACATATATTTATTTCTATTTATTTAACGTATTGACCGTGGTCTTCAGGGTAGTTTCAAGTACCTAAAAGAACCGGATATACATCAAACAAAAACCGGATGTGAAAAAAATATTTGTCGAAAGAAAAAAGAAACGAAAATGAAAATAAAGTAAGATAAAATAAATAGTGAATAACAAAAAAAAAAAATTCTACTTTAATGCAGTCATAATATAGAGACATTATTACTATCTCTATTATTAACTATTATAAACATTAAATAAATTATTCTACACATGTAAACGGCAATTTGTATGTTGAATGCATTTAGATACAATAGAGGAATATTATTGTCGTTATAATTCATTGCATTTATGATAGCATCATATATGTGCAGCAGCAGCTGATATAGAGTCGATTAGCGCTTGATCGACTCTTCGCATATATTTATGCATGATGTGTATATATATACACATAATATTGTCTACATTATATATATATATATATATATATTGAAACGACCGCGTGCACTCATCTCGGACCGTACAATGCCCGGCATAATTACACGCGGCAGCAACAAACGTATATGAATACCGTTAGCGTTTAATAAGCCGCTCGAAACGCGGTTGATATGAAGAGAGACAAGGAGGGAGTGTGCGCGCGTCGAGGGCGCCACTCGTATATATATATATATATATATATATATTCCTCCTTCTTTTTCGTCTACTTTTCCCCTCCGTTTATACCGTCACTCTTTGAGGCTAAAGACGACGAAGACCTTGAAACGCGACGATCAGTCGGGAATGAGACAAAGGCAGTGAAGAAAAAAGAAAAAAAAAAGCGAGAAGAAGAATATGAAGAAGAAAAAATTCGACAGTAGTTTTCAATATATAATTTACACTACATCGATGATAATTTAAAATTAATATTTGATAACTCGTACTGGTGGAATAAATTTAATTTTTTTTTCTTATGAATTCATTTGTATTTATTCATGATTGGATTATTTAATTTTGTTTTAATTTCGCGCAGTTTTTTATTGCCACAATCTTTTTTTATGTATTTTGTGAAAGCACTTTTTTTGTAAGGTGGAATTATTGGAACGCATGTTTATATGGATTTTTGAGTGGTATAATGTTGTGATGGAGGATTTTTTTTAGTTTTATTTGATTAGTTAACGTTTTCGTGTCAGAATTCATTGGTTAATGATGGGAATTGGTCGATTAGGTTTTGAGATATATGAGATCAAAGTCGTGTGGATTAACTTATAGTATTGAGTGATTTTCAAAGGGTTCCAAGTGAAATGTGACCTTCGTATAACCCTCAATCATGCCAGAAGTTTGTATAGAGTTGTTTGAATATGAAATTAACGGGGGGGATCGTCAGAAGTTTTTGATATATAATTTACTAAACCTGAATTGAAAGATAGGTCTCTGATTAATATTTAATAATTTGAGTACGAAAATAACTATTTTTCCTACTACGATTTCAACTCTATATCAAAAGGAGAATTTGATATGTATTCACATTATATTTAATATCTGGGGATACTTCTTTTCAACCCTTCTTGTACAAGCAAATTTTTGGTGACAATGAAAATTTAATATTAAAAATATGAAATTTATTTATTTTAATTTTCCGATGATATTGAGGCATGATTACATAATTCCGTCATCACCATTCAATTACTCGCCGTTTTTCCTTCATAATTCACTGCTTACAAATATCAATTGGTCGGTTACAATTCAAGATATTCGCTATCAAAGTCATGCAAATTGATTCCAATTATCGACCACTCAGAAAATTCTAACATGGGACGAAAGATTGCAAAAAAAATTTGCACTATCGATCAAATATTCTTCAATAAATAAAAGAAGCAAAAAATAGAGCTCTTGTTCTAGTAAACTAGAACATGAAATTAATCGACAAAAAAAATATCCCTGTAAATATTCTACATCCTAAAAATTCACCCCTCATAATTACAAAAGCAATAAATTATTGTCTCCGATTAATTTAAAGGTGCCCTTTATATATATCTAAAAAATCACACTCCTGAATAATAGAACACGTAGATTCACAAAATAATCATCACCTAAAAACAACCCCTCAATCAAAACCACAAAAATATATCCTCCAAAAATTTCACAAAAAGAAACCAAATAACTGAAGTGAAAAAAAAAAAAAAAATTAATAAATAAAATCATCTTAACAAAAATAAAAAAAAAAAGGTAAAAGATAATTTTTCTGAAATATAAATTGAGCACCACTGTGAGCCAGTCTATAAGCCAGTGGTGGAGAGGATCTACAACCAACGAGTAGGACTGTACTGAAATAATGTACAGTACCGTACAAAGGAGGGTGAACAAGCGGGGGAAGGAGTGACAAAGATAGAGAGAAGCTCCTCTCCTCTTTTCCCCATTGCACCACCACCATATAGTCGTTTCCTCCCGCCCTCCCTTCCACCGTATCGCGTCCGTCGCCCTTTTCCCTCCGTTCACTATACGGATAACAATAGCGTGCAAAGGAGATTAACAAACAGAATAAGCTAACGCATAATCGCATTATTTCTGGCTAAGCCGCATTTAAATTAGATAGAAATTCCATTTAACGAAACAATGCCCGGATCACGAGTCACATCGCAGTGAAAATCGTTTGCACTCTCTTTACTCCACTCTTCATATTCATTTTTCATTGGTGCACTCAAATTGACATTTTATTTTAATTATCATAATAATAATAACAATAAAAATGATAGAAATATGATATCATTATTATTACTATTATTATCATAATTATTTATTCAGTCGTGAATACTTTCGTCTGCTATGAATGATTATATTGAGTGATCAATGATCATACACCATGTACAAAATTGATTTTACATTTACAATAAATGTGGCTTGTGATTGAAAATGAAAAGTAAAATTGACAGAGTGGAAAGGTGGGTATGTAATTTTACAGATGATAATTTAAATATGAAATTGATTTATCGAATTAATGTCCTTCGGGTACTTATGTGAATTTGAAAGAGGAACTTTGACAAAGTAAAATTATCAGTTTATAAATGTGAGGTGGAAAATTTTGTTTTTTTTCCTTTACTTTAGAACAACAAGTATTAAAAGTAGAATATAGAGTGGTGATTATTGATAATAGTAATTGGTAATCTTGTGAAAATAGAACTGGGAAATTAATTATTGTAGACTTTGGTATATCAAAGTTGAAATCAGAATTGTATTATTGTTTTTTTTTTTTTTTTTTTTGGAATTCTATATAAAATTGACAGAAAAATGTAAACAAAATACATTTATTATATATTCAATAAATGAATGGTCTATTCCCTGAAGCATTTATTATTATTATTATTATTATTATTATTATTATTATTATTATTAATAATAATAATACCGATGATATAAATGTAGAATATATATCAAACGATTATTGAAGTGAAACAAAATGAAATTGGAATCAAAATTAAAATATTAAATGAATAATTTTAGATTAATAAATTCAAAAGAAAAATACAAACATTATCTCATTATTATTCATTACAATTCATTGATCTATTTTCCAGACTATATTCACTGATGATATAAATACGGAATTTAGATTAAAGAATTACATGAGAAAAAAAGAAAATTTTCCATCGCATCGAAATAAGGAGATCGAAGAAGAGAATTTATAGAGAATAATATTAACACAAGTATGTTCGATTGGAGAACTATTACTCCAGAATTTTATTGCACTTCGAAAAACAAATTTCCGGACGTTAAGTATTAAATATATATTCACATTTAATCACACAATTGATGATGTCATAAAATGAATGAGCAATATTTAAGGGTGTTGGACGTTGGAGCGTGAGCGTCACAACAAATTTACCAATTTCAGGTGTAAGAGAAGAAGAAAAAGAAAGAAACAAAAAAGAAGGATAATAATTGGAAAACATTTATAAAATCTCGTTGAGAAACGTTTGAAAATTCATATTATTTATATAAAAACTAATATGTGCTTTACCTGAGGACCACCACCCACAATAGATTGATAAGCCGATTGGAAGACGCTACCGAGCTGCGTCATGCCCTCGTCCTCCATTTGAAACATTATATCAGCACCAGGTGATCCATTGTTATTTAAATTATTATTATTTCCCATTAATTTTTCCGTGTTGCCAATTTCACGGAGTATTGTATTTGACTGCATCCTTTTTTGTACCAGTCAATAAAAATATATATATATACAATATATATTCACGAATTGCCCGTTTATATATATATATTTAAAATATCCACAATAAATTTATCCTTTGTATGTGCACTTTTGATTTATTAAAAAAAAAAAAGGAAAAGTAATAAACCAATAAATAATCACCAAACAAAAATTGTATTTTAACGAATATTAAATTGTTCTTTCAATTAAAATATCACACCCGCCTGTCGACATATTTCCTCTTTATTATTCATTTATATAATTATATTTATTATTTATTCTTCTTTCTATCTCAATGTCGAGTGTTCTGACGATAATATTAAGTATGATTGTATTTATACTTAGTTCAGCTTGGATTAATTATTTTTATCACAGTTGTCGTAGAATCAAATAATTAAATCAATTTGGTGTCGAACAAAAAAATGAATACAAATAAATAATAATCAAACATGAAGAGAAAAAAATTTTTTGAATACTCCGTTCAACAAGAATAGAAGAAACAATACAAAAGTGAAAATAAATTCAAACACTACATTCACACAAACACTATATAACTATTTAATCGTGAATGTGTGTTTGTGAGTGCAAATTGTTTGACGATCTCACTTTAACGTCGTTGCATTCAATGACAAAACTCGCGTAGAAGCTTCTCCTCGTATCGTGTTTTTTTTTTCTATTAGTTTTCTTTTTCTTTTATTATTTCTCCTCTCAATAATTCCTTTTTGTTTTTTTTTTATATTCTTCCTTTCTCTCTTCACTCTCACTCAGGCGCAAGCTCCTATCAGAAACTGAGCACGCGGGCTGCTAAAACGTCGGACACACATGGCGACACAGTGCGACTCGCGTCGTTACGACAACGTCAAAAGAAGGAGAGAAAAAAAAAAGAAATAATAAAATAATAATAATATCCCTATATACATGTATATCTTCCAACATACAAATAATGTTCGTCTTTTTTCCGCTATTATTTTTCTTTTTTCCCTATTTCCTCTATGTTGTTGAGTATCAAACGATAACATCCAATGACAAATGTCACAATTGCGCACAATTTATTTACTTATATGTATGTATATATAAATAAATGATTTTATATTACGCAATTAATTTTACGATTGAAATTCATCCTTTTTTAAAAAAAAAAACACACAATCGGCATTATTCTTGCACACTTTCATGACAAAGAATGGCACTGAATATATTCTCACCATCAATATTATTATTATTATTATTGTTATTATTAATGTTAATATTTATTATTCAAACACTCGATCGAACTATTATCAGTGAATTATTGAATCACATAGAATCTGTATATTGCGTTGGTAACACAAAAATATTATTTGTATGTGGATGATGTAGTCTATCGCAGAAAAATTGAGTTGGTGTTTTTTTTTTTTTTTTTTTCACACTCAATTGTTGAGATATATTTTTAATTGTGTATTCGGATTTTTATTTTCGTCAAAACTCACTTCAATTATATTCTTGCATATATATGTGGTAGAAATTCCGATGTATATTTACCGAGAGCCAACAGCACATATATCACTATGAATTTTCATCCCTTCCACAAATATTCGATTTTGTTTTTTCTGTTTAATAATAACTCCAATGCATTTAAAACACAGAATATTCGTTCATATACACATATATATATATTGATGTGTATATGTATGTTATATATAAATATATATATATATATATATCACACGAAATGGAAGAATGCTCTTTCTCCCATTTTAGTATCTCTCATTTTCTTTTCTTCATTCACAATTGTATTTCTCATTATGAATATAATTTGTTGAACAGTGAAATGAAAAACTCACGAATTTTTGTGAATATGAAAAAAAAAAGAATAAAAAAATAAAAATAAAGCGTTGCTGGATCATATGTAGTTGGATGTATATATATTTTATACAATATATATATTAAACTTTTAAAACCCCAAGCGGCACAACGAACAAAACTCTCTCACACGGTCGAGGTACGCGACGCGACTGACGCTCAACGAGGGGAGGCTAACACATTTCCCCTCTCTGCATCCGTCCAATCCACGATCATGGTTCCTATACCCTCTCTCCATGTTGGTTTATGCGCTGCTGCGCGGAGCGCTCCCCGCACGATTCCCCACTACCGTTCTGTGTGTGTCCCCCTTAATGTCTCGGGCTCATTCTAACTTGTTCAAACGCACAGCGACTTGCTCACTTGCTATGTCTCGTGTTTTTTTTCTCTTCTTTTTCTCGCCTGCCCTCTCTTGCACGCACAAACTTCCGATTGTCCCCTCTCGTCCCACCGTATTTCTCCTACCAAAGACTTATAACCCTCCCTTTTCGTCTCGCTTGTCTCTCTTCCACTCGTTCATATCCCTTCTCGACTATTTTTACTGGCTTTAACTTGTTCGTGCAGGAAACGGCAACGCAACCCCTAGAGCGCGAAGGGCTCGTTTTTGCCCTGAAAATATATATGATGATGAGTGTGGTCGTGGTCGTTTTCCTTTCTCGCTTACTCTCTGTACATGTGTGTGCGTATTTCATTCCCAGTTTTTCGTTAACGTTTCATGATTTCACTGTAACCAGTGATGAAACGTTGTTAATCGATTAATCAAAGTGTATCGGTTATTACTTGTTGTATCGATTATTTCTTGTCCACCATGATTGATCGATTTTCGATTTTTCACCACAATAATCGAATACAGTAGCCATATTGGAATTTGTCATTTGCGATGAAGAATGAAAAGGAAAGAACTTTTCATATGAAAACCGATAGGAAAGCGAGTACTCCGATATTATAAATTCGTTCAGTTTACAATAAATATTTCATATTTCTAATTGAAAATGATATCGACATGCAAATTTGGCGGTATTAGAGCAATCTCACCTGAAGATTTCCGACCATCACCGCCATGAAAAAAGAACGTGTCGAAGAATCGACATTTAGCATTCCCATATCGAGTCAGTATCTCAGCTATTTAATTAATCATCGTCAACCAACTTCACATCGATAAATATTTCTCGTCTTCACCATCTCTCATCACTAATTCTAACGTACACGCAGGCACAGAGGCACACACATGCGCGCGCGCGCGCGTCACATTGTGTCTCACTCTTCGGGCGTGTTTGCACGTTTCAAAGCTTCGGGGTTGGTGTGAATACCATTTCAAAAACATTGACCCACTTGTTGAGCAGCCGAAAAGCCCCGAGCGATGGTTGGCTTGAATCTCCGGATACGATGATCGCAAAACGTACATTGTCCTATCCGGATGGAATATATATATGTACACAAAAATAATACTACACATATATTTGCAAAATCTGTTTTACCATCCGAAATGATTCTTGCTCACTACCAATATCTTTCTACAACTTCTCTTCACTGGATAAATATATATATATATAATTCTTTCCTCTGTATATTTCTTTGCGTCCTGTCTTCATCTCCCTTGGCTTTTATTTCACATTACTTTATTCGTTCTAACTCACACACTCGTATTTCCTCAGCACTTTTGCAAACTGTATTCTTCATTCGCGGTTGGTTATCCCACAACAGCCGCACGCGTACGCAAACTCGCGCGTATTTTCTTTGTGTTTATTATCCCCGCACGTTTATTCGAAACGTTCTTTACTGGCGGTATAACAGAAAACGAAATGAAAATAAAAATACAGAATAAAATAAGACAGTAATAATGATGGAAATTGCATAAGGGTTCAATGGACTCAATGTTCTTGGCCATTATACTTTTGTTCAATTTATTTGTGGTGGGAATAAATACTTGGAATTTTTTTACTTCTTCTTTTTTTATTATTACCTCGTCTGTTTGGGATCAAATTGTCGGTTATATTGGTTGGAGTTTGAATATTTTGAATGTGCAATTTATGGAGTGTGAATTATTTTATATAGCAAGAGAGTTGCAACCAATAGCCAGAAATTCAAAAGTAATTTTAGTGTCGTAGTCATGGCGAATGAAGGAGAGAGATGAAGACGAGAGGAGGTGGAATGAAAGAGAGAGATTATAATTACCCAACCTAACCCGGTCTATAACCCACTTGGCGGAGGCGACGCGAGCTCCAGTTTGTCGACGCGCAGAGGCCACAGCATTTAATATATATGTATATGTATGTATGTATATCAATATGTATCCGGATACGAACTACTTCCCTAGGAATTTTAGTTTATTTGTATATGGATGCAAAATAAATACACTATGAATTCCTGTAATGATTTTACCAATGATTATTTTAGGGATATTTGATGAATGTTGTTGTTTCAATCATTCAATGTTTTTCTTGTGTCGCATTTTTGGCAGGGTTTTTATTTTGAGGATGGTAAGGGATAATGAGATGAGTGATTGAACGGTGAATATTGTTGAGGGATTTTATGGACAAAAATTCTCATGATTTTATAATAATAAATTTTGTATGGAATAATTATTTTGTTATTTTGTTATTTTGTTATTTTGTTTGGGTATATTTTTAAATTATACATGTTGTCAGAGGTTTTGAATGTTGGTTGACTCGAAAAATTTGGTTTGGTGTTATCATTTATGAGAATAGTATCACTGGTTCAGGAAACATGGAATTTATCTTTTCCCTTACTGTAGCCTTTGATAATTCATCAAACCCCAATCAATTAATTACAAGTGTAAAATAATCAATTGAAAAATAATCATGTCACAAGTTGGAAGAGTGTGATAAACCCTTGTAAAATGTCATTGAGGGTGGTGAACGTCAACACCTAAAATAAAGCCAAAAGAAAAAAGAATTTTTTTTCCTCTCAAAAATGGTCAAGTGTTGGTGGTGCAGGTATATATTCCTAAAATAAGTGACAACGAAACGTGATGCGGTGTGTCTTTGGGCATGTCGACAGTCGGTTGTGAAATAATTAAAATTTGACCAGTTACCCCCTCAGGTGTGTGAGGTTGGCAATATGGTGGTTGGTATGAACGACGAGAATACTGTACACAATGAAGCACCAGTCAGAGCACCAATTCATGCAGTAACAGTTGGGCATCAAGTCAGTCAAGTGAGGCCTGACCCAACACATTTATACCTACTATTACATTGGGACTCTATCCCTTTCTATTATATACGCTTTGGGTCCACTGGTTTTACCCCACCTGACACATTGAGGGGGGAAACACCCGGTAGTAAAAATTCCGAAGATAATAAATATATATACTATTTTTTTTCTCTTTCATATTCTCAAAATATATAACTATTAATTTAATACTGAAACAATCGTACTTTATCCTATCTTTAATTATTTTGAACATAGAAATTTCAACGACACATTGAATTGTTCATATTTTTGTATCTAATTAACTGATTTTTATCTTCAACCACTGAATCCTCATGGAAAAACGGTGGGTAATCGAATGACCTTGGATAAAATTATGAATTTTTTATATATTCCACCGAGAAATCGAATACAGTGACGTATTCTTATTATCTGATTACTTTCTGTATACAAGGACTTTACATAAAAATCAATTAATTTCAAATTAAATTCAATAAATAAATAACCCAACGTAATTTCGAATTTAGAATAAACTCTATACACTATTATCAATATAAAATTTAGTACGCTATGAATAAGTACATAATTCATCAAACTGACAATGTTCCTGTAAACTTGAACAGTAAAATAAAATAAATCTTAAGGGGAAATTTTAGGGAAGGTTATATATTCAGGGAATTTCCTGACCATTTGGGACCGTCTATAGTTAAATAATTTAGCCAGTTGTAAATTTTTCCTATTTCCAATACATCCCATATTATATTCCTTCATTATTGAGGATTATAAACGACAACATAAGTATGGACAGACACATGCGGGCCTTTCTTACCCACTACAACTAAAATGTTGGTTTCAGGTTGACTTTTCGGTCATTCACCTGACCATTCAACAAACTAAATTGTTGCATACATTTTCTCCTATTTACAAGTGTGACAGAAAGAATGAAAAAAAAAAAAAAAAAAAACTGGACGATGAAAAGAATATAAAATGAATAACAAACTTTGTAACGTTTATATATGTTTATAAACACACACACACACATTGGAATTACAAGTTTGATAAAGGAACAGAATTAAAAATAAAAAGAAAAAAAAGGTGACTATATATAAACCGCGTCATCAATGACGAAGAGTCAAACGCGGGAAGATATAGGAAGAGAGAAAGAAGAGAGACGGGGGATTTACAAATAATTAGGTAACCTCGCACAGCTCACACCAACTGTGTAAACTTTTCTCTCATACTTGGGTTATATTCAATTCCACCATATCGTTGTCGCTGTGTATATATATTTGCTTGTCGATGGAAGGCGACTCTCGATTGTCGTCTGTCAACTTGAAACGCAAAAAATTAATTCTCAACAATATCAAGAAATTATAATAATAATTGTTATCATTATTATTTTATATATTCATATAAGTAATACAGTGAAGAACTAAATGTAAGTGGTGTTTATTTCCATTGGAATAGAAATTCCAATGTTGCAATGGCATTGTGGAATTTTTTTTTTTTTTTTTTTTTCAGATACCCATAGATATTTAAAATTATTAATTTAAGAAGGGAAAAATACTTGATGTGACAGTGAAAAATTGTCAAACACAATTTAAAATCGATTTTCAATTCCGAATAATTACTAACAATGAAAAAAGGAAAAAATAGAGAGAGAGAGAGAGAAAAAAAAGCAAACAAACATTTATTCATTTTATTTTATTTTAATAATAAGAAATACGAGTGCAAGCAATAGGGCTATCTCACGTCGGTGATTTTCTCGGAGAAAAGTGGTCGACTAAGTCTTTATATATACATATATAAAAAATATATATGTATATATATAAGAGAAACAATCAGAGTGAGATAGATAGAGAGGGTGAGAGAGTAGCTCCGGAACACATTAACTGCAGGACAGGCACGAGTGCAGGGAGAATGAAGGTAAGGGGTGAATAGATGAGAGAACGAATATCCACCTCGCTTTTCTACCCCACTGGCGTAAGTAAACTCAACCTAACCAGCGAAGAGGGCGAAATCACCCGAGCGATTAGTCCCACGCATGGGGTGGCCAGCACGATGAAACAGAGAGAAAGAGAGGGAGAGAGTGCCGAGAATGAGAGAATAAAATAAAAAAAAAAAGAAAAAAAGGGGGAGGATAAGGATCGGAAATCATTCCACCCTCAGTTCAACTTTTCCCTGTGGACTATTTTCAGATTTGAAAAAATAACGATGCCAATGATTGAGAAGAGAAAAATTACTGGAAATTAGAGTTGAGTGAGGAGGATTAGAATTAAGGGTTAGTTAGGAAAATTATTTTTATCTTTGTATTTTTTTTTTTTTTTTCGTTGCTTTTTTTAGAATTAGATAAAATTATCAGGGAATTTTTTTCGTGGATTTTGAATGTGTGTAAGAAATGGAGAAATTTAATTGTTGGTACGATGGTTTGGATGTCATTTTTCGGAATTTTGTTATTTCGAATTGGCGAGCTGAATATATTGAAAACTAACACAACGATTAAATTCCAAAAGACGTCATTTTATTTGTGTCCGAATTTTCTATAGTATCTACTAAAATGAAAATCTTCCCTACGTAATTTCCATTTTTTTTTCCCACTGTAAAAATGTTAAAAAATACATGAAAAATTGACCATTAATTTTGTTCATCAACTGAAAACTTCTTCAAGATTTTCGTATTTAAATAACTATACCACAGATTATAAATACAACCATTCCTTCAATATCAACCCCGTGTGAAAATCATCACCCCCATGAGTTCCATTATAAATTTCCCCAATAAAAATATCCAACAATAAATTCGACAGAAAAAAAAAAAACATCGAAGATATTAATATCTTTCTCTCTAAAAAAAAAAAATAGCAGAGAAAACCATCATAAATCTGAACTGTCATGATTTCTAAATCCACCCTCCCATTGGTACATAACCAACCCCACCTTCCTGACCCAGTCAAAAAAATTACAATACACATAAATAAAATAATAAAGAGAGAATAAAAAATTGAATATCAGATAAGGAAAGTTGTGGCTTTCATTTGCCTATTTAGGGATGAATATTTCTATGCAACAATTCTCAACATATATATTACACATATATATATATATATATATATATATATATATATATATTTGTATGTATATATTTATATATGTAGGTAAACGTCGAGATTGCGTGTGGTATTTTGCTTGCGCGTGTTTCTCTCGCTAGCGCATTGCCGTTATAGCCCGATAAGTCGTGTGGAATGATCAAGATTCGTTACGCCGCTCTATATTTGGACGAATTGTAAGCATCACGACACACAATGCGTCTATCCTATATAACATAAATATATATATATATATATATGTGGACAAATGCAATATTTATGCGGTCGATTGAAAATATGCGCACACGTGTGTATATACATGTCTTCTATTCTCTGTTTCTCTATTTAACTTTTTATTTTCTTTTTCTATCATTTATATACATATATAAAAGATTACACACAAATACATATTTATAGTACACATTTTATATTTGTTTAATGAGATAGACATTGGTGATTGAGGTTAATCGACAATAATCAAACGAGAATTACTACTTGATTATTAAACTGAGATTTAATAAAATGAAATAAGTAATATAAATAGTGGAATTATCAGAGGATTTTTTTTTTGTTTGTTGTAACATCTTTGGATTTAATTATTATCACAGGAGAATTAATTATTGGAATGAAATTCTGGGTTAAGGGTTATGTAAATTAACCAATTGAATGACAACAAAAAATATTTGCTGTGTTGATATGTTGTATTGGTGTGTTGTTTAATGTGATAAAAAATATTTTGGATGTCTTTATTTTAGGGTGAATAAATAATATCCAAATATTTGAACTAGTAATACCAAATATATATACAGAGAAAAAATATAGCTGTGCATATATAATGAAGGGGAAGAAATAAAAAAATAAATAAATACTTATAAATAATAAATGAAAGATAATTAAGTGATACAAAAAAAATTTTTTCTAAAATATGTAATAAATTAAATCGATAAAAAAAAATCATCAAGTGTGAAAAACAATCTAATTAATTCCATAAAGTCCCCGACACTCGACGCCATTGCATAACAAATATATATATATAGATACATATAGATATATAGAAAGAGGAAGCGAGTACGCGAGATGAGGAGGGAATGTGCAGGGTATACTCGGAGTTCGGCGTACTACGTCGGGGGATGATGCTTTAGGGTGAGATTTAGTACCAACCTACGCCGCTTAGTCTGTGTAACCCACCCCATCATTTCACCCCACTCAAATACACACACATACACACACCATCAAATAATATATATGTACATATAGTTATGGGTTGCTGTCCCTTGCTACTCTCAACGATATATATTCACCGATATAGAGGTAACATTGAGTGTGCTAATATATCAAACGCAATGGTGGATTAATTTATCCGAGAATTACCCAGGTGATTATTAAATTGCAGAGAGATGGGAATGGAAAAAGAATATTAGTATTTCAACTTCTCGGCAACTTTGTTGAGGATATTATAAATTAATAGTAAATGTCAATGAAATTTCGGTATTACTATGTGAAAGTATATTTAATAAAACATAAAATGATGTGTGAATTATTTTTAATAGTTATTTCAAATAATCATAAATGTCAGACTATATATGTTATGTTATCATATTCAATTAGTTGGAACAATGATAAATACGGTGGATTGGTTCCAGTTTAATTATAAAAGTAGGTTAGAAATATTTGGTTTTTTAATTCCCCTGATGTCTAGTAGAGGTAATTATATATGGAGCAATTGAAACCTATACTGGAGTAACTAATTGTAATAATTAAAGAATTATTAATAACAGCCTGAAAAATGACATGTTTAAGTAGAAAAATGGTGTTTTTTGGGAAATTATTTCCTGAAGACCGGGTTTTGGGACCAGTGTTCCAATTTACCTGCTTTCACTTTGGTGAATTTCACTTTTATAACATTATTTTAATATTCTTATTTGCACTATGAAAAATTATCATCAATTTTTTCTGTCAATTCTCATATATTTGGGTAATGATTGACAGTTCATTTTATTTCCTCGACTAAGTAGATTGTGCCAATAGTTTGACTGTAATAATATTTATGTTTTACGTGTGGTAAATTACTTCATGCTATATAAACAAATTGTTTTTTATTTTCTTTTTGCTTCCATAGTTCAAAGATATATTATTCATTTTGTATTTCATTTTTTTTTCTTTATCTTTACATTATTTCAGTGGGCATCTGGAATTAGAGAGCGCGTCCCAATACAGATTGCTTCCTCGAAAGAAAACATATATAATATATAGTTAGAAGTCGGTAGATGAGAAAAATATAGAGGAATAGAAAGAGAGAAAAGTGAAGTAAACTCAAAAGAACGTCGGCAGCCTTTTATCTCATGTAAGTTTTAAAGCTTGAAAAGCTTCGGGTGACTCCTCGAAAAATCGACATTGCGGCACCGCTTTAAATGGGGGTCTAAAATGGAGAGGAAGAGGATATAGAATGAGGGATGGAAGACGTAGGAAAAGAGAGAGAGAGAGAGAGGAAGAGAGAAGGGGACCATATGCCCCATCGTTACTTGTCCCTTTTCACGTCCAAGTCCATTGGCAATTACATGAAGATAATAAAATTCTAATCTGAGAAATGTTTGAAGAAGGGCGTTTGAGCTATTAAAAAAACATCAAAATAAAATTTATCACTCTCGATATGTAGTTCATATACATTCATTTTGTTTTATGAATGGAGAATAATTTTTGTTTTTATCATTTTTCGTTATTTTTGACGTTTTGTTTTTTATTTTTTCAGAAGTTTATACCGAAAAGATATTATTGAAATTATATTTTTTTGATTTAATTTGACGCTCTTTTGGCAGTTGGGGTTGAATGAGAATATAAATTTAACTTGAGAGGTATTTTTAGTGTTTGATTGTTGGTGAAAGAATAATTCTGATTACGTATTCACTTTCGGTTTGAATTTTAATTTAAAATTATTAACAATTAATTATATACAAATTGTATTCGATTGATGGAAGTTGATATGAATGAAAAAACGAGTGTTATTTTTTCTTTTGATATCGATGGTGGATTAATAAGTAAGAGAAACGTCTGTACGTAATTTTTATTCATTCATTTATTGATTTTATTCACGTGAAGAATTTTAATGAGAATAAAAATTCATGGTAGGTTTATATATATGTTTTCAATAAAAAAAGTGAAATAGAATTCGTTTCAAGTTGAATAATAATCTTAATTCAATTACAATTATAGATTAAAATTATTTTTTACATTCGAGTTGAAATTATTTCTATGATTTTTATTTGAATCAAATAAACAAGTGGTTGTTCATTCAATTAATATATACATACTGATATAGAGTATAAGGGTGAATGTATATCCAATCATGATGTTGAAGGGGATTGTTTGTTCGTGGTGATAAATTGTTTGCTCATCATACAAACACACATGACATTGATTACATATTTCATAAAATTAATTTTCCCCCGGAACTTTACATTATAAAAATAGTAAGAAATACAAATACCCCAAACTTGATAACCCCAATAAATTAACTGATAATAAAAGTCACAACCAGATTGTTGTATTTCATCATTTTCAGACGTATAAAAAAATTTTTTTTTCAATTTTCATATTGAAAATTTATATCCAGATAATTTTTTTCGTATATGTAACCCCTAAATTTATCTTCAGCAACCCCATAACACTCCTGTACATCCATTTTTATATTAATATTCCCTTCATATTTGTTACAATAAAATTTATTTTGAAAAACAAAATGTTTCACTTACATTATTGTCTACAACAAACCCTAAATGATAAATTAAATAATATTAATTTATTCAAAGTGGTTAAAGACACACCATGAACCTGTGACAATCCATAAAAATTCACCCCAACATCAAAACACAACCGTCAAAAATAAAAATTAACTAAATTAACCAAACCCAGTACAATTACCCTGAAGGATTAAAACGAGAAATAAAAAATCCTCAAATAATAATCCATACATTTTCCACCTATAAACCATCCCCTAAAAGAAAAAATCCCTATTGTCTTTATTAGTAAAATTTATTTCATCCCCTAACTGAACAAAGAAACAAAGAAAAAAAAAAGATAAAGATTTTGACGTACCCGAGTAGAGGGTTTACTTTTCTCTTTTCTCTCTTTTTTTTTTTTTTTTTTTTCGTTAGGTCGATAAGTAAACGAAGTCACGCACGCAATGCAAACATATCCAGCAAGCGTTTTACGAGCACACCACTTGCACCCCTCAATTTCCCTTTACTTTCATCCATCTCTTTTTTTTTTTTTGGTACAGAAACATCCCCCTTACAACTTCCTCTCATTCTATGCCTGATATTCGCGTTAGGGATCGACACACAGCCACATAAGTGTCACGTACGCTCTTGTGTAATACATCTGTACTAGAATCCTATGTGTGTCCACACATAGACACACTTTTATATATATAAATATATATATATATATAAATACAAAACATGAGAATTTATATTTGTATTTGTACCTATGGTAGAAACGAAATAGGGGGTTGATGCAACACACATCGTTGTGTAACATCGAGGGAAAAAAAAAAAAAAATCCTTGTTATGTCAACCGTACCAATGAACGTACCTCTTCACTCTGCTTATCCATGATGTACTATATTTATATATATATATATGTGTGTGTGTGTGTATAAATATAGTACATTCATAGTGGAAGGTGCAGAGCTAGTGGTTAACAGAAGAGACACAACAAAAACTCGAGGGTGAATTTTAGTAGGTGTATTGCTCATGTGAAATGGTGCGAACGAAAGTACATACATACCAGTGTTAGATATAATTCTTGTTTTTATTTTGTCTTTTTTTTTTTTTTTTGTTGTAGTTGATTAGATGAATCATTGGAGTAGCGTTGATAATTCAATAGTGATATATCATTAGATAGTTTGATTGAAATACACAATTGTTTTATTTTTCATGTCATTTAGTTATTTGATTTGATTTGACGATTTAATTTGTGGGTTTCAAAATTTCACATGAACAATTACGACATTTGTCCAATTTTCATAATTGTAGTATAAACAATAATTAATTACAATCATCATTAGTGAATATGCATGGTTATAATAAATAGATACGTAACTCTGCATAATAAAAATTTTCATTACAAATTCCAAAATTATCTCACAATCATTATTGACCAAAGAAAAAAAAAAAAGAAAAAAAAAGCAAACCATAAAAACTATAATTCAAATTTTCATTTCAAATCTTTTGTATTCCCACAACACTTATACATATATACCCACATATTGTGTCAAAGTATCACCAAAGAAAATACACCCAGAATAATGCAATGAAACTCATCCGAGTGTGAGAAAAATTGTCAAATTGATTATTCATCATTGTATAATATTTTATTGTGTGACAAATTCTTAACCCACACGCGTGTCATTCCATATGTGGTCATTTGTCCCACTCATATCACACATAATCTATGACACATTTAAATCTCAAAATTACCACTCATATCAATCCATTACAACGATCATACTCATCCACCCTATAATAAACGCAAGAAAAAAAGAAGAATAAAAAAGAAAAAAAAATATAAACCAATTTAAATTGAATAGTATAATGATTGATAATAACAATTATTATTATCATTATTATTATTATATTTATCATTATGACTACTCAAGTGGTTGGATATAATATTTCCACCCATAAATCGCTTTATTCATATGTTAATTGAAGAAGCTATTTTAAATTCTCTGCGGTGTCGTTAATCCCCAATAAAAAACCCGTAGATGCATGCATGCGCACATCACATATATTTATATATGATTCACATTCGAGTTGGGGTTAAAATAAAAATGCATATAATCCCGTGGACAAGACAGCCGCACGCTGCCACGTGACTGTGTAAGTGTATATATATATATATATATATAAACGAGTGAGAGAGAGGGAGGATGAGCGAGAGATGGAAAGAGAGAAAAAAAAATTATAGGGGGATGTTTTCAAGGACCCATACTCGAAATGCCAAATGATTTTAGCCAGGCAATAGATTAATTGTGTGGTGAATGTTCAGGCATATATAAAAGAGAGGGTGAAATTGTATTTTGTATACACGTATATATATATATATATATATATATATATGAAGTATAAAATATGTGTATGAGTGTGTGAAGCATCGTTGTACCATGAAAGTTCAATGATGGATAGAATTATTTGCCGTATGGACATTGCAGAGTTCATCGGACAGAATGGAAAATTGATCACCAAATTTTCCAGTAGAAAAAACAAAAAAATAAATACTGGAAATTTGTTTGGATATTTTTTAGAGAATTTATTTACCACAATGTTTCATGATTTTTACAGATATTGTTGAAATATTGTGAACATGATGGAGTGATTATTTGCAAGAAATATTTTGGACCACAAGTATTCACATCAACGAAGCAATAATAATTCTCTTCTTCATAATATTCTGAAGATATCTGTGAGAAAAATGTTAAGATACTGAAAAATGTATTTTCCATTCATGCTATCTCTACTAAACTATTTCAAATCACATCATTCGATGCTCTAATTGTCCTCGGAAATGTATAAAGTGGCAATATAGCAATAATAATATTTATGTTTATTCCTCAATATAATTAAAATATTGAAATTGTTTTAGAATCAGTTTAGTTAATTATTCATATTCATAGGTATTTTTAAATACATATATAACCGCGAGAGCATGAGGATGGAATTATAATAGCTATTAAGTTTAAAAGCAATAATCGTTATTCTATTCAATGGTGTAATGCGTATATGCGTTAGTCATACATATATATGTAACTCTATCGCGACGACCCAATTATACTATCGACATTCCGATAGTCGCAGTTGCCATACATAATTTATTGCGATAATCCCATGTATATACATACATATATATTAAATTGTGTATGTACCATACACATATGATATCCCAGAACGAGCCAAATAACATCACAACCGCCATCTATGATTTAATATTCTCCGCATTTGACATTATTAAAAATCATCACGAATTAATCAGTTGATTAACTCGATTGAATAAATTACTTTCACATTTTAATTGTTATTTAATTAGGTATCACTTAATTGCAACATATGTCTCATTCATTCTGTGTAATTTGCATTCACACAAGTTGGGGATTCCCATTGTTATGTGGTTGGCGGGCCTGTCACGATAACGGCGGGAAATTTGAATCTTTCATTATGATAAATAAATATTTTAGATGAATTATCGTTTTTCACAATTTTAATTGACATTCGATAGAATGATTGGCTGTCATATTGACCAAGTTCAATCTTGACATAGTTGTGATTAATTTAATACTACTGAAATTTAACCAGTAAAATTTACGAGTTTTGTAGACCTACTTTATTTCAAAGCAAGCAACAATTTGTAGTAAATACCTAAAGAGATAATACCAACATCGACATCGAATTCTTGTTCATTCTAAATTCTCAGTGGTTACAAAATTTTGTCGTTGAAAAGAATTTGTTAATTGCATTGAAAGAATTTTCAATCGTGAACAATAATTGCAAAGAATGTCAGGCCATTCAATACCTCCATAAATAAATATCGCGTGCCAATGTATAGCATGTAAAATATTTGAAATAACGAACTAGAGACGAGACAAAAGGAAAGAAGAAAATAAAAGGCACAAGTGGCTTTAAATGGCTGTGATTAATATTGAGGGATTTGAAAGTGCTTTTGATGAAGAGAACATGCAAGAGAATGTACCACGTTATTGAAGGGGTTGTTGCGGGGTTGGTTAGCATACATACAAAAGTGGCAAACGTTGGAGAGACACGACGACGACGACGACGACGATGACGACAATAACGACGACAAGCAACGTTGTACACATTGGAAAGAGAGTTGGTTTCTCCCCTGGGTGTTGCTTGCGCGTATATAACAAAGCAACAGGTGTCCGTCAAACAGCTCGCGGCTACTACTACTATACACCACTAACACGCGATTCTTCCGTAATTGATTCGTCGTTTGTTGAGCCCCGCAGAGAGCAAACGTCGTGTGCTGTCACACTATATTACCGTACGCCACATTCACTGAGCGACAAATTGACAATAGCAATAAGCAAATGATTGCATAGTACCATACAAATCACACTTCAATTTAATTATTGAATAATTGACTAAATAAAAACGCGAAGTTCAATCACAAGTTAAATTACCATGAAATATATTTGGCATTTATGATTACTGTTGAATATCATCATCAGGGAATAACAATTATTTAAATCAAAACTATATGAAATTTAGTTCAATCTCAGTAAAATAATGCCTTCATATAAATCAACATCTAAAGTTCAAAATTTCTCACAAATAATTCTCCCTAAATCACATGAATCATCCGACAATAAAAATCAATATATAAAACCATCCAGATTAACAACATCATATGAACACAACGCCAGAAAATATTATTCAACAAATAATATCCTCAATAACACTTTGATTCATTTTCACATACAATTATTAAAGCAAATTTTATTATATTTCATTGCAAACATTTTTTTTCTCTATATACTTATATTCATTGACTGTATGTCATTAATGAAAAAGAAAATGATGGAGTGTCCAAAAAGAAAACCGGAAGTGCACAAAACCACAGAGTCATAGCAGTGAGAGAAATTTTTTTTCGAAGTAGAAATAAGCGTCTTCTCACCTGTCACTACGATATTATTGTAATCGAGCAACAATGTCAGTATATATTCACCTGTAATTTTTCGATATTTCACAAATTGTGGTCATCTTTACAAAAATATTACATTTACATTTGAATATAACTATGACAATGGACTTTCACTATCCCTATAATACTTTTTACATATCCATATAACATATACGTATGTATGTATGCTTGTATACATGGCAGTCAAAAATTCCTTTAGGCCACGAATTAGTGTGAAACGAGCCAAGGGTTTTGCCGTGGCGCACGGTCGGATAGGATGGTTGCACGGTCTGGCGACCACAGCACGCGACACCATATGGTCTGTGAGCCCTGAGCCCTCCTCGACATTGGTAGCCCCACTATCAACTTCTCCAACACAATTCCCCATCATCAAGATCCACCACAATAATTCTTGAACGCTCGTGTTTCACAAAACACAACAACAACTCTTTTCTTTTTTCTTTTTCTTCCTTTTTTTTTCCCCATACAATTTTTTTCCTTCTCATCCCATTTTTATTTTCTTTTCCCTCAATATAATATAAACATGCCAATGTCAATCACAATTGTCTGCAATCTTATCAGTTACTGATTCCAGATGTCTGTCATGTTGACTCAATGTCTAATCAACGCCACCGAAAACTTACGATAAAAAAAACATTTTGTATTGTTATAATTAGAGTGAATAAATATTCAAGATATCATTCTTGTAATTCACATTTTTCTTTGCATCTCATTTCAATATATAGTGCAGTAGTTCTATTTATTGAATACACGTACGAGTCGTAATTCCATCCAACAACAAACATGATTCTTGTTTGTCAAAGATGTTACGCGGCATTGGGTTGAAGAAAGAAAGAAAAAAAAAAAAATAAGTAGAGAAAGAAAAAACAAAGTAACTGGTATCGAATTACAATGTTTCAAACGTCAAGGTATATATACAATATACATGATTGAAGAAGCGAGAAAAAAAAAGATATATATATATATACATACATGAACGGAAAAGAAGAAGAAGTGGGCGGTGCTGGAAGAGAATTATAACTCGAGTAAATGTTAGTCAGAGGGAGCAGAAAAAAATATATATATAGTCACGTTCTTCGTGAGTGTAGAACAACGCGCGGGGCGAATGCGAGAAGGGTCCAAGAGAAGAGAGTGAAAAAAGAAAAAAAAAAAAGATGTTTGAAGGCAAAAAAATAAAAGAGAAATAAATGTTGAAGCGGAAAAACACTTTTAGGGTGGTGTGGTGAGATATGTATATGTACAAGAAAGACATAATGAAAGAGAGAAGAAGAAAAGAAGAGTGGAATGAGACTGTTGTGTGTGTGAGTATGAGAAATAATAATTCCTCATTGCCTCCCGGATAGATTTTGTGTTTGCGTAGGCGCGACCACCGCGTGCATGGTAAAACGATTATGCTCGTAGATTTCAGTATCTAGCATAGAATCTAGCACGTTTCAATGTATATACTGTCATAATGGCGCCATAGATTTCAATTTCTATGTTTATATATTTTCATACAGCTCTTTTATAATAATAATTTCCAAGGAAAATCTTTTGTTTTTTTCTTTTATTATAACTAACATATATATATATATTTATTTTATAAACTCACCCAATGCTGCGTTGTAACTACATCTCCATTCGCACTGTCTAAACTCTGTAAGAATAAAATAGAATGAATAAATTGATGAATTGGTTAAACGTTTTTTTGTTTGGATTTCAATGTTTTTGTTCTCTGATTTTTTCTTTTTCCCCCCCTGTTCTTTTAATGCACGTGTTTAATTTTTATCTTGGAAATTCAATCGTTTGTTTCGATTTAGAATATACATATATCACGCCAATGGAAACGTGACGCTGTTCTAATCATGCAATAATATTCCCAGTCATCCACATCGATAAACTATAAATATATCGATTTCTTGTTATACGCCAATACGAAAATTATTGAAAGATATCGTCGTTGCATTTGTGACACGCATATTGTTCATGTCGTGTGGTATTGGCACATCACGCGGTGCTTTCCATTACCAGGTCATGGTCCGTAAATAATTACTAACTGTGTAAGAAATAATACAGAAGCGCCAACAGTGTTGTAAAAATATGTAAATATATATTTGTGTGTATATTCCAATGGTTAAATTGTTGGCACTTATTCTCCTCTTTGTTCATATTTTTATTCCTTATGACATGCAATGTGTATCTTGAAGGGGCAGAAAAAATTGCGACAGCAATGATGTTCATCAATTTTTCATCTTTCAAGTTCGGAAAATTGTATTTTAATTTCCCATTTTATTTTTCGGTGATTTTCTTTAATTTACATGAGAAGATATTACTTCAAGAGTTGAGTAATTTTGTGTTCATAAAGGAGTATAGTCGTGTGAATATGGAAATTGAAATGTTACTGATGGGAATTTTGAATGCAATTAGGATCCAAGATATTTTTTGAGTTAGCGACCTGGATTTTTTGCAAACTAATGTACCGATTGATTTCAAACTCTACTCGTTCGAATCATATATGAATTCTACTTCGTACGAACTAGAATTGGAACTTTGTATGAGAAGACAATATTTTTTTTTTCATGTGTCAAACTAAAATAAAACAAAATTATCTTAAAAAAGAATTTTTTTTCGTCGAAAATCCTCATGAATAAAAATTAACTACAGAAAAATAATTATCCCAACTCTTTATACTTACATCTTTCTTTCTTTTAACCGCAGCGGCGCCTGTGAGAAAAACAAATACGTAAAATCGAATTAAAATCCTCCAATGAATAAAAGACGGAAAATTATAAATTAAATTTTCCAAATACAATGAAAAAATTAAATATCAACTTACCGGCAGAGGAATTGGGTAAACGGGCAGTGTTGCCAGTAGGTGTTGCGGGATTGGATGCAGAGGTTGGGGTGCTGTTAACCGAGGGAGGTGCAACCCCACGCGTACCGAAGGGAAAATATGGCGAGTCAGGGGGATATGTAGCACCCTCAACACTAGCATTATTATTACTACCACCACCGCCACCACCTCCTCCACCCGGCCCCCCGCCAGGGCCACCCGCAGTCGGACCAAACGCACCGCCACCGTACGTCTGAAACAGAAGCAAAACAAAAATGAATTATTAACGAATTGATATGAATCAATTATTACAATAGATGATAGTAAATTATATTTATTATTTATTCTATATCAACAAATTTATTCAATTTCATTGAACAATTTTACAACTACCAACTCTTTTTTATTTCGTATATCAATTATAATTATCAATCAAATAAATATTTATTAGAATAATAAATATTAATATTCATATTTATTTATATAAATGAAATTATTTCATGATGATAAACATGAAAGAGTGAAGAAAATTTATAGGCAAATGTTCGATAATAAATTATCCACCGAATTTTTTTATTTCTTATCGATTATACAGCGTGTTTGAACGATTACTATATACGCTATGATAAGATACGGATTCGCCTGATAAAATAGACAAAGTGAAAAGAAGTAAAAAAATTGGTAAATACACGTATAGATGCGTATATTTAATTTTTTATTACAATCCCGCTATGACGCATTAAATATTATTATCTATAAATATTTATGTATATCAGTACTGGCAATATTCGAATACTTTTTTTCAATTAGTTATATGAACTATGGGAATTGAGTTTATAATTTAACGATAATTAAAACTGTAACATTCATCATGATTATAATTGTTAAATTATATTATTTTTTTTCAATCTATTTTTAATTTTATAATGTTTCATTGACAATTCGTTCATTGAACAATAATTTATTTTCGATCTGAACATACTGGATTGAATTATAATTGTTCATTTTGAATATAAAGATAAATATTTGAATTAATGGAAACCTTCAAACGAAAAGTTTATGAATATTTTACAGTATTTACTCGAATATAAATACTGAATTGATATCAGGTTATTTGTTATTCATTGAAATTATTATTTTTTTTTTGTGAAATAGATATTTGTCGTAGCATTAATATATTCAAAAGAATTTATCTTCTGATAATATTCTGAACTATTTGAAATAACTTTGAATATTTCTTTTCGTTAGTTATTGTACATAAAAAAATTTGAACTGATCATTTATATTATCTCTATGTATTGTGTTAATTTTTAACTAATTATACAAATTTATTAATGAAAACCATAGTCAACATCAAACCTCTATTCGTTCTTTTTGCGTTAACATCGTTCGCCCATAACGATTTATAATCTGAACTATTCAATAATGCTTGAGAAATGATAATAACTAATGTCACAAATATTTGTATCCAACGATTTTAAATTGAGAACATTTTATCCCATCATATTCAATCAAGAATATTGAACTTTCTCGAAATCGTCAACTTCAAATTAATATTCTCATTATCAAAACTGTTCCAAGCTGATTTCTTTAACTATAACGTAAAAGATTACGAAATAAAATTGCATCCTTACATTCCAATGAAATATCCCAAAACAATTTTAAATATTACTTCTTAGATTGAACAAAATAAATATCTAATTGTAACTTGGATTGAAAAACAATTTAAACATTCGAATACTGAATCCATTTAATTCATGTTACTGATTATATTATATGAAAGAGTTTGATATTAATTTGTATATGAAGATAGAAAGATGTGACATCGGATAATAATTTCATGGAATTTGCCAAAGACGTTGATTATATAGTTATAGTAGAGGATGATAGCCCAGAAGCGCGAGAGACTTTATCCTTATTCCAGGATAACTTTTCATCCGGGCCAGTTAACCTCCTCCCTTATCCCTCTACTCGTCTTTCCTTTGCCTCTTCCACGCTCTTCGCCAAGACTAGGTATATGTACACTCTCTTCAGCTTTGTTTTATACATGGCCCAATGTATATGTATACATTTACATATATATTTTATATATATATAAATATATATATACGTGAGAAGAACATGACGAGCGAGCTGGGAGGGCGTAAGTGATATTAAAGTTTGCGGTCAGTGGCTTTCAACTTGAACTGAATACTCATTAACTTATTCGATTCATCCATAGATTTATTCTTTCATTTTCTTCTGCCACCGTGCACAAATTTCTTTCATTGATTGTGAATTCACTTTTATTTATAATTGATGAACTTTTCTGTTTATTCAATTCATCACTTTGAAATTTGTTAAATGTATAAGTTCAATTTTATTCATTGTTTCTTCTATTTAATTGTGCAGCTGTATTGAAAATTGAAGGATTGTTTATTTGTTCAATTCATTATTCCTTAATGTATCAATATTGAACTTTATTTATTTCCATTTTACATTGAATTTCACACAAATTTATTGTAATGACCGTACCAATTTTTCCCCAGGAAATATATACAAAAGTGAGGTAGAATATAATGAAAATTGAGAGCCACTCGGTGAAAATATCGTTCATGTCAAACTTTTAAGATTATACTGAGGGGTTACTCTTATACAACTTGAAAAAAAAAAAAAAAAAAAAAGAAATAGCAAGAGGAAAGAAGAAGAAAAAAGAAAATAATAGAGAAAAATAGAAAAAATTCCCGACTACCTTCAAGACAACATCTTTAAAAAATTCTCAATTTTTCATCATATTGTTCCCTCATCCAACAATATATATATATAAAAAAAAAAAGAAACATAAAAACAAACAAAAACTCACCATTCCATTGTCCATCGTCGAGCCATAGGGTGATTGGAAGCCCGGTTTTTCTGCAAGAGAAACAAAAAAAAACATCCAAACAAATTATTAACACTATCGAAGACAAAACCAAACAGAAAACAAGACATAAAATAACATTTCTTTTTTTTTCATCTCTTTCACATCCACCACAACCATTCCATACAAACTAAAAATTTAATATCAGCATAAACTGGCAATATATCATGATAAATCAAAAGAATATCCAGTTGATGCCAGCAATACTTACACACTCACATACACACTATTTTGTTTGCTTGAAAGCGAACGAGAAACGTGTAGAATACACGATAAGTATCCGCATTTCTCTAGCATAATATAACACACTCAATCTGTCTTACGTTAAACTCAACTATATCAAGACCAAGAGAGACTTCATTCAATATTAATATCACCATAGCCAATAGCTTTAAATATTCTCGTAGTGTATAAACACACACACACACATATGTATACGTAAACACAAGCTAAAGATTTATTGCGACTATGCGATATTAAAATAAAAAATAAAAGTAATATATATATATATATAATAATATTTTCTATAAATGTCAAATCCTCTTGTTGAGAAACTATACAAGCACAAATTTATATCAAAGGGTATACTATTATTCCTTCATGTATATATATGCATATTATATATTATATTAATGTATATATAATATATAGAGGAGTGAAATGGAGTTAGGACTGATGTCCAGTAGTGGGCCCCGTCCATGGCAGAGAACGACAATTTGCTCAGATAACTATGAATCCTAACAGTTTCAGCTTGTCTGTGACACATTCGCCGAAGCGTGGATGGACTCGCGGCAATATCATGCATCAAAGGACATGCCGAGGTACTGCAACCATGTCATCCTCAGAACATACTATGGTAAGCCCCGTTATGACGTACTGTCTCTCATAATTTATATATATATACGTCTGTGTATATTGCATGTTGGTATTTAGTGAATTAATTTACATGTATCGATTGATATAATTAGTGATGGAATTAATTGGTTTCTGAATTTTTTATACGATATAATTATTGATGTGTTGATGTTCAATTGAGTTTAATTTTAGGAAAACTGTTGAGATATTATTGAGTGAAATGGGAAATGTTGGTATAGTGTGATATTCAATTAATTAAATATGTGTTGAAGGAATTTTTAGGATCTGATGATACTTTATATTGTAGAATAAAAATTCAATTTTCATTTGGGGTTTTATGAAAAAATAGAAATAACTGCTCAATTCATTTTATATTTATGTTTATGTATGCTTTTTTTTTTTATTTATTTATAATAAAGATTGATTGGTGGTGTGTATGTATTTGAGGATGATAGATGATTTACTTTAATAATTACATTGGATTTGATGAATAACTTGAAATTGATATAGTGGTAAATTTGATTGTATTACAAATGTTTCTATTAAAATATCATTCTCTGTATTGTCATTGTTATTTTTAATTAAAATCTAATCGATGTAAACAAAGTATGCACTTCAAATACTCAACATTCCTTCGAAACCCAATCTACTACAATTACCGCAAACCAAAACAAAAAAAAAAAAAAAAAAATAAGTGAACAAACAAAAACGTGTTCATTCCTGTCACCAAAACTCAATTTTATAATTTTCCACTGCATTAACATTGCACACCGTGTGAGACTATTGCATAACATGATCGCCACATGTCTGCAAATTTGAAAAAGAATTTTTTCACAGTAATTTAATACAATACACCCCACACCAAGTGAGAACAAGAATTTTTAAATATTCATAAGACAATGCTCATTGTAGTGTTTAATAATTTCCAAGTATTAAATAGCGTCTGGTGTTCGAAATTTAGTTTAGCAAATATTCTTCACACAATACAAATTTCATTAAATAAACATTTGAAATAAAAACACTTTTTTTTTCTTTTTTTTTTCCATTCCCTCAAGTTTCAACCAGAGAAATAACCCACAGGTGAAGTGGCATCCAGTTAACCTTCAAACCAAAGACGCTTCACCTGCCACATGCTCATATACAGTACACTTTCCAATACAATCATGTACAAATATAAATTTCACATACATAATCTGCAAAAAAAAGAAAGAAAAATAAATCATTAAACTACATCCTCAATATTTTTTACTCCTTTGTAAAATAAAAAAATTAATTAATCGTACGATATAATATCGATATCACGTTCTGGTCAAATGATACACACATATATTATCAATTCATACCCTAACGGGTTTGAACGTGTATTATACACATATATATATATATATATATATATATATATATATATATATATATATAACTTCGTGTGGTCGTGCCACGCGACGATAAAAGGGTTCGCAGGTAAAATAAAAATTGAGAAGGGGTCGACCAGAAAGGAAGATGAGAAAAGAAAAAAAAAAGGAGAATGAAAATAGAGAAAAAAAATATATATGGCAAACTCGCAGAAGCAAACGAGAGAGAACAAAATATATAAATTTCGCTAAGGTGCCTTTGCCCTGTCAGAGGACCCCAGCAACCCCAATATACACGGTAAGGGAGGTTGGAGGGCGAAGGGGAACGTTTGCAACGTTGTGAGTGAACCCAGAACTCGAGAGACGAAAAAATAAGTTGAGAAGGGCTCAGGTAGCCATTGGTGCTCAACTCTATATATATAAACTAAGCGAATACACATAGAACATTTTTTTCTTCCTCTTTCCCTTCAACTATTGAACGAATAAATATAAGGAGTATAGTGAAGAGTATATATATATATATATATGAGAAGGGTGGAAAAAAAAGGGGCCCCACTGTGGACCCTTTTATAATCGAGGATGAACGACCGCGGTCAAAAAATTTGTAAGGCTTGCAGCTTGCATTTTTCATACGGGAGATATATGTGTGTGTATTCTCTTTTATTTAAAGAAGAAAAAAAAAATATATATATATATATGAAAATAAAATGGATACAGAGAGGGGCAGTATTGTATATCCGGCCATTCGATTGATCGCGATAAGTATATATATTCGAAGGGGAGGAATGAAGTTGAAGGCGGAAGAGGGAGGATATATGAAGGTACTCTCAGATTGTTGCATCCATCTTTCGTATAGGTGATTTTAAATTTGGACAAAAAATGAAATAAAACGAATGAAGATATAATAATGAAATGAAAATTTACCGTATTAATATTTTAATCTTCAGACTCTCTTTCAATCCATCATTATCGTGAATCCCATTATGGTAAAAATGGGGAGGTACTTCCGGTTGGAAAAAAATAATAAAGAAGGAGTAACCAATTTTTGTTTTTTTTTTTGCTTTTTGCTTCTTTCCTTTTTCTTTAATAAGTTAATCACATGTATATTGGACATTTAATTATATTTTCTTTTCTTAATGCAATGAAATGAGAGAGTGGACTCGATTTATGTACGAGTAGAACTTTCAATTCGATTTTTGTATGGCCATTTTTGGAGGCCTCAATACTTTCGTGGGGCCCCCAATGTACTCTACACACATACACAAATATATATATATATACTTGTGTCAAAGACACCCCAGTGGCGATGCACTCTTTCGTGAACAGAGGAAGGAAGAATGGAAGAAGAAAGAGAAAAAACAAAATCCGGATACACCGTTCGGTAGTGAGTCGAATGCGAAAGGTGTATATATATATATATCGAGAAGTGAAGAAAGGAAGAGAGAGAGAGAGAGAGTGGAAGAGGGCCCGACTGCCACGCGACCAGGTAACCAGTGGTGGGACGCGCGAGTTGGGGCCCCGAAAAAAAAAAAAAATTAAAAGAAAAAGTAAAAAAGAAATGGATTACAATAGCCGATGCCTTGCCAATATATATTTTTAATCTTCTTGTAATCTTTCACAGAATACCAAAATTCTTTTCACCAACTCATTCAGTGTATTAGAATTCAATTAATTAAAATCTAACCCTATTGTATAGTTTTATTTAGGGGTAATTTTGAAAAGTATATGTCTCTGTGTATTTTTTTTTTGTGGGAAGTACTTGAGAGAAAAATGTGGTTGTAAAATTGAAGTGAAATCCAAGAATAAATTGGATTAAAGAAATATCAATTTGTATAGAAACACATGTTTTGGATGTCTCGGTTTTGAATTGTATATTTTTGTGATGTAATTGGTCAATAATTATTTGTTGCTCCGATTGAGAGTATTTATTAATGTGTTTTGTAAACTAAATTTGGAAATACATTAATTTTTTATATATGGGGATAATTTAGAATTGTAATTATTTATAAATCCAAATTTAAGATTGAATAATATATTTGTCAAATGTGAAATAATTTCAGGTATTAATTAAATTTATATTCTATTTTTTCAATTGAAATTATTTTTTATCTATGTTCGAAAGTAAAAATCGGTTTTGAAAACGATTCAAATCAAGTCTTACAGATTTATTTCGTGCAAAGAGCCAACTCACTCGAGCAGTATTCAAAATCTGATCGCATTATTCTCAAAATTACACTTTCAAGACAGTGAACACCATAACTCAAAACATAATAATCCAATTACCATAACTTTCTCATAAAATAAGTCGTAACTGCTGTCACTATCATTATATATAGCCTTCTCATCTTTAAAAATGCCAATAACAACATAAATATAAATAACAAATTAACATATAAAAATATAGCAAACATAATGAAAAAAAGTCCTACAGAACCAATTAATATCTTCTTCTACTTCCCCAAGTAACGCCAATAGAAAATCCCTATTTCATTCACCCCATCAATATCCAATCTATCAATAACCCAATCATCATCATCCACCCCCCAGAAACTAATTTAAAAATAATAATAAAAGCAAAAATAACTGCACATATCTATACATGAAAATATTGTGAACGATTATATGTGTGAGCACCACGGAGAGTTAAAAAAATAAAATAAGAAAAAGAAAATAAAAACGAGAAGCAAAACGAGTCGAAGAGACGCGCGGCGGCAGGAAGGTTGAGGACGAGGGACAGAGGAAGAACGTAAAGCAAAGAACAAGTAAAAAAAAAAAATTCATATATATATATATATATATATATGTATATATAAAAGAAAGAAAGATCGTCCGTTGCACCGTTCGGGAGTAAACGGAACGCGCGTACGTGTATTTCGCTGCTGCTGCTGGCGCTGCCACGCGACCAAGGGACGTTTGGTGGGGAGAAAGGACCCCGCTCGCCAGACAACGAGAGTAGTGCCCCAAAGTGGGAGCGGTGGCGGCGTAATGCGACGGAGGGACGAAGAAAAAAGCGGTAGATGGCGAGCGTGGCGCGGCCAAGTGGGGAAAAAATACGAATGCTCGAGGGGAAGAGAAAAAGACTGAAAAAGAGTGAGATGAACGACAATGACTGGTGGTGGTGGTGGTGGTGGCGGGCCGTAGCAGCTGTCGTTGGCGGTGCCCCCCTTCGCGTTACACTAGAAGGGGCCCAACAGAGGACACTGGCGTAGGGCATCAGGGCCCACGGACCCAAACAGTGGTTCTCTATTAAAAAATATGTATCTATATAATTTCTTTAAAACTCAATTATATTGTTCATATCATCATTTTTTATACTAAACAATGTTACTGATTGTGGGAAAATTATTAATGAATTCATAGAATAGTGGGCCTGAGAATAGAACCGGAAATTTGGAAATAAAAAAAAAATCTGCATGGATTCAAAGTGAAATCATCTTTGTTTCATTTAATAGTGATATTCGAGAAACTAATGACGCCTGTATACACATAGTAAACAATACTATACCCATGGGTCTGATAGCGAAGTAATGGAGAAAATATCCCATAGAAATAATATCAAGAATCATAAAAAAAAAAAAATTCGAAAAAACAAACTAGATTTCTCATGAGTTTGTTTCTAGTGGGAATTTTTCCGACTGAATCGGGGGAGAATTGAGGGAAAATCAAGGTTCTGACCTGCCATTAAGGCACGTCCTAACTAGGACCGTCTTAAACTTTCCCTCAATGTCATCTCTACACCAGCCACCTAATAATATCATTGCATTCTATTCATTCAATAAATTACATTTTATCATAAACAAAATGAAAAATCCATCAGTTAAATATTCCCTTTCATTAATTTAAATCCCAATCCCCCCCCTCAACTGAAGCAAGAAAAATAAGACATTAAAGTTGATGTTGAACCAGTAATAAATAAAATTTCATCCCTCAAAAAAGCCTAAATGTTAAATTAAAAAATTTCAACATCCACATAATTATATTATTTTGCTTATTTAACGTCACGGTGTAACGTACGAACACCACACATATATATATACACACCAAAAGGTGGTGGACGACGTTATGTATAAACGTAAAACGCAAACGCGTGCCTCGGCACGTGACCCGCACGTGCGTCCCCGCACGTCTTTACCGTCCGCCTCCACCTTTTTTTTTTTTTGTTCTTCTTTATACTCGCGACTCTCTCCATATATACCTCTTTATCCTCTCTCCTTTAGGTTTATAATTCTCCCTTGTCTTCCCGTATTTTCATTCACGTGTACCATGACAAACTGACTGATCTAAAGATATATATTTCTCAAGACCCCATGAATATATATTCTTCCTTTTCACCCTTTACTTCTTCTTGTTATTTCTTTTCTTACTTACAACAAGCCCATTACCCTTTTAAGCAAAAACCCGAACACGTTCAACAGGTGACTCGCCCACTCACACTCTCATATCTCTCTGTTGCCAATTTACCTCATTCACCATCGTCCGTTCACTTCAAAAGGCACATTAAAAATTCATAAAATATATAATTGTAATCGATAAATACCTAACGGTTTTTTGTTTACTCGCTGATTTTTTTTTTTTTTCATTGATCTCCTGTTGTTCAATTAGAAAATAATGAAAGTGTAACGTGTGGGTGGTGAATTTAATTTATTAGAGATTTATCAGTAAGTATAAATGTGATTCACTTTCGTTAATTTATCATTGACTAGCGAGGATTTTTTATTATTAAATATCAAACTGTTAAATTATTCATATTATAGCACCGAATTAATTCCCATCAACCCTAAAAATCTAATTTAAAATACCGAATTAACGACAGTCCCACTGTGACACCACACTTCAAAGTATAAAATAGTTCTCGAACCAAAAAAAAAAAAAAAAAGAAAAATATATATACCAAACAGAAATTATATAAACTCCTATGTCAACATTTAATCTCTTCTTCAAATCGTATTTCACATTCACTCATTGATAAAAATGTGAAAGATGTAAATAAAGGAAAAAATAATGCGTAAAAATACAGAACGTGAAAGCAAATGGATGACGTCAAAACAGTGACACCTGCCAAAAAAAGAAATAAAAAAATGAACGGCGCCAGGCCAATGGCACGAGCAAACTCACATTATATATAATAATAATAATAATACTAATAATAATAATAATAATAATAAAGAGACGAAGAGACTAAAAAGCCAAAGGGGGTGCATGTTATACACTGTACAGTATATATACAGTGTATGTTGGCATGCGGGGCCAGACTCGAAATCTCGCCAGATGTCTATTTCCAAAAAGGCAGGTCGTGCCAGGTTATATTGGCCCCGCTTGTGTCCACGACCTGGTGGCACATCAACACAGGTGCTAAAATCATATTTCTCTATATACCCATATGTGTTTTTTGTTTATTTTTTATTTTTTTTTTTCCTTGAGGAATTTAAATCAAAAATCCAATCATCATATTAATTTGATAATTGATTTATTTATTTCATGATTTTCATGTGTAATTAAATGAAATTTATATTTTTATTTCACTGTATTTATTTTTTATTTCGCTCTTTTTACTACTTCGATTTCATTTATTTGGTAGAGAAATAAATTCGTTGGTTGAGAACTGTGGCGAGATGACTACGCCAATGGCTAAAGGGGATATGGTGAGAAAGGGAGAAAGAGAATGAGGATATACCAAGGATCCTTTTTAGCAGGGTGGTAGTTGCAGTCGAAACTAAAAGACACGACTGCTCTCTGTCGATGAGAAGATATATGTGTAGATTTATTAGAATGACAGCAACCCAGCATGGGATTAACATGTGTAGAATCTTTTATATTAGTAAAAGAAAGAAGAAAAAAAAAAAAAAAAGAAATGAAGAGGGAGAGAAGATGAGAATAAAAAAATTTATGTCACATATTTTACTGAAATGTGATTTCTGTTTTTTTTTTTTTGCATTCATTCATTTTTTATACTCATGTTTATTCACTTTTACTAGTTTATTAATTAGTGATAAGTTAAATTTGTTAATTCGTATGTTTGTTGGGATGAATTTTAAGAGGAGCAGTCATGTTGAAATAATATAATAATATATATAAATAAAATGAATAAAATTGAGAAACAAACAAATTTGGAATGTTACAAAACTGAATGTGTAAATTTTGCTTTTTTCACTCTCAAGTGAAGCATTTTTTGAATCATATATTATTCAAAAATCTCGAAAGGGACAGTTACTTGAGAGAGAAGAAAAAAATACGCGACAAACATAAACAAATAAATAAAATTGAATATAAAACGGGTTTGGAATTTGCAAAAATATTGACACATATATTTACAATAATCTTCCATACAAGAGAAAGTTGAAGGTTTTTTTGAAGCAACAAGCAAGCAGATGTGTGTTGCTCGTCTTCTTACGTTCTTATTGCCATTCGGAATTTCTACATACCCCAAAGAAAAATTCTTCAAAAGAAAAATCTCCAACAAAACACAAAGAGCATAAATAAATAATCCAACAAAATCCTCATACATATTATAAACTAAAAATAAATTCTAGAATTACCAAGAAATATAAATATAAAAAAAAAAGAAATGAAACGTACATACATACATATATACTGATAAATAAATTCCGTTATATTGGAGAGTGATAAATATATATGGCGATTTTTTTTTTCTTTATTCCAACAGCAGTCATTATAATTCCATGGACGTGTGCGAGGCGCGTGTGAGGTGCGAGCGAGAAAAACCAAAAGAGAATAAAGACACGAAATACACGAAGGTAGAATAAGAAGAAAACGAGAAAGATGAAGTAAAAAAAAAAAAAAAAATCGAAAGAAAAAAAAACACACGAAAATGAGAGAGAGGGCGAGAGGCAGGTGCATCACGGTGACACTCCCTCGGTTATATTTCTTATGGGTGTACGAGAGGGGAAAAGTCATGAGTGTGTTGTGTCTGGACCTCATTTATGTAGCCAACAACTTTACAGTAACTGTTAAAAAATTTATATATCTAAAATAAAATTACCTATTTGAATTCAATCCTCCATAATAACTCGTTAGAAAAAAAAAAAAAAATAGAAAAAGAAATATATTCTATTTCTAATATTGAAAGTAGCTTAGATAAAAATTAATGTTCCAAAACGATTGACGGAATTTACATGGAATATTTTAGGAAGTAATGATATATATATATATATGTAATATACATACACACATGAATACATACGTATAAATTTATACATATATTTATTCACGTCGCTGCAACACACCTGTCGAGACGAAAGATCGGCCAACCAAGATTTCTCCTTTTATATTCCAGATTGCCCTAACGCAACCCTCAACTCGCCCATCATGTATATATATAACGATATGATGAAAAAAGAAGAAATGAAATAATGTAAAAGAATAAGAAGAAAAAAAAACAAAAAATCATCCAGAGAGAGATGATCACGTATACGGATATTTTTAGAAACTCTCATCAGGATAAAATCCCCATCTATTTTTGGACATTATTCTCATTATTAAATATAATATTGTGGTAAAATAAAAGCACAGTAACTGTCATGAAAAAATAAACTAATAAATATATAATTCAATAAAAAATATCAAATCACGTATTTTTTTTAAATTGTAAATAAAATAAATTGCAATGGAGAAATAAAAAATTTATGCTATAACATGTGGGGGTTAATTGTGCCCGATTAATTACATACTTGACCATGCAATTTAAATTGCTCTCAACTATTCTCAACAACGCTAAGTGTATGGATATATATATATATGCATGTATTTATTTGTGTGTATATAAAGTCACAATCGACTTCAAGTGGCTCAAGTCGCTAAAGAATTTACGAGCAATCGAGTACAACGTAAAATGAGCAAACTTGAAAATGAAGAAAAATAAAAGTGAAATAAGAAAAGATGGATGGAGAGAAAAAAAAAAATACTAATGAAATTTTGTCGTGATATTTACTTTGATGAAAATAAATAAAAAAAAGAAAAATAAAATAAATTACGTACGAGATAAATTGGTAATTAAAATGATTAAAAAAAAAAAAGAAAAAAAAGTAGAGAGTTACTGAATGTAATAAATTACCAATGTGATGGGCAAATTTTGACAGGTGTTTTTGAAATCGTGATGCGAAGACAAGATTGTAATTAAACAATGAGAAAAAATAAAAATTAATCAAGTCGCGTCCTCGATTCAATTGATGATGAATAATAAGAGTGAACGAGAGAAAGAAAAAGACATTTAACACGTGGCTTTACACATTAATTTGTTAATATTTATATACAAATACATACTTTTATGTATAGAGATATTAAATTGAAATTGAGAGACACTGGCAGTGCAATGTGATGCACGTTCGCGTCCATATACCACACAAAATTCTCATCTTCTACATTCAACAAGGCAGGTGTAAGCAGTCGGTCGAGAGAAACATTAAATAAACTTATATGGTGTTGCAATGTGACCAATTTAAAGCTCAAGAAAAAACATTGAATCATTCATACATATATATTTTATCAGCAAACTTTCAGTGTTATCTTGAAAGCTCGTGTTTAAATAATTATTATGTCAATTCTGTCTTTATTATTCTTCCAGCTACATACCTATCAATTTATTTATTAAAAAAAAAAATTCAAGAGTATAAATTGTTTGAACAAGAATTTTTTGATTCGAAGTATTTCTGAGCAATAATTATTACAATCTTCTCTACATCATCATTCTAAGAATATTAATTTTGAAATTATTCAATTGGTTCCAGAAATAAGACTGAAAATAATTTTTCTCGCAATTACTTCTCATATCTCCCTACGCATAAATATATTGTTTCAATGATTAATTAATTCCATCAATAGTTCCATCATTTCCAAATTTAAAAATTTATTTCCATTTGAATAATTATCTCCATGCTGTGCCCAATTAATTATTTTTCTCATCACATAGGTCCAAATATTGTTTGTAGAGTTACGGGATTAATTCCATAAATAATTGCAAACGTAATTATTCGAATGTATAGGCATTCATCATCTAAATATATATATATATAAATCCTATCTATTGCCTCAAAAACAAATAAATCCCACATATCCACTCAAATACAATATTCCAATCCAAAAAATTCCATCAACTGAATAATCATGTAAATTTTATCCCCAGTATGATCCCAACTATATCCAACATTTACAAATATCGATTCCAAAATAACCACCTCAATCCCTCAAACATCCCTAACCTCAATTCTCCCAAATCCACGAAATCGAAACCAAAAAATTATCCCAATTCTTTTCACATAACTCCAAAACGAAAAATCAGGAATAATATTGATAAAAAACTAATGAAATCTATCCCAATAAACAATTTTCCTTTTCGCAGAACAAATTCTCAAAATCCTGCGATTCAATTTTGAGGTTAGAATCGCCAATAATTATTTCATCGCCAATTTTCTTCTTTCATTTACCTCGTACAAAAAATATAATAATATTTATGCAATAAAAATGCAGGGGTAGACTACATTTAGTAGATTTACACTGCGGATGAGCAATATAAAATATAATCGCCCAACATAGGTGGCAGCACTATCCAACACATTGACAAGCAAGAACCAAAACACAGGCCGTGCTTGGTGGCGAAAAGAAAAAACATCTTCACCAGACAGTTTTCAATCACACGTAATTATTAAATAATAATCACAATAAAACAATCTAACAACATAACCTATAAATAAATCGAATATTGAACAATTTTGTCCACCTAATAATAATTGATTTAAATAATAAATAAAGTGTGACGATGGTAATGAAATCGAAGACAAAATTTGCGAGAAACACACACACGGGTGCACGCACACGCTCCATCAAACTCGTGTTTATTTAATGCACATCAATACGATTTAACATAATAACATCACATTATTATTATTATTTAATCACTCATATATAGTTTAGTAACACTCACCGGGTTGTTTGTTGGCGATTTTATTGAAGCAGTTTTGAAAAACCTCGTAGAGATGCATCGGCTCGTCGTCGCTGGCCGCCATGTTTCCGAACTGTCGGTTTCCCGGTGCGGCCACACGCGGAGCCACCCCGCACCCGAGACGTCACGCACACAACTGAACCCTGCAAATCATATATTTAACCCCATATAAAGATAGAGAGTGCAACTGAGACAGATATAGTGCCAAATTTTAAATATGTATCGCGATTGTAGCGCTCTTTCAATTGAGAAATAGGGTTAGGAATATTGGGCGCCAATATTTGAAGTTCGACAAGTTTGTTTTGTTTTCTATAGGTTTCCTGGATTTTGCAGGCTGATGGTTGGATTAGATTATTGAATGAATGAATGAATGGGGTGATTCTGGGTGGGTTGTTGTTCATGTTTGATTTTTTTGTAGGGTGTTGCATTACCGACTGTTCAACAGTTGATTGATTCAGAATTTTTGTTGATTTTTAATATTCATCAAGTATTGTTGATGAATATATTTGAAAATTCCAATTGCTTGTGGAGTCTTATCATTCGCAACTAGAATTATATTTGCATGAGGATAATAGAATGATAGTTATATATACATATATATATATATATATATATATATATTTTTTTTTATTTTAATTATTTCATTACAAACATTCGGAGTGACTTCATAATGTCATGGCAATTATTCAGTTGATCATGCTGAACATGGGTAATGTCAATAATTATTTAAGAATCATTTTACTTTTATTTTATCGTTCTCTGATAAATTTTCAACATTCTACTGACACTTTGTGATCAATTGATCGTTCGAGCTACAGAATTATATCAATACGTGTGTTAGTGTATATATTTGAATTTGTAACACGACATAATGATATATATTATAAAAAATATTTAATATAGTCTTCTGGTCTAGTTGATAGATCAAATTATTGTGAAGAATTTATTGTACACATAATTTTTGTCTTTTTTTTTTCATTCGTGTTTTTGTTCATTTGTTATACAGTATAACTATAAAAATTTATTTGCACACACGTTTTGACATTACTTGGTGCTTCAGAGAGAATTTGAAAGATATGTATGAGAGTCAAATATCGTTTGTTATTAAAAATTATCAATGATAAAAATTAAAGTTAGTGCCGCTTTGTTTGAGTATATGAAACACTCGCTACAATTGTAATCCATAAATAATTTATATAATTGCTAAATGTTCACTTCATTTTACCCAGCTATTCTGAATTTTTATTCAATTATACGTATAAATAAATTATTCGTCCCAATTAATTTTTATGACTGATTTTTTCTTTTTTTTTTTTTTTTCGTATTCTAAATTAATTATACATATACCTTACATATTTTTAAATCCCAGTGAAATCATTATTTTGCGGTACTGGATACGATATATCTTCATACTGTTGTCTTCCAAAATCTGCTAGAATTAAAATTACAAAAATCAAAACAATAACAACGAGGAACAAAAATTCTCTAGACAAATTTGTCTTCAATACACAAAGGGAAAATTACAATTACAATAATATAAAGGATTAACTCACCAGGACCAGATGGATATAGTGTCGCCAACGATCCATTTCTCGCTTGGCCAATTTTCAATAAATATTTGCACGTTATTAATCGTACAATTAAATTTATAATCATGATTGCGCCACTGAATCTCTCAGCAGGATCTACAAGTTGGTGGGATCAGATAGATACATCTTCTGCAGCATGTTTCAGGAGGTAATAAAGAATCATGACTGTTTTTTTTTTGCCCCGAAGCAATTGTTCAATATTTCTTTTTTA
This sequence comes from Zele albiditarsus, assembly GCA_958496275.1. NCBI lineage: Eukaryota > Metazoa > Arthropoda > Insecta > Hymenoptera > Braconidae > Zele > Zele albiditarsus. The sequence goes on from OY292415.1 coordinate 5,642,070, forward strand.
CATCATTACTTGTTTCTCAATATTTTTTTTTTTTTGCTTTTCTCTACTTATAATTAGTACACAATAATCATCATGATTTGTTAAATATTTGTCTCGGGATAATTGATAACTTACAGCGATCTTCGAAGTAAATTGCCAGTGTGATCACGTCGAACAATATTGACAATACATTTATGAGCAGCGCCTATGCAAAAATAAAAATCAGTATCAATTAAATAATTAGAGAAAAATTGCTTTTTTTTCAATAATAATACTCACAAACTGTAGCGGTTCATCTGATTCTATATTCTGCACTGCCCATAATAAGCAACCGAAGAAGAGTAGATTGTAAAACATTGCTGATTGTGGGCACCAATGTCCTTGAAGTCCCCTAAAAAAAATTAAAAGTCACATAAAAATGGTTATAAAAAAAATATATTTATCAATTTTAATAAATATTTCAACACCGCAACAATGAATACTCTCAATTAATCGAGGTGAAACAAATAAATATAAAATAATTACCATGTTGTGAGAATTAAATGTACAGCAAAGATAATCTGCAAAGTGAAAAGAAATAAAAATGAGTCATCACGTGACGACAATTATAAATCGTATATCTCTTTGTCTAACATACGCCCACATGGATTTTAATACAAAATACAGACAATCACCAATGAATATGAAGACATGAAGAATCATATGTTAAATATATGCTTATATATATATACAATCGGAATTGATTTTTTTATCGCGAAACCTGTCTTGTGTTTGCGATATGCCATATCATATTTCACCCTGATTTCGCCCCTGTCATATATATATATATATATATATATATATCATTATTATATAAAAAACTGATGATTAAATAATAAGAAATAAAATTCATCGACCATAACCCTATTCAATTATTTATTCTTTTTTTTTTATTTATTTATTTATTTATTTATTCATAAGAAGTATGAATTGAAGTTGAATAGAAAATTGCAATACAATAAAAAAATATATTCTTTCCTGATGTTGAATAATTGTTTTCTTCTTATTTGTTTTGTTTTATGCAACATCATAACAACGCAAAATTCAAATGCGTAAATACCATTTAATGATGCAAGTAGGCATATTTATTCTTATTATATGTATACATTATGAATGAAATACATACCTTAAGGGGATAATGCGTAATGCTGGATATATCCGGCATGTTTATGTATTGACAATAATGATAAAGAGCTGTATATGATATATGTATAACCAGTAGCGAGCGATAACAATGTTCAAACTTGACACAATCCTAATTGGACAAATGTCAAATAGATAATAATATTTTCAGAGCTGTGTTATCGTATACCTTGCTCCTTTCTTGACTTAGTATAGGACACTAGTTCATGTATATGCATTGGTAAATGTATGTATATGTTTGTTTGTTATATGAGATACTGAAATGTATTTGTGAATGTGGGTGAGTGGAAGATTGCGGTCGGCCATGATGTTTTGTAGTGGACGCCATCTGTATTTTGAATGTTGTCGAAACGCGCGCCACATAACCTCAAATACATGTAGAATTCTGTGAAATAGATAGAAATTCAAGTTTATAGCGACAGTGACAGTGATAATAATATATCTAGACAGTAAAATCTGTTAGGAAAATAGATATTTGGTCGTCATTTAAGTTTAAAATCGTTGATTCCACAATCATCTATCTTTTCAAAATACAATCATTCATATTTTCATGGGAAAACCACCAACAAAACGATAAATATAATAAATCGCTTTTCCAAATCTAAATGAACGAACAAATTCTCACATGTAAATTAATTTAAAAATCGTACCAATACAATTCGAAATCTCAAAAATCAATATGGCGCCGCTCTCTTTCCTCAATAACACTCACAGATGGCGCTATATGGCAGAACCACCAGCACCAACCGCCAATTGAAAACTCCCCATAAAAAAATTCATCATCACAATTCCAACTACATTTTCATGCTCTGCATGACCGACATAGTCATGTTGGCTAAAATGGCGGTGCTTGCGGCGAATTTCTCTCTCATCTGTATATGAGAAGAAAAAGAAAGAAACAAAAAAAAAAGTCAACTCCCATATCACATCAGTTGATTCTTATACATCGAGTCAAATCAAATCGTAATATTCCCACCCAAAGTGATAGTGATTTTTTAGGTTATACAACATACAAAATTAATTATTTCAATTCATTCTCATATCGTCAACACAATCCCTCACACATCACAACTCATACGACAACACTTCTTCATTTTCATCTACGCCAACAAATAACACTCCACCACCCCTGAATTCACCACACAGTTTCACCACCTACCACACTCCAAAACTCCTTCATAAAAAAGAAAAAAAGGAGAAAAAGTGCTTTTTCATTTTCATCCTGGACATGGGACTATTTAATTATTGAAAACGTGGTGGTGTGTGTGTATGTGTATGTGAAACTCTTGGTGCAACATATACAATCGTAAATATTAAATGAAAATTATATTCATTTAATTAGGAAAAATATAATCACAGTGTCGCTAATTGACCTTATAACCTCATTCTTCAACCAAATATTATTCACTGTACATTAATTACATACTCAAATACACAAATTAATCATCAAATGATGACCCAAATGATGACAATGTTGCTATGAAATTGAATAAAATAATTCACAAATGATTGATTGTGCAACGTTAAAATTTGAAGCAAAATCATTTCCGATTGTTGGGATATTATTTGACAATTATTAATCACCGGATTTCATCAATACATACATCCATAAATACACATACAATAACGGTATACAATTGTGATTGGAGTTTAATTTATTAAATCATTACCGAGGGTTTCTTGATAATGGGGCCAAAGACTCATCGAGTTTACTGAAAAATATAGAAAATAGAACGAAGAAGAGAGAAATAAATTTGGGATTAATTTGTGTGATTATTTGAAAGAAAAAAGAGCAAAGCGATAAATTACATTTAGAACCTGGTGTATTTTGTTGTTTTTTTTTTTAGTCCTCGGGTTACGCCATGGCGTTGAACCCAAGGGACATGGATGGCTTTATGCCACTTCTATCAAGCGCAGACATCAAAACTAAAATGACAGTTGGTAATAATTTATTGGCATATCTTGGCGATACATCAAATACAATTGAGTGTCAGGATATAGGATTGTTCATTGACAATGTTATTCCATGGCTGGGAAATGGCAATGCCAAGGTGAGTGTTTTAAAGAAACATATTCACTCTTCTACAATTTAAAATGAATATTGAATGTAAAAACACTCATCAAACTAAAAAAACAAATCTTCTATGTTTTGTCTTTTTTTTTTTTTTTACATTGAATTGCATTATGTAATTGAATGAGAGAAGTCTGGGATGTAGGAGAGATGTAAAGAGATATTGTTGATGTCTTGAGAGCAAAAGTTGCATCCAGTCATTGGACTAATATGGGTGAAAAACTTTCACACCATTTTAGATTTATAAAACTCGTTCATGAGAGTGATTGAATTGAATAAGCACAAACACACAGAGTATATGTATTTATTTCTTCTTACTCTACACTCTATGCTATAATTATTCAATATTTTAAATAGTTTGTTTACTACGACGCGACACAAAATGAGTATAGAAAGAAGAAATAATAAATACACATACAGTGGAATAATTTGATCAATTTAATTTCTTGATCTTATGCACGCCCACACGAGCATTCGTATGTAAAGAAAGTGAAGTCCATATGTGTTGTCTGTGAGTTCAATCGTTCATTGCTATATTTATCCCGGCTTTTTATGCCACTAACACCAATACGTCGCCATAGAGATATCATTCATTTTTATATTTATATAAACATTGTATATCTAAATACAACTATGATGAATAATCATTGTTCTCGATAGTTTAATTCATCATTTTAAAACTAACAATATCAATTTCATTGATATTTACTAATTATTTATAAACAAAAGTTTATAAAACATATTGAATTGGTGTCAAGGTCGTATATTCCCTCTGCATTGTCCTTGCACAATCCATTCCTTCTTTATTATTTCTTATTTTTTATTTCTTTTTATTTTTCCATCTCCACTACTCTCGCATTTCCTTGTTTGGTTTTCGACTGTGACGTCAACTGAGGACTCGTTTCCAGGCGGGGACATAAACGATTGTCGCTTTCGTGCGATTTAGAAACAGAGAACTTTTTTCATGAGCGTCTATAAAAATTCGCTTATAATATTCCGTAATAAAATTTTTATTCACATTCAATTTCACCGGATTTGAAAAAATAATAATAACAAAATTACCATTGCTTTTAGTTTTGTATTTTTACTTATGCAAAATCTGTTTTACCCAGTGTCATTCTACTTTATTTAATCTTGTCATACCACAAGCCTATTTAAGGGCCACTAAGTCTAAAAGGAACAAATGGACAAATCCCCCGATTCGCATGCCAGAGCGTTTACCCCGACGACAAGAGTCAACTAAAATAGGCATGCTCATAAGATTCTCTTTCGCAAACTATAATGTAAGCCTGGCTCCAGCTGCTAAACTTCAGCTCAGCAAATAATTTTTCCTCATCTTTTTTTTTTTATTATTTATTTCATATACACCAATACCAATATTGACATTGAATCCTTCACAAGTTCTTTTTTAGATAAAAAAAAAATTAACATAGAGAAGTTGAATGAACTTCTTGGTTCCATTAAATATTGATCAGCTGTCTAAAACAATAAAACGTTGGATTTTTTTTTTCCTCTTTTTCACCCCTCGACGTCACATTGTCGTTGTCGTCTTCGTTGTCGTTGTCTCACATCACGTAATAACTCTCAAGTGTCTTTAAACGGATTTCAGGAGTTTTCAATGTCATTTAATTAATTACATCAATGTCGCAGAGACGTTTGAACAGAAGGAATAAAATAATATGAATGAGGGGAGAAAATAATGAATTATAAATAAATATGCAGATACAGATTTGAGATATATGTAATTTTTTTTTTTTTTTCTGTATTCCAGATTGTTCAAAATGGTTTGGAGATACTTACACACATTGCAGATCGCATGGGTCACGATTTTCGACCCTATATCTCAACAATTATTCAACCAACAATTGATCGATTAGGTATAACTACTTTATTTGATAAAGAGAAATTATTAATATGAATTTATGAGTGAAAAGCTACTGATCAAAATCACTTGGAACAACTGTTTATCGGTTTTCTTCATCGTACACAATTCAAGATGCTGAATTGTTTGATTAAATTGTTGAACAGTAGTTATATATTTGTTTTATAATGTTGATTTTTTTTTTTCCACGATTGATAAATAAAAATTGAATATTCCTTTAATAATTTGGATGGAGAAACCACATTTTTCCATATTGATTCTAATGGAAACTAAATTATAACTTGAAAAATGATCGGAATCACTTACTGAATTGAACACAATCAACGTATTTTCCTCAATCCTTGAGATAAAAATATGTTCATTATATTCACAAGATTTTGATTCGTTAGCTTGTCAAATATAGAAAAATATTAATGATAAATGATAAATAATATTAATAAAAATTTGTTTTCAGGTGACAGTAAAGATTCAACACGTGAAAAAGCACGTCTTGTATTGTTAAAAATAATGGAGAGAGGTAGTATGACACCACAACAACTTCTAGATCGTCTTCATCCAGCATTCAGTCATAAAAATACAAAATTACGTGAAGAATCGTTAATTTTACTCACAACAATGCTCGCTGAGTAAGTGGAATACAATTTAGAACTAAATATGCAATCAAAATAAAAATCTAAATTTCATTTCTCAAAATTCTTTCCCACATCATTCAATATTTTATTATTACAGACATGGCGCTGACGAGATGGCACTTTCAGCAGTTATTCCAAGCATTGTTAAACTATTATCGGATCCAAATGAAAAAGTTCGTGAGACAGCGCTTAATACAGTTGTAAACATTTACAGACATGTAGGCGATCGATTCCGCAATGATCTTCAACGAAAACACAATGTGCCACAAGCCAAGTAAGTTGAAAAAATTAATTGTCAATGAATTTCATTATTCAATCATCAAAAACATCACATGATCTTTTAACTTTTAATACTCAATAATAATTCTCGCAATTTCTTTAATTATATCAATAGATGGCAACTGCTCGTTGAGAGATTTGATCAAGTTAAAAACGAGGGTGATCTTCTGCCGCTTGCAATGTCATCAGACAGTGAGTGCAATATTGTTTTTAATTCCATCATCAAAAAAAAAAAAAAATCTATTTTTCAATTAAAATCACAGTCGCAAATAAATCGCGTGCTGCTTTATCATTATCTCTACTCAATAATGTGCTGCCATCTCTGAAAGAGTACAAAATGCTCCACCATAACGTAGATAATATAAACAATAAATCGTTTGATGACACAAGACATTGAAAACCCAAAAAAAAAACAAAAATGGTTATTAAGTAGAAAAAAAAATGGAATTTTTGTAAATACCTGACCTTGATTGGGTAAAAGCCGCTACCAGATTAAATTACCACCTGTAGTATTGCGTTTCGTAATCGAATAAGTCTCCACGCAATGCAATAATACCAGGAAATAATGTGCAAGTATGCCATTAATACACCTGGGAGTCTGAAATAATTACGCTACTACACAGAATTTTCCTCCAACCAATTTTTCTCCTCATCAGAAGTCAACAGACCTCAAAAAACAATAAATAAAACACCCACATATTCACATTGCAATAATACAAATGTAATATACAATGATGTCCTTGCCATCATTGGAATCTCCAATTGACGTCGACGAAACAAAAAAGAAACACACAGCGAGAAGGAAAAAAAAATTTAATTGACAACAGTGCAAAGTTTTTCTTTTCTTTTTTTTTTTTTTCGTTTACTTGTGCAGACGAATAGCAACGACTCGATTACGTCCACGAGATTATGTCATCACCTATAACTATTCATCTCTCTTCACGGTTTGTCATCATATATGAATAATAAGAAAGGAAAAAAAAAAAATAATAAAGTAGTTAAATATACCACAAAAGTTGCTTATATTTAAAATTCTTATAAAAAGAGAAAAATTCTTCAAAACATTCTTGTTCACCTTCGAATTTTGTCTACTTCCGTAATTAAATTAGGCTTCGCTCCGTTAATCCAGTCAATCCACAAATAAATATATACGTAGAGAATAATTCTCAGCTTGTATCATTCATTTCAGAAAGTTCCATTCGTTACATTGCATACATAATAATATAATGCAGAGAAGAAGTCGCGAGTTTCACCGATATATGCAGCTGGGTTATTTTACACGTGCAATTCCTATAAATTCTTTTTCTCCCTATGGAGGAATACATAAAAAAAAATAACCACCACACATAATTTTATCTACTGCGTATATATTTCGTCTTGTCTGTACATAATTAGTATAATAGTAAGAGTCCAGGGGCTTGGCAAAATAGTAATAATAAAAGAAAAAAAAAAGGACAATAATAATAGGTATTAAAAAGAGTCGAAGATATCATGACTCGCTTGATTTGAGGTATATTTTTAGAGCTTCAAGTAGCCGTGAAGAGTGATGATGACAAATAATAGACAATTTCTACCGGTAATTTGTCCATCTTTAAGTCCTTCACAGTTCAATAATATTTTTAATTATATCATTATACATTTTTTTATGTCAATTAAATTCGATAGTATGAAAAAAAAATATCATACTGTAATTCAATTAGTAGTATTCATTGCTTTAAACCACCTTGACATACCAATGAATTATTCTGAAGGAGTAAAAACTATTTCAATGCACGATTTGAATAGACATGGAATATAGAGAAAGAATAAAAGGCGAAAAGAAAAAAAAAAGAAACATAACATAGGATAATTTTCTCTTGCGATCTCAAGCAATTTACATGTACTTTGCTTGATAAAAAATGCGTAAAACGTCTCTTTAGAAAACGTGACAGTGTGTTAGTGACTTATCGACTATTATTTATATATACAAACATGACTACATATTCACTCTCTAATTCTATACGCAATATGGAATACAAATTAATCCATTTATCGTATTGACAATATAGTATAAATAAATAATCATCAAATAGATAATAGTTAACTATTATTCTTTGGAATACAATTCGTAATTGGATTATTGACTCTCTCGCTATTTGTCCATGAGATGCTCGATGTTCTCACTAAACTTCTTTCTCTTGTGCTCTTTTATATGATCTTAGGGGGCACAAGCGAATATCTGTATACTACTCGCACATGTGCGAAAAGTGAAAGGTCTCGCGTGCAAATTTTCTTGACAATTTTTAACGCAACAGAAATATATATATATTTTTTGTTTTTTTCATTTCGTTTTACTATTTTATTTCACAAAATTATTTTACAATTATTTGTGCATTAATTCATTTCTTATTTTGTTGGTGAATTTATTTTTGCTTATGGTTTTTATACGAGGGAAAAAAATATCTCATGAGTGTAAGATATTTATTTCATACTACGTTATATTATTATTATTATTATTATTATTATTATTATTATTATTATTATGGTTTTTTCTATGTTTATTCCGTTGCATCTCGTGTGTAGGCGTGTTGCGGATGCCAATTTCTCAGGAATACCCGCGAGCTTATTGCCACGACATACATTTCTCTCCAATCTACAGAATAATATTTTGCCGCATGTCAGAATATAAAATAAATTGTGTCTTGGTTTATATATGTAGAGAATGAATTATTAAATTTACTCAAAATAATATAAAGTAATTCAATACTCATAATCAAATTATCATGCCATTTTTAACAATTGCAATTGTATCTCTTCCTCTTTATTTACGTTTTGTGTGGTTTATTCGTTTTATTTTATGATACATGATTAATCGTTCACTTTCCGGTTAATAATTATTTGTGTTTATGTAACTGGCATTTAATCCTTGCGCTCTGCGATTCACCTTGACGATGCAATACAATCTCATCCTCACTTTCAATGAATTTATAATTCGCTGATAATTCATTGTCTCGGATTTTCTCTCAGTAATTGCATTTAAAATTCTATGAATGGAAAATGTTTAATTTCCAATTTCATAAGAGAAATTTATATTCGTTTCTATTCTTGGTTGGTGGTTCCAGAATTAACAATTTAGTTTCTATTTTGTATCATTGTTGCGAGACTTTTAAACTCAATAAATAAAATTCTTTTTTTTAAACTTCAATTTTCAATTAAACAATCAACAGTTCCTAATTATTAACATTAAATCACAGATTTAACGAACCATTCTTCATTTTCAAATGAACGAATAGAAACCTCTACATCCAAGAATTTAAATAATAAAATAGAAATTTATTATTTTCATCTATTAAAAACGGCAAAATTGGAAAAATAAATGAAATTTCCATATTACAATTCACAGAGGAAGAAAAAACATTTGTACCTATTTCTCACATTGTGTTGGATGTATTCAACAAATATTCTCATGTTAAAAATAAAATATACAAAAAATTCTCAATTCTCTATTCAAATACCAAACAGTGAAAAACAAATTTGTTTCTAGTTTTTTCCATTATACATTCGTGGGATATAACAAAAGAATCTTCTGAACCCCACCAATATCTATCCAATAGGGGAAGGTCGGCCCTTCTCCTCTCAATCTTCCCCTTCTATAGTAAATCATGTGTATGTTGAGAACAGTAGAGACATACAAGCGAGAAACTTTACTCATGATTCACGAGTGTTACACGGGGTCTCGACGCCGTGTTGTTGTGATCGTGAGTACAGTACGATCATATCCGTGTTACGTGTTGTTACTATGATCATTGTGTTATCAATCCATTATTAGTATCAATTAAAAAGAAAACAAACAAAATGAATTAACTCCGAAAGGAAAAAGATACGACAAACAAGATATCAAACTCCATTCTAAATAATTTAAAATTAATCAAATAATTAACGGATGCAATTAAAAATAAATGTTCCATTGGCGTTGCCAATCTGTCAAATGATCTATTAAGGTCAGCTTAATTTTCGGGAAAGAGCGAGGAAGTGAAAAGAAAATAAAAAAAACATTACATGTATGAGTGAGAACAAAAAGATCGTTGAACAATGAAAGATACTTTCATCGTAATAAATATCTTGACATGGTAGAATACGTATATACACATCAGTATTCATTTTATCGTGGGATTTTTCACACTTTCTTCTATTCTAATAGTTTTCCATCTAACTATTGTATCAAGTCCCGAGTGATTATTTAAATATTTTTATTCTCAAACGAAGTAATTTAAACTCGTTTGTGATATAAAATAAATTGCGTGTGAATTAAATTTAATTATTTGTCAACAAATTGTGAATATGTATAGTAGTAATAATGTTTTGATTGATCGAAATGATTATTCGAGTTTATATAGACATCGTTGTGCCCATCGTGGCCTCGTTAAGTATCCGAGTGTAGATAAAAAAATCTGGGATCCGAGCAGCTCATGGATATTGCAATGGGATAATATTGTGAAGCATCCGGGTGCTAGGGCACGTGGATGTCACTGTGATATTCATAAACCACCGTGGTTATATGGACATTTAGGTATATTATAATAATATTCTCCACGTTATTAAAAAAATCATTATCTGTTATTTTTTTTTTCCGGACAAATAGAAATTTATTTGCGACTTTGATTTAACGAGAAAATAAATTACAGTGGTATATTATATTTAGAAGATGTATTATAACATCTAAAGTAATGTATGAAAAAGAAAATTTAATTTTATATTTTACAGTTGGAAAAGAGACGGACGAACCTGACAGAGCGGTAAGATTATTATTTTCTATCTTATTTTATTCGTCTTTTATAATTCCATGCGGTTATACAGTTACAGATTAAATCAGCACCAGTACGTAGAGTGAAAAGTGTTCTTCAGAAGAAAAGTCAATTTGGACCCAGCGCTAAAGTCCTTCCATCGCCATTAGGTGATTGGAGATTTTTATTTAATGAAGGATGCAACAATATTATTTATTATCATTCTTATTTTATAATTTTATTTCATTGTTTCTCTTCTTTCTTCCCCTTTTTTTTTTTTTTTTTGGTTTTCGTTTGTTTTGTTTTGACTCATTAGGGTTAAGATTAAATGAACGATTGAACTCAGGTGGGGCCGGTGCCATTGATGAAGACACATTTCTCAGCGCATTTGAAGATGTCCCAGCTGTTCATTTATATTCCACGAAAGATTTGGAAGATCAAATGAAAGCAATTCGTGAAATAATTGGAGATGATAAAAAAGACTGGAACCAAAGAATTGACAGTGTAAGTTATGTTTCTATGTCATTTTTTCCCCCGGTCCCTATTCGATTTGGAATAGTAGAAAAATTATTGATACATTATTGGTACTATTTTTTTATTATACTTCAATTGCATTTGTGTTATAGTTGAAGAAAATACGTGGAATTGTTATTGCTGGTGGTGCGAATCACGAGAATTTTATAGAAATATTAAAGAGCATTCAAAATTCATTTGAAGGAGCAATAACAGATTTAAGATCTCAAGTTGTCAAAGAAGCGTGTATATCACTCGCTTTTCTCAGTCGACATTTGAAAAATAAAATTGCCATCTTTATCGAGTCAATGTTGGGCCCACTGATGAATCTCATACAAAATAGTGCCAAGGTAAATATGAAGTGAATCCATCAGAGCAGTAGAGAAATTGATGTAAAAAAAATCATACCAACCTCTTCAAAAATATATTTATCGCTTGAAATTAAAACGACGAAAATTTTTTTTTTTCGCGTCACTGATTCTAAATCTAAAGTTAAACTCATTTTTAGTTTATTCCAAGGCAAATTTTTGTCCTGCGTTCTGTTAAATACTCAAACTATCTGAATAATCCGGTATTTTTTTTTTTTTTTTTATAATAAACCGTTATATTAAATCTACTGAATTAAAATTACAAATGTGAACTCTACATTTGTAATCAGGAATACAAAACAAACCGCTTAATAAAAATCACCGTCACTTCACGATAAAATTTCAGATATAACTAAATTTATACTGAGAAAAAAAAAAAACCGCCTTTCAACAATTTATTTAACTATAAAGTCCAATAAATATCCAACAACAGTTATATTACTTTTTTTTTTAATGTAATACGATCATGAATAAAAGTGCTATAAGTATATAAAAATTGTCATTCAGAGACATACACATATACGAGCCTCAGATAATCAATTAAACCGACTCTAGAATAATAGTCTTACCGGTGAGACTTGCTCCCAGGATTACTAATAACCGATACTTATTCACATTTGTTTTTTTTTTATTTCTCCCACAATATTAATCAGGTCGTATCGACATCAGGAGCAGTGGCATTGCGTTTTATCTTACAACACACTCACAGTCCCCGTTTCATCCCAATAATTACGGCATTTATGAGCAGCAAAAGCAAAGACATACGTCGTGCTGGATGTGAATATCTAAATCTCATTTTGCAAACATGGTCAACACAATTGTTACAGAGGCATGTTAAATTACTGCAAGATACAATTGGCAAGGGTGTCTCAGATTCGGACAATGACGCCAGAGCCTTCGCCCGAAAGTAATAATAAAACTTGTCATATAAATATCAATCAAACAACAAAACAAATTTATCATCTCTCAATATATTTATTCTTAATTATTAAATTTATTTCAGAGCATATTGGGGCTTCCGCGATCACTTTCCCGAGCAAGCAGAAATGCTTTTAAATACCATGGACGCTTCGTGCAAGCGTGCACTCATGTCACAGAGTAATAGTGGCAGTGTAAATAGTTTAAATGCAGTACCGCGAACGACTAGCATTCCACCGAGACCAACGCGACCGACCATGAGCGCAGCAGGTGTGTTATTTATTTTTTTTACTACTAGTATTATTCAATATCTGTATATTATACATATTCAATTCTGATATTTGATACCATTGCTCTCTTTATCCACTTGCCTTCTTGTTTATTATATGTATATTTTTTTTATTTTTTCATCGACAATTTTCTTGTACTCTTTTTTTTTGTTTAATCTCCTCTCTGTTTTTCTTTCTTTGTTTTTTTTTTCCCCCCTCCTTTTTTTCATTCTCAAATACTCTCTATTTACTTCTCATTCATGCTGCTCTCTTCTATTGGTGTGCACGTGCATTCCAACATGTTGTCAATGACGATTAATGCACAAAAAGGCAGCACGGAAAATTTGCATCAGACACAGAGTCCGCCCCATGGGCCACTGAAACGGACACCGTCTCTGCCACGATCGTATCGTCAATCTGGAATTCCCGTTCTACAAAGACCAACTGACAGTTATTGTAATTCAAATACTGTTTTCTCATCCATTTATTGATGAAAAACAAAATTAAAAATTCAATCTTACTTTTTTTTTTAACATTTTTTTTTTCATTTTTCGCATTTTTTAAAACCACATACACAAGGAACATTATTATTTCTTATACGATACATTAACTAATCGTTATATATAAAATATATATATATATAATTTTTTTAGAATTTTTTGTTTAGGTGTTGGGACACATTAAAAAACATTTTTATCTCATTTGACATTGCAATTATTATTTGTTGGTGTAATTTTTAATTATAAATTATGTATGGTCGTAGTTGAAATTCCACATAATGGTGGGGCGCACGGAAAGATTAAAAAAGAAAATTAATATTGGAATACTGGAAAGTATAAAAGTTTTTTTCTTTTTCTTTTCGTTTATTCAAGGCCGAGTATCACCAGCGCCAAGATCAAACAGTGCAATTGATCTTCAAGCGGCAAGAAGAGCACAATCGAGAGTGATGTATGCCAATATGCATCGTAGCAAAGCGACAACTCGTGAGAAAATGAAATTTATTTATAATTAGTTGAAACAAAATTAGATTGGCAATGAAATAACGTTGTATTTAATTTTTTTTTTAAGCTCGTGCCACAAAACCAGCTGATACTATCTCTATGGTGAGTCCAGAGCGTACTGCCAGGACTAAAACCAGAGTCTCTGGTGTTTCACAATCACAACGTAAGTCAAAAGATAATGAAAAACCCAATTTTATCAACGAACAAAATCAAGTTATCAATACAATAATTTCCCTTCTTTTTCTACGAACAATTAGCGAGCAGTCGATCGTGTTCACCAGCATCACGAATGAATTACGCGACGTACAATCGTGAGGGTGAATCAACACGAGCACGACGATTTTCCGGTGCGGGAATGCGAAGTACCGAAACAAGTCGTGATCCAAGTCCACAAAGATTTGGATTGGATCGTAATATCAGTTCGAAATTACGCGGTAGAAATATTTACATGTCACCAAGACCACCAGTTATGGCACAAAGAATGTTACAACAATCAAGAGAGGCAGAATCAGCATTGGCAGACGCTCTTACATTTGACAGTATTGATCATCAGCCGCGAACATCAAGAGCCAAAGGTGATCACAGCGATGACAGTGAAACTAGCAGCATTTGCTCGGAACGAAGCATGGACAATGTCCGTCGTACCAGTGATGTAAGTTATTATTCAAAAAAATTTTGGTAGCCCCAAAAAAAAAATCACGAAACATTCGAAAACAAAATTTGCTCCCAATATGTGTAATGTTGGTTTATCCTTTTCAATCATTCTAAATCAAATTGAATGACATGGAACGATATCAATTACAAGATAACATTATTTGTCCAATTTAAAATTAGTTATTAAACATAATCTACATGTAATTTTGTATTTTCATATCGTTTTAATTATTAATGATTTAACGCATGATTTTGTATATTTGTTTTATTTGTTTCGTTTATACATTTTTTTTTCTCGTCTTCGTCGTCCGTTCCGGGTTATGTTGGGGTTTATTTTTCTGGACTAAAACCGTACGTTGTCATATGCATTCTATTGTTACATCATCGGATTGTAATTGTCCATCACAAAATATAGTCTTTCTCGTGGAGCGGCTCACAACAGAGACTGTACCGCGATCTATGGGATCAGTCAATTCCCAAGGTTTGTTGCAAATTTTTCATTTTTTTCTTCCATTATTTTTGTTTTGCTTCATAATCCACCCTCTCAATATTAACCACTACTTTTAATTAATTGGTAAATAATTTTCACGTAAACAATCATCGTCATATATTAATGAATTAATATCCAAAACCTTACAATTGATTAGTGAATAAAAAAAAAAACGGTTCACACACTTAACAATATTAAAAACGCAATTGAAATAATTAAAATTCAGTTTATTACCGTGATTATTATTTACAGGATATTAAAGAAATAATTGAGTGTTGTGGTCGTAAACATTGGGGCGATCGTAAGGAAGGACTGTTAGATCTTCAAAACTTTTTAGTTAATGGCAACACATTAACTGCCACTGAATTACGTAAAGTAACCGATATTTTTACAAAAATGTTTATGGACTCGCATACAAAAGTATTCAGCCTATTTTTGGATACTCTTAATGAGCTTATCCTAACACACAATGAAGATTTAAATGATTGGCTATACGTCCTGTGCACACGACTGCTCAACAAACTCGGCACTGATCTTCTCGGATCAATACAAAATAAAATAAATAAAACACTCGAAGTAGTGAGGTAAAGAATAATAAGATTAAACACAAATACATTTTCGAATAACCCTTTCCCGAAAGCTTCGCAAACCTCACTAATAATTAATAAAATAATTATTTCTGCCTTCAGAGAATGTTTTCCCGGTGAACAATTACTGCCAGTGGTGATGCGATTTTTAACTGATCCAGCGCACACACCAAATTCACGTGTTAAAGTTGCGACATTAACATTTTTATCACACGTTGCGGAAAATGCAGTTCCATCAGCGTTAAATGCAAGTTGTAAATCGGCCCTGGTACGTTTATTGGATTGGACAAATGATGTAAAGAGCCAAGATGTACGTCGTCATGCTCAAGAAGCCGTAATAGCACTTTACAATTTGAATCCACCACAATTTCCAATGATACTAAACGAATTACCAAAGACATATCAGGATATTGCAATGCCAGTTGTTCAAAATCATTTAAGAAGATCATCCGCAACAAGTAATCCTGCATCACCAAGTGGAATTCTTCCACGTGCGCCACAATCACCAGCGCGCACAGCATTAAGACACGATTTAGAATCAACTGACGAACATTTAAATGCTGAAGAGGTTTATAAATCATTGCGTCGTACAACAGCTGAAATACAGAATTATGGATTTGAACGTATGGAAGGTGCTACGTCAAGTAAAGACAGTGGTATAAGTAATATGGCGGATGTAGAAGAGAGATTAGAAAATTTAGCATTATCAAATTCAGGAAGATCATCGTCAGTATCATCACCAACACAACGTGGTCGTAGTGTTGGTAGTATTACAGTAAATGGATCAAGTGATACAATTGCTGGTGATTTAATTCTTCCTGATCGTCGTAACAATGGTTATGATGGACACAATGCATCAGCAGCATCACCAGAATTGCCACGTGGTCCTGAAGTATTTGAACGTACATTAAAATTACTACAAAGTACAACAATTGATAATGCTGAAAAAGCTCATGCATTACGTGAATTTCAATTGTATATGCGTGATGGCGATGGTGCAACACATGTTATCGGACAATTTCGTAAATTATTAAAGACAATGCTTGATTGTCTTGCGTCTGAGGATAAAGCATTGGAGATTGAAGTGTTGAAAACATTAATTGAAATGCTCAAGTGTCGTGAATTGGTTGAGTGCTTTTCAAATTATGCTGAATTATTGGTGTTAAAAGTTTTGAATGAACATAAAACAGATGCTTATGATCCGTCGAGCGGCAGTCCAAGAAGAGGAACGAGTCATGGCGGTACACCAAACTCAACAAAACCATTACAATTATTAAAAGCTGCTGAAGATTGTGCGGCAATGATTGCTACTGTTTTACCAGCTGAACAAACAATACATCTTGCTTTAACGACAATTAAAACGGAACCGTTTCCAAAGAATGTCGCGGCTATTAAGATGATTCAAAATGTTATTGAACACAGTGGTCGTAAAGGTATTGAGGGATATCTCGACGCTGTAATGTCCACTTTAATGCTTGCTTATGACAATAATGAAAGTGTTGTTCGTAAAGCTGCTGTATTTTGTATGGTTGCTATACATGCGGCTATTGGTGAAGAAGCATTTGATCCATATCGTCGCAGTCTTTATGGTGGTAAATTAAAATTGCTTAATATTTATATACAAAAAGCACAAGAGGCTACGAGCCAATCTTCAAGTCCACGAAGTAATCACAGCAGAAACTAACTAAGAAGTAGCGCCGCGACTCTGAGGGTCGCAATACTCAAACGATTTTCCCGGCTCGAGGCGAGACATGAATCATTGCTGTTGAAATTTCTCGGTAAGAGTAGCAGCAGCCCATGATTAAATCGCGCGCACGATTATTAAATGAAAGAATGAATATGGTGAATTAATATTTCACCTTCATTGAATACGTAAAATTAATAAACATGACGACAGAAAATATAAATGCATCAAGTGCACATATTATCCATGGAGAAGCCGCTTAATTGCGCGCAAATAAATTTGAATGAAGCGAAAAAAAAAAAAAAATTTAATTAAATTGATGGTGAATTAATTTTTTTTTTTTAGAGTGCGTGAATTGAAAAGGAAAATAATGAATGATGAGCCAATGTAAATAGCCGAGTTTTTAATCCCCTCCCGAGTCGATGGCGCGATTCCCGGTGAATGTGCGCCGAAATATTTGTCAGCAAAATTTATTTATTAATTTTTCTCACATGTTTTTTTCTTTCTCTTTTCTTTTTCATTATTTTTTTTTCTTCCTCAAGATGATTTAAGTGTTTCGTTATGTAATGCAGTAATGATATATTTCTTTTTATAATTCCGCGAGCTTTTCTTCCTTTTTTTTTCTCATGTCTTTCTCCAATCGAGCGGAATCAAAGTTACACGGGTGGACAATAACGATAATTTTTTTTTTCGATCTGATATGTTCCTCGTGTATTATGTTGTGCCATTGACACGCAAATTCTATCCAATTTTTGTTCTTTTTTCATTCATTTTATATTAATTCATGCATTGAGAATACAGAGTGTAAAGTTGAATGTGTAATATATATATATATATATATATATATATATATATGATTTGTTCCCTTTTTCCCTTTTTTTTTTTGCTTCGTCGTTTCGCTAATTTTACTCACCCACTTCTGTTCTTTTGGTCTCTAATATTAATAACTGTAATAATTTTCTTTGTAAACTAATTTTTTCATCCTTCGGCCATTATTACTTTTTGTTTTGTTCTATCTAAAACTTCATTGAGTAATAGCGGAACTTTTTTCTTCTCTAATTCAGTATTATTTAGTGTTTCTCGACTTTGACTTTATATTTTTTTCTCCCATTTTCATTTGCATCCATTTTCTGTTCTTTTTCTTCATCCCTCTGGCATTGATGATGATGATGATGAAGTGAGCGCTTAATTTTTATTTTGTAAAGCATAATTTTCACCCTATTTGTGTCTTTTTGTTTGCCTCTCTCGCACGATCAATTGTGTAATGCGAATAACGATATAATCGAGCGATAAAAGTTATAATGACAAGGAAGTGAAAAAATGAATGAATAAATACATAAATAAATAAATAAACAAGAATATGAAAACTAAATGATAACGTGATCACGTGTATATTGATATGATTTTCTCGTTATGGATTTAATCCGCGACTTCATATTATCTAATATCGATAAATGTGGATATTAAATATGAAGAAGATAAAAAGAAATAATGGAAACAAAAAATCACAGAAAAAAAAAAAACCGGTGCGAACTATGATTGATAATGAAACTCTCATCAATGTGTATTTAATGAGCAATCGACATTTTTTTTTTTAAGCCATAAAATATAAACATGAAATAATATTGAGAACCCGCAATTTTATGCGACGTGAAATGAAGTGAAGAAAGAGAACAGACAGGACGGGAGTGATTGCAAAAAAAAAATAGAACGTAGTAATACGACGAAATATTCTGCTGGATTTCTTTTGTCAAACGATTGTGGCGAATTGTTTTCTTTTTTTTTAATGCTAATTATTTAATAATGTCATACCATTAACTATATTAATACTTGTATTGTTATTGTAATTGCCAATTTGAGATAATAAATAAAATGAAAAAAAAAAAAAAAGGAAATAGAAAAAAACGACCGATAAAGCGAAGAAAACCAAACTAAAAAAAGGTGGAAAGAACGAAAAATAATGATGAAAAATTTCGTTATAGAGATAAAAATTATTTTTTCTTTTGCGAAACACAAAAAAAAATTATTGTATTTATTATCAAAGTCACATTTGGTATCCGGATTTGTTGCAAAAAAAATTTTCACAATGTGGTAATTATCAATTATTATTCGACAAAACAAATTAATAAAACAATTGCAGTAAGAAAGATGTCATGTATAATAATAAAAAATATAGTAGCATTATTTAAATATTACTCTTGTATACTGATAAATTAGTTTTTAAGAATGTACAATATTGTCAAGAATATTCGTCGCGCATATTCAAATCATGATATTTTCAACCAATTATTACACAATTAAAGCCATTATCATTTACATAACGTTATTTCTTCTTTCCCTATGTTAATGGAGATACGAGCACGCTTCAAATCTTCATTCTATTTATCAGCTCATCAACTTATTCTTCTTCTTCTTTACGATAAAAAATTCAAGTTTAAATTTTATCAAATAATGACATTGAGTTGGCCCTGACCTGAATAAAAAAAACTCTGCACTTTCCGTCAAATTTGATACGCATTATCTGGACATTGTGCAGTCGCGAGATCAAAATTTATAAATACATTATAAGTATATTCCACATTAAGTATTGTTAATTCCTAATTTTTCTCTTCCTGTTGTTTGTTCTTTTTTTATTATTATTATAATTAATTAAATTTCTTTCATTTTCGTTTTCACTTTTTTTTCATCGTATAAAAGGCCACTTGCACAATGCAATTATAAAATATTTAGAATACTCTTGAAGATCCGCAGGCAAACAGTTCAACGAAATATAATTTTTTTCAAAAGAAAAAAAAATCATTGATTCCCTTGAACTATTATTATTATTATTTTTTTTTTTTCATCACAATTAATAATCCATTCCACAATTATTTACTAACGAGCATCTTCAGTGCATAAAAATTGAACTATTATCATAGCGAGATTGGCATTGAGCCTCTACATAACTATTGTAAAAATTACTTATCATCATGTGGACAAAACAAAAAATACTAAACGTAATCGGGCTTCTTTGGATTTAACGGTTCAGCAGCTTGTACTTGAGCTTTTTGTTCAGCCCGTCGTTTTGCCCTTCTCTTTTTCGCTTTAGCCTCAGCACCACAAGCAACGAAATTATTGTGAAAGTATTCTTCAATTTCCGAGAGCTTTTTCCCGTGAGTTTCGGGCAACAGGAGCCAAACAAAAATTGCAGCGCCAACAGAAACGCCAGCAAAGAACCACTGAATTGCGTGAGAGCCTGTGAAAAAATAAAATGAGAATAACAAGTTAACAACATAAATAATCAATATTATAAATGCAAAAACAAAATTATTCTTTTTTCTATTTTACCTCCCAAGAATACTGTCAGTCCACGGTAACTTTGAACTGCTGCAAACATAAGAACATTTGCCATTGCATAACTCACTGATTGGGCAATTCCACGAATATTTGTTGGAAATAATTCAGCCGTCATTGTCCATGGAATTGTTAACAAACCAATCATCGATGTACAAACATAAAGTAATAGACACAAAACTGGCATCCAATTTCCACTTGTATTTCCATTTTTTATTCGCAATGTGAAATAACCGGAAACAGTCATGCATGCAGCCATTCCCAAAGATGAAATGATGCATAAAGGACGTCTTTTATATCGACGTAGCAGCCATGTATTTACCATTGAGCATAAAAATCGCGTGATACCCACGAGAATTGACGCCACATATTCGTCCACACCAGCTCCAACTTCCTGAAATAATAAAACGAGAAAGTCAATCAAGAGAAATAATTAATGTTATAGTCTAACCTATCAAAAGTCACCCTGTATCAAAATTGCTCTTCACGATTCTGATCGAGTCATTCTTCAGAACTAATCGACCAATTTCTATTGTTAGCCAGTGTATTCAGTCAGGGGGAGAGTGAGAAATCGAATGACAATAGGGGAAAACTAAATTATGATGTGATGCTATCAAAAAAGTAGATTAAATGAAAAATATTCGTAAATTACATTATTCTTGGATGAAACGTTAATTCAAAATTAAATCGGGAAACTTCTAGCGGTTAATAATAACTGAATGATATAATTTACTTTACCTGGAACCAAGTAACGGCGTAAAAAAGTGTAATATAAATTCCAGAAAATTGTTGAAACAAGAAAAAGAGAAATAATATTGTCATCGGTTTCCATCCAGTGGGTTTTGCGAATGCTCGAAATTTAGTTGAAACACCACCGTGTTTACTTCTTCTCTGTTCGCTTAATTTAATTTCATTCTCTTTCATAATTGTTGTAAAATGTTGTTCAGCTGCGGACAATTTACCGGGTTGTTTTTCCTCAGATTTATATAATTTTTCCAGTGATTTTTTCGCTTCATCAATGCGTCCTTTTGACACCAGCCAAACAGGAGATTCAGGCACCAAAAATTGAATTAAAAATATTGGCACGACAGCATAAATAATACACAGCCAGGCAACCAATCGCCAATACATATATGCACCCTGTGCATATGCTAATACCATTCCAAATGATGCTAAAGTTGGTCCAAATGACAATAATGAACCACGTAATTCCGGTCTTGCAACTTCAGTTATATAAACGATAGCTGGTGATGTTGCCATGGCGGTTGCAAGACCTGTTAGCACCCGACCAACCAATATCATTGGAACATTTGTCCCAAGAGCGATTAAAATCCAACCGACAATACATGGGATCGAGCCAATTTGTAAAGTACGGATACGACCAACAGTTTCCATCAAGAAACCACCCAGAAGTGAACCTATAGGCGCAGCCACCACAATTATACTCGCTGAAAAAAAAAAAAATAATAATAATAATAATAATACCACAACATTAATACCTTTGTGCTATGAAAAGAGGGCATTCACCAGTTTCATGTTTCGGAAAAAAAAAAAAAAAACTCGTTCAGTTCTCACATTCAATCTTTCCGCGGTTTCTCTTGAATGAATACATGAACAGAATTTCTATATGAAAAGTGAAAGAAAAAAGAACTTATGAAGATGAAAACAATTAATTTATTGTTCCCAAAAAAGTAATCTGGCTCTCTTGGTATTTTGAAAAGCTACAGATAGATTTAATTGAACCAAACTTCATTCAACTCGTTCACAAATGCTCTATTGTCCTTACTAAAATTAAAACAAACGATGAAACATTTTTATTTTTCTTCATCAGATAAAAATTTAATGCTTTTATCTATCCAACTCTCATATTTATTTGACTGTGATGAGCTACATTATCAATTCTTCCTAATAATTCCAATTATACAATTTTATATTCTACAAAATAAATATTGACATGCACGAAATCCCGAAATACAAACATTCCCTCAATTATTTCCAACCAATCGTTTTTTTATATCTCTCTTACCTATCCATGATGTTTCAAACTTCGTGGCCTTGACTTCAGAGTCAGGTGCTTCCAATTGAGGAATTAAAATAGCTGAATAGGCCAAACTTAAACCTACCACAATGTGGAAGGACGCTGCAAGGACGCATGATACGATCTAGATGTGATATAATGATACAGAATGATTGATTTGTTGTATAAATTGATAATGATGTAGAGATTCCATCATTTATATTCTTCCTTCTTTTTTTTTCTTTACCCTACTGTATATATTAATAATCACCTCAGGCACAGCTGTTTTCAATCTCACTGGCTCAATGAATCCTTTGTTAAGGCTTCTACTGGATACAATAGCATCCTTGAAGCATTCTCGTTCGTTTTCCTCAATATTCTTCGAGGCCTCCTGCTCAACACTACAAAATTATTACATTACTGTTACATTTTACATTCACATACCTTTCAATAATATACATACAATACGTAGAATAATTTTTACAACAAGGAAATATAAACTGCAAATATATTGCGGTGGATTATATTACAAAATTAAATGTTAGAAACTCGCATTGTGTCTGTATGTTTTTTTCTTTTTCTTGTTATTCTTCTATCTTTTATTTTTTATTATACGTTAATTTGTGACAATTACTTCATTAACCGGGAACGAATAGCATGATGCTACTAAATATCAAGTCCAAAGTGCAAAACTTGTGTGTGTGTGTGTGTGGGCATTGGTTGTGCGAAAAATATATTTGCACGAAGGCCAATTGCATGATTTATCATTGTCTGGCATTCAACCAAATGTCGCGTCAATTAGGAATGAAGAAAAATAATAATAATAACAAAAATTATTATCATATTTGAAATTGAAAGATGAGAAAATATTTTATGCTTGACGTGTAGAGAGGAGAGAAGGAAATTAAAGAGTATGCTTGAAGAGATTAAATATCCGTGTTTTTCATGGCAATTTTTTTCCCCCATTTCATATTATTTTTGCCAAAACCAAATTTTTTGTAATGGTGGCTAGGAAATTTTCAATATTTATATATCAAATTTATTCAAACAAAGTGCATTCGATCCGTATGAAAATTCTCTATAGTCCGTACTAGAACTAAAAAGATATATGGAAAAATGTTTTTTTTATTCAATATTATAAATTAAGTTTGAAAAATTATTGAAAATTCAGATATAATTTTTTTCACAAATATAAAATTTTGTTTTTGACTGTATTTAATAAATTCTAGTACAGACTATATGAATGATCTTTCACTTTATAAAAATATATTCAACTCTTCATTTCAACTCGACACAGCAGATTAAATCATCGACTTCATCGTTATACGAGAATTAAAAACCGCCACCGAATCTAACTGCTGTATCAGCTTGATTAATTTCTCTCAAGCATCAAATAATTTATTCAAGAGATATCAAATATATTGTACAAAATTCTAAGCATTAATTTTTTTTTTGTTGATTCAAGTAAAAAAAATTAATAATAACCTTGCAGTATCAAAACACGAATAACCCTTTAATAAATTTATCATCACGATAAACAATCGACCCAAATAAATTACATAGATAAAAAGATAATAAATTCAACCGATCAATCTAAATATCGTATCAACCCACGTCACATAAATATAAATATATAATTGTATCTCCATATAAAACCGTAAACGCGAGAATCAAATAAAAAATTTTCATTTTCATTTTTATTCATATTTTATTTCTTATTTTTACAACCGGCTATTCACGTGGCCCCAAATTGAAGTTTTCAACAACTGTACATATGCATACAACGTGACGATTGCTATCGTCTGTTGAATTGCAACATGCACACTCACAATACACATACTCATAAAATTTAAAAACATTTTGAAATATACATTGAACTTGCGACCGAGAAAGAGAAGAAAAAATTCTGCAGCATATTAAATTCATTTTTTGCATCAAGATGAATAAAAAAAAAATAAAATATAGAATATCTATTGCATTATCTTCAACTCATGTATCCACATGTATAAATGCATTTTATTTCATTTTCTTTTTAATTTTTTTATTTAGTTCAAAACCAATTGAACAATTTAATCGTCATTGTATCACAGCAAATATCTATCAACTCATCGTGCTATTACAAGCATCACTAACGCATCGAATCGTGTGTCTCATTTTTCTGAATGATCATAATTCTCTTCTATTGATATCAACAATTTAGATTACAATTGTTGTATACAGACATATATGAATACATAAAAAGAATGACCGAGTATATAGATGCGGTATCATGATAACAGTCAGCAATGATGAGTCACAATTTAGCCTCGAACTTAAATAAAAAACATATACGTCGTCTTATGATTTATCGATTCAAGAGAAAAAAAGAAAGAATATGTACTATGTGAGTTAGAAGAATGTAATCGATTGCGAATATGAAAAGAATTCTTTACACTATATTTCTTTCTTTATATACTTGTCGATGAATGTTGTACAAACAATGACGAATTAATCAACTAAACAAAAAATATACATTTAAAATGAAATGAATAAATTATTTTTCCTAGAGCCATCCAACATTTTTGTTTTTTTTTTTCACCTCCATATCTTCACATATATCTTTAAGTTTTATTTGTTATCTATCAAATATTTTTAAGGAATAAAATTATTGCTTTTACTTGTTCAATAATATATAATTGTATACTGTATACTACATGGTTATATACATTTACATATATACATATATTGATAATGAGTTGACGAGGTAATTGCCAGTGTGTCTTTAAACCTTATGCAATAAAATTGTTGCGTTATATTTTCTGCATAATTTTGCAATGAAATAGTGTGTCTATATGTAAACGTTTTTATGCCAAAAAGAAAAAAAATTGTTGTGAGAAAAAATTGTCAATTGATAAATAAAAAGTAAATAAATAAATAAATATATTTAAAATAGATATATGTGGTTGTTATATAATGATAAATAATTATTCTATTAATAATACACACCTCAATGAATATGGATCCATGATTAATTATGGAAAAATATTTTTATTTTTTTTTCACAGCCAAAAATATACTTTCAAAATTTTTTTTATCAGCAAATTTTCTTTGCAAAATAAATATTCGTTTTTATTGTGCTGCTGTTGCTGCTGCTGGTTTATGAACACACTGTGACTTATTCTCAAGCTGAATTGGTGTATAGATATTTATACTGGATCAGTTTTAAAGACGTAATGTGAATATGAAAAGTTTCACAAGTATAAATTCTATACTTAATACTTTGAAGGCACTTTTGAAAAAAAAAAATGCAATCAGCTTTTCAACAATGACACATTCACATCCTTCATTTTATTCTTGAGTTTGTCTGAAAGGTGAAAAAATAATCACAAAATTAATCATTTTTTATTCGTATATTGATTTAATGTATTAATAATAATGATTGAAGTATAAAATGATTTATTGTTAGTTAATCATTGATTGAGGGAGATTTATACAATTTTTTTTCTTCCTATCAAACACATAATAAATATACAATAAATAATTACATGACGAGATAAGAATGTCTATGTAAATAATTACAGTAGAATAAATGATAAATTGTACAATCATTTATCATTTATCAATTATCACCGAATAAATTAGATTAATTATTGTATAATTGAAAATGAAAAGCGAGTTATTTTATTTCTCCAGTTGTTAAAAAATTTTATTTAATTTCTAATACATTATTTTTTATGTCAATATTAAATTGATGTATCTCCATATTGATTTAGAGAAGGAAAAATTCCTTATGTAAGAATTGAATGTAAAAATGTATCAGTTAATCATTGAATGAATCAGATTCATATGTCTTTCATGATGATGAATGAACATTTATCTCAATTTAACAAATTAACGATTGAAATTGTTTTATAACAGGAATAAATTTTTCTACACCATAAAAATATAGATATAAAAATGTAATATAAGGCTTCATTTTCACTTCCATAATTATTTTATAAATAATCTATTAAAAAACTGTCGAATTATCCTAATCATTTTACAGCAAAAATAAATTCGTCTTCGGGAATAAACATTAATTCCCAACGTCTATATCAACACATCCATCAATTCGCCATAAAAAAAAAATATATTCCCATATCAAAATCAAATATAAAATCACAACAATCATCACTGATTACACTCAACTATATTGCATCATTGATTTGAATATAGATAACAAAAAAAATCCGCCCTTAAGGATCACATTATCAAAAATATCAAAACTGCTTTACAGAAGAAAATAAATTCTCCCATACCCACAAATATTATTCTAAAACGTCAATATCAGGGCGTTTTCTATATACATTCACCATTTCACCATAAGAAAAAAAAATATTTCCATATAAAAAATCAATCCCCAATCACACAACCATTATCACCAAATAAATAAAACAATTATAGAATAATTGAAAAAAAAATTTTTCCCTCAAAAAAAATATATTCTTTTTTTCCATAATAAGCAATTAAATTCCCCGTGCACACATGAATATTAATTACAACTAGTGCATTTTGTATAAAAATATATATTCACCATAGAAAAAAAATATATATTTGCAACAATAATAAAATATAATATAGCTAAAGTGTAATACACTAAAAATTGAATTGAATGAAAATAAAATGAAATAAACGAATGAATAAATACAAATCATTTCACCTGAGTTCTTTTAACGATGATGAAATCGAATTTATATGTGTTCGAACACGGTGGACAAAGCCACCAAGAACGGGGAACACACAACAAGCTTGTACGAACTCCACTCACTCACTGTTGAAACATACTTGCGATATACTTGTAGTATGTTTCAGCAGTAAAGTTCATCACCGTAGAAACGAGTCGAAGCTTGAATCGGAGCTAACCGAGATCGCACGACCGTGTATATAAAATAGCGAACATATCATTGAAAACAGCGACAGGGAAGTCGGGTTGTTCAGGTATATATACATATGTATATGTATATATGTAATAGAAGTTGACGAAAATGGGGGATAGAAAAATGTCTTGTAATTATTCACCCTTTTTTACGACTTGATGGGGTCTTCATGATAATTTTTGGAGAAAATATTCGCAGCAATAAAAAAAAAAATCGATTGCACATCTCTTGAGTCTTACATAATTAATCGAGATTATACTCGATTGTATAAAAATTTGAGAAATATATATGTAAAATATTTATTATAAACATATAAATTGCGTTGTTAATTTTGAAAAATGAGACTTGTTAAGTTGGCGTGTATGATATCTTGCGAAGTTGTGGATGAATTCATTTCATCTTTTGCATGTAAGTTCAAGGGATGTTCTGTTATAGTCCATCCTATCGATTTTTTTATATCTTCAGACAATTTTTTATTGTCGTTTCTGGACTGATTTTTGGAATAAAAATTGTATTCGATTGTTACTTTTTTCCATCCTCGTTATTTCTTCGGTTTTCGTTGGTGTTAATAGTTAGTACTATAGCCAAATTTATATTGAACAAGAATATTATCTTCTTTAGCATTTTGGACTATTTTTCTCAGAGTTATCAATCACGCTGTGAGAGGAAATATCGTTCCAGGTTTGGGTCAATAATTGGAGTGCGTCATAAGTATTTTCCTTGTTCATCCAATTTTCGCGGAAATCCTTCATTGTACTTCCGTCTACACTATTAACAAATACACAAACAGTTGATTACTTAATTAATTTTCCTCAACAAAAACCTTTATGAATGTCTAATCAATTATTTCTAAAAGACTATAGACATTCATTATAATTCACAAATAAAATAATCCAAGAAATATCAACCTTACAAATTCCCACATGATAGTGGTCAAGAATATTTTTTTTCCATTCTCTTCACTTTGATAAGAGAATAAAGACTGCTCCACATTTTATTAATTTACACAATAATCAATTCAATTTACCCGATGATAATTAATGGATAATTAATCTTCAATAAATAACTCTTCAATAATCAATTTTTTAGTATTTTCCTCCGAACATTCCCACATTTATTATATATTTGATATAATAAAAAATAGCATAATAAAATTCCCCCATTCAATTAACAACAATAAATCATGTTGAACATCAATTATTGATAACACAATTGTGTCAAAGTGCTAAACCCTTCAAAATATATAATAAACATACAACTACACTTCCCCAAATCAATCATAACACTTATCCAATACTTATGACATCTCCATCAAAACACGAAAAATAAAAAAAAAGGAAACAATTCTAAAAGCATACAACTCCAACATTAATTCACACATTCAATCATCATATTTTTCCCACGCAAACCCACGTACAACAATAAAATAAGAAACAAACCCAACCAGTAAAAACAACAACAGAAGAAATAAGAAAAATTAAACGATAACTATATTCCACACTTTCCAACAGGTTTCTTATAATCAATCATAAATGTATACACACAATCCGTTATCCTTGGATACATATATTCAACAAAAACATTCATCTTTTTGTTTCTCAACTGAATATGCTTTTATTTCCATTTTTTTTTCTCTCAACCCTAGGACTTGATAGAACAAGCAAAAGGACAATAATACGAGCATTCACCTATAGCAATAAAAAAAGATTGATGTTGTCAACATATAAATGTGACTTGATCATTATCATTCAATCGCGATCTCTCACGATCTCTTCATCCTGCATATATTTTCACGTCAATTCTTTTGTCCTCATCATTATTAATCCATGTACCTATTTGTAAATTCAACCAACAGTACATAATATGATAGTTCAGTGAGCTTATATCGATCGGAAGGAAGCCGGCCGGCTCATGAGGACAGTTTTGTGTGTACATATTGTGTACATATATATATTAATGTATATGGACGTGTACACAACACATTTCTAAAATACTTCACTGTAGTTATACACACATACATAAACATACATTAAATGTTGAATCTAAAAGCATTAGTAATATATATTATTACGTAGGCCTTTCGCCTCACCCATGTGGTATCCTGTATGAACATATATAGATACACAGAGGTCATTTAAAAGTCAACGAAAACAAAAATGGCTTACACACATCTTTATCACGTGTTAGTTTGATGATGTCTCAGCTGGATATATAATCAGCATATTTGTATGTGTGCCTCATCTATACAGCTTTGCATCCAACATTAAACTGAAACACACAGACATACTTTCAGTGAAAATAAGATTAAAAGAGAAGAAAAAAACTTAAGAAGAAAAAAAAAATCAACATGGCGGAAGTTTGCATCAACATATAAAAATGAAGCAAAAAAATATGAAGTAAAATGAAAATACCAAAATGAATAATGAAAGAGCTTCGCTGAGATGTTAATAAACGAGTAGAGTGAAGTTAAATTTGTTTATGGTATTGCAAGCATCGTTATATACTTGTGTGTATTTATATATATGTATGTATTCGTACTTGAGTGAGTGCAAAAAGAAAGAGGAGATGCAAGTTCAACGACCTCACAAAACTTATGTGTAATTATTTGTTAAAAGGGAATAGTTGATGGAAGAGTAATTGAAATATGATAATTGTTTTATATTATTTGATTTTTATGATAGGATAAAGATGTATTTGTGTGATATATGTTTGAATGGAATGATGTTGAGAATATTCCAGAAGACGTGATAAAGTGAAAAACAAAATGTTTGAAAAGATTAAGAGCAAAGAATAGTTCCATATAGGTACACATATGTAATAGAGAGACGTATATAGAGAAACAAGAGAGTGCAGGTTGGGTCAATGTAATTCCCGATTGTTTACTGGGTTCAATTGCTCATTTGACCCCGTTACTATATATTACAGGCAGATGTTTCTCTCTCTCTGATGTAGTTTTATCAATGCAAATTGTTTGCATGATGCAAATTATAATTTGTAATTCTTCATGTTATTGATCTAAACCGAATTCTTTTAATTCTACTTTATCATAATTATCCTAATTATTTCGTTTTGACAAAAATATATGCCCATGTATATTGATTGTGTTTAAAAGAAAAAAAAAGGATAATATTTGCTCTACATTATCGATTCATGAATACCAACATTTTGATATTGCGCACAAAGTTCAGGGTAATGTAAATTTGCCCAGACTGCAAAATGGACGAGTACATTCCATTGTTGCACTTTTGTTGAATTTAATTTGAATCCGGTGCATTATTATTGGTAAATCTGAATATATATCAATACAAATGAATCAAATATGTTATATTATTAATAATAATAAACGCTATCTTCATCTTCCAAAGCTCCCACTCCATCACAATATCCATATTGATTAAAAAAATACAAATAACAAAATAATGAACTTTACAATCACTCCTGTATCATAAATCGTTCTCAATTTTTCAGAGAACTTACAGGTTTCCAAGTGATCGACATTTCACTTTCGTTTATGTTGCAGTTCACTGTAGTCTCAATGATTGCAGTACTGACTTAAAATATAGCAAATTTCGAATGCATTTAATCTCAATATAGTACAGTTGTCTGGTATTTGCTCACGTAGAAAGACAAACAATACCCACTGCGAGTACGATAATATAAATATCTATACTATATCCACGTAATCACTTGCTAATTTCTATGCTATATCAGGTTACTGATCAAACTCACGGATAAATAATCCATCAAATTAATCTACTATTGGTGAGTAATAATTAAATAACAGCAATCTATCATCTCTTCATTCTTTACTGCATACTCATACCACAATTTTTAATCCCACAGATAGATAATCAATTAATTGCCCTGGTAACAAGCCAAATACAACAATGAACGAAAATAACTTGACATCTCATAACGTACCAGTAGTAAATCATGATGAAGTAATTCCCCTGATTCCTGATAGAATGGAAACATCAGAAAATCACAACAATGAAAATTCTCCAAGCGCCGACGAAACGGAAGAGATAAGGAGCAATAATAATAATAATAATAATAATACTATGTCTTCCAATGATTTACCAACTAACGCTGTGGTACAAGCACAGCAGGAACAAAGCTTGTGGCAAAGAGGAGGCTTAGCGGTACGAGATTATCTTCTCGAATTTCTTGAGTTCCTGCGTGTTCGTACTGGATTTAGAGCGAATCATTTTCGTGCACCAGATGAACTCCAAAGAGCTATGCAGCTAATGGAACGTTCTAATTTACCAATGAGTGTATGGCGTGCTTTTATGAATGCATCAATGAGACTTGTTGCAACGAGCAGAATGGGTGTCACTACATCAAACATTGTTGACATTATTATTAGAGTTGTGAGCATTGTAGCTGAATATTTCATGGATAATGTACTGATAAGAGCCGCATTGTGGTTGCTGAGCTTTTTCGGTGCAGAACGATTGTCGCAAATTATCATGTTAATTTATTATTTTGCTAGTTTTTCAACGAAAAAACTGTTGGCGTATATTCAGAAGAAACTTAAACTGTTATGTGAATTTACTGTCGAACAAGTGACATCACACTCGCATATTCCGATTACGAAGAATTGAATGCGATATGAATAAAGAGGAGAATACAGTTTTATGAAGACATCTTATGGGGAATTTTATTTAATAGAGATTCCTAATTTACTGCTATATTTTATATGAACGTTGACAATTTGAATATACATCAATTGTTATTACATATATACATTTTTATATCACGCTTGTTCTTCTATGATTAATATTTTTATAGTGCACTGCAAATAAAATCGAATGATTTAATTTTTTGCATCGTCCGACCTTATTTTTTTTATCCATACATTATTTCGGAAAATTTTGATTATTTTATTATACAAATACGAAAAATCACTTTAATTCATCAACTAAACGAGTTTAAACAGTTCTATATTTTTAACAGTATGTAATTAATTTCAGCTATTAGAGAACGGAGAAATGAATTTTAGAACTATATATGAAATATTATTTGCTAGGATAAATATGCAGAAGAATTACTCGCTACAACTGAATTGAATCGGTGGCCATTTTTTTTTCTCTGTATCGTTTATCTGCCCTAAACCCAATTCAGTTGTATCAGATGAATTATTATACTCAATATTTTTATATTAGAAATTATGAGACACTGAATGAATAATAAATCAGTTAGAAATAACATCATAGATTAAGTATTGAAATAAACTAAACTAAAATTGATTATAATCATAATAATAATAATAATAATAATAATAATAATAATATAGCACCTCCAAGGTTTCACAAAGGTGAAAAGTATGAAGAGAAAATATTATACATATCTTAACTACTGGTGATATTAGCACTCATATACGTTCTGCGCCAATACAAAACAAAGATTACGATAAAAAGTTATATGAAACCGCATATTCGCAACGTATTCAAAAGAATATTCGAGCTCAGTGACGAATATAAAGTCTTTGAACAATGGTGAGCAGTGCAATTATTTATCAAATAGCTTTACCAAAATTACTTTCTTGTAAATACCGATTTTCGATTGTTATTTAAAATGTTGTAATGACTCTTTTCAATCTTTAACTAAACAGGTGGATAATAATAACACGCTGAAGATTGACAATCAATTATACATGGCGAGGTGTAATGGAACCTCTTGTACAGATGATGTGGCAACACATGAAGAAATTGAGTTGATTTCTTATACAATGTCAGAAGTTGATGATGAAGAATGGGAAGTGATAGAAATTGGAGTCGAAGCCAGTGATAATATAGTTGATGAATTAGATGAGCAACAAGTGAATCAAACACGAGATTTAATTTTACGTGTTGGACCACAAGTGCAAGATTATCTGACTGAATTTTTCAACTACATAAGAAATCGAACTATATTCAGACGCAATTATTTCTATGCACCAATTGAACTTCAGAGGACAATGGAGCGAATGGAAAAAGCCAGAGTTCCAATGCCAATTTGGAGAACATTTATCAATGCCTCCATAAATTTGATATCTAAGATTGGTGTGCAGTTTGACACGCATATATTTCTGCATGTTCTGATTTTTATTCTCACCATTGTATCCGAATTTTTTATACATAATATTATATTGCAAATAGTGGTGCTTATAATAGGTTGTATAGGTACAGAACAATTGTGCGAGATTATAACAACGATATATGAATTCATCAAATTGTATTTTCAAAGATTTGGGAGATATATCAAACGAAAATTCCAAGAATATTCCAGACTATCTACAGAGCACTTTAAAAAATACATGAGACCGATGAATGATTAATTCAAAGCTACTTTCGAAGATACAATGAAGTTCTTTAATATGATTCAATAACATTTATGATTCCATAAAAATCATTTTCATTACAAATAATAATTATGAAATATTCTATCAGTAGAAGAATTTTATATATTCATCTATAGATCCATCTAAATATATATCAATTAATACTATGTATGATCATCTATGTATCGTGTTCATTTTCTATAATAAATAATTTTATACCACAATAAAAATAATCCAGATGATACTGTTTTTATATTCACGAGAATAACACGATTGCTATTCAAATTCAAATACCTCCATTTTAACATTCCCGCTCTTCTTCACCATCAAGCAACCCTTTACACATATTGCTCGGTACATAACCTTAAAAACTAACACAATGACAACTCTACTGCAAAACAAAACTCAAGACAGTGCGTAACACCCTGTAGATCTGTGTAGAACTATTAAAAACACCTTTCTCTCAGCATTTCTAATTGTAAGTTACAATTTTATCACATCGCAAATGAACAAATAAACAACAATAACCTCAGATATCATTCCAGATTGCCAAAAGACTGAGAATTAATTCAAAATCGCTTCTACTGGACAAAAACAACCACATAAAACCCTTCACGTAAACAAGCGCAGCTCACGCTGTGCTTATAAAGCCCAAAAATGCCGAGTAAAAAATGTAAAAATTGTAATTCAACCGATATCGAAACAGATCCAGCTCGTGGAGATGCTATTTGTACGAATTGTGGCTGTGTCCTGGAGGATCAGCTTATCGTCAGCGAAACGGTATTTGAGGAGACTGCGTCTGGTGGTATGACAGTAGTTGGTGAATTCGTTGGTAATGATAGTTCAGGTGGTGCTACAGGATTTGGTGCATCATATCATGTGAATGGAAAAGAATCACGTGAAATAACGATACAAAATGCACGTAGAGGTATTGCTCATTTGTGCCAACAATTGCGAATGAATTCGCAGTGTATTGATATATCATTAAATTTTTACAAAATGGCATTAGCAAGACAGTTAACACGGGGTCGAAAACAAGTTCACAATCATGCTGCTTGCGTTTATTTAACTTGTAGAACTGAAGCACTTGGACCAATGCTCATTGATATATCTGATGTATTGCAAATTGATGTTAATGAACTTGGTCGTACTTATTTAAGATTTACACAAGCACTTGACATTAAGATACCATCAATTGATCCGTGTTTATATATAATGCGTTTCGCTGAAAAATTAGATTTAGGTGATCAAACAACTGCGGTATCAAATACTGCATTGAGACTTGTTCAAAGAATGAAACGTGATAGTATTCATAGCGGTAGAAGACCATCGGGTCTTTGTGGCGCTGCATTATTAATTGCAGCACGTCTTCATGAATTTAATCGCACACCTGGTGATATAATTAAAATTGTTAAAGTTCACGAGTCGACATTACGAAAACGTTTAATTGAATTTGGCGATACACCATCGAGTCACTTAACGTTAGATGAATTTATGACTGTAGATTTGGAAGAGGAACAGGATCCACCGGCATTTAAAGCAGCGAGAAAAAAAGATCGTGAACGATTGCAACGATTGGAGAATTTTGAAGTTGAGTTTGATGATTTACAAAGCGAAATTAATAAACAATTGGATGATCATATAGCAACACGACGAAAACGTCCACGTGAAGATGGAAAATTAGAGGGTGATAATAGTGAGGATATGGATACTGATCGTTTTATTCATGAAAGTACATTAGATATTATTCAAAATTGTGTCGATGATCCAGACAATCCTGATGCATTACCACCAAAAGTGTCTATTGGACTTGGTCCAGATATTGCATCAATGAATTTACCATCTTCAATACATGAAACTCGTTCAACTAAAGATATTACCGTTAATAATGCATTTGAGAATGAAACTGGTGAGTTAGATATAACAGACTTTGATGACGATGAATTGGATGCATATATTTTAACCGAAACAGAAGCAAGTAGAAAAAAAAATCTTTGGAATACAGTAAACGCCACATATTTAAAGGAACAAGAGGTGAAGGAAGAGTTGAGATTGAAAGAAAAGGAAGAGGGTAAACCCGAGAAGAAAAAGAGACGGTCATCAACGAAGAAAAAAAATCAGGGCCCGGCTAATAGTGCAGGTGAAGCAATCGAAAAAATGCTTCAGGAAAAGAGAATTTCGACAAAAATAAATTATGAAGTTCTGAAGAGTCTCAATGTTGGTACTTCTTCAACAAGTACTAATTCAAAAATATCTACAGATATTTTACCACTAGAGGAGAAGGTTGATGTAGTACCAGCATCTCCAAAAGTCGATGTAAAGCCGCGTATCAATATTAATGCATTGACAAAAATGCCGAGAAAAGTAAATAAAATTGATATTAAATCTCCGACAAAGAAAAAAAATGTTGGACCGTCTGTGAGTTTTAAAGAACCAGAGGTTCAGCCAGTGGAGGAAGCAGAACCTGTTGATGATATTGAAGATGAGGAGGAACACGATGAACTTAATGAATCTAATGAAATGAGCGTTGCTCAACTGCTCCATGGTAATGCCGATGACGATGACGATTATGGCTACGATTGTGAGGAGGATTATTGAGTGATTTTATTAAACTCATTCTGTTCATCACAATTCATATTTGTACAGATTTATGCTCATTCAATTGACTAAATGATGAACGCTTGTGGTATTTCGTAAATATCCATCTTCTTTTTTAATTTATATATATACATATTCTGAAACATAGTATATTTATGTTCAATAACGGTATAATAAAGGCGAAAATCGTGTTAATGAGATATTTATTTCGTTTGTATTTTGCGTTAATTATTGATAGTTGAGTAGCTGGAAGTTAGCGAGGCAGAACAAGATTAGATTTAATATTCGATAATTAACAAAAGGCATAGGAATAACAGAGAAAAAAAAATCGGAAAAATGTCTATGATTTTTTTTTTTAATCTACAGTATAGTAAATGACCTACATATTGATCGTGCACCAGTTTAAAATTTTTACATATAGTTTGTATATTGAATTTACGTGTTAATAAACTGGTACAGGGTCGATAATTAGATCGGTTACTTTATCTCGAAATTTATCGCCCCCATATTTTTTACAAAATTATTTTTAGTATATCTAATTACTTCATAGGTTTTTTTTTTCTTTTCGTTCACAATATATATCGTTCGTTGGCGTAATTAATATTATGAGGCCCATGCTTCTAATTGTTTCAAATCGTCATCCTCGTCTATTGGTTTGGCTTCTGTAAATAAAGTTTCATTAAATATTAAAGTGAAACATGTGATTAAAAATTCCAGTGATAAACGAAGATAAATATTACTTGGTTTTCTAGCGATAGGAACTGGTTTTTCAGCGATTGGAACAGGCGGAAGATCAGTAGTACTATCAACACCAAGTAATTCTTCATCCAATGCCTCTTGTTCCAATTCCTCGAGCTCTTTCTCCAATTCATCGTCATCAACATCTTGGCCGAATGCAACTGGATTAGAAATAGCATCGGAAATTTCCCTAGCAACATCTTGTTGCTCTGCAATGTCGTCCATCATATCATGTACTTGGTCCACGTCCCTATAAAAAGCAACAATATTAAACATAAA
Organism: Zele albiditarsus; assembly: GCA_958496275.1. Taxonomy (NCBI): domain Eukaryota; kingdom Metazoa; phylum Arthropoda; class Insecta; order Hymenoptera; family Braconidae; genus Zele; species Zele albiditarsus. The sequence goes on from OY292415.1 coordinate 5,679,524, forward strand.
TAATATAATTCATTGATGGAATAAAAAATTATTCCAAGATTATATTCACAACATTAAATCACAGTAATAATTCACGTACATATTCATATGTGCAGCTTTTTGTGCGTCTGCAGCGTCTTTCATTGCCTTCAAAACAGCAGCATTTGTATTAGCATTCTCCAATGCACCCCGTTGCATTTCAATTGTTGAAAGTGTTCCATCTATTTGTTCTAATTGTTTTTCATACCGTTTCTTCTTCTTCAAAGCCTGGATGGCAGCTGGAAATTATTAAAAACAATTATTATCAAGTAGATTGTGGGGTTTTAAATAGCATCCAATAAATTCTTGAAACCTCAACTGAAGTTTCACTTGATTTGAACTCGTATAACAATATTTCTGCTGGGAATCAACCAAAAAATTAGCAATCATCAGATGGGAAATGTTGCCAGGAATAAAACCGTTTTCAACTCTCAATGTTTTCTATCAATGAAAAATCAATTCTTCATTCAAACAAATCATAATAAACCTTGAAATTAATGGAAGGACCTGTGCACCAAACAAGGAGTACATTTCAAGTCCACCAAATCTATATAAAACTTGGAATCAATTACAAGGTGAAAGTTATGTCCTGGTTGATTCGTAGTTGATATAACTTGTCAGTTCAACTGAATTCTATTCATTTTTTTTTTTATTAATTAGATTCCAATAAAAGATTATACTAGCATAAATAATAAGCTAACCTCTCTTATTCTTGGTGCCATATTTTTTGGCAGTTGCGAGCTCCTGTGCAATTTTAGTCTCAAGAAAGACCTGTTTCTTCTCCAACATTTCTTCTGTTTCACGCAATTTTTGTATAGCCTCGCTCGTTGTTGGAGCGGGCGGTTGCTTTTTGCCAAACAAATTACTGAAAAAACTCATCTTTATTTTGATATTATTGTTGTTTCACTCTTGTTACACTCTAATAATGTTTCTTATGCGTCTTGTTAAATGTCATTTAATGTGACAATTCTTGTGCTCATTGTGCTATATGACAAAGTGGCGACGCCATTTTGAAGTCTAAATGTACTGTCGAAAATATTTGTGACGTCATAGCACGATCTTATAACATCCAAACATCTGTTCGAATGATGAAAATTGGCCTTTAATAATGACGTATATTCCAGAAATAAATATATACATAACTATGTATTTAAATAATACAATTATTAAACTACCACAATTTTATCAATAGAAAAGTTATGTAAATTAAGGTTATGGTTATTACATGGACAAATGGTTCATTTTAGGTTTCAATAAGTAAAGATATTTTTATTTGACAAAGGAATAGAAACAATAAGAATAACTAATGCGACGAGAAAGAGGGGAGAATCAAAATTAAACAAAATAACGCACTCTCTATGTACAATATTAAATGAAAATAATGTAGTAAAGCTCAAGCCGCAATTATTTCATGCTATAAAGGCATCTTGTTATCACAACTCCTTTTTTTCTTTTTTCTATAATGTAAATGCATAATTGTCCACCACTTCGATTATTGCACAGAAATATGGCGTTCATATTTATATCGCAAAACAAAATATATTAAATGAATGTTCTTTCATTGATTGGAAATTATTTACGAGTAATGGTTGTTTATGTTTGTAGTCTTATTTACGAAGCCCAGGCTTCTAATTGTTTCAAGTCGTCATCTTCTTCGACCGGTTTCGCTTCTGTGAATAGAAAAATCCCAAATTGTAAAGATCACATTCAAATTGTGGGGAGGAGAAGAAAGAAAATTATTGATTAATTAATTGAAATTGATTGGAAGAATTCTCACTTGGTTTTCTAGCAATAGGAACTGGTTCAGCTGGAACAGGAATAGCTGGTAAATCGGTTGCACTGTCAACACCAAGTAATTCTTCATCCAATGCTTCTTGTTCCAATTCCTCGAGTTCTTTCTCGAGCTCATCTTCATCAACGTCCTGTCCAAAAGCAACTGGATTCGAGATAGCGTCTGAAATCTCTCTTGCAACATCCTGTTGCTCCGCAATATCGTCCATCATATCATGAACATTATCTACATCCCTGTAAGAAATTTAAAAATAAATAAATTAATAAATAAATATTACGATCATATATCGTTCTTATTAACCAAATTGAAGAGCATTGAATTAAACTATGACTAATATTTATTTACATATCCTTATGTGATGCTTTCAATGCATCTGCAGCATTTTTCATCGTTTGCAATACTGTGGCATTTGTATTTGCATTCTCCAATGCTCCTCTCTGCATTTCAATTGTTGATAACGTTCCATCGATTTGTTCGAGCTGTTTCTGATAACGTTTTCTTTTTTTTAGCGCCTGAATTGCAGCTGAATAATATCAATAATAGAAAAATATGATTAAATACATGACGAAAATAAAAATGATTTCATAATAAATACGTATTGAGAGCTTGTAGAAATCTTTTCTAATTCAGTATCCATAAATATATTTGCAGTTAAATAATTATTATTTTACCTCTTTTGTTTTTCGTGCCATGTTGTTTAGCGATTGCTAACTCTTGGGAAATTTTATTCTCAAGAAATAACTGTTTTTTCTCCAACATCTCTTCAGTTTCACGTAATTTTTGTATTGCTTCACTCGTTGTTGGAGTTGCGGCTTTGTTTTTACCAAAGAAATTACCAAAGAAACTCATTTTGATCCGCTTTGTTTTTTTTTTATCGATGTAACTTAATAGTTAGACTATTTTCTTTTCATTTACAATATTTGTATATATCTTTGGTTCTGGCAGAATATAATAAATAATGTCATTTGGTGTGACAATTTCGTCGACTGTATGTTGTGTCATATGTACATATATAATCTATGTTACACTGTTATGTGTAGACGCCATATTGAAAAACGATTATCATAACGTTGATACGTCACGACGTTATGATTCATTGTTTTATATATATAAATATATGTGTATATTATCTAGCGATTGAATCGATAAAATTTTCGAAATTCCCAAAATTCCTGTTTCTATTTCTGTATACAAACATATATACAAATTTATGAGAAAGTTAGGTTAAATAACGACATCTCAATGTTCACTTCTGTTCATTACAGATTATATTACGAAGTGCAATAAATATGATTAACGTTTTTATTACTGAAATAACATTAATTTTGTATTTGTGTACATATATACAAATGTATTTAATATTTTCAATTCGATAATTCAATGTTTTTGGCGGTGTGCGGCGACTGGTGGCGCCGCATATCGCCTCTTTGTAAACTATACTTTTATTTCGCACAAGATTTCGAAGTTTCTAACCTCAAATATTATTTTATTAATGATATATGATGAGGATATGAAAATCATACAAAGCTCAGAATTATAATCTGGAAGATTTCTAAATAAAAACATCATATTAATTTGTTAATTGATTGTTTAACTAAATGCGAAATATTTTATTCTAATCTCTTTATAAATCAAATTGCAAATGGCCGCTCATTGAAAACACACGAAATGAGCGAACATTAATGGTGTCGCGAATTGAAAATTCTCCTTAATTTATCATCACAAAATGGCGCGGGATAATTTGTCAACATTTGCATCAATGTGTACGTTTCAAATGTATATTTGTATATATGATGATAAAGATTATTGTTGACAACATAATGATCATTGGTGTATAATATCCTCCACCAATCGACAATAATCATCAGGACTGTCTTATCAACGTTGAATATCTATTTCTAATGGTTATTAACCTCTAATGAACATTCTGATCAACTAATTGTATCATCATATCCGATTGAATCCAGTGGCGCTTATTATTCATCAACCGAGAATCTTGCGTTTATTATTATTATATATATATAAATTATAATTGCGACAAAAGTGCGTAATAAATCTCGGAGAATTATCACAGAAACATGGCAGGATCTATAAGTTTTCAAGGCGAAGTAAGTGATTGTTGATTAATTTATAAAGATTTTGAACTAGAATAGCAATAAATTTGGGTCAATACCGCATATAATGTCAAAAGAATTCTTAGGGTTTGGTTGTATACACTTTTTTTTTTTCTTGTGCTTGATCCCGGTTAAATTTTTTTATTCACAAGTTGTGTGTCGTGATTTTTTAACACACACAATTGTTTCGTAATATTTATAAATACGAAATACGCCTACATGCTAAGATTCGTTTCATGTCTCTTCAACGAATTTGAATCTCTTGTATTCTTCATTTGAGAGTGATTTGATATACAATGAAGAGCACATGGAGGGACCGAGATCGTGTAAGAAAGATGGAAAAGAGAAATTATAGTCATTTATTTAATATATATAATTATATTTCTATCAATTTCATTGTATTTACATTTTTTCAATACATTAATCGATCGATAAATTTATTAATTTATTTTTGATTCAGGATTTTCAGAAGCCATTGGTTGACGGTGAAACAACTTATGAAAAACTAGCACGTGCTTTATCCGAAACAAAAACTGAATACAAACCCTTACCTGGGTTTGTTATGGATCGTGATGATCCACATTATTATCGTTTACAACAAGAAGTCGATTGTGATGAAGTCTATCCAGGAATTTTTATTGGCGATGCGTGAGTAATTTATGTAATGGACAAGAAAAAATCTCACTGAAAAAAAAAAAATGACGAATTAATTAATTATCAGTGTACATTTTTTTTTATTTTTATGACAGAGCTACCGCAAAGAATAGAGGATATCTGATGAAAATCGGCATCACTCACGTTCTGAATACAGCAGAGGGCAATCGTTTTGGATTTGTCAGCACCAACCGTAATTTTTATCGCAGTACACCGATCAAATATTTTGGAATATCACTTGCTGATTTGCCAACTGCAGACATCAGCAAACATTTTTATACAACTGCTTATTTCATTGAAGATGCTTTAGCTTCACCTGGTAATTGATGAGAAGAAACAAAAAATAATCTCCCACATTGTATCATAGATTAATTATATATTAATATGAGAATAATTTTGAAATTTTATTTACTGTGTTCATATAGGCGGCAAAGTTTTTGTACATTGCATGATGGGTATATCACGCAGTTCCACCTGTGTAATATCATTTCTAATGATAAAACGTCACATGTTGGCAGAGGAAGCAATACGTTTGTTACGTAAAAGTCGTGACATTCATCCAAACCATGGATTCCTTCAGCAATTGGCTACACTTGATAATCAATTGCGTCGTCGTCGTCTTCACTAATATTTTGATATGCATCAATGAAAAGGGAAGAAAAATTTACGGTAATATTTGATCGAAAAAATCGGGAAAAAATAAATTGATAAGTATCTAGAAAACTTCTTCCATGGCGAGGTAAAAGTGTAATATTTTTTTTTATTCATTCGTTGATATTTTATTTTTTCCCCAACGTGCATGTGGAGATTAAAAACGTATTCGCTGGCGATGCGGTAATTTATCATAAAAAAATGGCGTATAAACATTCAATATGTAAAAAAATACGATTTTATAATATCTTTATCACTAAACACTTACATTATTACAGTACCAAAAAGTACATTTCGAAAATAATTACTTACAAATAAACTGTTTAATATAAACATTTTTCAAAACATCTGAAAGTATTCCTGTGTCACATAATAAATAATTATACCAAATTTCAAAACTTTACATATCCAAAAATTAGGCAAAAAAAAAATATCTCAGTTACTAGTAATCAGTAACCCCATTACCGACAGTGGGTAACACCGATTTTGCTTAGATTATTTTTTCTCGATTTTAGTCGTCGCATTTTTTTTGTCCTCAAATTTATTCATTAACTATGTTCCTTTCTCCGCAGTTTCACATTATTCATCACGATTTACGGCCTCGCATTTCGTGTATATACATAAACATTTATCGTATCGCTAATTGACTCCGTTGAATTGTGTTAATCGTATACATATGCAAACACATACAAATACATATGTATTATTATATTTAAAAAGTGAAAATGAGTTGCGAAACCTTACTCATATGTATTTTTTAATATATATATCCTATTTATTATTATTATTATTATTATTATTATTATATTATTTATATATGTTGTACGAGCCCTGACCTAACCTATTCTAGGCTATGTCTCCGTCCTCCACATACAGACAAAGCCTAGGAGAGGCTATATCAAGTGACTCCAAAAATAAATTCTCCTTGTTTTATATTTGTATGATATATACACATGTATATATTTTGGCGGGCGCGCGACATTTCCTATGCAGTTATTGAAGTCTCTCATGTTGAAATCACCATTAATCTTGCAACATTCAGTGAGTTTGAATCATTAATTATAAATTATTATCGACTATTTGCAAGACTTCTTTCTATTTATTTATAGTTGATTCAATTACGACACACAATATTTTTCTTATTCTTTCATTCCATTTATATACATGTATGTATATATGTATTAATGGAGAAAAAATTGTTTTTTACAGATTATTAATTGATGAAAATGGATGAGGATGGGACACTTTGGAATAAATATCACTCACGAAACAATTGTTGGATTGATTGGAATTAATTGATTGATTGGAATTTTTTATTTGATGAATCCGTGTGTGGATTTGTTTGTTTTTAAACAATTTCAATTTCGTCGCACTCGTATACACATACACATACACTAAAAATGATTGTAGACAGCGAAACTTGAGAAATGGTATAATTAAATGAAAGGAGAAGCGGAAGAGATGAAGACGGCGCCAGCGAGGCGCAACAAAATAGAGAAAAAAAAATATGATAATAATAATAATAAATTAAATTGCAAGGAGAAAAAAAAAATTGCGAAGGGAAAAAAATACTGCATCGTGGCGCGTTCGCGCCCTGGCGAACACAACAAAGTTGATTCTCTCTCACAGTTCCAACCTGATGCAACCAGCACCCACTAACCACTGAGCGCACGAAGCCAAAGTCGCGCAGCGTTGAGAGCGCGCGCGAGAGACCGTGATAATGTATGTATCTATACATATGTTACCCACGTGAGAGCGTCCGGTGGCAGCATCTTTTTTCCCCTTCTTATTAATATTCTTTGGTAGGGAGTATCTACATTGCAAAATTCTTAAGGAGAAAAGAATAAGGGAAAGAAAGGAGAAGCAGAAGTGAAGGAAAAACTAATGCGTTTTATATATATTTTTCAGTTTCAATTTCTCTTGGATTATTCAGACACATTTTTCATCTTCGTTGAGAAGGTGAAACAAAGTCTAGAATGCCATTCATTAACGTGATTTTTTTGCGAGAATATGAATGATTATGCTACATGAAAGTTACAAAATGGAATTTTATTATTTTTTTTAAGAGCGCAATAATAGTTGTGAAGTGAAACTATGACGATTTTTATTGATTGTAGAAGCTATTGGGTTTATTGATGTTTGTAATTACTACAAAAGTTGGCGATACACCGTGTGACGTTTCTATACAACCGAAATGAATTATCAATTTTTATTTATAATTATTATAAATGCATCTATGGTTGGTACTAGAAATCATCGTTGAAGAAGAATATTTTTCGAATTACCAACCATTGAAGTGGAGCGTCGTGATTTTAGTAATTTTTTGTGCTTTCACTGATGAAAAGAGAAAAAAGAAAAAAAATAAATAGAAGTTATCTAAATATACAGATGATTGTAGTTCCTATGGTAGTCATTTTCATGAGAATTATTGAAAAAAATTGATTATTGTTCTCAGACAGACACAATACTGACAAAGTGTATCGCCATTTATACAATTATTAAATAATCATCAAAATTTCACTACAATTCATATTCTGTCATAGATTTAAAGAAAACAATCATTGAATTATTTCTCAAAAATCCACTCATACAATTCCTTGAAAAAATAATTTTCTCTACCAAACATGTAGTATCACGTCATACAAAAAAAAAAAAATTCCAAACCAAAAAATGAAACAAGAATGAGAATTTCATCCTCTATAAAACTTCAGTATTACTCATAATACTCATGACTCGTTCATCATTCATTCCATTCATCGAAACCAAATTAAATTACAATAAAAATCTCTTCAACAATATATCTAAAATAAAATAAAAAAATTTCAGCAATAACAATTGTTAACAGAAAAAAAAAACAGAAAAATACATTTTAAATCAGTAAAATTTATCCAATACAAATTTCAATTACCTGTAAATAAATAACAAAATATCATAATAATTGATAAAGACAGTGCAAATTTATTTATACAATATCGGGACAACATTCAACAAAACCTCCACTTTGGTATGCAATTTTTTTTTTTCTTATTTTTGTTTTTGTTTTTTTTTTTCATTCAATTTCCCCTTCTCACATCTATATAAAGCAATATAAACCTAGTGATAAATTTTATCACTTCACGTCCGGCGAGTTGTTGGCAATCTTTGATCGGCTGCTTTTTATGAAGGTCGCACACGGCCGTACAAAACACGAGCGCATTCTCACAGACAACTTTCAATACATACATACATTATATTGTTTATATATATACATATATATATAAATGTATATGAACCGCGTGCGCAACCCCACCATTCACACGAATGACGCGCGTGCGAATGTCATTCTTCACTTCGAGTTGTGTAAATGTGTTTCCAACTTAACATATTAATTGTTGCTGTTAGTATTTTCTTTTTTTTTTTTTTTTCTTTCTCCCCTCCCCACCGTTCACTTAATAAATCATTTATACATCAATGGTAATTTAATGAATAAAGAGAAACCAAAATTGTGTATATATAAGATTTCTAACGGAGTGGTCGTAGGTCGGTTATTCCAGAGAAATTTCAACCGGAAATTATCTTATATATATATTTGTACATATATATATATATCTATCTTTATATATATATATATTGAGACATACATAGACTAGTCCGGGGATTCCAACATTTTTTTTTCTTTCTCTTTTTTGGAGCGCCGTGCGCGTCGAATTCCATATCTGATTATTGTTATTATTATTATTATTATTATTATTATTACTATTATTATTGTTATTTTCTTTCAGCTTTCACACCTATGACCAAACGACCTTGAGAGAGTCAGCGTTTACAATGAGTAAAAAAATGATGTCTACGTTATTTTTAATTTAATTTAATTTAATTTGTTATTTTATTGTCATGTTTCTTTTTTTTTTATGTCTTTTGATTTTTTTTTTTTTGCATTTTTATTTGAGAGTTTAATTAATGCATTACGCACACGGTTAATGTGATATTTGATATATTTTTATTTGTTATATAGGTCAGAATATATATTTCATGGATGATATTGCGCAGTGGAAATGGAAATGCAAAAGAAGAGAAAAATATTTATTATTTTTTATTTATATATTTATATATATATATATATATAATTGAAACAAATCCGTGATATTTGTATTGAGTGTATACGAAACACGGTTTAATATATATAAAACAAGGTAAGACACACCTTTTTTTTTTTCTCAGTTATGTACATGCATATAAATACAAGTGGACACATGTGTTTATGCATGTATATAATATAAAAAAATTAATTGACAAATAATTAATATTGTGTGTGAATTTTTTTTCAATATATAATTACAATTGAATTAAAATAAATTTGAATTCTTCACAATGTTAACAAATAAAATTTATATACACTTCTATAGTTAATATAATATGTATATACATTTATTATTTGCAAAATAACTTTGTTAAAAGTTTACTCACGACCGTTATATATGCCGCCAATGGCATTCCAAGAATATCGGACCGTCTCGACATTCAAGTTTGAAAATAAATAAACAGTGGAAAAAAAAAAATAAAATACATATACAGACGCATGTATATATATATATATATATATGTATATTAATAGTTAAAAAGAAAAAAGAAAAATGAGACAATACAAAAAATTTGATGGATATAAAAAATGAACCGTGGTAGAAAAATATAAAATAGCGAGAAACAAATAATATATTACAATGTATATGTTGGAGTTTTTTTTTTTTTTGTACGTGAAGAGTGAAGGATCATTTTCTTTATTCATTTATTTATTTATTTATTTATTCATTTTTTTTTACCTTTTATATAAATCTACAGGATTCTAGAAGGCATTGGCATTTAATTGGTATTTTGTCTGAGAGCCTGACCCTGACATTTACGCCAATGCATTTTGCATGCCACGTCTCATATATACATATACATATATATATATATATATGCATGTATATATACCTGATCACAACTTTAAGTCTCGTTCACAGTTGTAAACATATTTTTATTATTCATAAACACAAAGTTTCCACACAGTATTATTATTAAAATTGATAAGTATGAATTTTATTCTCTCACGTTGTAAATTATGATTTTTTTTTTTCCTATTCTATTTATTGGATTTATTTTATTAATTCAATATATATATATATATTAAATTTGATTTTTTATTCTTTTATTGATTTGATAGAATAATATGTATAAATGTAAATGATTGAGTCGAATGTGTGTGGATGCATCTTAATATATTGGAGTGAAACCCGAAAATAAAAAAAAAAAAAGAAAAGAAAAAGAACGTTGACTCAGCAAACCATCAGCCATAACTAAATGGGATAAAAAAAAAATTTTTTGGCATACAAAAAACGACCTCCTTTCGACCCCCTTTATTGTCGAAGAGGATTAACAATTTTTTCTTTTTATTTGTGTCTTTATTTTATTTTATTATTTTTTTTTCTTCTTTCTGTTCACCTTCATTTATATTTATTCATTCATTTTATGTTTTCTTCTTTTTACAGCGATTCCATTCTCAAAACAATATATTTGTATTTGGAGATACAAAATGGAGGATATGAAGATACAAATTTTGAATTTGAGAGATATTTTTGATTTGAATAATGAATTGAAAAATCGAATTCAATCAATTAATAATCTATTTAATATAGAGCTGAAGAAAACATATAATACGACACATGTATTATCGATTTAATTCCTCTGGAGGAATTTAAATAATGAAAAAAAAAAAAAAAGGAATTACATATACTATTAAAACTCAAACGACTCCATACAATTGCTTCATGGCAATAAAATTATTTGTATATATATATGAGAGTATGAAAGCGTCATTGGAAATATTCCGTTATATTACGCCGATCAGTTCCCCTAAAAATGAGCACAACGAAAAACGTTTGTATATCATTGCGAGGAGAACATGGAATAAATGCGGAGGTAAAGACGTAGAAGAATAAGAAGAAGAAGAAGAAGAACAAGAAGAAGGTGGATCCAAAGGGAAATGGAAGGGGGATTTAGTAAAATCCCCGTTGTGTTTAAAAATAAATATCAGGTACACGCGATTTGTGTGTGTCTCACGATATCGATAAATATACGGAATAATTTATGAGCAACACGTTTGAATTGAAAGACAAAAAATCATATTGTCATTCGGAAAATTTCCGTACATACAATTTCTATTTATTCATAATAAATTATCATCAATAGATATTATAAGTATACATATGAATGTGTATAATATTATCAAAAACATTATTTTAAAAGGTTTATAAATGTGCAATGTCGTATAAAGCGCGCGCGAATACGACGCGATGTCTTGGCGGGAATTTAAAATGTGGGCGTATGAAGCGCGTTAAAAATTTTTTTCTTATTATTTTGCTCTTTAACATAGCCCCTCTTTCGATATATATGTATATATGTACATATATATCTGCATATATATCTTTCCATTTTTTTTTTCTCTGTACTTCAAGTCCTGTAACACGTTCATCGGGATCAATGACACTCCCTGAGGGATATTCGTACGAGCATCATCCTCGTGTGCGACCTACGCCGCTATCATGTTGAAAATTCCAAACCACCTTCTTCCTCTCCGACGCAGCAGGACCTACCGGTTTCTATTTATATACACGCGCGCCGATGCACACACAACGCTTTATATACCTTTTCGCACTGCGCATGATGCACCAAAGCGTTTACGTCTGTGTATGTGTATATTTATACTGGCTAATATCCTGATTATGATGATGACCTTCCTGGATTTCAACTACAAACATATCATCTGTATAATCCCGCTCTGGCCAATTATATTTTAATTGTAAGACGCTAATTATAATATTTTTTATTTTGGTTAAATTGTCAGAATTTTTTTTTTTTCGTTTCCTGCAGATCAGTTGCATTATATTTTTTTGTTTATTTTTTAGATTAAATCTGCATGATTTGTTGGATATTGAGTTAATTTATTATTTGGTAATTGATCTAGATATAAATTTGTTGATTTGGATGGTGGAAAGTTGAGATTATCGACAGTCGATGATTTATTTGAGTCGGTAAGAGAGGAAATATTCGTGGTGTTAATATTGCGATTCTAACCTCAAAAAAATTTCGAAATATATCGAAAACGTGTATTAGCGCGCACGGCACACTACAAGGACTGTTGAATTTGAATCGAGAATTACATTGATACAAATGAAATGAACACAATTGTAATTTATTAATTTCAGCGGAGCATATATATTTATAAAATATAAACATATAATCGATGATAAACATATTTCCATACCTTCATTTTTTTTTTATATCATACATATTTACATGGTTTATATAATAAAGCAATGGAATAAATAAATAATAAACCGGTCTAGAAATTAATATTATTCGGTCGTGCGGAAGACTTGTGATATTTTGCATGATCAAATACCAATTCGCGTTTTTTCGGCTCTACCTTATCATTTTTGTGGAGCAATTTAAAACTACCTGTGCCCACTGTTACAGGTACACCCATAATAATTGACTCGGAGACACCACAAATACTATCTGTTTGTCCATAATATGCAGCGTCAAATAAATGATCGGCGGTCTTTTCAAATGACGCTAAATTTAAAACAGACTCTTTCATTTTTGCCAAGCCGTGTCTTGTAATACCAAGTACTTCACCTCTACTAGTCATTAAATCTGCAACTAACATGGCATGCCTTCGATCAATACTCATTCCGTGATGTACCATTACAGACTGAATTTCTCGCATGATTGTTGCGCGTGCTGCTTCAATACCCAACGTTTTAAACACTTCAATGGTATTATTTGACGTTGTTCTTTTACCGAGAACACCACGAGTTGCCATCACTTCACGCATGTTATCGCCCTCGACGAATAGTTTATATGTTTTTCTGCCTGACGAATCGTTATTCTGTATAACAGCACGTGTCACTTCAGGAAGACCTTTAATAACAACATTGGGCACAGCCTCTTTTAATATACTCAATCCATGATTTAAACTGTATTTTTGACCATCTGGATTAACTGTAAGTATTGATTCACTACGTACATTAACGCGTTTTGGATTTAATTTCAATTTCGATGTACACAATGAATATCGTATTGTATGTATGTCTACTTCTAATTTTAATAAGTTAATACGATCAGTGTCCAATTTAATGAGCAAAAAACAATCGTCGGGTAAATAAACTTCTTCAATGTACTCAGTTACTTCGCCCAATGTTGTTTTTTCAATACGTCCTTTCACACGTCGTGCAAATTCAGCGTCACTGTCGTCTTCCAATGACGTTTCAATTATAGGAGTACTTATTTTCGAACTGGCATCAATTATTTCTTTGATTCGTGGTACACCCAAAGTGATATTCATCGATGCAACACCAGCAAAATGAAAAGTTTTGAGTGTCATTTGTGTACCGGGTTCACCGATACTTTGAGCTGCCAATGCACCTACCGCTGTGCCCGGTTCAATTCTAGCTCTCATAAATTTTTCTTTACACGTATGAATAAATTCGACTAATTGCGACACCGTAACACGCTGTAATTTCTTGGCAATCGTTAAATTTGTTTGTGATTTACGTGTTTCGACAACTGATTTTGCTATACCTTTTATAAATTGTCGCAATTCTTCTTTAAATTCATCACTGAAACACGAATATTCATCAGTCTTCAATAATTCATTTGTTGCGGTAATTAATTTTGCGGCATCTAATGATTCCTCATTTTTATATGGCGATTTAGCGCGCACATCATCAAACGTTCTATCATAATTAACTGGACAATCTTTTCCCTCCATATAAGCAGGATCTAATCCATCACCACCATATTCAAACTGTACAATACCACCGACTGAATTTCTCACTGTCATGTCATAATGCAAACACAAATCCTCCAAACTTTTTACCAATCTACGTTGCATGTATCCAGTCTCAGCGGTTTTAACAGCGGTATCAACAAGACCCTCACGACCACCAATTGTGTGAAAGAAAAATTCCGTTGGTGTTAATCCAGAATAAAATGAATTCTCAACAAAACCTTTTGCTTCTGGAGTCTTTGAATGACGTTCAAAGTGCGGTAATGTACGGTCTTCAAAGCCATTTGGTACACGATGACCACTAATAACTTGTTGACCGACACAAGCAATCATCTGTGAGATATTAATGCGACTTCCTTTGCTGCCACATGTTGCCATTATCAATGGACTGTTGCTAGGATGAAGTTCTTTGAAGCAAACATCACCTGCGTGACTACGAATTGCTGATAATTCACCGATCATCATTGATTCAAGTGTTTCTTCGGGTGAACAACCGGGCTGACATTCCAAACGACCGTCTTTCATTTTTTCAATGTATTCCTCACATTTACCGTATCCATCATCAAGTAATTTTTGCTTAGCTCGCAGCAAGCCCTTACTCGGTGCCACATCACCAATTCCAATTGAAAAACCACGATTCATTAAAAAACAACTTGCTAGTTTTCCCAATCTCCACATTGCTGTTGTTGCCGCGTCCTCACCCCAATCGCAAAGGAGTACGTAAAAAATATTTTGCTTTGATCCAGAGCCAAGTGTTGACTTGTCCATTACGCCAGATAATAGTTCGGAATTACGTATTACAACAACTGAATCTTCAGGACAAAGTTCACGTGAATTGGAGCATAATTTTCCTTTCGTTGTCAAGTTGGCTAATATTTTACAGGATTTATTTGGACGCAATATCAATCCGAATATTTGTTTGCCAGTCCATAAATGACGGGGTTTTAAAATTGCTGGTGTTGGTAAATCAATATTCATGTTGGTGTCAACATCGGCTAGAAGACAGCTCGCTAATTGACATGCCTGGCTTTTTGTTAAGAAATTGTCTTTCAATGTAAGTAAATAACCGCCGGTTATGAAATCTTGTGTCGCAGCAATTAATAGTTCGCCATTACGTGGCGTTACGAGATTCGATTTGTTTCCCATAAGAATTAAAGCTTCAGCGCGTGCCTCTTCAGTTTGTGGCAAATGTAAATTCATTTCATCACCGTCAAAATCCGCATTGTACGGCGTACAAACGCACTCGTTAAATCTGAATGTTCTGTGCTCCAACACTTTTGCTTTGTGCGCCATAATACTTAATTTATGCAATGACGGTTGACGATTAAATAAAACTATATCGTTATCACGTAAATGCCGTTCAACAGTATCACCATATTGTAAATCTTGTGCTACTTTTCGTCTATTTCCATATCGTAAAAACTTTTTGAATGGCATTGGATCATCGCTGAATTCTGGTTTTCTTGGTTGGACAAAATTAGCGCCGGGATGAATATCCGGTCCATTTATTATTAATTTACGCATTAGTTCAATATTTGATGGGTTAACACGTTCGGGAAAAGTGAGAATTTTCGCAACGTGAATTGGTACACCAACTTGTTCAATTCTTAGATTTGGATCGGGTGAAATGACAGTTCTACTTGTAAAATCAACACGCTTTCCGGATAAATTTCCACGGAAACGGCCTTGTTTACCTTTCAGTCGTTGAACTAAACCGCGTCCACACTTTTTATTATTTGGCTGAAACCAAAAACGGGCAATGTGTTTGAATGAAAAAAAGTAATAGAGTAGATGATACTTTGTTTTTTTTGTTTTCTTCAATTATTTACCAGCATATCTTTCGGAATACCAGACATCTCACTGTTGATATAAAGTGCACAGTGTAATTGAAGAAATTCCCAGAAGTCATTGTACATTCGCATATTAAGACCTTTTTGTTTGTTTGTTTGGATCGCACCATTGACATGTAATATTGTTGATATTTTCATTGTTAAACTGTCTTCATTTGTTCCGGATTTTAAATCCGATACTACACTTGGTCTTATACAGTTTGGTGGTACAGGCACTCGTGTTAGTATTAAATCTTTTGGCAATGAACAATTCGGATTCATGAGAAGTAGAGGTATTTCCGAATCAGGTATTTGTTCAAGAATCCTCAAAACCTATAAACAATTTATCACAAGGAATTTAGGTACAAATTATCTGTAACATTGAGGAGGGTATGGAAATTTTTTGGGAAAAATTCACAACTGCCTTTTCATCAATAGCAAGAGAAAAAATTGATTGAACTCACCTCAATTGGAGTTAATACAGTTATTAATCCACTCTGAAGTAAACTTTCAGCATCTTTATTATTTTGCAGCACATCAGTATATTCTGCTAATTTTTCCTGAACAATAGGATCAGTTTTTTTCTTAGATCTATATTTCTCATGGATAATTTTGAGCATGCCAGTTTTTTTAATGACTCCATTGAGTTCTTTGCAATTTGGACATGTCGATACTTTTTTCGCCTTCTCTAAAATTTGTTTTTTCAACGCTTTACGATTTAAATATGACATATTTGGATTGTGTACACGGAGTAGGAACATATCCTTGTCCTTCTCCGACAACAGGACATGAGAACATTTCTGAAAGAACAAATACAATTGAACTTTAATATAATTTAAATGATATAAATTAATTTTATCCGTAATCATCAGACGAAAAAAATATTACTTTGCAAATGGTTTGTAGAATCGCTATGACTGATCTGAAATAACCAACATGATAAACTGGTAATTCTAAATCTATGTAACCAAAGTGTCCGATACATTCATTCAGATTTTTTTCACACGTAACGCAACTAACATCCTTGGAGGATATGCCCTGAAATTAGATAATAATAATTTTATTTGTTTTTCAACAAAATATATTTTTACACACTTGGCATTATGATTTTTAATATTTATTTACCATTTTACGATCCAATGGTCCATAAGGAAGAGGTGTACGTTGACTATCCTGATTATAAAGATTATTTGTAACAAGTTGAACGTGAGCTTGTCGCTCAATATTGTGACGGCTGTCCACATTGAAGGAGACATGAGAACTGTAATGAAAAATCAATAGAAAACTCTTCAAACATAAAGCATTTAATCTTTATTGAATCATGATGTTCACCGGTATTTTTGTTACATCACTCATCAACAAAATCATAGAATAACAATTAATACTACGAATAAATCCAACAATTACAAAACTATACAATGAAGAAGAACATATCACTGTATTGATTCTTCAATTAAATATGGACTTAACCTAAAAATAGTCGCAAACAATGATATTATATGTATGCAAATGAAAAAAAAAAAAGAAAACGACTAAAAGAAGAATACTTACATTTTTTTAGCAATATCACTCTCGCGATATTGTTTTTTAATCTTTTTCACCGTGGAAGTTTCATTCGACATGATTGCCGGTAAGTATTATCAATAAAAATTCAGCAACAATTCGTAGTGCTTATTTGCAAACAATCCTATTCATTGAAAGTCAATGAAAAAAATGGAATAAATAACTATTTGTTATAAAAGCAATTACACTATCAATAAATGTAATTGAAGTAAAGACACCGTGTTCAACACGTGGTTGAATACGCCTATTGCATCATGGATGTGTGTACACGCATGTGCTCTTTGATTGAAAAGATGTGTCGTTTGCTCAACTGGGTTCGTCCAATGAATGGACTTTAAATATGTACATATATAAAATGTTTTAATTTAGGTGTGTTTAAAGATTTTTGTTCTTACCGACAGTTGATAATTTGACGAGTCGGTAAAGCAACATTTTTCCAAAATTAAAATAGAGAATTAAAATAGAGAGTTAGAGAGACTCTAACCTCAAAAATGTAAATAATTCAGGATTGTTTTACAATGCAGAAATGGTAAATGCGACGAATTGAACCGATGAACTGTGGTCCGCGCAATTCTCGCTTGTGATTCGCCAGATGTGCAGATTCTATGCTTCATTTCCATTCCCCGTTCCAATCTCAGTTCATGATCGAGCTGAATTGAGGTGAAGTTATCCAATCAGATTGAAGTTATTGAAAGAATGCTAATCATCGGATTGGTCGAGTTTGACGCAGTTTATTTCAATAGATAAATAAAAGCCATTGTGCACACACCCTAAATTCCTATTTATTATCCTTCACCGGTGAACAAACGCATTGAAACGCATTTCCATTATTACTGAGAGTTCTGGTGTTCATTATTTTACTGAGACTTGTTTTCAACAATGGCTGAAGTAACGAAAATATTTAATTCTTTCCAGGATTATTTAAATAATGAACAGGAAACACGCGAGGTGAGAAAATTCTATTTATATTACGATAATTATTGATATTAACAGCAATATTACATGAGTATTTGGTTTAAAATTATTTTGAGGTTAATGTTTGTTGACAGAATAATGCATGTAAACAAAAATTATGATACTTCTTATGATTTAATAATAATTGTTATTAATAACACTTGTTTTATAATAAATTTTTCCGTATTAAGGAGATTCGTGTAATTGTACGAAAAATCGAGAAGAGTGCGCGTGATATTTTGATGATCCTTCAAAATATACATAATGAGAATTCAATGGAGGAAAACATAAGTAATTAAAGAATGAATTCGTTTTTTACCTGATTAGAGGTACACAAATGTATATATAGAAAAAAATATATTTACTAATTGTATTTATTGATTTTTGCAGTAGTTTCTCAGTATTGTGCACAAGCACGAGAACATTTCAAAAGTGTTCGAGAACATTATGCTGAACTATCTGAGGTAGTACCAAAAGATCAATATTATCGATTTCATGATCAATGGCGTTATGTTACACAGAGATTGTGTTTTCTCGCTTCTTTGATTGTCTATCTTGAAGTGAAAGTTCTCGTGACGAAAGAAACTGTTGCTGAATTTCTTGGAGGTAATTTTCTTCATGTCGATTTTCACTCAATGCTGTACGGCGAATCGTTATTTTTTATGTTCTCCATGGCCTTTGAATTAACAATTTTATTTTCAGTTAAAAACACCCGAAATGAAGGATTCCATCTTGATGTTGAAGAATTTTTGATGGGTTTACTTGAATTATCAGCAGAATTAAGTCGCTTTGCTGTTAACAGTGTCACATCGGGTGATTACAATCGTCCAATTGAGATTGCACGATTTGTAAATGAATTGAACGCTGGATTTCGTTTGCTAAATCTTAAAAATGATAATTTACGTAAGCGCTTCGATGCGTTGAAGTATGACGTCAAAAAAATTGAAGAGGTTGTTTATGATTTGAGTATTCGGGGCTTGAAACCAACAACCCAACCTAGCCCTGAAGCTCAATAAATTAATCAAGATATTTTTCGTGTTCGTTTTTATCATTTGATATTTATAGAATTTTTATATGATGCGTAATCACATAAATAATAACGACAGTATCAGTAATGATTTTGGATGTGTTATCGCATTATTCAATTACGAAAATTTCTATTGTGATACTAAACAAAAAAAAAAAAAGAAAAGACAAAATGAGTGGAAATTTATTTATTTCGTTTACAAAATTACTCATAAGTAAATGATTAAGTGCTGATGCCAATATTATTTATAATACATCAATTAATAACATCATCATTGCTTATAAATAGAAACAACATTAATGTAATATTTTTTTTATACGTTCAAAAAAAATAAACTATCAACTTGTCACAATTCTATTATAATACATGATAATTATAAATCATAAATATATATAAAAAAAATTCGACGAACTATATCAATCCTTTTTCATCCATGGATAATATACATTACTAGTCAGTGTGTTCAACTAAAAAAAAAAAATATCTCACATGGTCTGATTCAGTACGATCAGAATACTCTTTTATAATCATACTAAATATAGAGAAAATTCCCGCCAAAGTTGTATCAAATGCGCTTCAGTATGACGGCGAAATTGAAAAAAAATCTCATCCACATCAACTTCCGTCAATTGTTACAAATAAAAAAGGCGTAGCTGTTTCCTCGCCTTTCACCTCTCATCTTTCGAAATATTCAATGCATTAACAATAGTTAAGCATTCTCCACAACGAAAACGACAAACTTCAATCCCTCCCAACCAATCACATCACTGCGCATTGCGCATTCCACTCTCATGATTGGTTACATATTCAACGACTCCCCTTTATCTCATTCCATCACACATTATACACAGTCTTTTACCCACAACCATATTACCAAAATCCACCACAATAATCTCATGGTGCTCCATTCCATTTCTAAAAATTTCGTTTCCTCCCTCATCTCCACTAAACATACACATCACCTCTAACTTACACACGCCAATCTTGGTTAGCTGACTCGTTCATCGTGGGTTAAATGGCTGTGCGTCGGCCATGATGGCTTTGACCAGGGACCGTGTCACGCAAACATGTATTCGCAGTGATATATCTTGTTTGGTGAATGAGTGAGGGTGTTTAGCTGCAATGGCAGATAAACGATGAGGCCCTGAGCACTCATCGCGGAGGGTGTTGAGGCCTTGAGGTGGTGCCTCAAGACGGGCCCCGGAAGAGGAACAAGAGAGGGCCAAGCACGCCCCGGGCACCCCCCTGGCACATTCGCGCACACATCTATATACTACTACCAATACAAGAAGAGAGAGACACACTGAAACCACGATACGAATAGAGCAAGAGAGAGAGAGAGAGAAAGTAAGACAGAGGGCCCTCTGTGTGGTTAATAAGAGTGAGAGAGATAGCACGAGCGCGCCAAGGGGCTGCAAAAATATATATATATATATATATTGGAACTGAGGAGTATTGAGAGTTGAGATTACAAACACGGTGGACGGGTTACTATTGAGTGAGTGGTAGCGCGGGCGTCGAGGCGTGTGTTTTTGAGTTTGGCTGGTATACTAGTCCGTTTGCACATTACGCTCACACCACGCATCAGGATGAGCAAGCTGTCGTTCAGGGCGAGGGCCCTGGACGCGTCAAAACCAATGCCAATATTTATGGCGGAGGAGCTACCAGACTTGCCGGATTATTCGGCGATAAATCGTGCCGTACCACAAATGCCAAGTGGAATGACGAAGGAGGAGGAATGCGTGAGTAATGTTAATTTTGTTGGAACACAAGTTGAAAGCTACAGCATGTTTTCCATAGTCCGCCATTTTGAACGTGGCTGACAATGATATTGTAAACAACCGACAGATGGCGAATACGCGCTTTTTCTTTTTTTTTTTATTATTTTTGTTTATAATAATAACTTTTTGGTTATTTTTTATAGTTGTCATTGGGATGTGTTTTATGTTGTTGATTGATGGTGGATTTTTGGGCTTATTTCTTGGTTTTTAATTGGTTGTTTGATGATTGGCGACTATGTTTTGAGGTTATGGAATATTTTGGAGAAATTGCCGGTGTTTTTTTTTATTTGTTTACAGGGAATCTTTTTGTTTTTATTCTTTTGGATTGTTTTTGAGAATATAGAAGGGGTTTTTATTTATTTTATTGTTCAATTGGAGGATTATGTTTTGAGCTGGAGATTTGGGGGAATTTTTTGGTATTTTATTTGTTCAGTAAAATTTGTTTAATTTTTAATTTTGCAAAGTATGAGATAATTTTTCTATTTTTATTCTTTCATTGTCTATTGGAATAATGTTCTGTGGGTATGGGGTTATGGTTGGACATGTTGAAACGACTATCAATGTATATTTTATTTCTTCGATGTTAATAAATAATTACTACATTTTTCATCATTTTTCCATTGTTATTCTTTGTCTTATTGAAGTGTTATTATTGATATTCTCTATTGTTCAATTCAAGACAGTGTTTCGAAATTATGATCGATTTTTTTTTTTAGCAACTAGAAATGTATTTTTTTCTTCTGTTAACAATAATTTTTCCATCACTTTTGGTACGTTAAAGAATATATATAATATTCTTCGTATATTCCTATTGGTTCGATTGCAACAATGTTTGAAGGTGATAATTGTGAAATCGCCAACAATTACTAATCGTCTATCTGTTGTTTAACAATAATATTTATCACAATGTTTATTTTGCACATTGAACAATGTATATAATAATATTCAATCAAGTCTATGCATTTGATTGAGAAGTATTTTAAGGTTACGGTTGAAATATATTATAAAAACAATCAATGTTCTACTTATTAACACTAACATATTCATATTTTGTCTATTTTCACATTGAAACAACGAATGATATTTATATATATTCAATCATTTGAATGTTCAGTACATCAGAGGTTATAGTCAAGGATTTTGGTATAACTGTCAATGTTTTGTTGTTGATATTTATTTGGGCCATGGACAACAAACATTTGACACATTGTTATCGAATTTAATTTAATTAGTTATTGGATAGAGTCTTTTCGCGATTGTTAACAGTTCTATACTAGAAACCAAATTAATTTTTCATATTTATCATTATTCAGGAACACCATCTTCAAAGAGCAATATGCGCGGGTTTAATCATTCCCACTCCCGAGGTGACAGATCTGACAGATGTGGAAGCTTACGACAAGATTTATCCTGCCGATTACAAGTTACCTCGACAATTAATCCACATGCAGCGTGAGTGAACAAAATTTTCAACGTGAATTTATTCATCTGTCTTTCAAATTACATCCTCATATATCATTTGCACTGAACAATATATTTTATCGACTCAACTTACTCTAATACAATGATATTAATCATCCCAATAGCATTCGCAATGGAACAGGATATCCCCGACTACGATATGGACTCCGATGACGAAAAATTTGTTGGGATCCAGAGTAGAAAAATGGACCTGACGCCATTGCAATTTGAGGAGATGATGGATAGACTGGAAAAAAGTTGTGGCCAAACAGTCACTACTATAAATGAAGCAAAAGCTTTATTAAAGGAAGATGACGATTTGATCATCGCCGTTTATGATTTTTGGCTGAACAAACGTTTACGATTAGTGAGTGTTTTTTATTTCTTAAAATAAATTTAACACACAAGTTTATTCATTGATTGGATCAATTGAATCAATGTGTATTTTACAAATAGAAACTTCCACTACAAGCCACTGTTAAAACCGATCATCGTGGTGGCTCCGCTGCTGGTGATCCTTACCTTGCATTTAGACGAATAACAGAAAAAATGCAAACACGAAAAAATCGTAAAAATGATGAAACAAGTTATGAAAAAATGTTAAAATTACGGAGGGATCTCAGTAGAGCAGTAACACTATTAGAATTGGTTAAACGACGCGAAAAAACGAAACGAGAACATCTTCATTTGACCATCGAGGTTTACGAAAAAAGGTTAGTTTTATTTTTATACTTGAATAAAAATTATTATTTCAATCCTCCAAATATTTCTTATCATTATCAATAATCAAATAATTATTTATATTACGGCCATTTGCATCAATCAAATAAATTTCAGATATCAAGCGGAAGATTTCACTGGCCAAATACTTTCCGAAGTCTCAGCAATGAAAACAACTCGTCCAGCATTTGCACCTCTATTCACAAATCAATTTGGTGTTCATCAGAATTGGGCAAACAAAGTTTCGTCGAAGGTGAAAATGGAGATTAATTGGAATATTTAGTATTCATATTGTATTTGATGTATTAATTAATTGATTTACATTGAATTTTAGGAGGATGTTTTGCCGAGAAAAGAAAAGCGACAATACAAAAAGCGAAAACACAAATTGGATGGACGTTCCAGTGGATTAGATGAAAGTGGGTTACGCAGTGGTACAACAACAGGTGGTGGAAGTAGAAGTGCACGTTCTGGAGTTATTGGCAGTGGGCTGGACCCACTCGTCAGTTCAGACGACGATAATCCATTTCCACATACACAAATGTCAATGGCTGCAGAGCGTGACGATGAAGACACTGCTGACGAGGGCCCATTTGCTTTTAGACGAAATCGTTATTGCAATTATCTACCACCTGTATCAGGTGGATTTGGTAATTGGCCATGGTGTGATAGAGATGAAGGTGGTATTGCCGACAAGAAATATAGGTTCGCGTTAACGAGCATTAGTAAACCTACACCAAGATGTATCGGTCTTGCACGACGGAGACTTGGTCGTGGTGGCAGGTACGTTTATTCAATAAAAATATTCTCCATTCAATCAATAAAACGATACAAATACAAAATTCAAATTTATTTTCTTCCACTTTATTATCGTATTATATTTCTGCATTTCATTATCCTGAATCAATTGTGAAGTAATAATAGCATTTATTATTGGATAAAATAGTCCATTGACCTGAAATTTAATTATTCAACTTTAAAACCATTTTTAATCTGATCAGTATGCTGTGTAATTCCCAGTAATGGTTGAAAGTAAAATTCTTAAAATTGCCCAAGCAATTAATTAATATATCTCATAAAAATATGACTTCCTGTTTGGCTGAAAGTGCCATTTATATAATTTGACAAACGATTTACACAATTTACTGTGTATTAAAAAAAATACCACGTTTCATTAACTTCTCTGAAATTTCGACTTGCTCCTATTCTATTTAATCTATTTCCTATACTTGTATATTACAGAGTGATATTGGATCGTTGTCCAAGCAGTATGGATGATATTTGGTCGTCGTTGGATTTCACAATACACGAGTCACAACCCTCCGAAGATGTTGATCCAACGGCAACAGCCACTACCACCACCGCAAACACCACTGTCAAAAAAGAATGGTACATTAAAGAAACACACTATCAACAACTGAATAAAGAAAATCATTCAACTGTTGTAAAATATATAATTAACTATTTAACAGGTTACATTTTCGACCAAAGACACCACCGGTCCCAGAACACGCTACAAATGACGATGGCGGTAGCAATTGTGGTTGGGGCATGAGTAACAGTAGCAGCAGTGATGATTCTGAAACGGAATTAATAGACTCAACGTCACCTACACGTACTCAACCAATGCCCTATCCATTCCCATCAGAAGCTACGTCATTGTGCGTTGATATTGAGCCAGATCGACCCGGTGATGAAGCGCCATTTACTTCGGAATTCAATATTTCGGAGTACTTTTCCGTTGATACATTAAGTGACTTTGATCTTGGTTTAACATCAGTAACCGATGATACAATAGCAACAACACCAATAACAGCAACAGCAGCAACTACAATATTGGGCAGTTCGCGCTTCCAAGTTACTCCATTAAGTAGCCATGTGTTTTCATGTCGCAACCAGTGTAGTGGTGTTGTTGGTGGCAATAGTGGCGGTGGTGGTAGTGGTGGTGGTGGTGGTGGTAAAAGTGTAAATAATTCATCTCTATCAACCTTAAGCAATTCGTCATCTTCCTTATCAACATTATCGTCATCCTCATCGACAATAATCCTTCCATCATCATCACAAACATCAACAACATCGAGTAATCAAAGTGCGGATATTAGTGGAGTAAATAGTCCTATGAAACAATTGAATAATCAACAAAATTTTTATCAACATCATCATAATCAACAAAGACTATTCATGAATAGCAGTGGTGGTGTTGGTGGTAGTGGTTCAGCCGCGTCAATATTATCGAAATCATTGACTAGTCCAACGAGCAGAAATGCAACAAGCAATGTGCGCGTTACTGGTGTGACGAACTTTGGTAATGGCCATCAAAATGGTCCGTCCACTCATATTCACACAAATAGTCTTGTTGTTGGTAATAATCCAGTGATACAAAATAGTACTGGCACTGGACATTTGACTAATAGTCAATCGACAATTATATTACCGCAAAAGCACTCAACAAGTCTGTTGCCCGGTTTAATTGCGCAAAGTAAACTTGCGAGTATTGCGAGACAACAGCAGCAACATCAGCAGCAACAAATGCAAACACAACCGCAACAGTTGCAAACACAGCAACAACAACAGATGTCAACGTCCGGGGAAATTACGCTTAATAGTAATAGGTGAGGAATAATTTACAGTACATTATTTTATTCATCTCCGCTTCTTCTTTTTTTTTTTTCTTTTTCAATTTGCTCTTATATTAACCATTCAATTTGATATTTTACATATTTTGTTTTTGCATTTATAATTGAATGGGAACAATTTTAGTGAGATGGAGGTCGATGGGGTTGAGGGATCGCCGTGCGAGAGTAAACCACAGCAGCAGCAACTAGTGCGGGCAAATAAAACGAATTCACTCGCGATGGAAGTGACATGATGCCTGCTGTCGGCACCCCCGTTGCCACCGTCACGTCATTGGGGGATTCGCTAACCATTTTTTAATCTTCAAAATGCGATACATTCACACAATTATATATGCATAGATATATATATAAATATATATATATATATATGGCCGTTATTAATACCATTTGGTCATGAAAAAGCTCATCTTCGTTATACGGTCACGTTTGAAGTGGAAAAACAACACACATGAATTAATTATGCTCGAGGAGTTATGGAGACTAAACGATTTATGAATGATATGGAAAATGAAGAAAACACGAAAATTTAAATAAGACGCTATTGAATTTAGTTCGTCTGTGTAAATGTTGTGAGTGTGTGTGTGTGTGTGTGTCAAGAGTCTATTTGATTTCAACGAATTTAAGTGATATCCTGTGGTTTATGTGCAAAGAAAACTAAAAAAAAAAAACAAACAAACAAACAAAAAGTGAAATACTTTACTTATAATAATTTTAAATGACATATTATTTTTTTTCTCTGTCCCCTGACGCAATGAAGAATTTATTTTTCTCTTATGGACAGAAGAAAACCGTGTATTAATATTACAACAAGAAAAAAAAAAAACAAAAGTCAAAGATAATGATTGTACCAATTCTTTTTTTTTTTTTTTTGCTTTTCTACTTTCCAATTGTCACTCGCGGCGATTATTTGGACGAATGAGAGTTTTCATTTTCAATTATAAATATTATTTATTATTATCATTATTATTATTATTATTAATATGATTGTATATTTGGTCAAAATTTCATACAAAATTTTTTTTACAACAAAACAATGATTCGAAAATATATTATGTTCGTTTTGTCAATGCAAGGGAAGAAAATTGAATAATAATTTTTGAGGTGTGGGTGAGGAATGAGGAGAATTATTGTAAGATAAATTGTGGACTATTGAGCAATAAGAGGAAAATTTATTGCTCAATTCAATTGATAACGCCATTAAAATAGAAGAAAAAAAAACAAAAAAAAAAACGTGAAGAACTTAATATTATTTTGTTAAAATCATTTCATTGTTTTATTGATATATATATTTTTTTTTTCTTTTTCAGTGTTTTGTTTATCCCCTTCAAACAAATAAGCTCACATTCAGTTTGCAAATTAATTTATAAAATCGTTGTCAATAATGGGGGAATGGAGAATATCAAAGTCCAGTGAAAAATATAAAACAAAAAAACAATGGATAATATATTTAAATATTGAAACAAAGAGACTTGAACTTGAATTTTTTTTTCGCTATTCATTTAGAAAACGCAAAGATTATGAGAGGAAAAAATAAATAAATAAATAATAATCGGTGAATGAGTGTGTTGTATTTCTAACATCAGAAAGAATCGTAGAGAAGGAAAAAAAAAAAAATATAAGAATAATAACAAACAGAGCTAGTAAAAAATGGAAATATTGAGAAGAACGTGCACGACCAAAATATATATGGAAGAATTTGGAAAAACTGACAAAAGGAAAATGTAAAAAATGAGAGCACTGTAAAATCCCGGCGGTGGAATGGCGTCAGACAGAGTGAGAGCGAAATAACGGAGGTGGAATATTAGCGAGTTAAAAAGTGGACATAATATTTGCGATTAAGAAAAAGAGAGGAAGAAAAAAAAAATGATGAAAAAAAAAAAAAAGAAAAAGAAAAAAAAGAAAGCCTTGTAAATATAAAAATAATTACGCTTACTGTATCTCTTATTTTTAGGCAATTAATTAAATAAATGTAATTAAATGTTGTTGTGGTAGGTGCACAGCGATGTGTAAGAAAAACTATGACTAATTCGAGAAAAAAAAAACATAAAACTAAAAACGAGAAAAAAAAAAAACAAAAATAATAATAATACATTTTAGGAGAAGTAATAAAGAAATTTTATCCTGGATAGACAAATTATTATTTTATTTTTTTAATCAAGAAAACTTTTTTCTTTCTTTCTTTTTTCTTCTGTATACTTTGTAAGATATTTCTCATTCTTTTTTTTTTTTTTTTAATTTTTTTTTTATTTACTACTTACACACAAATATGTAGACACATTTGTATTTATACATATACATATTTGTATATTTATGTGTATAAATATATTTGTATAGTGATATAAAAATCTTTACGTACAGAAAACTAGTCACAAATTTAATTGGAAATGGAATATTGAAAAAAATAACAAAAAAAAAAAAGGAAATAAATAAATAAAAACAAAAATGATCATTATAACGTCGAATATAATAAATAAACTACAAAAAGAAAAAAAAAAATGGAAAGGATCAAAGACTGAGTTTTGAATATATACATTAAAGAAAAAAAAAACAAATACTTTGAATGTTTCGCGCCATTTTCTTCAGCACTGCGGTAGCGCTATCTTTCATCAGATTAATCAACTGAAGTCATCCCCATCTTGTTTCATTTATTTATTTATTTTTTTTTTTCTTATATATACATGTGTAGTGATATTTGAATTTGAAAATTATCACGACAGTAATTTATTTATTCGGATTGCGCAATTAAATTATTTTTCACCAACATCATGGACAATTATTTTACTCTGTATACAAATATTTCCATAATTTATGAATTAATAATAAATTCGCGTAGGCATATGAATGGTGAGAACAAAATATACCGTAGGTAAAACATGAAGAAATTAAGGGGATGAAAGAGAGAGAGAGAGAGACGTTTATCGTGTACAATAAATTGAAACCCCACATGAGGTTTAAATGTGCAATGGGATATTGCTTTTTTAATTTTAATTTTGTTTTTTCTCACTTTCAATCATCATTTTTGCATTAAAATTCGCGCACGTCTCATTGCGATTAAATAATTAAGTATAAAATAAATGACGTAGTTGATAATTTTTAATTTAAAACTTAAGCCGTATCAATGCAAATTTTTTCAAAGTGAGTTATGAGAAATTACAGGGCGTTCATTACAAATTAAATTAGAAGAAAAAGAAAAAAAGGAAAAATAGTGGGAGAAAAGAGAGAAAAAAAAAAACACATGGGCTTATTGAAAAAAATAAATTTAAAATACATCAGAATTAATAGAAAACAATTTTTGTCTTTAAAATTGAAATGAAACAAGAGTGAATAATTAAATGATTAATTGAACGCATAAGTAAATGAGTAATTTAATAAATAAATAAATAAATAAATAAATACATGAATAAAAACAGCTTGTGTCCGTCTTTCCGTCGATAACTCAACTGAGATCAAGTTTAAAATAAATTCAAATGAATAAACAAAAATTATGTAATGAAATAAAATGAAAAACAAACAAAAATAAAAATATAATAATGTGATTAATTAAATAATTGGCAGTTACGTGATTAATTATTTCAATAATATATCATCATGCGTAACAAAAAAATTCATTGATTGATCTACAGTGTGTGTGTGTGTGTGTGTGTGTGTGTGTGTGTGTGTGTGTGTTTGTTTGTTTGTGTATACGTGCGGGCGTGTGTAAATAGCGAGTCAATTTACGGGTCGAATTTTGACATTAAATTACCAAGTACTGAACTACATAAATTAATAATGAATAAATAAAAATAAAATATGAATTATTATTTGAGAACAAGAGATAAAACAGAAGATAAAATTAATATGCTAAATTAAAAGCATAAAATTTACATAAAGAAGAGAAAATATTCACTGTAAATATATACAAACATATATATATTCGAATAAAAAAATGAATATATTGTGATACATTCCATTGTGAATGTACTTACAAGAGAAAAATGAGAAAAAAAATACCTGCAAAAGTAAAGGTCAAAATATATTGGATGCTGACGAAGAATAAATAGAAAATGTGGAAAAGAAAAAACAAAAATAGTAACCAATTGAGAAGGAAATAATTCAACAATTTGGGGAAAAACAGAAAAAAAAAAACATTTTTAAAAAACTGAACAAGCCACAGTTATTACTATCTATATATATATAAATATATATATATAGATGCGTTTGAAAATACAATTTTTCTTTCGAATGTGATATAATTGATATGTAATAATAAATATAGTAATAAAAACAATAATATTCATAATAATCATAATTAGGAGAGTGATGAGAGCGAGAGAGAAAGAGAGAGAGAGAGAGAGAGAGAGAGAGAGTGTTATATAAGTAGTTTGAATTGTTTTTTTTTTCTCCTGCGAAATATATCCCACTCATTGACGAAAAGAAGGAAAAGAAATGAAAAGAGAAAAAAAAACCAAACATAAAAAACTAAAACAAATAAAATAATGTATTGTTTAAGGATATAAAGATCTTTGAAAATTTTGTTCTTCTGTTTTTCGACCGATACGCTTGTAAACAATGTACTCTCGTACGTACATTGTGCTATTGTAAATACAAAACCAAAATGAAGTTATATACATGATGTTGATTATTATTCCTCCTTGAATGTGATGCCACAATTTCAATTTTTAATTTTATCGACGAGAAGCATTTTTTCTTTTATTTATAACAATCAATTGTTAAAATAATGATGAAGATAAATTTCTAGATACAGACTTCGTTGCTATTGCATTTATTTTTACGTATTTGAACAATGATCGGGTTGCTTAGTGGTTTTTTTTTTATTTTTATATCAAATATTTAGGAACACTGTCTTTCTTTTTCGTCATGGAAAATTTTTCAATTATGCCTATCATCATTATGGAATCAAAGATAAACTTTTTATTTGGTTTCTGAGAGGTAGAGAATTAAATCAAAACGGTTTTATATGGACGTGAAATCGTGTACACTATGCAAAATTGTTTTCATGCATACATTTATCTATTCGTGATAGGGTTTGTCCTCGCCTTGTGTAGTCCATAACATATTATCTAATCAATGTTGGCTTTGTCCTTGCCGTGGGTGAATCATAAAATTGGACTGATTGCATTTATTTTCTTTATATTCTTCAATAGCTATACGACGAAAATTGACCATCAGTCTCTAGGTTCGTGCAAATAACAAGATGGTAGGTATAAATGATATAATACTCAAATAGCTCCATGTTAATATTAAATTTGTGATTATAATTAATTTTTGTGCTTAGTAATTCGCAACAATTGCTTCGACAAACAATGCTGAGTTGAGAATCTAAAGCATCTTCAATACCGCTTGAAATATAGAGAATGGATTGGATGAAAAGTTTAACAATTAACGCCTGTTGGTAAAATGCAGAAATATCGCAGTTTATTTCGACAACATATTATTGCATGCACTTGCAATTACTCGTCACTACAATCCGTTCCTTTTTCTTTTTCATTTATATTATATATTGTATACAAATAATGCAAATGAATTCCCTTTGAAACACTGAATTTGAAGATCGAAATTCGAATACTAAATGTTTTCAAATTTATTACCGATCATTATCTCTTTTATCGTTTTCGGTGCACATGTTTCCGAGTGATGCACATATGTAATCTCTCAGATATAATTTATGAACTAACGTGAGACTCAAAATTTACGTAAAAAACAAACAAAAATAAATAAAATGATAATATGCAATGGTTGACATGTTGGATGAAAACCATTACGACAGGGTTTACACCGTAGTCTTCCTGCACACAAAGTATCGGGATCAAGAACATCGTCCCACGTATTATTACCAATTAAATTCGGAAACTTTGTTCGTTGTTCTTTGACATAAGACAGTGCACTACTTGCCGCTAATCCAAAAACATCTGACATATAATCCAAATAATTTAGACATTGTTTTTTCGAATTAAAATCTTCTGCCATTTCCCAAATAAAAACTCCATCAGCTTCACGATCAATCATTTTTTTGAATAAAGCAACCGCTATATCCTGTAATAATTCAAATATAAATCAATATTATTTCACAAAGATTTATGTGAGAGTTATGAAAAAATATATTCGTACAATTATCAACACAATCACATTACCTCTCTGATATACTTTCCACCTTCAGGACTGAGTGTCAAATAAGGAATTACTTTAGCTTCAGGATGATGTTTGTTGACTATTCGTTTTGCTTCATTTGTTGTCATGGCAATACGATGCAGAACTCTCGGTTCTTCCCACGTTGCTCCCACCCACATTAATGGATTTATAAAATCCTGTGCTTGCCACAGCCATGCCAATCTGAAATAAAAAAGAAAACCAAATTTAAAATTGTGTTAAGTTTCTGTTACTAAATATCCATATTTTTGCGATGAGAATACTAAATGTATTGATTATTATATTTATTACTTGTCATTGTCCTGTTCATCTTTTGGAGGACATGAAGCCCCGTCCTCTTGAAACACAAAATTAAAACAGTTGTGATAATCATGATAACTCCATCGTGCTTTAGGTCGAAGTTTTTTGGCACGTTTCATTGTCTCTAACATGAAATTTTTAGCACTATCCTCGAATTGTTTTGTTGCCAAATCCTCACGTTCTTGTTCACTCATTGTTTCGGGTGTAAGTTCAATGGATAATTTTTGATATGAATCAGGACTGTGATGAAAAAGTGGTCGCCATTCTTCAAAACTAATTATTCCAAATCCAGAAAAAGTTGGATCAACAACATCTTCTAAATCTTGTTCAAACACAACCAAGTGCTTTTCCAAATCAACATTTTGTGGAACTCCACCATTCACCTTTGTCACTGATCCTGTTTACAGATACAGAATTTCAATAAATATAATTTTACTATTGATGTTTCGAAGAGGTTAAAAAAAATTATCGAACATAATTTTTAACTTACCATCAGCTTCGTATCCCAAATATGGATATAGTCCTGGACGATAAAGAATCACAACTTTCTCACCATTGATAGTGTCATGAGTATTTTGAATAATTCCAAACAAGTCGTGAACAAGAGCAAAATTAAGACCAAATTTATGACAATTGTCGGTTGGTACATTCCAAAATATTTTGAAGTCGGTTGAAACACATAGTGACACTGGTGATAAACAAATTATTAAAACAATTGTCAGTCGCATCTTTCTCGTAGGGTCCATCATGATACCAGCATGAATTTTCGGATTTTATTTATCCAATGTGTTTCATCTGCAAAAGAAGAGCTTTTTCTTATTCATCGTAGAAGCCAGTTCTATAATTGTGGAAACATAGTTGAGAAAAAAATGACTTGGAACATTGAATATTATAACAAATCAATTTTTTATTTATACTATATATGAATGTATATGAGAATTATATGATTTTCTGTCTTTTTATTCCGATTTCATACATTTTTTTATGAGTGTTTATCCGAGATTAATATTTTTTCAACAATTAAATGAAAATTAATTGCACAAAATCTATGTCAAAATATACATAATCATTCTTGTATTTATATATATTTGAAATGTAAGTATTTTAATTATATTATGCATATATAACTCACCAATAATCCATTTGAGTAGGTTGATGTCTTAAATTGTGATATTTGAAAATATCAGGTGCTAATATGAATGTAATCTTCATCAATATAAACAATTGCAATATGAAAAATTTCAATTCAATTGTCTGTTGTTATTGAAAAATTTGTGATTGAAGTTGTCGCTACTGTACGCGCGTGTACATTTACGGTAACAAGGTTAAATTTTAATATAGAACTGCATTACCGACCTAGTATGGTAACTTATTCACTATGCATAAAGAAATTTCGGGTATATCCCGCTGCATGCTCAAGTATGTGATTGGTTGTAGTCAAAGCTCTATATTAACGCCGACTCGGGCTATGAGAGAGTAAAATTCTTGGAAATCCAGCGAATAACAAATTTCCCTTTTTCTTTCTCATCACAATGGGTGTGTTCAGCTGAACTAAGTCCTGAGCTACCGAAGTAATTCGGTCTTTCGTGAGTAATTTTATCTCTGAGCATTTGAGTTCAGCGTGTTTCTGTCCGGACACATTTCCTGACTTGCCAGTCACACTATAGCATAAACGTGTTCTCTTGATTCTTATACAAAGAACATAACATACTATGCAAATGATACTAAGCAAAATGGCGTCATAAGCTGAGTTATTTAGTATCTGCAAAATGTCCCGGCCGAAAACTTAAATATCCTTACTAATTTACTTAGGTTACTCAGGACTTAATTCGGTTGAACACACCCAATATTTCTGTCTTCAAAAACATTAAATTTGAAATTAAATACAACACGTAGAATTTGAAACTAGCGCTCTATCAACAAAATAGTAACACCTGAAAATCACTAGCGGCATCACACTGTACATCATTTTATTTTCCTAGGTTAGGGATTTTGCATTTTAACAGTTAACATATCAAACTTTTTCCCAACCAATCCCATTCAACCGCGAACTTCATCAACTCACCTAAACCAATCAAAAAATGCCAAATACGCGATATTCTCCTCAAATACCCACACATACATAAAAATAACAAAAGATCCAAGTGCTTCCCCAGCACAGTAATACATACATACATACAAAAGATACATTGCTCCACTCACACGTATACACACATATAATATGCGTGGTAGTCAACTCAAATGATCAGTTTCAATCAGTCCATTGTCAAACGGTCAGCTTATAAATTAACCTGTATCTCTTGTCCACAATCGTACAATAAAAAAATTCGAAAAAAAAAAAACAAGACATTTACAATCAATTCTTGTCACGATCATCACTCTTATCACAGCTTCTCATTGTAATTGGCTGACCTGAGGGTGAAATACAAAGAATAATACCCAATTCAACACGATATACATTCATACCAATATAACCCCATTATATGTATTTATTTTTTCGTCACAAGTACGTGTCGACCTGATAAATTAGCCTCGGTGAGCTGATGTGTCGTCGTGTGTCAGTATTTTTTATGTATTGATGTCTCAGTGGGGTTGATAACGTGTCATATTCATTGATTGCTCTATATATGTATATACAGATATATATATATATCTTGAGCATCCGCCAATTGTGTTGAGGAAGAGCTGAATAAAAATTTCAATCAACGATACATTACAGTACGGAAGGAATTATTGTTTTTGCACTATGGAAGGGCTCGTTAATGATGAGGGTGTTGATGGACTGGTGAGGTTACTTGTACGAGCATCCAATCAGCAAATAGATGATCATGTTGTTAATTGTAATCTTGATTGGACTGTTGGAAGACTCAAAGATTATCTTGAAGAGGTGTATCCAAGCAAACCTGTGAGTTTTATTCAATTTTTTTGTTGTATTATGAATTTATTTGCATATTTTGTGTGGGATTGTTTTTATCCTTGGGATTTTTTATAGACTGATGGCAATACATTTTTTAGGGGTTCTGTTTATTTGAGATTGATCATTTGAATGTTCTTGTGATAATGGTGATTGTGGGTTTATTTATTGGTAATAAAAATGGTAAATATTTGGGGAATATTGAGGTAATTCTAGTATTTGGTGTAGTAGTTGAGGTATAAAATAAATATGCCAAAGGAGATGTTGTTTGGTTGAGTAACATTTACATAAAGCCGGCTGCAAAAGGTGGAAAAGAGTTTTGAGAATAAACTTGAGAGATGATTCGAAACGATGTTTTTTTCCCATAGATAGATAAATTGCGAGACATTTATGATACTCAAGTAGTTTCGAGAATAGATACTTGACAGTAGATAGATTAACAAAATGAAGGGGGAAACAAACAATTATTCATTACACTTTCTAGCGAAAATATTTCCTCCAGTATGCACTTTAATATTCAAATTATTCTCAATATTATTTTGATATTAGAGATAATTATTCTTTTTATTATTTTTTCGCGTCAGGTAGTTGCACTGTACAGGTTTGGAGAAAGCTGTTTAGTTCTCTTACAACCTAGAGAAAGTATATATATATCCTATTTTTTTTCTGCATCTTTATTGTTTATTCACAAATGTGAATGTTCTTTAATAAGAAACTTACGTAGGCAAAAAATATAAAACTAACTATAAGATTTAATGCTTTAATTTTGGTTCTTCCTACATTTTACTTTCATCAAAATAAAATAATTAATAGCTTATCAGTAAATACATTGACAGTACTATCATTGTTATTAATTGTGTTGAAATATCAATAACTACAATGTATCACGTCATACCACACAGGTGTATGTGCGTGTTTTTTTCTACTACTTTGAGATAAGAAATGGTGAAAATTGAAATTAAAATTGCCTCAACGAGAACTAAAATAAAATTTTTATTGCCCCAATAAAAATGATTTTTTTCTTCTATTTCATTTCTATAACAGAAACGCGCTGAACAAAAAGTTATATTCTCTGGACAACTACTCAATGATTCAATGGTATTGAAGGACGTTCTTCAACAATATTACAATGAAAAAGAAGAAACATTCATCGTTCATTTAGTCTGTCCAACATTAAAATCATCAACTACAACAGCAAATATAAATAAACCAACTACCAGTGAGCAATCATCGCGCGGTAATTCATCAGTTAATTTACCATCACCATCCGTAACACCATCACCACAGCTATCACCACTTCAACAATATTACGGCCAGTTGAATAATCAACAAATGGCGTGGATGCAACAGGCATATGCACATTATCTAACTCAATACATGCAACTGTAAGTATGAAAAAAAAAAAAACACAACAGTGTTTCACAATCAAATACAAATATTTTCGTAAAATTAATTCATTTATTCGCTTTGTCTTTTTCCTTTTTTTTTTTTTCTTCAATTTTACATATCAGGATGGCAGCCCAGGGTATTCAGTTGCAAAGCACATTGCCTTATACTCAACCACCAAATCCCAATGCAGACACAGGTGTTAATAGCACTAATAATCTATTACATAATAATGGCGATGATAATGATGAACAGACACGTCCACTGATTCAAGAAGGCGTTGATGCAAATTTACCAAACAATAATAATATGAATAATAATAATAATAACAATAATAATAACAACAACAATGCCGTTGGCGATGATAATGAAGCGGGAATGAATCGTGATTGGCTCGATGTATTTGATGTTCTTGCTCGTGTTGTCGTTTTGTTTAGTATCGTTTATTTTTATTCTTCACCATCGAGATTTATTATTGTTACCTTTCTCGGATTCGCCATCTATCTGTGAGTATTCAATATTTATCATTGATTTTATTTTATTTATTAATTAGTTGTTATTTGTGACTTTATGTCACTTATTTGGGAAAATTCGAGATTAATTTAAATGGAAGAGTAGTGAGCGCCTTTTTTTTTTCTTATGGTGATTGAGGAGAATAAATAGCGGTAATATACCGTTTTTTTTTTCCTTGGGCTATTGTCGAGTTTGGAGAGATTTTTATCAGCACAGTCCATTTTATTAGATTTGATTGAAATAAATGAACTCGAGAAGAACACAGAGAAAAATTTCACAAAATACTATCTATCCTTACAGATTATTTACTATGATTGATTAAAATTATTGGAAACAGATTTTGATAGCCGTTGGAATAAAGATGTGAAGAATAGAATTAAAAAAAAAAATTTTCTACATTTTGTAATGGACAATTGACTGATCTAAAATGGTTTGATTGTATAATGTTGAGTCATTCGTTTGAAATTATGAGTGTTGAGTTGAGAGCAATACAGTGTGTTTATATGACTTCTCTTTTCCCCGTTCTTCTTTATTTTCTTTTTTTGCTCATTATCTATGCATAGACAAGGTCAGCGTGATTGATCACGTGATTTATTTCATATCACACATTTTTTTTTTCGCTTTATAATACTCATATAAAATTCAATTTAATATTATAATTTTAATAATTTTTACTTTGTAATCAATTTTACAGTATCCAAGGCGGATTTTTCCGAGGACAGCCGAATTATCTCGCAGATAATAATAATGCACGAGAGAATAATAATCAAGCGAATGAACAAGCAGCAGGACAACCACCAGCGGGCGTAACACCGGCTGCCACTCCAATTGTTCAACAACAGCCCACACCGTCAAATGCTCAACAATTAAATTCAGAAACGCCTGATACAACTAATCAGGAAGCAAGACAAACGGAAATAAATGAGGATAATGAAAGACCGGGTGCTTTGGCTTTTACTTGGACATTTTTCAGCTCATTTTTTGCTTCTCTCATTCCTGAACAGCCACACGTTATTTAACTCCACAATTTTTACTCATTATTGCGACTGTTATAAAATTATTTTCAAAGTGATATCAGAGATGAAAGAGAAAAGAAAGGGGGAGGGGAGGGGGGGGGGATATGATAGTAATATAAGAGGAAAAAAAAAAAAAAATATATATATATATATATATACAAATATTATTTTTTTCTTTTACATTTATCGAATTTTCTCTTTCAAATACACTGACACGTCTATTTAAATATATATCTCGTATGTGTAATAAAAATTTGCTAGTTTGAATGACAAAATAACGGTTTGATTTGAGAGAGTAATAATTTTTTCCTCTATAAAAGAATCAATTTTTTTCTCCTTTCATCACATCATCAAATATACGACTTTGAAAATGATATTTTTCCCCAAAGATTTGTTTTTTTTTTCTTCTCAAGGGGAAATTTATTTCTGATATATCAATGTCTAAATATGAATAAATATAATTTATTATTCCCCCAAGTGTTAATGAGGAGTGGAGGCACTGAATTATTCGGGTTGATTGTAAAAAAAAAAAAAAGGAATGAGATTTATTGACAGTGTTAATTGCATTAGATAAGAAAAACAAAATAAGTGAAAGAAAATTGTTCCAAAGTTGCTAAGATTACTATTGTACCATATGTTATAATATACATATATACATATATATATATATGTATATATATATATATATATATATATATATATATATATATATATATATATTTTTTATGTTCGTAGATAATAGATAATAATTATAAATAATCTCGTGAATATATACTGTGTAAATACTTAAATATATTCAACGCGATTAGCGAGCTTGTGAATTTTTGCGAAGACTATTCTGTATATATATATATAATAATATTCATAGTAATGATAATAATAAATAATAAACAACGTATGAATTATTAATGAATGAATTAATCATATGGAAACAATATTTGTTGAAAGAAAAAAATAATCCGTATTGTTTTTATTTCATGTACGATTTATAATTGCATTTTGGATAGAAGAGAGAGGAATATTTTTTTTTTTTTTTTCATAATAGATGAAATATTCGGATACTCGACTGAAAAATTCTGATGAATAATTTATTTTGTTGTTATGCAAGCAATTACATGATGATTAGCATCGAAAATACTTGAAAAGTAATCTTAAATAATCGCCAATGTACGTTCAATCATTTCTCGTGAAGGATATCCCAAAAATCATCTTTGATCAATGAATTTTTAGATTACGTTGATCATTCATCTCATTTTAAACATCATTCAAATCCAGCGCGCATCAATCCATACAAATGTGACAAATATAACCTCACTTATATTCCCCCAACATCGTCAATTACATAATTCCGAATTTCTGAAGGTAAGTAAGCAACACGAGAACCACCAGCGACTTCAAGGTGATCCAATTTGACACAGTTATTTTTATTCTCATTCACATTCGTATAAAAAAAATTGATGGTCAAGTGCATCATCAACAACAATGGCGCGACCATGGACTTCTGATATTATTGGTGTTTTAAAAGGTGCACAAACAGTTGTTAATGCATTAATTAAACATCAAGAACAGACTGTGTCACATATCCTTGACAATTGCAGTATTAAAGCATCAGCTGAAACGAATTTAAAAGAAATAGCACAAAAATTACGTGATATTGATCCAAGTAAGATTCCTGTAAGTTTCAACAAAATTTGAATTATCATTTTCATTATATATTATTAAATGACAATATTATTATTTGAATTGCAGGAAATATTATCAATCGATACAAAAGAATTGATCGATAGAGTTCACGTTGTGGAAAAAGGATTTTCTGAATATGCAAAATTTCGAACAGCGGAAATCTTTGGCTATCCTGTCTCGCCACGGACCAATGAAAAAAATAATGATGAACAATTGGAGATTTATCATCCGGCAAAGGATCCCAGAGTCCGTAAATCATCAACAAAATCTAAATCCACAGAGGAGAAAATTGATACCGATATTATTGCAACATCGAAACCCGAAATTTCATCAGTTGATGAAGAGACAAAACAAGAAATTCCTCTGAAATACTCAAGTGTTAAAGAGAAAATAGAAATTATTGGTAAATTAGATACAGCAATGCCAAAAATTGAATTAACTGATAAAGATAAAGAATTAATGAGGAAATTAGAACTTGAGCATGAAAAAAAGGCAATTGAGAATAGAGAAAAAATTACAGCGAATAAAAATGATAATAATATTGAAAGGAATGTAGATAAAACGGCATCAATGCCAAAAATAAAACCGATGATTAAACCACGTGTGACACTTTCATCTGTTGCGAAAGAACGAAAAGTACCCAGCACAAGAATTCAACGAATGATAAGTTTTGGTACATTAGGATTTGGATTAGGTGTTGGTACAGTTGCAGAATATGGTAGAAGAACACTTGGTCTTAAAGATGAAACTGTGGGTAAAACATTGGACAGTATGTTTTTAACGAAAGCGAATGCTGAAAGAATAGTCTCGACTTTGTGTAAAGTGAGAGGTGCGGCATTAAAAATCGGACAAATATTGAGTATTCAAGACAGTAGTGTGATAAGTCCGGAATTACAAAATGCATTTGAACGGGTAAGACAGAGCGCGGATTTTATGCCTACTTGGCAAGTTGAAAAAGTACTTATCAATGAATTAGGACTTGATTGGCGTGAAAAAATTATTGATTTTAATGAAAAACCCTTTGCTGCTGCGTCAATAGGTCAAGTTCATTTAGCAACACTTAAAAATAGTCAACAAGTTGCAATGAAAATTCAATATCCAGGTGTTGCTCAAGGGATCCAAAGTGATATTGATAATTTAGTCGGGATACTAAAGGTTTGGAACGTATTTCCTGATGGAATGTTTATTGATAATCTTGTTGAAGTGGCGAAACGTGAATTGGCATGGGAAGTTGATTATATACGTGAAGCAGAATGTTCGAAAAGATTTAATAAATTGGTAGCACCATATCCAGAGTATTATGTTCCAACAGTTGTTGATGAACTCTGTTCAAAGCAAGTATTTACAACTGAATTAATTGATGGTGTGCCAATTGATAAATGTGTTGATATGGATCAAGAAACGCGAGAACACATTTGCAAATTAATAATGCATCTTTGTTTGAAGGAATTATTTGTATTTCGTTATATGCAAACTGATCCAAATTGGGCAAATTTTTTTTACAATCCCGATACTAGACAATTAATTTTGTTAGACTTTGGTGCTTGTCGATCATATGATAAAGCATTTATGGATCAGTATATTGAAGTTATAAATGGCGCGAGCAATGGTGATCGCGATAAAGTTTTGAGATTGTCACGAGAAATGAAATTTTTAACTGGATATGAATCAAAAGTATGTAAAAGAAAAAAATGTGTTGGAACTGTTTACTATTCTATTTCGTACTTTTATTTATATTATGGTGAGGAATTGATTTTATTAATGTATTTTAGCTCATGGAGGATGCTCATGTTGATGCAGTGATGATTTTAGGACAAATATTTGACAAAAATCACGAGAAATACGATTTTGCTGGACAAAATGTAACAATGAGGTAATTGAATGACTTGATACACATTAATATTCACTCTATATTGTGAAATATAGATGTAATAATTATTTGTTCTCACCTTTTTTTCACAGTCTTCAGGCTCTCGTACCGACAATCTTAAATCATCGATTGTGTCCACCACCCGAAGAGATTTACAGTCTCCATCGTAAATTGTCTGGAGTATTTTTATTGTGCGCTAAACTCAAAGTTAAAATTAATTGTCGTGATATGTTCAAAGAGATTTACAATAATTATCGTTTTGGATAATTTTATTTATTGTATTTTGGACGAATAATATGGAGAGTTACTTCCATTTTGGCTTTGATATTTTGGCTTCTGCTTTATTTTTGACTGTTAATTTTGATGAAGATTGAGTTTTTGGATATTTTCTAAAGTTGTAAAGGTCATATGCTATTGGTACTCTTCCTCTCGCATCTAAAGATATTCCAGCACAGATAGATCTCGGAATAGTTGGAGTTTCTTGACGCACATATTGCAAATACATTTTCCATCTCAAATTTCTGACAAGTATTAAAAGAAAAATAAATAATGAATGAGAAAAGAATTATAAATTTTCTATGACCCATAATAAAAAGTTATTAAAAATAATATATTCGTACTCCGGTTGATATAATTCCCTTTTATTCCTCATTTCTTTTATATAATCGTCTCGATGATACAAAAAACTCTCCCATTTCTTCTTCATTTCGTCATCAGTAAATGAGAGCAAACGCTGTTTGTCATAATTTAATTTTTCAATTGAAGGTAGAGGTAAAATATTATCGATAGGTTTTATCGGAAAAGTTCCACTCCGCGTACACATATTTTATTCTAGTGCTATCTCCGATATTCCACAATTTATTAAACAAAATTGTATTACGAATGACATTTACTGAGTTAATGAATAATTGAATGTTACATATGAAAACAGGCTGTTTATATATGTTACATATATAAACAATTCCAACGCGCGAGAATGATAAATGACAAGATAGAAAAAAAATTGACACACAAAAGGTATAGGATTCATATCAATCAAGTTGATTGGATGTATATACATATTTATTTTAAATTATAAAGTAAAAATATATTGACGAGAAATGGAAATATTAAAGCTCAAAATTAAAGTCTAATGAGTGTTCCAACTTTTTGAATTAAATCTCGCGCTTTTGAGATAATAAATCTTATACACCATCTCACGACCAATCGAAATTCTCAACTGAAAATGCAGTTATTACTGCAAAGCACTCTCATAACCACAAATTCAAATCTTAATATCCATATATCTATCATACGCATTTAATTAATTTCACCACTAAACAAAAACTTACAACTGAAATTATATTTATATGAGTAATTAGTGGAGTGCTAACTAATATTTAAACAGCCATAAAATTCAATAAAGGCTCTAAATGGTGGAAAACAATGCCACTTTCGAGGTTATGAAATCATAAATTCCTACATTACCTCAACCAATCAAAAATCTCGGCTCAAATATTTTCGTTACATGCAAACCTAACTTAAAACTTTATATATTATGCATATATATATGTATACATACATTATAATTTACGTTGGTGTATGGAGGGTAGAGAGGTATCTCTACCCTCCATACGTTGGTGATAGCACATTTTCTACACCACACATATAAACAATTATA
Organism: Zele albiditarsus; assembly: GCA_958496275.1. Classification (NCBI taxonomy): domain Eukaryota; kingdom Metazoa; phylum Arthropoda; class Insecta; order Hymenoptera; family Braconidae; genus Zele; species Zele albiditarsus. Next base: position 5,723,022 of record OY292415.1, read on the forward strand.
TTCAGCCGTCACCCACACGACTATTCAAAAATCATTGCTTCAGATTCGTGATTACAGTGTGCACACGGATAATTGTTAACAATTTGCTTTACTGCACGTAAGAAAACATAAATACAGGAAACAAATGAGAAAAATATCACAATATAAGCAGTGAATATATAAATTTATACCAAAGTGGTTGAATTCTTCATAATTATATTGTAGTACGCAGATATTGATAATAAATATGACATTTTTATGGGAAGTCTCGTGAGTTAATTCTACGAATGTTTCCCATACATGTCCGTATGATAGATTGAACGATTCAGTTAATTTGATTTATTATAAGTAAAAGGATAAACGTTGTGTTTTAATATTGATTATTATTTAATGTTTATGGTGATATTTTGGGGGATCATGTAATTGGAAAGATTTGTTGCTATTTCACGTGAATGTAAATGTGTGGGTTTCGTGGTAAATTATATATAACGACAGAATGGTAAGGGATTTGCCACGTATTTCCTATTGTTTGTTACAGCATGCGTGTATTTTTTGTATCATTTATAATGATCAAATGGTTTTATTGAAATTTACCATTGTTTTGTTTAGATGAGGTGACATTTGGTTCTGCAATGCGGAACAGGTCGATTGGTTTAGTGTTTTTATCTGTATTCGTATGGGGTGTTATTACATATTTTTTATTTCTCGACCGGCCAAGTGGAAATCAAAATAAGGTACACAGGAACAATGTCATTGATACTATAGTGTATGAGATTATTTACTTGGAATTTATTTTATATTGTTTCTGTTTTAATTGTTTTTATTACAATTTATATTTTATTTTTTCTGTCTCTCTACACATTGAATTTTATAGAATGTCCTCTCGAATCAGATAAACGAACTCAAGGCACAGGTGGAGCAGAGAATATTGGACAATCAAAAGCTGTTGAAGCATTTGGTTGAACTGCAACGTGAAAGTAAATTTTGTCAATCATTTATTTGTATTATTTATATTTTTATGAGGACAAATATGGTGATATTTATTTTTTGTATTATTATTTTAAGGGAATGAACAGGAATTACGAGCAGCTGCAGAAGCGGCCGGTGGCACATCGAAACCCGCAACAGACATTGAAGATTCTAAAAATGAAATTGACAAAGACGATGGTAATGTTTTACCAGCAGCGTTGCCAAAAACAGAGGTAATTTTTTTTTTATTGTGAAATATTAGCAATCATATTTAATTTTGGCATTGTATAGATTAGTTTAATGTATTTGACTTAACTCTGGAAACATTTTAAATTACTCTTTCGATTAATTTTATTAACATTTATTCTAAATTATTATTCGAACGAATTTTTGATAGAAATGTCCGTTCACTTGAGTAATATTCCGTATTTTTATTGGTGCAATATTTGATACGCAATTGTTGCGTCAATTATCTTTACACAAGTGTGAAGTTATTGAGTTCAATTATTTTTTATGTTTGTTGCTAATCTAGTTTAATAATGACAGTTCGGTATTGTGTGCAATAAAAAGTTGTTTTGTTCGAAAAACACTATTTTCAGAACGTTCGATTGAGAGATGTCAGTAAAATCAATACGGCGATGTCTTTAAATAGGATTCATAAATAAAATTTGGTATTCATGTTTGTTTGTTTGTTTTTTTTTCATGAACAGGAAGAACTGCAACGTGAAAAACTCAAAGTATTGGCATCGAAAAAAACATTGGCTGATGGTTCGCCAATAATCGCAATTCTTGTATTCTCTTGCAATCGAATAACCGTCCAGAAATGTTTGGATCAATTGATTAAATTACGTCCCAGTGCTGAACAATTTCCAATTATTGTGTCGCAGGATTGCGATCATCAGGGAACAGCAGATATTATTAAATCATATGGAGAAGAGGTGGTGCATATTCAGGTGAGAAGGATTTTCGTGTGATATTAGAATCTCACATGAGAAAAGGGAAATAATTATTGTAGATTATGGTATTATTTTGTTTTATATTATTTTGTTATTTATACATAGCAACCGGATCAATCTGATATTGATATACCACCTCGTGAGAAGAAATTTAAGGGATATTTCAAGATTGCCCGGCACTATGGTTGGGCGTTGAATCAAGTGTTTCTTGAATTTGCATTTGACACGGCAATTATTGTCGAAGGTGAGATGATTTGACTGTTGTATTATATTTTGATAAATATAAAAACGAATTGATAATTATTATCGACCATTTATTTCTCTTGTGGTTACTTTTATGAATTTATATTCTGTGAATTTTCTGTTTTCAAGATGACTTGGACATTGCGCCAGACTTTTTTGAATATTTCCTCGGCACCTATCCTCTTTTGGTCATGGATAAATCTTTGTGGTGTGTGTCAGCATGGAATGATAATGGAAAAGCAGGTCTTGTTGATGAACATGCACCACATTTACTCTATCGTACTGATTTCTTTCCCGGTCTTGGTTGGATGCTTACGCGAGATTTGTGGTTGGAATTGTCGCCCAAGTGGCCCAAGTCGTGAGTTAAATTGACAATTGATAAACTAGAGAAGTTGATAAACATTAGAAATGGATTTGTTAGATATAATTTAGACAATTGATATGAATTTTTTCCAATTTTTGATATCAATCATGATGATTGATCTGTTCTTATTAATTCTGGAAAAATTTAGTGAACGAAACTCCTCAGAAGAGAAAAAATAATAATTGCACTATTTCATTCACTCATTTATTATTTTATTTGTAGATATTGGGACGATTGGATTCGTCAACCAGAGCAACGAAAGAATAGGGCCTGCATCAGGCCAGAACTTTCGAGAACGCGAACATTTGGGAAAGTTGGCGTTAGCAAGTATGTCATAATTATCACCATATAATAACAATAAACAAACAAACACATCCATCGTTTTCACACACTAACAATATTCAAATTATTTTTCAGCGGACAGTTTTATGAGAAGCATTTAAAGTTTATAAAACTCAACGATCAATTTGTGCCTTTCACGAAAATGAATTTGACGTATTTGTTAAAAGTATGTATGAAGGAAAAAAAAATTGTATTAATGCTACAGATGATTTATAAGACACACACACACACCAATTTTATTTAATGCTAAGAGTTTACCCTTCATTTCACTTTATTTTTCAGGATAATTATGACATAAATTTTGTGAATGAAGTCTACCAATCGGCAGTGGTAACTTATGCCGAATTAAAGAGTGGAAAAATTGTCGCTACTGGACCAGTTCGGATCCCTTACCATACACGACAAACTTATAAAAATACTGCCAAGATGCTTGGACTAATGGATGACTTCCGAGTATGTTATATGAACATTGATATAAATAAAAATATTTATGTTATTGCGACGATTTAGTATTTGTTGTCTGACAATTTCTCATCTTGACTTCTTTTTGTTGTTTAAATTTAGAGTGGCGTTCCTCGAACTGGTTATCGAGGTGTTGTAACACTCTTCTATAACAATCGACGCGTTCATCTTGCCCCAAATACAAATTGGAATGGCTACGATATTACCTGGAGCTAACACATAATTCGACAGTACAATCGTGATTTATAGAAAAAAAAATATTCTACATGGCGAAATGTGTTCAGCAAAACAAATAACACTGATAAAAGCGGAACACAAAATGAATAAATAAAATAATAAGTAAAGAGGAAAATAAATATTCCAGAATATTCTTTTGCTTATTTCAATAAGAATATTTGCAAAAGATGTCAAAATACAAAAGACTGGCGCTTTTTCAGATGTATAATTTATTAATTCTAATATTAGTAATCCAAAGGGAGAATAAATACATTGTGGGAGTAGATGAAAGATTTAGATGGAATATTTAGAGAAAAGGTTAATTAATATTTGCAATCAATTAATTCGTACCTGGCGAAGCTTTTCAAATTTCCATAAAATCCTATTGGAAAAGCCAAAGGAGAAGACTTTGCCGTGATCGAAACTACCTCCCAATAAATAGACAAAAAAAAAAAAACAAAATGCTATTGAAACAGTTTGAATGAAGAATAAATAATAATTAAATAAATTAACAATAATATGATGTAAATTGCGATTAATAGTCATAGAAGCTAATTCATTTTGAGGTTTTTTTTTTTGTCTTTTATTATGTTATTATATATCAAAAGAAGATGTTTGATAGTTGAAGTTTTACGTCGAATAATATTTGAAAATAAAAATCTACCCACCGCTTTGAAATGTAAATATTTATATGTGGTAATTGAATGTCGGATAGTCGTGATTGTGAGTAAAAATATTTTAGCGATTATGGAATTGTAGAGCGACAATGTTGTGCAGATTTATTGTAAAAACATGAAAAAAAAAAAGAAAAAGTAACAGATGATGGGCACGTGACAATTTCCAACTGATTTTACACGATTTTCCAATGCCTATATATATATATTAGTATAAATTTTATGGTCTTCCTTGTGATTGAATAAGATAAAATTGAAGATTATTTTAGCTTTTAAGTCAAAAGCATTTATCTATCATTGATTATTACTTTTCTTGTTCTGCCGTTCTAGTTGACACGCATTCTCTATTGATCCAAACGAAATATTTTTAACAATTAATTAATTACAAGTATTCAGTAAATGATAACAAATGGAATTGGTAGAAACTATAAGAGTTTGATAATGTAAATATTGTCATTCAGAAATATTTACTCGATGAAATTTGAAAATCAATACATTTTTTCCTGACACGAAAAGATAAAAAAAATAAATATACTGTTGACACACAATTAATGTTGTAATGTGGAATTGTAATAATAAATAAAATTACAACAGACAAACAAAAGTCATATCAATTATTTCACGTACTCTTTGGAGGAAAATATTCACAGTAATAAATGTAAAAAATATAATTAATTCACGATTTTATTTGTGTCTGTACAACTCTCGCGATGTTTCTTTACATTCATATATACGATAACACAATAAAAATTGTCTGTACAATCTTGGGTCTACAATAATGGAGACAATTTTTTATTTATTCTTTTGTAGATATATCCTATGATATACGAAACGTGAATTTATATCGCAAAAGTTGACGTTGTACAGAACGTATTCGTGTTACCAGGACTAATGAGAGTAAACCCTCGAAACCCATATATGAATTTGAGAGATGTATTGTATTCAATTCTCCCAAATCCACCGACCGCCAAAACGTGCCTCTGGCAGTGGCGCATCTGGTGGTAATGAATCCGTCGGTTTATATACAGGTAGTTCTTCTTTAGGTTTTGGTCTCTTTGAATCATGAACTCTTACTTCAGCAAAATAACCATAAGGTGGACGTTCAATTCCAATGTTATCTAGTACACATTTATCCAACACTGCTTGAGTTTTACGACAGCTGAAATTAGATCATTTATATATTAATGCATTGGAATAAATATATCATAATATGATGTTATATTATTTTGATTCTGGAAGAGAAAAAGATAGCCGATTGGCAATATTTACGGCATAAATGAAGCGTTATGACTGGATCGAAAAACGCAATTGTGATATTGATCAAATTCTTGACGGCAATGTTTTTTTAGTTTTTTCAAAAATTCCATAGTACATGCTGTCACGGCTTTGCCTTCATCGAGACATTTTCTACAGTCGCGTTCTTCTGCGCGACACAGCATAAATTCCTGAAATTATTATCATCATACAACATATAAAAGATAAGTAATACACAAGATAATTCAGTATTTCATCAAAATTGACAGCATTACGGATGTTTGAAGTTTGTCTTTGAGGTTATGTAGGGTCGGATGATTCCATTAATTATTACGTAACATTGATAAAAAAAACAATAGCCCTTAATGAATATATTCGTTCAACAATGAGTTCACTTGTATTGTTTGGACATTTGAATCAATATATTATTAGTTAATCATTCATAATTATGAAATAAACTTACATTATTATGATTTTCACAATATTTCCCAATATAAAATGAAGCTGCATGAAGAACAGGATATGATAAATTTATTTCTGGTACTGTTAACTCTTCCTCCGATGGTAAATATGTTTTATGAGTTATAACCATTTTTAATTATGATTGTTTATCAAATGTTAATAATTATTTTATTCTGGAGCAAGATCGGGTTTCGAATGAAACTTCACCCTCTCTCTCTCTCTCTCTCTCTCTCTCTCACTTTCGCTCACTCGTCAGAGAACTGAGAAAATTTTTTTACGGGGAACCGTTGACTGGTGGCGCCACGTTCCATATGTTTTTTATGTTGGTAAGGTTGTTATGTTCTGCCAGGGTTGCCAACAGTAGAAAAACGGCATGAAAATTTGGCGGGAAGGAAATTTATTTTATTCATACATTCAAACCAAAAATGGAGACTTAAGTAGAGAATTAAAATTCCAGGCGGCAACTTATTAGAGAACCAAATATGAGTAAGTAATATTGTCATCTATGTAGTATTCCGGCCGTGCCTTAATAATATGGGCACGGATATTTAATTTACTCCTCATTGTCTTAAAATAAAGATTTCCTGAATATTATAAGCAAGACAGAGTTTCATGATATTATATAATATATTTTCTTTTTCATTGTATTTCGAGATGACAAGGATGTTTTTACCAAGAAATATTATTTATGTCAATTAACTTGCGTGTACATAATTGTACATGTTTGAAATAGTTTTTTTGTTACGAGTTATTTGTCTCGCTATGTAATGAGATCACGACATTTTATTCTCGTGATCTTGAAACATTACTGACAACACTCGTTGAACAGTGCTGCCAATATTATGTAATGATAAATATCAGCTGATCTGGGGCTTGATGATCTTTTGACAAGTACAAAAGGGAAGAGTTTTTATATTGGCATAAAAAAAAACAGGAGAAGGATTAGTGCGAAGAAGTTTTAGCACAAACATTGATATTGAGGTTATGTCAATGAAATAAAATAAATAAAGTGAAATAATAATCGAATAATGGAGTCTGTAGGCAACAATGATTATGGAAACGAGACAAATATATCAGATTTGTTTGATAATGCATTTGAATTATTTAATAATATCATGAAGCCATCGGATGAACCGACGAACAGCTTGAAAACGCAATTGAACGTAAAAAAATGTATGAGTATGCTTGAAGAAACAACAAAATTGGTATCAATGGCTGATATTTTTAGTACCAACGAGGATTTCGATGAAGTGCCAACAGAGAATGTAAAATATTTTCTGCTTCCTGCATTATTGGGAACTCTTGCAACGAAACTGTGCGATCGTGATAATCGTTTGCACAATGTCAATGTATCAGAAGTTTATTATTATGATTTTCTTGAACGTGTCAAAAATTACAGTATCACTAATGTTGAAATTCCACGAAGAAAAGTGGAAGATAATAAAGAAGATGCAAATGCATTATCATTGTCACCATCATCTACAAAACATACTGCTCAATCCAACACTGAAATGATTGAACAAATGGTACATACACGCCAGAATAAATTGCAACGTTATAAAGAGCAAAAAGAGCTTCAAGAAAAATTGGAAACACTCCAGAAGTGTATGGACAGTCTCAATATTGATGATGAATCAAAAAGAGATTATTTTGTCACTTTAATAAAATCATATGCACTTCAGGCAGTTGATGAAATAAATTCTCTGGCACAAGAGAAAGAAATACTAATTCATATGTCACAATTGGGTGATCGTGATACTGAAGAACGTAAGAAAAATAAAGAGCACAGACCATCCAAGTTGCAGCCAATAATAATTACAAAGAATGCAGCGCAAAAAGCGGTATTTGGTGCTGGTTATCCAAGTTTACCGGTCATGACTGTTGAAGAATTTTATGAAAAGAAAGTTGCTGATGGTGAATGGGCTGCGGGTGGACCTGGTCAGACGCAATCAGGTGGTAAAAGTCTTATGGACATGACAAGCGACAGTAATGATGCACCACGGCAAGAGGATCCAGATACTCTGAAAAAGGAAGAACAAATCGAACAAGATGACGAAGAATATCTGGAACAAACTCGTGCAATGGACGAATACAAGGACACACACAAAAGGGGATGGGGCAACAGACACAATCGCAGCTGAATGAATTTATATGAAATATTTTTATCTCATGTTTTTCTTTATCTTTTATACTATTAATTTGTAGCGAGTAATATTTTTCATGTAAAGATAAACACAATCGATGATTGATTTATGCTGAAACAATATAGAGTTTCATTTTCATATATTATCAATGTTGACATTTTTTATTTGAATTCACGCGCAATTTCGCATTTTGTTGATGACAAGATGGCGGTCATTTCTGTATCAGTTGAAAACTGCTCATTATGTTACGCTGAAACATCTCAAGCAATCCAGATATCAATTTTGTGTACCTGTGTAAGAAAATAGAGATAATGGAGCAACATTTTCTGAAAATAATACAAATTCACACAAAAAGAATTAAATAAATGATTAAATATTGCATACAATATGGCGTCCCATTTCCTAATCATCAAACTTGTCTATTCAACTGACTTTTCGCGCCAAATTTACATTATCGACGACAAAATGGCGGTATCACAGACGAGTAATTGAAAACTTGGCATTATGTCGCGCTGGAACTTCTCACGGGGACGGGATTTTAATTCCGTTTGCGTGTGTCAAAACACGGAACGATGAAGTGACATTTTCCGTAAAATTATACAATTTCAACTTATTTCATTTATCGTAAATGAGTTGAAAAATAACTAACCTCAATAACAAGTCCACATTCTTGTTGTTACATTAAGTTCTTTCTCCAATGTTCAAACGCATATTATATGGTGTCACAACGTGTACTTGAGGTAAGTGAGAAAAAAAATGAAAAAAAAATGTGATTTGCTCACACACGATGATATTGAGAGAAGAGAGATCAACGACAAACGTAATTTACATCGAGAGGAAAGTCTTCGTGAAAGTAGATCTCGAAGGGGAAAAAAACGTACGAAAAAAATAAAATAAAATAAAAATGATAACAATCAACACAATAGATAATTCACAAGATAATTGATGACAAATATGAATCAGAAATTTAATTCAATGACCACAGAGTCAACAAACACTCTATCAATTTAAATTAATTTATTTTATTCACAATTTTATTACGTAATAAATTCTATGAATTTTTTTTTTTTTTTGGTATCCTATCAATCGAGAATTTATTGATTTGAATGAGTTTTTATTGCAAATGGTATGTGATAATTGTTTATGTTAGTATTATAGATTGATGTAATTGTTTGTGTGATGATTGTCGTGAGAAAAAAACAACAATATTTGTGTATTATCGTGGTTACGATTTTGAGGTTAGGTTGAGTTTTATCTATTGGCTTTTTATATTTACTTATTTTCGTGTTCAATAATAATATAACGAGTTCTCTCGTTTCTTAGACATGGCAATTAGAGTGAATTATATATCAATATCATATCACCATATTGCAGCTTTTTTATTACATAATAACTCGCATTGGAAAGAAAAACAAAAAAATTATTACGACTGAATTAATTAATTAATTTATCATTAACTCATCATCAATTTGAAATGAAAAACGTCTTTCGATCGAATAATCTTAGTACTTCCTGTATGAATGAATAAATAAATATTCATACAATTATGAATCATGTCGATTCCAATGACGATAATGTGTGAATTACGAATTGTAAATTTAATTTAATATTCGTTACGAATTTTGAGCAATAAGGAAGAAACGAAAAAGAAAAAACGAAACATTATTCTTGCAATTGTAATTTAATTTTATTCTCTCTGGTTTTTTACAGCGCCACTGACGACTCAATAACACAGAAGGAAATGTCGAGCTGTAAAATTAATTTTTGGCAAATTAATAGAGTTATTAAAATTGCCAATTCACATACTCACTGAATATATAAGAGAAAAGAAATTAAATTGAGAACGAAACTGCACGCACTCAATTGCATGATAATTCGCAATTATTTAAAAGAATATTAATAATAAGAACAGAAGTTTGTGAGAACAAGTGGAAGAAGAAGTGAAGAGAAAGAAGAATAAAAGATAAGAATAATTTTTAAAATGTCAACGACAGACACAGTTGCCGCCCCGCCATTAAATAACAACAACAACAATATTAATAACAACAATAATAACAATATAAATAATAACAACAATAATAATAATCAGAATGGGCCAGTGAGTGAGGCCAATCATATTTTGGCCAATGCGATAGGACCCGGTTTAATGAATAGAGCACGTAATAATAATAATCAGAATGCATTGTATCATATGAGAGACAGACTCTTTCATGCATTGTTTATTAAAGGTGCACTGGCGTATGCCAGGACATTTCCAAAATCCGTGAGGAGGCTGATAGAATTTATAGTTTTGTTAAAGGTAAAAAATAATTGATGTTGAGATGAAGAAACATTTTTTTTTTACTGTCGTTTATTGTAAAAATTATTGCATTATATTAATTTATTTTCTTCTTTTTTACAGGCAATAATGGCATTTTTTGTAATGGCATATATTCATATAGTATTTTCACGTGCACCAACCAATTGTTTGGAACATATAAGAGATGAATGGCCACGTGATGGTATTTTAAGGGTGGAAATACTGAGGAATGGCGGTGAAGATTACAGTATAGAAAAAAGTTACGCGAAAGAGGAAAAATTACGACAGGAAAAAGTCGATGATTTAAGTAGTGTACTCGGAATATTGTCCAGAGATGGGTAAGAATCTTAAATTATTGTATTCAATTACTGTTTGAGTGTAGAATTTATTTTGGGGGATTGCAATGAGGAGCGCACGGTGAAAAATTATTATTTTTTTCTTTGATTGCAGAGGAATATAAGATTCCTATTACTATAAGCTCCATAATACGTGAACGGTTGCAATACTTATTTCAATTCAACATACAAATCTTTATGATGTAATGTCTCCTTCACTTTGAATTCGTGCGCTCGCCGTATTGTTTTTTCTTGAAGTAAATTAAATTATACATAATTGTTATTGCATATTTGATCATTATTGTTTGCAGATTTATAAATATTGAGCCATCGGCAGTCGACGAAACGAGAATTGTTGCGGATAACGATATCGGTCGGCAAAATTTAACGGTGAATGATAAAGTAGTGCAGGCCGCAACAATATCAGAAACATCGAGTACGAATTTAGGGATAACAAATACAAGTACGAGTTCACCTTTGTCGACAAATTTATGGGATGGATTAGTAACAGATCCACCGCCGGATGTGAGTAATTGAATAATTGAATTTTAAAACTTGTTTTTCAACTGAAAACATTTTTTATCAATTTATTTGTACGATTAATTTGTTGTATTTAAGGATCCGGATGTGGTCGCATCACCAATGAGTGCATCCGCCAACTTTTCCGATATTGATTCTGCTTTAGAATTAAATGGCAATGGCGATATGATACAACCGCTAAAGGATCAAATTCCTGAAGTGGAAAAATTAGTCAGAGCAGGTAAATATAAACTCATTATCCAAAAATATAATTGGATGTATCATTAATTACGACGATTAATGAGACAATTTTGAGCATTTGAATCATATAAATATGAATAATAAACATAGAATTGAATACATAAAATAATAAAATGAAAAGGAATTGTCTTGTTAATTAGATTATATCTCGGCGGTTTTCCTTGAGCATTCATTAGTATTTCCAGAAGATGAATACATCGTAGAATATTCACTTGAATATGGTTTTCTACGATTGTCACCGGCTGTACGTCAGAAACTCAATATACCGGTGAAAATTGTAACATTGGATCCAGTAAATGACAAATGCTTTGGAGACACATTTTCAAGATTTATACTCGACGAAATACTTGGATACGACGATCTTCTAATGGCAAGCATCAAAACGTTGGCTGAACATGAAGATAACAAAGGATTTTTACGGTGAATAAATTTCATAATTAGATATTAGTCAAAAGAAAATTCAGTTAGAATTCATAGCGAATAATAATTCAATTCTATAATTATTTTCTTTGTTATTTTCCAGTAATGTTGTGACTGGGGAGCATTATCGCTTTGTCAGCATGTGGATGGCACGTACATCGTATCTTGCTGCATTTTTTATCATGCTGGTATTCGTAAGTAGAAGAAAAAAATTCATTCTCTTAATCTTATATAACCAATGAATTCTGCTGGAAAAACGATGACTAGTTCAACCGTCATATGAGAAGTGATCGAATCTCATCACTACATCGTCAAAAATATGGTTGAATCAAGTCATGCATTCATATTATTATTTATTTTCAATGAAAAAGTTTATTTGAAAATGTGTTGGCGATTTTCCAGGGTCGGATAAAAAATAATATTGATAATAATGAATAAAAAATGAATAAAAAAATGGGAAAAGGATCATGTAGAGATGACAAAAAAATCATCACATACGGCAGACGAATTGATATGCTATGGGATTTTTAATCAAACGACACGATAATTTATTTTTATCCTTTTTTTTTCTTTTCGCGCTTCGCGTACTCGATGAATTCATACGCTCAACAAGCGTCGGTGTTGGAGGCGTAGTGTAACAGGATATGGCAATCAATTCAAACTAACCGCTGGTGCTGCTACTGCTGCTGCTATATCCACCTCCGCATTTGCCCCCAGGAGGATGGTCATGCGGTGGGATCGTGAGGGGGTAGAAGATAGGTAGACGATATAGGAGGCAAAGCTTCAACCGCTCTTTCGACCCCGTACTCGCGACCCTCCACCGTTAGTTGTACCGCTCGTGTATAAATCAACGTTATTAGGGGGCATCATATTCGTCGTTGAGGGCCCCAAGCTGGTCATTTTGTATCAAATTATCGTGAAATATGCGTGAGCCCGACGCCATCGAGGCATCCCGAGATGGTTAGAAAAAATAGGAAAAATAAATATAAAAGAAAATAAAAAAACATTACAGAGTGGCTTGATGCTGAAATTTATTACTTAATGTGTATATGTACGCACATATATAAAACATCTTTTAATTGGCTAAATTCATTCTGTCATATGTTATTGTCGATTTGAATTTTTTTTTGCGGTTGTATTGGCATTTGCAAATTTTTCAGGTTCTCGCATGTACATGTATCCAGGATTTGAATGACGATATGATTATTTGTTTGGGTGCAACATAAAAGGAAATAAATTATTAGACATTATCCGATGTTGGCTCGACTATTTCATATATTTTTTTTAACTTTCTCTTACAAAACATTTGTTCTACTTCAATGTCACCACAGAGGATACATTCTTAAAAATAAAGTGAACGTGTTTTTTTTTCTATCAATAAAAATATCAGAATATAATTTCAATTAAGATGAAAGTATAATTGCTTGCAACATAATACAATATTTTCTGATCAAAACTTCATATTGATTTACACACCTTTATTTCTCTTACTTTATCATGGGCTCAATACGTCCATATTACGTATTGCATATATACATACAGTCTTGTGTCAGGCCACGTGAACGAATAAACTGGCAGGCAACCGTTGCACACCGCGTGTTTAGGTTTTATTGTCATTGGCCACGTGGCATTGACTGATGTCGAAGTTTCGTCGTCCATTTTTCCCATCCCCTGTTTGCTCTCCCCATTTTCAAAGGAGAAAAAAAATTTCTCTCCAATTTCTATTATTTGCATTATATTCCATACTATTAAAATTTCTCTCTATTTTTCTTGTAACATTTACTCGTATTGTTCTTTTTATTTTCATTATGTTGCTCCTTTTTTTTTTTTCCCTATTTCACAATTTGTTTTTATATCCATGTATGGCTTTCATTTTTTTTTTTCTTCCTTCTTTAAATTCATTTTCAACCTTCATGTACACACGACACCGGTCACTTTCCGTAACAATACTATTGGTTGTATATCTGCAACGCAAAAGAGGTCAGTTTCGTTTTGTTAAAGCAAAAAATAAAATGTATGTTGCTCTTTCAATCGGATGATGGTGTAGTGTGGACTCTCCTACTCCCACTTGTTTTCCCTTTTTAATTTTTTTCTTCTTTCAATTTCTCTCATGTCCCCTCTTTCTCTCACTCTCTTTTACTACCCTTCTTTTTCTCTCCCTCTTTCAATCCGTTTCTAGTTCTCTCAGTTCGCGTGCAGTTGTATCGATGTCAAAAAGCTTTTTCATGTTTTTAACGTACTTCAATTTGTTCGATAAAATGTTTTTTTTTTTTTATTATTATCGCTATTGTTATTTTTTCCAAAGCTTTTTGTTCAGCTGTGGATTGTGGTTGAGAGAGCTTGAGGATCAGTTGACTGATACATGATATCACCTATCAGTTGATCTGGCTATAATAATAAATTTTACAGAGTTAAATTTTTCAGTATTTTCATCTTTTTTTTTTTTCTCACTTCAAAGCATACATTTTTCCATTGATCCCATTTCAATGTAAACTCCAATTTTTTCTTCATTGAGAATGTGTGCTCACTAGTATCAAATTTAGTTTTAGAATTTGTTTTAACTCAAAGTAAAATGATTTTTATTTTTGCAGTTATGGTTTTGGCTATAATTGTAATTGTTCGTATAAACAAAAATGAATGAATAAAGGAGCAATATTATTTCACGATTGTTTAGGAAATAACACTGTTTATAGTGTCTTCTGAAGTGACAGTAACAGTAGTTCACATTACTCCACTAGCGAACATTTAAATGTCAAACAAATAATTAATACGATACAGATAAATTCATTTTCTGGTATTGGCATTGTAAAATAATATATCCCTATATAAATGTAATTTTGTCAGCTACGTGAAACTGTTTCCAAGTGAATGTCGTTGCAGAAATAATGATTGAAATCAGTTGCAACTAGTTATTAATATCAAATTACTCACTAACAATTCTCATTTAAACTCTCATAATAATCCACTTACATAATAAATAATTACCCAATCAATGTTGATAGTCATCAACAGATAAATAATCCGAATAATATAAGGTGTCCAAACTCTGCTTACAAACAGTAAATTTCTCTTCAAATTAGTAAATTTTATTTATTTATTAGATGATGTCACGAGAATCTGCTGGATTTTGCTGCGAAGGACATGAAGAGATGGGGTTTAGATGAGGAAGTGGATTTGGAATCCTACGGTTACTCGTGAATATAACGGATTATCTAACGTATAGGGCGACAGGTGCCTGTTCAATTCAGAATAGACTTCTCGTGCAATTCAATTGTATCATTCGCTCCAACCGGAAACCGATAGTACACGCGTGGATGAACGCGAACCATTGTCGATATATAGAGAATTTTAGCTTACAATTTGTCACTTCGGTGCGGGCACGTGAATATCTGGAGGGGTGAGGAGGGATTTAGAAGAGCATGAAGTTAATAAAATTAATTTGTTCTTTATTTAAGAATATTTCGTGCGTTGTGATTGCGATACAACTATCTCTTCACGTTGTATACAAATAGATTTTATCATTAGATTTGAATGGAGTGAAGTAAAGAGAATGAAAAAAATCTACTGATTGATTTTAAAGTGTGTTCATTGTTGAAATTTAGGTCACTGTATTGCTTTGAATGAGACAGTGGGCGAGAATGATTGTTGAAGATTAATTTCTATTATTATCAAGACAATTTGATTTATTTTTGTTTTATTTCAATTCTCGATGGAGTGGGAATAATTTTTATAGAATAGCTAGTTTAGTAGTGGTGAATACTGATTATATTGATGAAGATTGTTGACATTTTATTAATAATTGATATCACCTAAAGATCATTGGGCTAAATGAGAATTATATTCATGTAGTTTGTAGGGAAAACAAATTTCTCGAGACATATATATTACAAAGATTAAAAATATTGACCACGGAATTTTCTAATTTCAATATTCTAAATGAATAAATAATGATTAGACAAGTTGTGCACATGTATAGACATTTCCTTGCCTTAATGTAAATAAAATTACTCTTGCAGTGTGATTAATATTAATTGCACTATAAATAAATTATAATAGCATGTAATGCGTCATCAGTATAACGATTTGAATTAATTATATTGGATAAACAGAATATTGCGAACATAAGTTGGTATCTCCGTCCTTGGTGGGAAAACAAATATCTAACTCCACAATTTATATATCCAAGTAAATAATCGAATCATACATTGGTAAATTTAGAATTCAATCTTTGTGCTTTTGCATTGCAATAGTAATAAAATTAAAAAAATAAATCACGTTTTGTGAGCAATTATAAATTGTTTTGAATAGTAAAATATGCATTTTATATATTCAGTTTCCATATAGTAAATCTCTCAGATATTATTGTGCTAATGAGAAGTTGGGATATAAATTATTGAAATGAATTCCGTCAAAACATCAGAGATAAACAAAAATCGCATCTACGAATGTTGAATTTCGTCCGATTAAATCAGTGAAGCGTTCCGCAATTTTATATCTTTAAAATAATAATTTACTTTCCATTATAACATTTAAAAATTCCATGAAATCAATTCAACCTTCATATCAATGTCATATACGGTTGACATTAATTTTAAAAACAATTTCTTCGATGCGAAAAAAATTGAACAATCAATTAACAATTTTTTCTTTTTTATCTGTTTTTTTTTCAGACAGTTTCAATTTCAATGCTGCTGCGTTATTCACATCATCAGATCTTCGTTTTTATCGGTGAGTTTTTACGTCGTTATTTGAAATGGCTGAGGTATAAATAGTTATATGTCATTGCATTCATGCAAATGACTACAATTTTTGGGAAAGAAAAAACAAGGATAATGTTGAATAGAGATCTATTTATTTGATTCTATTTTGCATTGTTTTTTTTTAATGCGATATTTATCAATCTATAAACTCACTTTTTCCTACTCTTTGTTTTTTTTTTTTTCCGTCCGATCTCCCCACTCATATAATGCACTTGACATGGGTTTACTTGTGGATGTGATAAACGTGTGCAAAGTAGCCTTGACTCACTGTACGCTCTGAGTCTTCAACGCTCATTGACGTACTTAAATACATCAGTTTGCAAACGGCGTCTCATATAATAAAGTGGAAACCTTTGATTCATTTAATTTATGAATTGATAAGTGAGAAAAAAAAAAATAATAGAAATAGGAAGAAAACATTTACAAACGACAAAATGGAGCCTATGACAATGTTGATTTCAACATTAATAATTGGAGTCGTCAGTGTTGTTTATTTGATCTATCGACAGATGAACTTTTGGTCTGACAGGGGAATTCCATACGTGAAAACATTTCCAATAATTGGTAGTCTTTCACAGGTATTTTTACGACAAAAGGCATTTCCAGATCTTATTCTTGATCTTTATTCACAATTTAAAGACGCTAAATATTATGGGATGATGGATTTTAATACACCAACACTTATGATCAAAGATCCGGATTTAATAAGAGATTTGTGTGTGAAGAATTTTGAATCAAGTCCAAATCATCGGAGTTTCGTTGATGAAAATATGGATCCAATAATAGCAAAAAATGTTTTTTCATTGCGTGGCGAACGTTGGAGAGAAGTGAGAAGTACATTGAGTCCATCATTCACTGCCAGCAAGATGAAGTTCATGTTTGAATTGGTATCTAAGTGTTCAGAGGACTTTGTTCAGTATCTTGTTGATCATCCAGAAATGGCAAAGTCATTAGAGATGAAGGACGCATTTACTAGATACACAAATGACGTAATTGCCACAGCAGCGTTTGGTATAAGTGTAAATTCATTGGAAAATCGTGATAATGAATTTTATTTACGTGGAAAAGATGCGACGAATTTTCGTGGAGTATTTCGACTTTTGAAATTTATTGCTGGACGTATGATACCACGTTTAATGCGATTCATGGGCATTAAATTTTTGTCACACGATACAGACAAATTTTTTCATAAATTAATAACGGAAACTGTGAGCGAACGTGATGAAAAAAATATTATACGACCAGATATGATTCATCTTTTAATGCAAGCGAGAAATAATCGCGCGGGTATTGAAATAACAATTGACGACATAATTGGTCAAGCATTTATATTTTTTCTGGCTGGTTTCGATACTTCATCAACATTCATGACATTTTTGAGTCACTTGTTGGCATTCAATCAAGACGTTCAAGAAAAATTGCGCAATGAAATCGATGAGATTGCACAGGAGAATAATGGGAAAATAAACTATGACCAACTTGTGAATTTAAAATATATGGAGATGGTTATGAATGAAACATTGAGACTTTATCCACCAGCTGTCGTAACTGATCGCGTGTGTGTACAATCATTTAAATTACCACCGTCAATGCCAGGCTACAATGAATTAACAGTCGAGAAGGATATGGTTTGTTGGATGCCAATTTATGCATTACATCATGATCCAAAATATTTTCCCGATCCGGATAAATTTGATCCTGAACGTTTTAATGATGATAATAAATTAAATATTGTACCGTATACATTTATACCATTTGGTGTTGGACCACGTAAGTGCATTGGCGAGAGGTTTGCCACTATGGAGACGAAGATAATCCTCGCTCATTTGTTACAAAAGTTTATCATCAAGCCCACGGATAAATATACTGAGAAGATAGAGTTTGACAAGAAGAACTTCAATATTGCTGTGAAAGGAGGAACTTGGTTGAGTTTTCAATGTAGAGAGGGATGATACAACGGAAAGAAGTTGGATGAATGATAGACCGATGGTTATTTATGATGGATTAAGTACAGATTGATTATATTATGTGATCAAAAAAATGTAAATTGAAGGCAAGAAAAGAAGAAAAAAAGAAACGAAAAAGTTATTGTTGCCTATTGTGCAGACAATTATTTACAAGTGAATGTATATCTATAATATGTTATCATTATTTTTGTGTATGTGAAAAAATTCTTATGACATAAAAAATACTGATGACCCAGTTTTTTTCTTTATGTGATTAGATCTATTTTTACAAATTTATATTATTGCGACTCAGTGTTGCCGATAAGATTAACTAAAATAAATTTATTTATATTGTAGCATTTGTGATTCATTATATTTATGATGGTTGAACTATTGACATATTATTTTTTGTTTATTAAAAATCAGAATGTTTATTAGATTGCGTACACATTTTTAGTATCATTGGACGATTATCGAATATATTTTATGAGCTATTATCCATGTGGTGTCTGTCCAATGATGAACGTGAGAGTGCATGGACTCTGGGTAAATAGTGCTGGCTACACTTTGAGCGAGATAAAATTGCGGCTGGGAAAATGAAGGGCGTGAAACTGAGAGATAGAGAGAGGAAAAAAAGAGAGTGTGACAAAATGATTGGTAATAGTTCATTTTGATACTGGGTCATTGCTCCAAAGAGTACATATGGGTTTGGTTATTGGAACATTTACGTAACTTAATTGAGCTATTTATATTTAGAGGACACATCGATATTAATGAGTAGAATGAAATAAACTGTTTTGTCGATTTGTGGAAGGGAAAAAAGTCTAAATAGTAATTGTATAAAGTGAGCTAATAAAAATTATTTCATTTTGTTTCTTGGTGATTATTCGGAATTGGAATACTGACTCCACATTGTGTTTGTCTATAGATTATCTGCAAGTGAGTTGAAATGATAAAAAAGTTTCGAAATGTATTCTAAGATGGTGCTTCGATTACGAATAATAATCATATATTTTCATAGATTATGATCGCTCGTGAATACAAAGAAAAAACGGAAGATGAGAACAAAAAATATTTTTTTCTTTCATTCTTATTTCCAAACAACACGAGCAAGTATGAAAAATTGGTTTGTAAAATGGAACAGCAACTCTTGAGTCATTATATACCATCACCAACTGCCTCGCGCTTGTGGTGCTAAGTAAATAAAATACTATTTTTTTTTTTTTTTCATTCTGCTCTTTTACACCCTCATTCGGCCATTAATCTTTCTTGTCCGACTTTTCTATTTTTTGGGCTGCGTTTATTTTTCTTTTTTACTCTCCATAGTGTTTATATATCAACTGCTATTTTATTCTCACATTATCTCAGACAAAAAAAGAGGAGAGACAAATAATAATAAATACTATCTTGAGGTTTTGAATGAAAAAATTCGTATGAAAAAATTAGAGGTATTCTTTCACGATAAAGTTATCAAAACAATCTTCCTCTTATCATATCAATGCATTTTATCGTGATCAAAGTGTGTCCGAAAAAAGAAATGAATAAGAATAAAAATTGCGATGAGATGAAAATGGGGAAAATATTAGTCAGTACAGAGGGGAGTGAAGAAAAAAAATATACGAAAGTGAAAGAGAGTCAGAGCGAAAGTTTTAATAACTAGCGCATCTTAAAAGTTACTGGCCACTAAGTTAAAATCTAAAATTCATTAAAGCACCACGCACAGATGAGGTGGAGGAGAAGAAAAAAAAAAAAAAAGGAAGAACGAAGAAATAAAATAACATGAAAAAGAAAAGAATATAAAAAAATTCACCCCGTGACGCCACTTTTCTCTGCATAAAGTAAGCCACTGCGGAATTGGTCGGTGGGTGGTGGTTGTATGTTGAACCTAGAACACCAGACGACGAAGAACTCCAGAGAGGATATACCTGGGAGGTATATTAAATGTGTACAAGAAAATATGTATGGATATAGAGTCGTGTTTCTGTATATATCTTTTGCTAGTTGTGTGGCCCTGAGAAAAATTTGAATCGACGTCATCACCACAAGTTTTATTACCCCATCGTTTTATTTTTACTTTGTCGATCGTGCAAAAGAAGCGTTGGGAGTATAGTAATTTATTTATTCCATTATTTTTATCATCAACGTGACAAATCTAATCAAAATTTTTGTTCTATCTTTGAACGAATGTGTATAATTCATTTATTAATTCTGATAGTAAGTTAATATTATTTATTGAATTTTATTTTTGTTACAGTTGATCTATTTCAAATGCTGGAGTACAATGTTGCAGCCTCATTTCCAGCTGCATCATTATTGGTCGTCATTCTAGCACTTGTTGGTGAGTGAATTAAAAAAAAGGAAAATGATAATCAATCAATAATTTCTCTTACAAATAAGAGAAAAAAAAAAGGAATAAATAAAATCCAATGAATTTGATTGTTGAATTGAAAGGTATATTCTGTGATGTGTCAAGAGCAGATGAAATTATTCCACAATGGACTTTTGATTCCTATTTGAAAATGTTGAAGAGTTTGATGAAGTTCAAGAGGGAATAGTAAAGTAGTGTTCAATGTCTGCATGGATACCTCTCGGTAGTTTTCTCTTCAAGTATTCTCGCTCATTCACTCACGCAAAGATGAATTGGTAAAGTGTACGGTTAGGTATTAGAGTTTTTGTGGGGAGAAGGAGTAGTTTGGATTTTATCAAGACCATTCAACATTACTTTGTCTTGATCTCTCTCGTTGAGTACGTTAAAATGGAGATTATTTGCCATACAAATGTAATTTTTTCTCCTGCATCGAGATTACAGTATTTTGTTAAGTTAGAATTAATTCTCGGTGGATGATTTGAATTAATAAGTGTATTATTTTTGTTTATTTCTTTGCAGCACAATGTTACAGATGGTCTGATGGTTATTTAATTATTGTTTTTGCTGATTGAATTTATATGTCTTCAGTTTTCATCAATAAACAATCTTCGAGTATCATCACAGACTCTATTTAAAAATTAAAATCTTAGTTGAAACTCTAACAAAGCAAATGAAAAATGAAAAATAAAACATTGACACAATGGCGAGAAAATCCCTTTCTAATTTACAACTTCCTCCCACAAGATCTCGTAATGTCATTGCTTTTTTTGTTTTGTTTTTTTTTTTTTTTCGAGAAATATCTCACAATAAGATTGTACCCAAGATTCCTTAAAACTTCATAACTTCTGAGTTCTCAAACTTCTTCACAAAATTTTTCCACATATATATTATGAAAGAATCATGAATAAATGAGACGTGGAAAAATAGTCCATTATTTTTTTCGTCAAGCCATTAAAATATACTGTTGAAAGAAAAATCGCAAAATATTAATTCAACATTCAAGACATTTTTTGTTTTTTTTCTATCTCACAACATTTCATTAATTTTCCTATCAAAACCATTCAAATTCTCCATCACTCCATCTATCTCGTGAATTATATTGAACAAAAAATAATTTAGCAGACAAATATTTTCTCGCCACGATAGAATTTCATTAGTGTGCAAAATGAATTCTCTGAATAATAATAACAAAGGAAAATTTACCATGAATAGTTAATTTTATACTGCATATATTAATTCATATATTCAAATTGTATTTTTTGTTTTATTTCAGCAATATGATGTTGCAAAATTTCTTATGAGTACTTGACTCCTAATATACTGAGGAAATGTGATGTCAAGGGTGGGTTGGCGAAGTTGATGGTGGGAGTGGATGAAGTGGGTGGATAGACGCTCAATTCAGAGTCTGTGATGCTGCTCTGAAACTGGCTACGACGTAAAGCAGCCAGCCGTGAAATATTAAAGAGCTTTTTACTAAATCAGCGGCGCCCTCTGTGCCCCGCTATTTCCTCACGACTTTGGCTCAGTTACAAAGCTCATTGGCCAGGACGGTTAACCTCCCCCGCGGGATTTTGCATAAATTTCTGATGAAAGCGCAACAGTTGGGTTGTCCGCCTTCATTTCCATTTAGCTCAAGCTCTGTCGCCCGTTTCCATTTTGACACAAAACTATATGATCATGTATATATATATATATATACAGATACAGGTGTGAGAGGGTGTACGTGTCTATGTGCGATTGAGATAAAATGGAATAGCTTGGATATATATGTGAAAAGGACATTTCGTCAAACATCCGGGATAAAATTTTTTAAAACTCTCAAATGTCATAATACTTTTTACTTCTTAGCTCCGTATTTAGTGAAATCATTGTTACTACTCCTCTGCTTCATTTGTTCTCTTTGTCTCTAATTTTCATCAAGTAGTTATTAGAGAAAAAAATTCAAAGGATTGAATCGTTGGGGATTTATATAGAAAATAATTTCTACATTTTTATGATCCTGGATTTTTTTAGGGGTCATAAAAAGAAGTATTGATATTGGCTGGAATATTCCATTGGCAGATATAAAATGGTTTTCTATGTTTTATTAACTTTCATATCAAATTTTTAATTATACTTGTCGAATTTTTTCTATCTTCCCCAGTAGAATATTTATGAGCATAATAATAATAATAATAATAATAATAATAATAATAATAACATGTTCTAGATACATGGTATAATTGATGATGAATAAATTTGTTTTCGTTAGTACATAATTCAGATACGTTGGATAAAAGACAAGTACTGCGACATCTTCGTGATAAAACACTCGAATGATTTTCGATAAGGTGTTATCGTTCATTTGAATCCAACTGGGGTTAGTTTATTTTATCATGCCGTATCTTTCTGTCTACACTGTTGAACAGAGTGATGTATTAACAAAGCCACATATTATTCGGGACTGTTGTCCTGGTTCCAAATATTCATTCGTAATTTTTACCTACGCTGTTATTTCATTTAATTGTCAATTATATACATTTTTCTTTTAATACTTCTGGTAGTTCACTCATTACTAGAATTAACTATGAATAAATATATTACTGTGAGATATTATCGCTATTATTATTAAAATTTCATATGACTAGAGAGTGTGTTAATCGATAATTCAAATTGTCCTGCGGCTATGATTCCACCAGTGAAAATTCAGTATTCAATATCCTTCCATGCATTCATTTCTAAATATTCGATCCATTAATATCTTTTATAGATATTGTCGTGAATTTATTTATTTGTTGATTTTTCTATTAAACGACCTCGATCTTTATCACATTTTTATTTTAAACAAAAATGTTATAATAATTTTCTCTTCTATTACGTTGTTCAATGTTTTGAGACACATAATTCAAATACAATAAAATCCTACACAAGAATTCATTATTATATTTATGAATATTTCAAATCATCCCATGCCTAAAAATTCAACGGCAAAATTTACTAGTAAATTATCTCCATGTCCATATTTATATTCCCAAACATTTTACTCAAATATTCGATTCACTATATTCCACGTATATACATTCCTATTTATTTATTTATTTATTTATTTCTCCATTAGTCATCCTTCTTTTTCTTTTCTCTTCTCATCTCCACATTGTTTCGCCACTCTTCGGCATTGTTATTCGACTCGTATTTGTGAGCAATCGTTATTACCCTACATGAATTTGTCGAAAAAAAAAAAAAAAAAGATAAAAACGTACTAGAAAATCTTCCAAAGTATATTCATGCACATACATACACAAATACGAATACAGTCCAGCGATCCGGTTAAAAAAATCAATCTCCTAAGTGCTACTACCGCTACATCGGTAGTGGTTTAAGTGAATTTCGTAGCTTCTTCACATAACCATACCCCTTGTACCTACCTAAACATCCATACATACAACCAACCAAGAGAATTTCTTGAATTGAGGTTACGTGTGCTTATACATATAGCTAGTATATATACATTCACTTATATACTATTAGAAGCAATGTCTGCACCCCATCCGTTCAAAGGAAACAAGCCTCCAACTGTATATGAGTTTGGTAGCTTCCATACTTCTATTGCCAATCACCGGAAATCGAAGGCAACATCCAATTCCAAATTGTTGAAATGATGTTTTTTGACTGTTATTAATTTTTTTTTCTTTATTTTTTACTGTTCTTTTTGTTCGCAGAATTTGTTAGTGGGAGTAAAATGTTTAGCCAAGATGCTAGATGAATGAGTATTTTTGAGGAATGTTTTATTCTATCACAGAATTATGATTGAAACATTATTTCCATTTCTTCAAAACTTATATTCGTGTCAAGGTGGTGGTGTGCAAAAATAAATACTTATGTGGTGCAGATGATTTTCAATTCTAGAATCATTGCAACTGGAGAAATAAGAAAGATTTTTAACCACTATGAGTTCAGCTATTGCCCAAACTAGAATTATATTTAAAAAATATAATTATGCCAGTGATATGTAGATTCAAATAAAATACTTCTCGTAAAAAACTTATTCAAAGATTTATAAAAATGGCTTGACCAGAATGATTTTACAACTTCTGAAATAAAGAAGCGTCATTATCTCCAATGGAATTCTGTTGGAGAATTTTTGGAATGGATCTACCTGACATGGTGGATGAAACACAAAAAAAAAATAAATAAATTGAAGAGTGCATTCTGCCACTAGTTGCTCGCGGATGTAGCAAACATGCCAACAGAAGGGGCGAATTTCCTGATGGTTCCTTGCCTCTGTATTTTATATGTGTGTATATAAATTGTATAGATGTATGTGAAGATATAGAGATGGTAGGGTATATGTGAGAGAGGTTTGGCCCCAAAGCGGGTTACGGAGAACGCAGGACGGCGAGGACCACTCCTTACTGGGAAGTTGTTATCTGAAGTAATGGGTTCCGGTTCCTGTGTCGCTTCCTGGTTGTTCTCATTCTATTTCTCTCACTTGCTCACTCCGTTTCATCCGTCATCTCTCATTCGTACTCATGTAGAAAGTCCGGGATTTTAGAATTTATCCTTATATCAAGTTCTTCATTTTGTTATATATCTATAAAATTCCTTTGTTTTCTCTTGATAATTTGTTTTTAGTTTGACAAGGGATGTCATCTCTTATCTCAAATGAATCTGCCACTTCGTATTACATTTCTTAATGTCGTGATGTTGAGAGGTGAAAGCTGTTTTAGATTAAGCTCATCCAAGATGATTGCTCGTCTGTTTTATTGTTTTATATAATGTGGATGGATTTTAGATGGGGATTTTATTGTGTGTGTTTTTTCTTATTATAATCGAAGTTACTGTTCTTCTGTTTTTTTATAAGGTTTTCAACTCGTTGTATGATATTAATTAATTGTAGTAGAATTTTTGGTGGCGATCCTTTCAATTGATTATGGGGATTGTGGGGAAATGATATTTCAAATTGGTGAATTTATTATTGCAAAGATTTTTAGTGTTTGATTAGTCTGTGGAGAATTATTCTCTGTTCTATTGTGTGAAGGTGGTTTTGTGAATTATTGATTTATGAGGAATATTGTATTGATTGAAGGATTTTACTGAAGAATCTTAATGATAATATTAATATTTTTGTGATCTGTTTGTCTCAATTGCAAATTTCATTTTTTATCCAATGTACTTCTACACTATTTTTAAACACTCGTTTCCAATATTATCCTCATCAATACTATCATGAAATTTTTTAGAGCATGGGTAATGAATTTTCATTATTGAGGTGCTTGAAAAAGTAAAAGTTTGTCGCGCTGCAACCATACCCTAATTTATTTTTTTATTGTAGATTGACGGAAAAATGGTTTAGCAATTTTTATTAAGGGTAAATTGGTAGAGGTGTGTGTGTAAATGTGTTGGCTCGCGAGCTTGGGAAAAGGAAAGTTGATATAGGTAGGGTGTGGTTGGTGGGGTTTTGGCTTAACTTTGTGAAGAAATGCTCGACTAGTATGCATTTAAACGGGTGCATTAGCCGGCCTGTTATCCGAACGTTCTTTCTAGCACTTTGGACGACGCCAGTGATGTGAATAATGCGTCTAGAAGTGCTCAAGAGAATTGGGCCATTGGGGACCAATCACATCTTATAAGAAATCCCTACGAATCATTTTATTTTTTTTTTCCTCCTAGTTCTTCGTTTTCATTTATTTTTTTTTTTTCCTGGAATTTTTCGACACCGCAAACCAATTTCATTTATATTTTTATCAATTGATTGAAGTGGTGATTTTAGTCAGTGCTCCTAGAAGCTGGTGATGATTATAAATTTTGATTTCGTAAAAACAAATAAATTAAATTACAACTCGATCCCCTTTTAGCATATTTTTTCACAAGAACAATGTCAAAAGTTTTCATTGTTCATTTGTTACCCATCTAACGCTTGACTCCCACCCCCGACAACCCCTATGTTTTTCAACTATCCAAAAAAATCCATCCACTAATTCACTGCACGAAAAAAAAAATCCCAGTCAAATAAAATGCAAAAACAGACTCGTTTATTTTTTTTTTTTTGCCAGAACTAAAATACAAAAATATCCCATTAATTCTTCACCACGACGCCTGTATTATTTAGTGTTTCATGAGTCAAGAAACAAGAAGGAATAAAAAAAAAAAAAGAAACAGTTGAAATAAAGTTGTTTAATGCTTTGCGGATAGTGAATTGTAGAGGAATAAAATTAGCACAATCATTAATTGCAATTAGCAATATACAGTTAAACAGGATTATTTGCGTTAACTTTCGTGATTGTGCCACCAATACAGGTGTGTCTGTATAGAGTAGTAGTATTCGATACCACGTTTATTGTTTTTTGTTTTGTTTTATTCTTTTTTTCTTTTTTTTTGTTGTTTTTTCATTCTCTTTATGTTTCGCTTCTCTGTTTCACCCTCGATTTTTTATCCTCAACTCAATGCCATACGATTTACTGGTGTCGTTACAATTCATTAGCGGACACGCTATAGAGCTCCCCTCGGTATATGTTTGGTCTGGTGTTTCTCGTTAAAAGCCTCACCATGCACGAGCTCTTCGATATTTATTTTTTTTCTTCTCTTTTTCACTTTTTTTTTTTTTTTTTTTTTTTCAATCATTTTCATTTTGTCTTTTTACATATTTTCTTGTACTTCATTACAATTGATTTACTCGTCCCATTTCTTTCTTTATCAATTCATTTCACTGTTGCCAATTATTTGGTGAATAAAAATAAAGTATTGTTAATGTTTTTACTTTGAATAAACACCAACTAATAATACGTGACGAATATGCGAAGTAATGTTCCAAAAAATGAAAAAAAAGGAAAACAATAAATGGTGAACGTGATGTTTGAATAATAAAAATGCAAAGCAAGAGAAGGAGGTGAATAAAAAATGGAAAAAGGAAAAATAAAAATAAAATAATAATAATAAAAATAAAAATACAAATCGAGAGAGGAAAATTTTCACGCTGGCTTTATCCATTCGCTATATACATACACACATATACGCGTGTATATAAATACATGTTTGCACGCGGGGGAAAAATATTCTGGGGACAGAGGATTTAGCATGAGTATGCGAATCGTGTGTTATAAAAGGGAAAATAATGGCCCGTATTGATATTAAATTTATACTGAGGTAAAATCGATGTGCAATAGCATCGATTTAATTGCACAGGAGAGAGCTATTTGTTTAATAGGTCGAAGGGTTCACATCACACCACATGAAATATATTGATAATATTGTTGGTTTATGTTTTGGAATGGTCTGTGACCATTTTCTATATAATCCATATGCAATTCTATGGTGAATTAATCCAGGAGTTGAAATGTTGTTTGAAATATGTTTCAAAAAAATATTTCATTTCTGGGTCGAATCTTTTGGAGATTGTATTTTTTTTTTTTTATGTTTTGTTATTTGGAATATGTGTTATGGTTGAGAAATTTGATTTTGTTGATGGGATTTCAATAGGCAATGATGCGGGGATATGAAAATTAATGTACAGTCACTGAATAAAATTGTTATTATTTTTGTTTCGTTATTTATTGATGGAGAAATATTATAATTTTTGGTCGGCGTGAATCGTAACTCAAAAACTAATAATTCGATTGTCACAATCCTTGCATGAGGATTTGCATGATCGTTATCGGTATCGTAGAAAGTAAAAATAAATTTTTTTCCGAAAAATTCAATTTTACACGGTCATTCGGGTGCTCGTAAAATTTGGACATATGTTTCAAAATGTCACAATTTCATCAAAAGTCGAAATCCAACTTCTCCATAGAATCACGAAACTTTTACATCTCCATTCATTTCTATATTCCCAACTATTTCATATATAAAAATGGATCGGTAATAATAAAAAAGAACCTGGCAATTGAAAACGACACCATCATACAATTATTCCATGAATAAATGCTCCAGGGCCAATCCATCATTGTAAAAAATATTGACCAATTGAATATAATATTCTTGAA
This sequence comes from Zele albiditarsus, assembly GCA_958496275.1. NCBI lineage: Eukaryota > Metazoa > Arthropoda > Insecta > Hymenoptera > Braconidae > Zele > Zele albiditarsus. The sequence goes on from OY292415.1 coordinate 5,751,956, forward strand.
TAAATCAGTCAGTCAACCATTTATTTTTTATTCCATCCACTATCCTTCCCTATCCATTTATCGTTAGTGCTACTGACCAACCGAATGATTTGAATCGAAATGAAGAAAAAAAAAAAAGAAAAAAAGAAAAACATAAAGAAACTGAAGAAAAAAAAGAAGAAAAATCAATTCAGTTTGAGGTAGCGAAAACGAGAGAGATGCTAGTCGTATAAATTTCCGATTAGTGTTGAGGGTGCGAGAAGTTGGTTGGGATTCACTGGCAATTCAACGTACGTACTCTGAAGGCTAGAGGGGAAATTTCCATCAAATGAACTTAACAGCGTTGAACCATTAGTCACTTCTATCTCATCCCATCGTCTTCACAATGCTCCCGAAGGAGACCAAGAGAAAGCTGATGGTGAAGGAGAAAAGCGGATCTCTATCTGCATCTCCAACTCTTCTCTTCCCTCTTGTCTTGGTCGAATGTCTCTTCCTCTATCTTCCTCATACCATTTTCATTCCTCTTTCCCATTTTCTCATGAAAGAACTTTTCGGTACGACGCTGACTCTATCGAACATTCAAATTTAATTGCGTCCAAGAACAAGTTTTAACTAGAATTGTGTCATCAAACTCTCTATCTTTTTAACAGTTTTAACTGTCAATTTTATTCCTAATTAATCTGCATCATTGACTACCAATCTATTTCTTAATTATTCTTTCTTATTGTTCTGATTTTCGTTTTTATTTTTACTATGTTATCAGGAATGGAGACAATAATGTCGGAATTTTTTAATGACACTACAACTGCATTTTATATCATTCTGATTGTATGGATTGCGGATCAGTACGATGTCATTTGCTGCCATACACCAATCACAAAGAGATACTGGCTTCGGTAAGTCAACGAATATATAATTAAAATAATTATGATGAGAGACAGGAGAGGGAAATATAATTGAAAAAAATTAACGTAAGTAGTCGGACTTTGTACTTAATGTTTGGTTACTACTTTTTGGCGGATGATTTTTCTTTTTTTTTTTTTTTTGAGTTTTTTTTTGCCACGACGTTGGATGATTATAACGGACACAAAGTCCGTTCAAAATACACCAAGAGGGATGATTAAAAGCGCTTTTTAATTAAAAAGTATTAAGGAGGCAGGTAAGCGAGTAGCTTCAAGCGGATGGCCACTGTTCTTCTCCTCTTTATATCTCCATCTATCTCTTTTATTTTCCTCATTCCTAGTCTAGAGACTAAAACTGAATCGATCAATGTGTCTACCCCAGATATGGAAAGAGAAAGAGCAACAAGAAGAGAAATAAAAGAAGGGAAAAGGGGAGAAAAAAAAAAGAAAATGTAGGGAAAGTGAAAGAGGAATAAAAAAAGAAATACAAGAGATAGCGAGACGAGCGAGTGGTACATCCTTTGTTATAAACGTCAAAGGAATAACGGTGAATGTACAAGCGGTAAAGTTACTTGTAAAGAGATCAACGCACATTTTTGCAGAGTTGTAGTTTTGTTTATTTCTGAAATTTTTGTCGCAATTTTTTTTTTCGCCCATTTCTTTTTGTCATTTTTTTTTTCTCATGCTGCATATACATTTTCAAAGAGTGAATTCCACTTTGGCTTCATATTGGGAATAAGAATTTTCAATAATACGATGGAGAATATGTCTTCGCATTTTTATAGAGTGTTATTTTTTACAATGAGTGAAAAAAAATATATTAATTCAGATTCATTTAATTTCTAATTTTGAATTAATTGTATATAAATGTTACGTGGTGATTGCGGACAGTGTTAAAGCATTTAATATTCATCACCATCAGAGTTTAAATCGCCGGAAGAAACATTTGATTAGAAACTGTTGGGAGATAATTAAACTGATCTACGTATTCGATGGTGAATGTATAGAGTTTCTCCAAATGACCAAGGCTATTATTCGCAATGTTTGGTATCTGTATTTTGTAACTAAATCCTTCTGCTCAAATGTTCTTACAAACTAAGTTGCAATTCTATAGAGACATTTGAAAACCTTTTCACCATTTGAAGTGTCCTATCAAAGACATCCAGAGATGTAGCAATGAATTGCGTCATTGCTCTTAGTGATGTCTGGTGGAAGATGGAGTTGTCTTGAAAGCTAAATGTGAATAGGTTACCACAAAATCATGACAATCATTATTACAGAGACAGCTTTGATGTTGTCTTTGATGGTGAATCAATTGTCTGATATAAATTGAAATGGTTATTGTCTCGTCTTTTGAGAACTGAAACAATAAAAATTTATTACCAGTGCTTTTAGGAAATTTATTGTACGCTGTGACAAAGTTTTTATCTTAGCATATACTCACTTTTGTCACATTAAATAACACCAAAGAGAGATAGTTCTTCGTTTATTTGTAGAATACAATTTTTTCTGGATCACTATTATTCATTTTTGTTTGCAATTCGATCCTGGAAAATAAATAATTATGAGGAACAATGACATCCAAACAAATATTATGATCAATATTATTTATCAATGATAACACAAATATTGTTCAGAAACTATTATGAGATAGAAAGAAAAAAGTGTTTTATTATATCTTTAACTCTGTTATAAATTAAAAAGAGCTTTTATGATTTGAGTGAGTCCCTTGTTGGATCAATACACAGACAATATTCGTAATAATTCAATTCTTGTTTGTTTTGTGATGAGAATTGTTTGATGGTTGATAGTTGAGTGAAAATTGGCAGAAGCTTTTACATCGGTGAATTTTGTGTAGCGTGTTTACGGTTGGGATTGTGCACGGCTTGTTGTTTAGCTGTTTTACTTCTCGTGGATTCAAGACATTGTGGCAACAAAAGCTTCAAGCTTTGCCAGGTATCTTTGCTGACCTTTTTCTCTTCTTCCACTTTTCTCCCTTACATCTTCGTCTGCCCTTTTTTTCATTTTTTTTTTCTTCTATTTCTTTCTTGTTTATTTTTCTTTGCCGCTATCTTTTTTTTTTCTCCTTCCCGTTTTTCGTGTCCATGGCTATCGTTGGTTGCAGCTGCGAATGAATCTCTGAAAGTGAAGTCATAGAGAACGAAACACATGGAGGAGAATAAGAGTAAGCGATGAAGATGACAATGAGAACGACTAGGTAACAAAAGATATTTCGAGATGAAGGAATTCTTGTAGCTTCACAACAAAGACATGGTCATTCAATAAATAATTAAATAGCATTTCATCTATTGGAAATTTGTGTTAAAGGGAATTTTTTTCATTACATACGAAGACACCCTGGAGAGAATTTAAGACAGTATTACATTTTATCACTTTATGTACTCGGCTTTCTTTTTGCTTCTTTAACAAATGTTCCCTTTGTGTCACACGATAATTGAATGCCATTTGCTAATTATAAAAAATATATTTAATTGATTCTCCATTGATGGCCATTTCGAATGATAGTGAACCGTTACATTTCATAAAAAGAAGTCTTTGTTGCGTTCAATAATTGGGTGAAACAAAGAATGGGAAATTAATTAAAATAGACTTGAATATTTTTTTGCATTTGTAAAAAGACGTGGGGGGGAAAAAAAAAATTATTCTTCAGAGAAGTCTTGTAGGTAAATGATCAATTATATTTATTTATTCATCACATTCTTTTTCTTCTCATAAACCAATCACATATACTGGATACAAAGTGATGTATCATTAAAGAACTCTTCTTTACATTTGAAACAAGAATTCATTTTATTTATAATGACTTATTGTCGAAGAAAATAAACTTATTAATCCCACCCTAACGACCAACTGAAATTACATACAAAAGATCGCAATAAATAAATTATTTATCTCCCGATGATCACCACCACATCCAAAAATAATTATCAACACAATACTCTCATTTTTCCACTGTCAACATACTCATCCATAAAATTGTCAAGACAATAGTGTTTTTTTCTTTTTTTTTTCATGTGAATTACGATAGTCATGTTACGCCTGGTTGTGTGAGCACACAAGTCCTCACTATGTCACACTGTGTGCACTTGATAAAGGAATAAGGTTGGGTTGAGTTGTCTCATTGATGTCAAAAGCGGTTGTGTATACACAACTATATAAAAGAGATTTCTTGCATCGTAATTCACTGTTTGAAAAAAGCTTTTTCATCATCCTGGTTGTCATTCATGTCCATCCAAACTTGTATTATACTTGAGTGCAGCTGTTGAGTAACTTTGTTACATTCGCGAACATGAGTATAACGAGCCAACGCCAATGTAGTCAGTGATGATGAGAGGCAGAGTGGAGTATGGTAAAGGGAAATATATAGCATAGGAGTAACCCGCGATTCTAGGGCTTGGTGGGTTGTCGGTATTGTGTATAAATGGAGGTTAGATATAAGGGGAACGGCTTGGCACATATGATGGATGTCTTGGGGCGTGGACCGTCTCGCATTACCAACTTCACGAGTGAATTGTTATCGGATCGGCTGGCGAGTGGCTTCTATCTAGTAACCAGTTATCGTTCAGTTAGCACGCTCGCATGTTTGACGGAATTCACTTACTGCTATTCCGTGTAATTGACCATTAATTATGTACTCTATGTATTCACGAAAAAAAAAAAGAGTAAAAAAAAATAAATAGCTGGAGGTTGGATACAGGATATTATGTTTATTAATTTCTGGATTGGAATTATTCTTATAAGTAAGGGGACCAATTGATGGAGCACTGTTAACTCTTGGAATTTGAACAAATTATTAATTGACCTATTGACCAATCCCTACTACAATTACAATTTCAAATTGGTGAATGATCGTTTTTAATGTGGAAATTTTTTGGCGGAGAGTAGTGAATTTCAATATTCAAATTTTGAACATGAACTGCTATATCAATCTTAAGCGTAAGAATATTATTCTAGTACGGACAATAGCTCTGCTCGTACTGATTGATAATCATTTAATACTGGGAGTTTTATGAATGTTTAGATGGAGCGAAGAAAAGTTTGTAATTATTAGTTGTTTTGTTGAGTGGAAGAATAGATGCCTTGAAATTACTCGTACATCGAGTAGCCTGACCAAAATACTCCCTTATCAGAAATTATAGAATTGATTGATTGATTGATTGATTGATTGTATTCACTGGGTTGGAGCTAATTGATGCTGAATATAGCCAGTCTTAGCAACACATGTATCAGTATGATATTTCAATATTCAATGACAGCATAAAGACTAATGATGTTCAAGAAAATGTAGGGTTCCAGTAATATTGTAGCTCTTTGACACACATATTTTTGTTTCAGCTTGATTTCAGTTATTAATTTTGCTATGTTGGTTTATGAGGGATATTTTGGATGAGAACTGATTAATGTGAAATAATTAAATTTATTTGTATTCACGTAACATAATTAGATATGTAAAAAATTAATGAAACTGTTCATACTGAGTGTAAAAATATAGAAGAAAGATTTGAATAAAATAAACGAAAAATTATAATTAGAGTTGATAACAACGATGAGCGAACGATGGATGGAATTGACAAGGTTTCCAATTAAAACCACACAAGTGATCTCCTCATCACTCACTTTATTTTCCTGTATTATTGTTTTTAATTTAGCATAATGAATAACATTAATTTGCGATGAGTAAAATAACAATCTCTATTCTCATGTTAATTCATGAATGTCAGAATGCAGATTAGTGTTTTGAAATGGCGTTTCACTCGGGATATTTACACAATCACAAACAATTTGCAATCTAATATTTCAAATGTGAATCTGTATTATATATTTAAATAATTATTCAAGTAACTCAAGTATCACATAATAAAATTCGAAGTTTTTTCAATTCAAATATATTTCATTGTAAATTTAATACAATACTTTTGACAAATGATAAACAAAATAATCAACAAACTCACGTGAATTCCGATAATATTTAAATCATCAAGTAATTCTATTACTTCTCCTATCAGTGCCGGAATATTCACAATTCTAATTATCACAGCAATTTTTATCATAATAATATTCATATAAAACATCTACCAATTTTTATTCCAAATACATCAATAATTATTAATTTTCGTCTCATCCTAATTCACCTCCAATTAAATAGACCCTTTCCATTTCCACTATTTCATCAGTTGACAATAGTTCTACAAACCTAACTTGTAAATTTCTCCCATCCATCTACGAAGCTGTTATCTCAATTCCAACCATACTGTTCACTATAAAAAGCGAGGAAATAAAAGAAGAAAAAAAGTAGAAGAAACCAATGAAAACTCTGTGATGAGAAAAATAAATAATTTTCGTACACATGATGATCGTTATCTCTACGGGACTGATCGTTGAGTGGTACAATCAACTGGGCTTGTCTGCAAATAACCCAACGTCGTATGATTATGATTGAATAAGCTCCATAATTGAGACTGTTGAGCAATTATATAAATAACACACATTCATATAGATAACCGCATTTACACTCACACATATATTTATATCCACATGAGGCATGTATAGAAAGGATGTGGATGAGGGGTATTATTTCAGTGCCGCAGGGAAGAGGTTTAGATGTTGGACGATGGGTTGGAATGATGGGTGGACAGGAAGTGGGGTTTGGAAAGAGGGGTTGTTCGTTCGCGGGAGCGGCATGCAGTCTTCAATGTGTCCTACAATCACCAACACTGTTACATATGTATACATGTATTAGTTTGTATGTGTCTATGTAACCTACCTTCCTGTGTGAGCTTTCCAACTAGGCTTCAGGCAAAATTACAGTGCAAACATTGGCGATGCCGCACAAGGGCTAACGTCATCCGGCCAATGGAGACACAGTGGCCAATGATGATCTCCAATTGCTCCAGCGTATGAAATCCCTGTATTGCACGTGAAATTTCATTATCACCAGAAACTCGCGGATGCATAGAATGATAAATAATCATTGTTATTGGAACTATACATATATGTAGAGATAATGGTGGTTGTTGTACGCGGTTTGCAAATTGCCCGGATGCGGTTAGTTGTCATTCTGTTGATATGGATCCTCTAGGTTTCATTGTTTTGCCTCACTTCCATCATTTCCGGTGTATTAATATTCGGCTAATGAGTTTGGGATATTTTTGCTTGGTTTTTTTTTTTTTTTATGATTATGAGTTGTGGTAGTGGTGGTTAACTTTGGCCAGTGGGCTTTTATTTATTTTTTTTCTTTCATTAGTTGCGTGTTGGAGAGAATGTTCGTATATGAATTGTTCGTTTCATGATTTGTTTTTCTCTATTGTTGGATTTTTAATAAATGTTTTTGAGTTGTTTTTGGTTTGGGGTCAGGACTTGTTTATTTATTGATGATGAATTGTGGATTTGAAAGGTTTTAATATGTTGGTATTATGAGACATATAAATTCTCTGTCATCATGCTACAACAATTTTCTCAAAAGCGGAAAAAAATGACTGGAAAACTAAAAAATTCCAGGAACCTACAACCAATCCAACTTCATTGATTTCTTTTCCACTGACTTATTGGTGTATATGGCCGTTGGGGGGTTGGTAGCTGAAATGAGGGGGATGACTGGGTGAGGTGTACATATAGCTAGCAATGGATTCGAGACACGGGGGGTTGCCAATACTCGTGGCGTTTTAATCACAGCGTCTGTGTCCGTCTACCTCGAAACATGCGAGAGGAAGAGACGTGGAAGTGCGAGAGGGTGTTTGGGGTTGAGTAAAAGAGGGTGGAGCAGGTGGGGTGCGCGGGAATTGAGGGAGGTGATATCTCGGATAGCGTCCGTCAGGCAGGCGCCAACTCGAGAGCTGGAGTCGACGCTGATGGACATGGTCGGCTTCATTTTCCACCAGAGCTCTATTATTTCACATTCCTTCATAAACAAATACTGATGTCTGGATTCTAGACAATTCACAATGACTAAAAGCTCAATATATAAATACAGAGTGGTTGTTTGTCATATAATATATAAACAATATTACTTCAAGTATTGGTATTTTAATTTATGGTGATTGATGATTATAATGGCGTTGATGACATTCTTATTTTACATTTTACATCTATTATTTATTTTTGCTCTTTTTTATTTTTAGTATTGACAGGGAGAGGCGCATTGAAGGAGTAAAAAATCGATGGCTGTATGCTCATCACTGTGAATACACATACCAAGGAGGCAAATAGCGTGTCACCCAGACAAAATTAGTCTCCGAAGGATAATTAGGCAGGGCAATTGATCGTTCGGGGACAGCGGGTGACCTGGTGCGAATATCAAACGGGGTTGGCTTTGTGTTACGTGCACCCATAGAAAAATGTTCTCTCTTTTCACCCTTTCTACATTTTTCTCTGCTTTTTTTTTTTGCCTCATTCTGTTGCCCTCCCGGCTCACTCACTCATTCGTTCGTTCATTCTATTTTTTATTCTATTATTATTTTATTTTATTTTATTTCTTTTTTTTTTTTTCGTGGTGCCCGTAAAATGTCGACACGAAAGTTGACATTCTGCACTTGGCACAGAAACCATTATCCCCGCCACTTGCTCTCGTGAATACCCATAGTTTTCAACGTATATATATATATATGACGTTTTACTGCAGCCGATAAAAATTTTTATTTCAAAAATATACTGCCTCAATATGTCCATTGCCATCGGAAAAAATTTGTGATTTATATATTTTCAAAAAGGAATAAAAAAGATGGATTGAAAAGTGGTAAAGGATTTGGGGATTTTTTTGAATTACTTGATATTTTGAGTGTTGTTAGGGGCTATATAAAGTACGTTTAATATCACACTAATTTTTATATTATGAATGCAGAACGAGAGAAAAAAAAAAGTGTCAAGTGGAATAAGTTGAGAACATCTGGGAAAGACATCGAACGAGCTTTCAAATGTGAAAAAAGAAATTAATTTCACATATGCTAAAATTAGGAATGAAAATACCATAGTATAAAAATTTATATCCAATTGATCTGGCTATTGTCACCAGCAGACTTTTGTGATTGTATATCATTTCACATTTGTAAACAAATGTGAAATGAAATTAATAAATAACACCAAAGTTATTTGAAGAAATTTTGGGAAAACTTTTCAGTATTCCAAGCGCTCTCACGTGTACTATGCAGTGTTTCATAGCAAGTAATACCATAGATGCCAACGATGTCATTGAGGATTATGAGAATTCACGACAATGACCCCCATTGGCCCACCCAACCAGTGTCTTTATATCCACCATCTTCCAAGCGAAACACACAGTCGAATTAGTATTAATGTCTTCACTGATGTGTGTCCCATCCTGAAAAGAATGAGATTAAAGTTATACACCCAAATGATAGTGACAATTTGACAGAGGAAAAAGAATTCCAAATGGAAAGTGAATGTACCAAAAAAAAAAATAAAGGAAAAAGAATCTGGACAAAAAAAAATACTGAGCCATGTCAATAAACTGCTTGACAAATTAGTTGGAAAATACTGATATGGATACAGGCATGACGTCGTGAATTGTGAATGAATCACAAGTAATACACCTCTATGTATATACCATATATAATTGAATATGTATTTATTTGTATATCTGTATCGTATGCAATATACTTGCATGTAGTGAGAGAAACATAGCGGCGGATTCATCCGATCGTGAAACAAACGGTCCAGTGTTTAACGCTTGGACAATTTCATTACTTGGGCATCGGGTGTGGCGTACAGTGAAACGACACTCTATTAAACGGTGTCCCGGCGCCTACATCCCAGGATATATACAACGTGGGTACAGCCATTCGCCTCCATGTCACTGCGAATCTATTTGCATAGTAATGGTAACGTCGCTTCCATTTATATATATATTGGCACGCTTCAACGCGTTTTGGACGATGACGTTCACGATCTTGAATTTTGTTTTCTCATCTATGCACAATTTTAAATTTACTTGGGAAAATAAAAATCACATTAATCCAGACTGTATATCGGTGTAAAAATAAAATATGAAGAGAGAAAAGTGGGATATTTTTAATGACCGATTGATTTGATTAGGAATCGGAATATATATTAAATATTGCCAATGAAGAAGAGAATGTCATGAAAAATTCATTGAGATATTGAAACTAGTGTATGGTACCATTATTAATTCTTTTACCAATACATTAATAACAGCAGTGATTGGCATGATGAGGAATGTGGAGTATTTGATAATCAATATTACGTCGATCTGGAAAATACTGCTCTAAAATAGATAAAAAAAATACGACCAGAAAATAGGATACCTCGAAGACATGTGGGGAAAAAAATTGAACGAACTTCCGAGTACTGGCAGCTGAGAAATTGAGCACGTCAAGAAAATCGATTAATCTATCAAAATTCGCAATATGATAGTATCAGTAATTTCCTCATCAAGATACATCACCATCAAAAGCAAGAATCGATCAGACTCATCATTGGTTATATTGAATTATTAACATCACATTGATCTGAAAATGCCAATTTGATTACTGAAAAAAAGAAATCGAACGTGATTCTAACTCTAGGTAAGCGGTCAAGAACGTCGCAAAATATACCAATATATTAGAACTAGCAAACTGTCATCACAAATTTTGACAGTCAGACACACCACCAATGAAAAGAATCCAAAAGAACTGGAGTAATGTAGCATACAATCACCATCAGCGTCAAACTGAATTAAAAGACAAAGACGTGATACAAACAAAAAAGAAACGCATTACATGTGATAATATATTTGTCTGATATAAGAATAATATAATTCATGAATCACAGTCGCTAACAAGTCCAAACATCAACGAAACATTTCGATATTTTGCCTGAAGGAGTTTTTCACTGTATACAATATCTGTATATCCATGTCTATATGTATTTCTCCTTAACTCATCAAATCTGTATCTGAGACCTCTCTTCCACTGCGGATTCCAATTAAAATCCACTGATCCAACCTAGTTAGAGTAATGCGTATGCCTTGGGCGCAGCATGTTACGCTTGTTATATATAGTCAGAAGAGACGAGAATAGGTAGCAGAGAAATACATTGAGAAAGACACAAGAGGAGAGAGGTAGTCGAAGGTTTCGTGGTAGAGATGCACAGGTGGGTAGATGAAGCTTCAATCCGGCTTCTACCACTGCAAAGCATTTATATGGAATTAACAGCAATACAGAGCTCTACGAATAATCCTTCGTAGTACGAGCCTTGGAAATTTCCTAGATATTGGTTACGCGATCATAGTTGGACTGAGGCTGAATAAACATACGAACATATATGTGTATATATTAATATATGTGAAATGAGAGAACGATGTCCTTCCAGTTTGGTACACAACGGGGATAAACTATCGACATCTTAGTTAATATTGCTAATTGCATTGGTACTTTGATATTTCACAGTATCTGTCAAAGTTATCTAGGGAGTTGCGCAATACAGAATGTTCTATTCCTTATTAAGGTGATACTTACCCATTAGCTAACCAGTTTATCCGACGAATTTTATGATTTATATTAGAATGAGCATCGGATTACATTAGTATATTCACTGATATCTACTGGGAGTTGGAGGGGTTTAAATGGTTCTTGAATGATTTATGTTCTTTTCGCTGGGGAGAATTGTGTGGGTGTAACAGGGTTGTCAATGTTGCTAGCAGGGCAAGCTTCGGTTTGACAAGGAATTTGTTTTATTTTTCGTGGTAAGACAGATGTTGATCTTCCAGACTTAGATACATTCCGTTTTTTTTGTCAAAGAAGGAATTTCATCTTTTGGAATAGCTCATTGTTCAGTAATTATTGGTTATTGTGGAATGTCTTCACTTCTATCTTGTAGAAAAGCGTATGACCCTTCGCAAGAAATATTATCCACAAACTCTAAATTTAAATGAGTCATGATGTGAATTGATATTTAAGAAAATTTTTAACATTTATTCAGTAAATTTTTGCTCACTTACAAACAAATGATTATGAAATGATAAAGAGAGGTTGAATCTTATTGATAATCCTGATTTTTATTTATAGTTTATGTTTTTTTACACCGCAAAAATGAAATCGCTATTTAAATTAGGAAAAATGACTCCACAAATGCATAATTTTCGTTCAGACAAAGTAGTAAACTTTAGAATTTCTCTGAACGTTTACTGAATTTTCCGTACACGTTTGATGAAGGATTGCACTAACCTTTCATCCTAGTTTAACTCTACAGTCGAAATTTCGTATTCCAAACTCAAATATTTGAGTATTAATTCACCGCATTGGAGCTCTTTTTTTTTTTCTCATGCACGTACCAAATCCTAGCACTTAAAATTCTCATAATATTACTCATATCTTCATCAAACAAAAGCAGATTTTTTAATAATTCAATTTGCCATTTTAACGAAGAAAAATATCAAAGGTTGAAGGACGGACTTACAGTCAGTCGAATGTTGTTACACACTATAAAAATAATTGGGGTTAATTACGAAGGTGGCCAGACTGGCAACAAAAGAAAGGAACGAGAGAAATAAAAATCCAGCAAAATTCACACACTCACATACACAGAGTCATGAAAGTGGAATCATGGCTTCCAAACGTTGCTTCCAAAGGTGAAAAACCGTAACGTCTCTCTATATCTGTTGACCTTTTTTCATCTCCTTTTCTCCTGGTGGCTTGAGCCTGGTGCCAACAATGTCTCTGCTTGTGTTTAGTCTGCCTGCAGTTCACCATTGTGTCGTCACACATCGAAAGAAGTGAGAAAGTGAGGAGACTAATGCTTCCAATTATAAGAACATGGGGATTTTCTGGCGCGTTTGCCCTCTAATTTTGGTGGCCTCCTTTTCTCTTTTCTCTCTTCCTTTCTCACCATTTATATATATACGTATATATTTCCCAAGCTTTGGATGCGGAACAACCGGGGGATTACTGCCGGGATTCAATAACGGATTTGTTGAGAGAGGGTGAATAAAATATCTGACCCCATTTTTTTTTTCTTTTTATATATATATAGAGGTTGTATGTAGACGGCTTGCAAGCTATCATGATTGATTGTATCAAGTTGCGATGGTAATACCTTAGAATTAAATTTTAATAGGTGGATACGTATATATATCATACTACACTTGTACAAATATCAAAGGTTTTTTTTTATATATCAATACCTGGATTTTACAGCCGGGCTATGTGAATCGATATAAAATAAGTTCAAGTGAATATAATACTTATATAGAGAAATAAAAATTCACGAATGATTCCTCATGCCCAAGTTTATATTCAGACAACTTGGCTGATCTTTATATGTATTGCATTGCTTCCATCTAATGACATGATGAGATAGATATCGCTGCAATTTTTTTTTTTATCAATAACGATCGACAGTTTCTATGTCACTATATTTTATTTTCATTTATTTTTCATTTTTTTCTATTTATTTTCATTGCTTTTTCATTCATTTTTCACAGTTCATCTTGTGCTATTGCTACGATTTAACTGTTGGATGGCTAACAACAGAAATATTTGCTGTGAAATCATCACTTTCTGAATATTAGCAGCAGTGATGGTGATTTTGTTTGTGCAACAGTGCATGTGTATGCACTGAGTTGGAAACTGTGATCTCTGGAAGTTAATTTGTAACTTGAGCATTTCGTCGTGCGGTAGAAGCGAGAGAGGTAGAGAGATATAGTGGGCGCAATGGGGTGGACAACATATAGCTATGGTTTGGGAAGGTTTAACTGGTAGCAGATTGTGGAATGGATGAAACAGGGTGCGGGTGGAAGGTAAAGGTGAAACTAGAAGGGATGAAAGGACAGGGGGTGATATACACTGGAATACACTGCTTGAATTTTGTACGTTGTAGGGGATGGTGAGGAATGAAGAAGAGAGGGTTGCTCGAGCGTACCTCGGGGTTGTTTGTTGCGCTAATGCCTAATTAGCGGAGTGGTATTGCGTCCGAGTGTTGTTGTCATCATCGTTGTCGTTGTCAAGATACCAGAAGTATCCACATTCGAGACTGTCCCTCAGCTAGAAAGGGTTTTATAGTTGTGGTAGATAGAGATGTACGTAAAAGTTATGGGGTGTTTGCTTAAATGGATGTTAGATCAATTTAAAGCTTGACACTTCTTCTGGTGTTGATTAAGTACATTGGATTGAAATTGCTTTAGTGAGTAAATGAAAATTGATCTGTTGTGAAATATTAGTGCTACTTATAGAATCTTTACGGATGTTTGATTTCGTAATCTTTATTCAGTCCTCTCAGTTTTCGGTGGAGGGTTTATTGGTTGGTCCAATCCTTCGTAAATATTTTTCTTAAGATTTCCACGGGAATAATTCATGAATAATATTTTTCTGGTTTAGGGTTTTCAAAGTATTTGAATTTAATGATGTTGGATTCATATTCGGTTATTTTATTCAGAAGATCCACAGACATGTTACTGTTTCGAGGGACAACGTAAAAGTGATGAGCAATAAAATTGGATTTTTCTTTCAGTAGGTTTTTCTGGAATTGTTGAAGATAGAAAAATGGATAAGGTGATAAAAGTTTAGATGTAAAAAATATAGATGGGATTATAACTCTTGATAATGAAACAGTATCTTTGTGAATTCATTATTATACTGTGAATAAACGGAAAGAATTAAATGAAAAATTCACCTCCTGTCAAAGATCATTCAACAAAGTGATTCAATTATGAAGAAAAATGCTTTGTGGAAGAAAAAAAAACATCATTCAATAATAAATCCCCCCCCCCAAATTTTCGCTACAAACACTCCTCCTCTCCATCCTGATAATTCAATAACAATGTTATTGCATTTATTACCCATGATATCAGTTCGCTTTCACGAAAGTAATTTTATTCCCTCATAATTTAATTACCATGCAGGGAAAAAAAAATTATATAAAAATCATAATGTTAAATACATTATTTCTGCTATCAGGCTAGACATAAAACAAATAAAAAATCACCACATTCACCCATCATTTCACAGAAACAATAATAAAATAAACTAACAAATACACTCCCGACAAATAATAAAATTTTATTAACAGAATAGAAAAAACCAAAACTAAATAACTTTGTAAAATACCAAACAATACTTCATCACACCTCTAACCTGGCATATTAATTAGCCCTCATAATCTCTAATTAATTCCAAAAAATATTTTACTCCATCACTGCTTCGAATACCAGTCACCAACAGAACTTCCGCAAGACCGAATCGCAAATACGACAATCTATATACCAACATAGCCCAACAAAACTTCTTGACATTTGTTAAAATATAAAATATCTACATATATATATATATATATATATACATAGTGTCAACTTGAAACTAAATATTTATATCAAACATTCATGTATATATTGTACTTGAGGTTTGTTGCCGTGCACGACAATTCCACAACAGATTGGTAGAGAGAATGGTCCGTTTGAAAGTTAGTGATATTCTCTCTCGGCTTCTCTTTCACTTTACTCTCCACAACTCTCTCTTCTCCCTTGTTCGTTTACCCTTTTTGTCAATACCCAAAAGCATTTGGCGTTGGTGAAATGCCGATAGTGTTCCCCGAGAGTGGTTTGAGGTTCGCTATATCGACCAGGACAAAGAGAGGTCCGCGGCTGTCTTTTGTCCGGATTGGTCCATATCGATTCATACGTGTGGACGTCCAAAAGGGCGAGCGTGAATTGAGGGGTGGCATATACAGGATCCTATATATATATATATGTATATATATATATACATACGCATATACATATATAGAGTAGGTTAGGTATGGAATGACGCAGACCTCCGACAGCAGCAAGTAATGCACCTACCATGTCGCGCACCATTGGGCCTCCTGTCGATCGAACACTTCTCGACCATTTTCTGGCTTGTGCAATAGGTGTGTTACACACCATCTCTTTTCCACCCACTCAACCACCCACCACCCAATAACTCCCTAACCCTCCTGCCGGAAATCGCTTCTCCATCATTTCCCTTTTAGTGTCTTATTACTGAGTTGACGATATTTTTTTCAACGAAAAGGAAAAAGAAAAGATGTGAAATAACATTTTTTATTTTCTTATTTTGACATCGTAAAAGTGAGCATAAGCATTTTTTTCTGACGTTTGTAGTTGTGAGGTGGGTGGTGGAAAATTTCAATATCTAGGAATTCACGAAAGAGTGTGAAGAAATAAGCTACTTAAGTTTATGGGACGTGTATGAGAAATTGGAGCTCATGATGCTGCTTCAAGTGAATTCACGATGTGACGTTTGCATTGTTGGGAGTTGATTGTAGGTTGGGGATTTTTCTTTTCAGTATATTATTCATTGTAATTGTTATGTAAATAATAGATAGTGCGGAGTAGAGTTGAAAGAGGAATTGTTTGGGCAGAGGTTTGTTTGGAGTGGAGTCACGTTAGTGGAGTTTCCATGTCATCAGGGAAACTGGTGCACCATTGGAAAAGGAAACCGTTGCAATGCTTCGATGTATCAATTACCTATGGCATCATTACTATGACTTGGTAATTAATATTAGCAAGCCTTATTAGCGTGGTGTATTGTTGGCGGTCAATTGTGGAGTTTCAGAAATTCATTGGACATATTGGAAATTTATATGTTAAATGAGTATTTCGAATTTACAAACAAGTTGTAGTTACTTTCATGAACAATTGATACATCCTTTAAAAAGAGATTGGAGCAATCAAAATTTTATAGGGTTTCAAATATATGGTTTCATTATGTATTGGAGTTTGATATTTTTTTCTTGCAAGAATGAAGCTTCTAGTTGTATTATTTTTGATAATGAACTTCAATCTCTTTCATTTGAAATAATTGAATCTCATCCCGTAACTTATCAACATCACACAGTCCTCAATAATGTTTATAAAAATTCATCACAATCACCTGTTCAAATATGAAAATTCTGTTACTGGAATATTCAATCCTATCACTTGAATGAAATTCCATTTACCATTGCAATTTTTCCTAATTAAATTTTAATTTTAATACTATCTCCAAAATCCTCTGGTTAAATTCCATATTAATAACAATTAATAAATTCCACATCAAGGAAATAATTCAAATAATGAAATCAACATGTATTCATATATAATAGTTTATTGAAATACTTTGATAAAGTTTCATATACAAAATCTGAAATATGCAGCAGTTGGTTTGGTTGTATACATGATTTCAAATATACCAACATCATATGTCCAGTTCCCACGACATTTTATGTATACATATATCAGTAAACTCTCTTACGTATTTATCCTTCACTCGCCTTATGCTATATGGATGGAGCGACGGGACCAAACCGTATCGTTGACGCTTTTATATGTGTATATGTTGGTGTGTTTGGTTGGCGATATTTCATTTTCCGCCGGCCGGAGTCACAAGATGGCAACCAACAATCCCATGGGATGTTAACAATGTGGCCAGCGTAACCTTATTTGCCGGTACACAGGGCAGCTGCTTGGTTTCAGCTTCTTGTCATCGTACACATCCGTCATATTACACGTTTTCGGTGGATTGTTATACCTAGTACTATCACAAATCTCCATCTTTGAATGACATTGAGTAATTGTTTGTATAATAGTGTACATGTCCAGAGTCCGGACTTGGACACTTATGCTAATTCTCATGAGAGTGTTAGATTTTAGAGTTCAAGTGATTGCAAATCATTCTAAAATTATTCAATTAATGTGGATTATTATTTGCAATATGAATTATCAATAAATATAATAATTTATTGTATTCTTTTATATAGTACTATTGGAATTAATTATATATTCTATTCTATTTAAATTTTTGTGGCTGTGTTTTAGAATTTGCATTGTCGTTTGAGTGGTTAGAAATGCTTTCGTTTATTTCTATTGGAGCTTATTGATATTTTTCACTTTTCCCCTCATATTCATTTGACTAATTTGAAGTTTGATTCAGTCATAATAGTTTTTGTGTCGCCATTTTCTCTCTGTAGTTTCACGTGTAGTTATTCTTTCTGACATTATTTTTATTTCAATTGATGGGAAATTAGTTAGGAAAGATTGATACGTGCGAATTATCCGATTTCAATTGATAGTATTTATGTTATATTATTAATAATGGAGATAAAAAATGTCAAGTTAATAAATTTGTGTCATGGAAAATTCGTGATTCTAAAATCATTAATTTTAGAATCACTAACATGTCATGAACATTGATGATGATTATTAATAATAGAAGCTGAATAATTCGAATTCATTAATAATTATGTGAATAACTTTTAATCATATTTTATTTTTATCACCACCACCATTCACTTTCTTTTTTCTCACAATTCAGGTATTAGAACTCAGACCTTTTGTGGCATATGATGTCTAAGGGCTTTTCTCCTTCTTTGACAACTACTGTCCTGGTTTCTCAATCCGATCGGCAATGCCGAAACCCTCTTGAGGCTGAAACCACCTGATATTTTCACAGCACTCAAACCAACTTCTCATAAGACGAGACGGACATTCGTTGATATTTCTTCTTCTTCTTCCCCTTCTTATTCCTGCTCTCAGGGATTTTTCTCCTCCACCATTTTCATTTTTATTTTTTCCCTTTCTCTCTCACGGACACAATTTTCTTCTTCAACTCGAACTTTTGCATTTTCTCTCACAACTATTGAATAGTCTTCAAATTTAAAATTATATCATAACTCCAATTCGACACGTTATTTTACAAGTATATGTATTTTGGTTTTTGAAAATGTTTGTTTAGTATGAGCAACAGTGAAAAATAACAACAGGGAACAAAAAAAAAGTGAGACCAAGTGGAATACAAGTGAATCATTGAGAAAGAAACAAAGAAAAGATTGTGTGTGTGTGTGAGAGTGTTAAAGGTGGATTGTTTGTACTCTTTCTTATTCCTTTTCTTCCTGCTTTTTTATTTTATTTATTTTTCTTTTTTGAATATATATACCATGTCTAGATTCATTGTAGTCGCTTTTATTTTTTTTCTCCTTTGCTTGGCCACTCAATGCCCCCCGGGGATCACCCTCGCTCTTTCTCTTCAATCCCTGGACCAGTCCCCCATTTCTCCTTTATCGTCGTGGCGAGCACAGATTGCTTTTATACCGTATAGATTGATTGACAATATATACTTTATCTCAGAATAAGTGAAGAGTAACGAGGTTATATATACAGGAGTCTCCAATGAATTTTTTCCACCAATCATTTTTTTTTTTTTCCCCATTTTGATGATAATCTGTGTGTATGGGGTAGTGGTTGGTGTGATGTGAGAAAAAAAAGAACAACAACAATAATTACACTCTATTTTGATTTGTTGCTATGATATAAATTAATAAGTTTTAGAATTGAATGGGTTTAGGTAGAATGTACTTTTATTGATATTTATTGGGGGATGATGGGGAAAAAATTCTCCACCTGTTACTTCAGGTAGTTTGTAAGAGAGATAATTAATTGTGATAAATGATTGAGTGTTTATAAAAAGTGGCGAATTATTGTTGAGGAAGGATGATGACTAAAAATGTTTTTTTATTCCTTTTTTTCCATATATCAGCTGATATTATTACTTTTTTTTTTTTTGTGTCGATAATTTGTTAATATATTTTATGTCTTTGGTAATTATGATATGAATCCAATGATATCAAATGTAAGTATTGTAACAAAATTGGAAAAAAAAAAAATGTATAATCATTTTTGATTTAATAATACTATGTTCTAAAATGGTACCATATCGACAAATTTATCATAATAATTTGAATGTATCATTTATCACAAGATCAATAGAATTATTCGGTATTGCTTATTGTGAATTAGTGAATAATTGCGACGAATAATATTAATAATAATATTAAAATTAGTATATGAATTCCAAAATCTTCTCCATAATATTACTTAACTTCAAATCTTACATGTTATACTTTATAATAACTGTGAATGCCCTCGTGACTTGTTTCTTGATACGTTGACAACCACGGTATCCTTTCTCTACAATCCTGAAAGACGTATATGAATCGTCATGGTATATACACACCTGTGTGTTGGACCTCAATCTTTCTATACACATGCATACATACATATAGATGTAGGATTCTGTGGGTTTAGAGATGATGTCGTGGGAATACGTAACCTCGTGTCTCACTGGATCTTCTTATCCTATTCAACTTGATACATTTTTTCTTTTTATTTTTGAATATTCAGTAGTTTTTATATTTCATTCTGCTCTTCACTTTTCTTATTCTATCACCATTCTCCTTTATTTTATAGTCTGATGATGGGTTTTTTTTTTTTGTTCAATCATTTATTTATGGTACAAGGTGGAAGATAAATGTGGAGGGTATAGAAATTTAATTTGGTTTTGTACATGCTTGTGATAAGAAAAATTATATTATGGTTATTATATTGTTGGAAAATTTTTTATTGTAGATCAGGAAGGATGGAAGATGGTCAGTGATGAGAGGAAATTAAGGGCGAAAGAAAGGAGAATCAAAATCCACTCAATGTCTTTGATGTAGTTGCGATAATAATATTTAAATTATCGCACAATATTGCTACAGTAATTATTGGAATAGTTTATGAATGATTGAATGATACTGTGAGATAGTCAGTGGAAAGGAAATTGAAGGAGGGAAAATATTGAATCAGCATTTTACATAATGATTACAGTACGAAAAATCATAGCTAACATTGGCAAATAATTAATCTGAATTGAAGACACCTCTTCTTAATATAATTACCCAATAACGAACTAATCAACTTCCATAGGTTGAAGTGTAGTATCAAAAGGAAAACTTGACCACAATTCATTGAGACTGATTAAATCACTTCAAAGTCATTCTATCACTTCTGATAACCAGAATGATCTAATTATCAAATTCTATCTCTTGAAATTAATTTAAAAAATATATAGTCGAAGACTGGACATTCGAGTATGGTCCAAGATCAATTGATTTCTATTTAGTGTCATTTGAGTGAAACCAAAGGCGAGTGTTGAAAAGTGCTGTGAGGTGAGAAAAATATATATATATATTTGAAAATACTTTACCAAACAGACAAGAAAGCACTGGAATCGTGGAATGCGAATTATCCTGAACAAGCGAGAGTCGAAGGAATAAGGAATGTCACTTGGCGCTACTACTTCGTACTAATACTACTACTACGTTTGGTCGAACGAAACTTGCGAAATCCTATAGAAATTTTCAGGACTCAGAGGGTGAAAATCTCACGCGTATACATCGCGTCTCGTATCACAGACTCGTCAGTATATATGTTCAAAGTGCACCTTTGAAGATAGATCAATGAGTAGAACTCTATCCTCTAGCTACTCGTCCATTCCATTTTATTTTTTTTTTATTTCCTCTAGTTCTCTTATACTTCTTCAATTTTTATTTTCTACTTTTCGATGTCGTCATACCTGGCCGTCTGTTGCCTTTGACTTGAGTTGGAGAATAACTCAGCATCTTCATTCACTATAGAAATATTTTTCTTTTTTATTCTACTTTTATTTTTGTTCGTTTTGTTGCTGTTTTTTTTTTTTTTTTTTCATTTCGTTTCTTTCTACAATGAATGGAGATGTCTAGTTTATAGAGTGGAATGGATATGTGTAAAAGTTTTTTTTTTTTCTGACGAAAATAATTTGTTAATGTGGATGAGATGACAGCTGACAGCGACATTGTTGTGGGGTAGGTCCCATTAACTCATCAGGAAAAATTATATGGAAACTTGATAATGTCTCAATTATCGAACAATAGACCACGTGTCAGTGGGGTATGATGATGTTCTTTGGGAGAATAGGAAAGTATTAGATAGTATCGATGTCTGATACTCAGAACAAAGTGGCCGATGATTATCCTTTGATATTTAGCAATATGTTGGAGTTGATAATCATTTGTTTTATTCAGAACTATGTTGGTCTCAAAAACCATTAAGGTTGTTTGAACGTGGATGGTTTTTCATTTCATAAGTGTGTATGAGAATAGCTCAGTTATTTAGTGTAAAAGAATTATTTTATTGATCATAATTAATTGGATATTGATGACGGTATAAATATGTGAAATTGTATGTTTGGAATTTTGTGGGTAAATGGCCACACACATTGTGACACTTCTATTGATGAGAAATCAACTATCCAATTTTTTTTATCTTTATTAAGAATGCGGCTACCGTTGGTACTAGAATAGTTACCAGGAATTAGCCAATGAGAAAAAAAATTGGAATGATTATGATATTGAGATAATTCTAGTATCAACGATAGCAAGAGATATAGAAAATAACTGTGCTAAAGATTAACTCAATCGGTACAGTAGTTTTTGTGAATAGC
Source organism: Zele albiditarsus (assembly GCA_958496275.1). Taxonomy (NCBI): domain Eukaryota; kingdom Metazoa; phylum Arthropoda; class Insecta; order Hymenoptera; family Braconidae; genus Zele; species Zele albiditarsus. Next base: position 5,774,121 of record OY292415.1, read on the forward strand.
ACACAGCGAGGTTGTAAAACTAAGTTTTGAAGAAGAAATACTCGATTAAAGTTTAGCGAATGTTTTTTAGGAAGGCAGTGAAGAATTTATAGCATCCACTTTGCTTCGAGGGTAGACACTTGATTGTATATAGTTTGAGGATGTGTGAAGAAAATAAGGAATCGATTTTTTTGACCGTACAGACTGAGATATCTTGTTGGGAGAAAATATCAATGTGAAATTATGAAAGATAGAATTTTTTCTTCTTGTGTATTTACAAAAGTGTACACAGTTTTATCAATGCCATTCATTCTTTATGAGAAGGCGTTGATGTTTAATTAGTCAAAATTTTTCCTCTACCTTTTTATTTTTCTTCCACATCAACTATTTTCATGTTCATAATAAACTCTGGGAAGACAAAATGTTTTTGTGATCATCAAACAATTCTGAACACTATGTAATTAACTTTTCCACAAAAAAAAAAGAATGAAATTGTACCCTAAAAAACAATTGAATGAAATAATAAATTTTATATCATCTTTTCTGTTACAGATTCTTTTATCTCTACCACTTCTCCTTCTACGCATATCATTACCGATTCAATGGACAGTACAGTACACTTGCGCTAGTCACATCATGGCTCTTTATCCAGGTGAGTTGGTTGTGTACTATTGAACATTTAGATAAGATTCTATTTTTTTTTTTTATTCATCTATGCATATATTTTTCTTTTTGCGAATGCTATTGACATATTCTTTATATCGTTATCTTATCTAACGTTCCTCTTGAATGATCAAAGAAGTGTCATGCAGATGACTTACCTTTCGGCATCCTCGCAACATAATCCTGACAAAAATAAAACACAGTAAAGCTCTTTAAATATTTTATCCCACTTGCATCAACCAACCATTGTGCTCAGATTCTGTTCTAAATTCATATCAATTCACAATACAAATTTCTCTTTGCTGCTTAAACAGAAAATTATTTCAATTGATTCGCTTGTCAAATACGTAATGGCTGTTATTGCTTTTACGTAACATTTCAAAATAGAAAATATAACCTGTTTGGACTCCAAGTCTACCTCTCTTTCACCCTCGGTTTTACTCTCTTTCCCTTTACGTCATTTTGCTGTCGGTAGCCGGCGCTTTTGCAGCCTCATTGCTGTCAATCGCAGGTCACCCCAAGTTTCATTTTGTATATGTCCCATATATTAAAGGAAATTTATTTGCAAATTTCTATTCGCATGTTTTATATAAATTCTCTTCATCATTGTCATTATTATTCCATCTTTTTTTCAATAATTTATTGAACATCTGGAGTTTATGGTCGATTTTGTTATAAAAAGGTCGATATTATATTTATTTTTCAAATATTTGTATATTTGAATTGATTTTTCATAAAAATTAATTAACTATTGCATGATTTTATATTTTTAAATTAAAATAATACAATAGCCAACAATTAGTCGACATTTTCTTGCTGATTCTCAAAACATTTCCTAGAAAAAAAAAGCCAATAATACAAGATTGGGTTAAACTAATTTTTTCCTTTCTCTAATTTATTAAATTCAAACTTATCAATAATCTCCAACTGTATTCGTACGTGTATCGTCTGCTATTCATTATAAACTTTGTAATGAAATTGAAACTAGTTATTACGACGGAAAACGGAAAAAAAAAAAACTGCACTTGTTTGTGGTGAATTTTTTTTCTTTCCAAATTCTGTAACGAGAATGTGATGACCGGATATTAGATTATAACGATAATTAGTGTGGTTTTACGGTAAACGGACAATTATTAATGGTAATGAATTTAGGGTGTGGCCGCCGGACATTTTGATTTCCAGCTATGGGTCACAACGTTCATTGGTGATGAACCCCCCTGAGGGCTTCATTACCAACAACATCAAATTCACCAACGTCCAACCTCAAACCACCCACTCTCCTCGTGGAAAGCTGATTATTATCCCCCTTAAATCTCTCCAATCTCCAATAAAAAGATAAAAATGAAAAGAAAAAGAAAAAAACACCACTAATTTTGCTTATGAAACGTTTGCTGGAATTTATATCAAGTTATCAAATATTGTTGTACAAACTTTGTGAAGGCTTCATGTGCATCAACAAATTAATACAACATTTTAGCAAATGTAATATTTCATGATTAAAAATAAATAGCTTTTTGATATATAAATTCAATGTTGAATAAACTTGACGAATAGGCAGCTGATGTATGTATGCATGACTCTGACAGGGTGATGAAATTGTTTTGAAATTTCTCTTGATATAATTCAGAGAAATTTTGGTATGTGAAATATTCTCTTTGTCCATTTGTACGTACATGATACCAGAAATACATCACAATTATATTAAATTATTATGATTAATTTCATGTCATTCACATTATTGAATAATAAAGTTTTGAAATAATATCTTCAATCATATGACTGTTGAATCAATTTGAAAATCCAGAATTAGGGGGGGAGAATAAAAATAAAATTGAAGGATAATAATAAATGTGAAAACTGTCACTGTCAGATAATGAAAGCGATAATTTTTCGAAAGTGAATTCTTTATTTTTTATTTATCGGATGACATTGGAAAATTACTGATTGACAGTGAATTTATCTCTCGCAAATATATATTCATATATGTATATGGGCGTATGTATATCTGAAGTCATAGAGCATGAATACATCTTGGAATTATAGAAACGATTTATTTCTTGTCATCGGCAGGTGATAGTGACATCCACCCAGTTATCTAAAATTCAATATACATTCTTTGTCATATTGCTTTTTTGTATGTAGGACCCCAAGTGAAAATGGAACTTTCACTTGCAAGGTTTTTCTTTCAGTATCCAAATAATTGTTTACAGATGTAAGTAAGTATATATGAACAGAAAAGGTTTGATTCAGAAAGAATTTGTTGTATGAAGAATTTTGGAAATGTTATGACTGTTTTCAATTTTTTTTCTCAAATTATTTATAAACATACATGAACACTTTATTATTCTTTCAATGTACATCAACCTTGGGGAAACAAATAGTAAATAAAGCAGTTGAATTTTATTTGCCACAGCAACGTTTACCATTATCAAATTATCAGGAGAATAGTGGTGAACACATTTATATATTTATAGAGTTTACAATTTTTTAATGAATTATCATTATCGAATTAATTTTGTGGTGCTAAATAATTGAGCTCTTTTCATCATTCTCATTCCCACACAAACTATCTTGCACAAATATTCCTCCTTTTTTATTTTATATTACTTCCATCAATAGGTTAATAGTGCATGTAAAAGAGGTCTTGGATTTTGTAAGCAGAAAATAAAGGGGGAGATGTTGTATGTAGATGATCCAGTGAGAGACAGAGAGATATCAAAAGCAAGCAGGATAGCAGTAAAGCAGGTCGATTGAAGCCCATCGCGTTGTCAAAGAGGGGAAAATGTGAAAAAAAAAAAAAAAAGGAAACATGCTGGTGATAGAGAAAATTGTACTATAGACTGGGATACAAACAAGGTTGAAAGAGTGGGATGGGGATATTCATTGCAAGTTTGTCGGGTGTGTGACGTAGAACGGTTGGACGACGCACTGAAGTTAACTGCGTGAGCGACATTGCATATAGGTATATAACGTACACACATGTGTGATAGTTAACTGGGTGTCATATTCAGCCGATAGAACCCACGATTGGTGAGGGAAAATCAGCGACGCAAGAGGGTGAATCAACGCGCGCTTGCTATATATCCACCCTCTACTACTGGTGGTTGTTCACGTGTACCATGCCTCGTTCCTAGCAAATTTATATGGAAATTCGACCAAATTCATTTTGTATCACCTGGTCTTTTATCTTTCTCCCATGGGGTCTTTGCCCAAACCTATGTGTACCAAATAACCACAATTTGAACAAGCTTGCGGTTTTCATCTACTGCTATTCTGGTGTTAAGTAGTTACGTGCAATAATACACAGACATTTTTTGATTTGTTTGCATTTTTTTAAAATCAAATTCATTTTTTTTTGTCACGAAGTTGAATTGAATTTCTGTTGATTTGATTTTTAACATTATAATGAAAATGAAATAGTGAAGAATGGGATTATTTGATACTGTGAAAATCCTGAGAATAAAAAAAAATCCAGCTATAAAACAAATAAATTATCTGAAATAGTAAAAAAAAATTTTGATTTATGTTTGCTGAAATCAATTACCAAACTAATAAATTATCTCGGATACAAGTGAGTGATTTGTAAAAAAAAACTTTCAGCATTGTGTATTAACTTTCAATAATACACAGGCAGTTTAAAGTTCATTTTTTATTCCACGAAATTTTTTTGTGATGGAATGATAAAATTCGATAATATAATTTCAATTGCAAATTGTGTTTCAGCATTCGATGCTGTACTTTTTTCATCACTATGAATTGCCAGTGATACTACAGCAGGCACATCTGCAACAGATACTCCTTCGAAATCATGCTCCAACAGCTGCTCAACCCCCAACACCAAGTACATCGCCAACAACACCTGGACCAACCCCAGCTTCAACCCCATCAGATAGTCCAACTTCATTGACACCTACCAGTGACCAAACACAGCAAAATTACATCAGTGAATTGTCACAATTGGAGCCAGATTTAAATAATGATGATGATCATCATCATCATCAAAGTGCTTCAAGTGTAATTAATTATTTGGCGGCAAATGTTAATGGCGATGATGAAGGTTTGTTGAATTAATATTAATGTATTTTTGTTTTATTGAATTATGTATTAATTTAAATTAAGTGATACGAATAATATTTGAATATATAAATGATGAAATGATTGAATTATTTTATTATTGATTATTAATCATCATCCCTTCAGTATTCTTCGTGTGGTGCCGAATTTAATTTCATCATATTTTAGACTGTCATTATAATTATCATCTCTATTTCACGATTTTTGTTTGTCAAAGATCTGTATAAATCTCTAAAAATAGCAAACATTTTTACTTATAAATTCATTTACTACTCAATTTGAAAATTTCCTGACCTTATTGGATTGGAAATTCAAATTCAATTGCTCGAATTAACTATTCTATTCCTTCCAATATTTTTTGTTTCAGTTGTTTCAACTGCTTCAACATCACTAACAGACACAACGGTAAATGGTACTGGACCAATGGAAAACAATGCAACAGCACTCATTGAAGATAATGAGGAAATACAGAATTACAAGTCGAGTTCGCAGGAGCCATCAACATGCGAGGAGTTTGAAGTGATTGAAACAACAAATTCTACCTCGAAAGATTCAACAGTTACAATCCAGCCTGAAATTTCTGATGCTTAAAGAACAGCGTGACGACGAGAAAATGAAAAAAAAAAACGAAAAGGAAACAGGTTTGTTGACTTAATTTTGCAGAATATAAGCGAGAAGAGTTAATATGAAACAGAAAAACGAAAAAACAAAAAAATGGAACATCATTTAGTTTTGTATTGCGGAAATTCGTGCTTGCAATCATCAAAAATTAAAATAATCAATCGTGTTCTATTCACTAGAAGCATATAAAAAAAATTAATTATGCTTTCGAGAAAACAAAGAAAAGTAAAAAAAAAAAATGAACAACTATTAATTCTGCACAAATCAATTGATATCGTAATAACTTTTATAGATAAAAGTTGAGCGATTTAAAAACTTTGAAATTTTTAATTGTTGCTCCATGGCTTTAATATTCAATTTTGTTGCTGCAGATTAATGATTTAGATATTGAATATATAATTAATAGTTAATAGAGCGAAGGTGAGTGTTCGTGTATGTGTGTGTATCTGAGTGTGCCTGGTTGCGCATAAACGTGGAGAAAAAATATCGATATTGGAATCGAATACAAAAGAAGTAAATAAAAAGAAACACGACAGAAACGACGAAGACTAATATATGAGAAGTCTGCAATGATTGTATCAGTGTATTGACAAAACATACAAGAGAAAAGAACGAAAGAAATAAACGGCGAGTATGTATGTAACTTAAACAATAATTACTTTCATTTCTCCTTACTCTACAACATGAGGATCAGAAAAAAAAAAAATATTGAACATAATAATATCCATCTCTTGTAAAATAATTTCCATTTTATTTATATACATGCTCCAAGTGTCTCCACTATTCCTTTCCGGTTGTAAATAATAATTATATACTATAATTAATTATTCAATTACATAAAATTAATAAAAATAAATTCAACGCATATAAATGTGTATCGTAAATGTCATTTGTGGATAATCCGTTTATTTTTATTTTTCTTTTATTTTCATTTCAATAAATCCCAAGAACGTGAGTGAAACATTGTGGTACGTGGGCTGAATTGTTCTGAAATTCTGGTGCCACAAATAGACAAATAGACGGTGACAGCTAGCAAGGAATCAAACAGGTTGGTGTGAGTATGTATGTATGGGTGTGTGCCTTAGTGATGTCGAGGGAGGAGAGTTTGATCTCAGAATAGGTGTAAGGTGAAATGTGTCGTGTGGGCAGAGAAACGTAGATAGAATCCCCCGGTAGTACAAATGTAACGATTTATTTCCATTACAAAATAATTAGGAGTAAATCGTGGGGACTCAATGGCTCCTGTCGTCTCACCGTACCATGTTATTTGTCACCCCTTGCATCCCCCATCCACACAACTAACATCGCCTTATGTAATCGCTCTTTTTTACATCGTCTTTGGCAATTCTTTCACGTTCACGAATGAAAAATCCCTGCAATTAGATTTGATCGTCGAATTTTATTTGTAACTGGTTTGTTACGATTTTCGTTTTGTTAAATAGAAAGTTTTTCTGGATTATCATAGAAAATTAATTTCAACAGTTACAATACTGTTGAAAATGAGAAGGAAAAAAAAACACTATTTCATTTTTCAATACTCGAAAAATACCATTAAAAAATGGGGAACAATTTCTTCAAGAACGCAATCATAACTCAAGTTGCTATTAAGAATACACAATAATATTATTGGCTATCAATATATATTCAAGCTCTTGAATGAAGAAAACGAAAGCTCGGGGTGCTCTGAAAAAAAATAAAAGTTCCACGCTTTTATTCTTATTCAACGACTCTTGGGGGAATAAATTATTTTCCATTTATATCTTCACTATTTAGTGTATATAAAACTTAAATCATCGTCTTCGTTATTGTTTTTTTACATCATTCATTTCCCCATCAATATTACTGTTAATTCTCTTGCCGCACAATGAAATAACAACAAAAGATTACGAAAATGGGGAACAACAGTACACATTAGTATTTAGTGGAAGAAAAAAACAATGAAAATAAAAATGAAATAAAGTAATAAATAAAACCAGAAATGCCTCAGGGGAAAAGGGCGAAATAGTGACGGCGGCGGTGGTGGTGATGGTGAGAATGAATTTACATCTGGCAAAGCAACTATCTCGGTATACTTTATTTGATTGGCTGCCCAAGGGCATCATTCCATTTACGTTTTTTAAGGCCACACATTCTGCATCCATATGAAGTAAAATGAAGAGAGAGAAAAAAAAGGGAGGATTATTTCCCATAGCTTCGTCATTTTATTCTTTTATTTTCAATTTTTTTTTCCTCCATTCCTTTATTTTCTTCCTTTCGTTTTCATTTGCGCACAAATATTACCAGCGATCCTATGGGAAAAAATTAATTTAAATGCATAAGTAAATATATATGTGTACATATATACAATAACCAACGATTTTTTTTAACGTTGAACAAAAAAATAAATAAATGAAGCTTTGATGTAGACCGGAAATTAATTTCTCTTCCTCAGTGTCTTGTACTACCTAATGTATACATACAATATATGTGAAAGGTCTGACAAGACATTTTAAATATAGTCACAAGCAACTTTATCGTCGCACAAAGCATTTACTGATGGCTAAATATATACATATACAATAACATTAATATCCCGGACAACAACACACAGACTTGGGCAATTTAATGACAATACATCCGATCGATTATCTACCGCAAGAACCGGACCCGATTCTCAACATCGAATAATCATCCGGTTTAATAAAAACGGCTTATCCCAGGGAAACAATGGACTGTCGCTTGCAGAACAGCTCTGTTCCACTGGGACATCATACACAGGAACTTGGTCTCTTTTGTCTTTCTCTTTTGCTACCTCCCACTCTCTCTCTCTCTCTCTCTCTCTCTCTCTCTCACCCTCGCTCTCCTCATCTTTCTATCCTTTCGTATTTCTCCACACCATTGCGTATTATATCGCGAAGCTTTCTTTTTCATCTTGTCATTCTGTCGTTCTTGCATTTGGTTTAAAAATTATTTTTGTCCATGAAAATTACGTACAATATTGTCATGCGTTTGTGTTTGTTTTCAAATTATTATTCAGATAATAATTGAAAGCTTTGATTGAATTACATCGCGTTTTTTATGTGCGAATTTCATTGGAAATGGATCAAAGTGCGACAATTGATTCATATATGGAATTTTTATTAAATTTGTTTTGTGATTGATTCTTGCACCCGATTTGTCGATGGATGCAGTAAGAGAAATTGAATTTCGGTAGTGAGGAATATTGTTTAAAAATTTAATAAATAAATTCTTCCACGTCAATCGAATGGTCGTGTAATTAATTCGGTATGAAAATATTCATTGATAGAGGAAAATCAATTGATACTAAATGAGTGATGAATGTCTGCTTTGAATAATGAAATTTCACGGATGGATCAAATTTTGCAATGTACATAGACGAACAAAAATATTAAATATGAAAAAATTGAAATTACCACTGTTGGTGATAAATATTTTCAAGCTGCATACGATTAGAATGTATACAAATCCACCCCATCTCTCTACATTCTCTATTTCCTTGCCCATCTGCACATCACATCGCATCCTCTTCACGTTTGCATCCGACACTACTCTTCCAATATCTGGAAAAATGATTCTCGTTCAATAAAAAAGAAATAAAATAAAATAAAACAATTAACACATGAACAAATATTTTTTTTTGTTTACAGATATTATTCAGTCTCATGAGACGCGCGAATGATTGAACCAACCATTTTATATCCACATATAGATATAAGGGAATCCCCCTTAAGGATAGCTTTTAGTAAGCACCGCACGGGATCGCCGATTAAAGCGCCACTGGAGTATACGGTCATAGTGCGCGTACAGTTTGGCAACTTTCGTGGATGCGTCTGCCACAGATGTTGGCCGATAGATCGAGACAGCGAGAGTGAGAGGGATTGAGTGAGTCGCCACAGAGGCCGGAAACTATCGTGGCAAGTTCCGCTTTCCACAGTCGAATTCCGTAGGTCGACTGAGACCTCATACTCTCTCTCTCTCTCTCTGTCACTCTAGTTCAGCGTCCCACGGGACATCTGGCTCTTGATTACCTACGATCGTTGGAGTTTTTCTTCGAGAATCGCGTGTGCGCGGGGTTGGTACCTATAACCAATCCGCAGACACGAGCGTGAGAGGATGTACCCTAGGGAATGGACTTGCTCTTCAGTTGGGTACGATGGCGACATATAGACAGAGAGTAAAGAGATGATGGGAAAGAGAGAGCGAGTGAGGGACATAGGAAATATATATATATATATACATGGAGAAAGGAAGTGGATAGGAGAACGAAGTATGAGGGGATGTCCCTTTCCGGTTCCGCTGTGACGCGTGTTTGAACCTCACTCTGGTTAACTTTCAGAAACCGCTCATATATAGAAGAGAAATCGTGGGGCGAATTTTGACGATTGGCCTGATGTGTAGATCTTGTTTTGAACAGAGAAAAAAAAAGAATATAATGAAAACTTTGTAGCACTGAAGTTTGTTCATGGCTCGTTTTCTCGTTTTGTTTTTGAATTTGCCGCCAATATTAATCTGGGATTTTTTTGTTTGATTTCTGGGTGACGTTTTTATTTTGTGATTGATTGAAATTTTATCTATCGACGATAAATAAGCATAAGCGACTTTTGATTAGCGATTCCGTATGCGATTATTATTCTTGGTGCAGCAATTTTCACATTGTCTTTTTTTTTTATTAGTGTATCTTGGGAATATTATCAATATGACTTAGTATCAGAGTGAAGAAGATCTTTCACTAATAAATACAATAATTCGCCAATATATTAATACGAAATTTATCATCACAAAAATTTCCACGTATATTCTTCCTCAAATATCGAAAACCTGTTTCGATTGCTTCGCATACTACTGATCAGTTTAGAAAACCCCCATACAATTACTCCAATTTATTCACGTCATTTTGCATAACATAACTCTGAACAAGTAAGAAAAAAGACGAAAAGAAAACGAAATTAATTATACACGAGTTTATATTTAATCTACGATTTGGTGTGAGAGTGTACATAGAGGTCATCGACACGTTAATGAATCGATCCTCGAACCGGAACCTATTATCCGCTCGGCCGCGAGAGGGCGCCATCGAGTAACGTGACACGATGATGACAGGGTAAGTGAGAGAATGTATGGGGAAATAGTGTGACGATGTCGAGGGAAAGAGAAAGAGAGACAAAAAGGGACGGGAGAGAGAATATTATGAGGGTGTGTGGTTGCGTGGGTGGGTGGATCTCTGTCAGTTGTTGATGCATTTGTGTATGCGTGTGTGTGTGTATGCATGTGTGTATTATATATAGATATGTGGTGATGGGATATCGAGCGTACGGGCGCGTCCCTCCATGAAAGTTGGGCCGTGTTCGAGCGTCGAAATGAACGCACAGCGCTGCTGACGCCCACTGGCTCAACTAAGATTTACGGTAAAAGCCGTTACTACTTTCGCGCGCTATCTTCTGTGTATGTATATATGAGTGAACCTGACGGGGGGTGACGCCTAAAGGAAATGGGCTTTTGGTGGATCTGCATATGCGTAAGTTTATCATCCAACTTTACAATACACATACATCATCTTTTGTTAGTATCATGTTCATAAATTTATATGCGTTTATTAAATAAAATTTGTCATGTCTTTTTTATTTTGATTGACGTGTAATATTTCTTATTGCAAAGCATATTGATCTTGATTAGGAATGTAAGGGTATTTTTTGAAAACATAGCGGTGTGGTGGACAGTAAGAAGCGATGAAAAAAATGATTGTAGAAATCAATATTACTTGATATAATGTATTTCATTCTCCTCTTGATGTTCTAGAGGTTTGAAATATGGAAATTATTATTATATCAGTTTTATTCTCGTTCTCCACAATTCTCTCAATTTCGTTTTGCTATTTATTCTACATTATTATTCCTCCATTCATTAAAAAATTGGATTCTCATAATTCAGTAAACAACATTCCCAATTCTATTATTTATGTTTTCGAGAATATCCATGTTCTTATCATCGTTACCATCAATCATAATCACACTTTCATTCTCATATTTTATTTAAAATATTCCTGCGGAATTATTTCATGTTAATGTGAATTAAAATGTCGTTTTCTTAATGAATTCTTTCCACTATATACATAATTTTTTTCTTTCTTCTATATAAATTAGAATAGAACTTTCCACAGTCAATACGTTATATAAATGTATGAGATTCCCTTTGACCATAACGATGCCATGAATATAATATACCCTCAGGACATTTAAACAATCAGCTGAATGATGTGTTGAGAACTTAGTATTTTTTCATTTATTTAGAACTAAAATTAATTATCCACAACTTTCATTAATGTTTTTTACTTCATTTTCTTCAAATCCATTACTTTGATGTATATACTATATTTAAAATGTCAGTTATATGAATATATACATGATACTATGCACATTTAATTGTTGGATGATTCTAATGTCAAACGGAGAGAGAGAGAGAGAGATTGTCCGCGTCGTTGCTCATTGCTCAGGTAACACACCGTAAAATATATCGCACTGGAGAAATGCGAGCAAGCGAATAAACGGACGGAGGTTGCTCGTTAACCATAGTATCCTCCTCTCTTTTTCTCTGAGTCTCTTTCACCTATAGCCATCTTATCCTGGCTCGTTTTCTCACACGCACAGAGTTTCATTGCGATATAATACACTTCGCTGAACATTAAGCGTTAAAATGTCTTAATCGATGGCAAGTTGCCTTCTCAGACTTTGTCAATTTAGTGATGATCCTAAACTCGAGTTCAGTTTATTTCACACCATTTTCTTATCATTCTACGTCATATATATATATATATAATTGTTGCGAATCAACGAAGTGAATATATTATTTTGCATTTTTATTTATTTGTGATTGACATTAATTGAAAATAAGTCGTAAAATATTCATAGAATGATTATTAACCGACGAGCACAAAAAAACGTTGCTGAACAGTATGATATTGTATTGTCAATTTCATATACATGGATTTCAATTGAATTAACAATAATATCCTTTTTATTGTGATTTGTTGAATGCATGACATAAATATAAGAGATTGCTACTTAGATAAGAAAAGAAATAAATTAAGAATTAAATTTGGCTTCTTACTGGGTCAATTTTTTTCAATTGTATATTCAAACTCATATGATTGGAAGTGATGATACATATACACTGTTCATCAATCTTTTCATTGATTTTAACTTCAAAAATTCAAAAGATTAACAGAGGCAAGTCTTTGAAAATGTAATATTGATTTCTCAAGCTACTCCAATACATTCATCCAGTATTAATTACTTCACTTACACTCCAATGATTCTCCTATTGATTCTCCTTCTTTTTTCTTCATTCAATATCCTTTTACATACGTACGATGTTTTTTCAATAACAATATGCGCTTGATTTACTCAGCAACTAGTCGCCAAACTTTCAGATGCCTAAGGCGACTTTAATGGCTTTCCGATAAATACAGACTATATGTATATATAAAAGTCTGTTGATAGAGTTGGAAATTTTTATTTCCGTCTGTATCCAAAAGGTTTCATCATTTAAAAAATGAATTACACGAATGTGAAAGCTTTTTTTTTCTTCGGTAATATTGTTCTTTTTTTCTTTTCTCCATTTCACTATCTCCAATCAAAAAAACTCGTATTTGTATGGATACAAAATTAACCTGGGGGCATACGTGCGCTCGTCTCGAATATAATTGTGTCTGCTAAAAAAGTATATATATATTTATATATATATGTATTATGTAGATATGTATGTACATGTATACTCGGAATGCATGGCAAACAAACGTAGTTAAAGCAAAGGGTTTTCGGCTATATCTCGATAAAAATTTACTCGAACGTGAAAGGCAAATATTATTATCAATAAATAACATACGTGTTAGAAAAATTTTTTTTGATGAGGTTGAAGGGAGAAATGGATGATTGCGAGTGAAGGGAAAGTGAAAATAGACAGAGGAGAAATTAGCTCAAATGAATTTGCATCAATAGAATTTCTTCTCTTGTTATATCGTTTTTTTTTTTTTTTTGCTATTTGCTATTTTCTTTTCTCGCATGTTTGGGAAGTAGATATTTCATTCATTTCAATTGCTTTGATCATTCATATAATTTTGAATGTGATACAGCAATTCGAGTATGGATAATCTCTCACGTTTACCCATCAAATATTTGTGTTAATACTGTAATATTATACGGTTGAATTCAATTGCATAATGTTTGTTGAGTGAAAGTTTTATTTGATGAATTTCAAAGAGATGAGAGTGCAATTCGTATCAGGTATTTTTTATTATTCTTTTGTAATTAATCCCTGTCGGGAATTATGTTCGAGCTTTTTTTTTTCTTCTTTTCGTTGACTGACTGACTAAAAGATAAATAATATGGTGGGTTTAGTTTTGAAGTTGAATTAGAAAATATTTGAGGATGATTATCAAATGGGAAATCATTTATAAAATAGACAATTGATTATACGAAATGCTTTGAAATTTGTTATTGAAATAATTCTTTATTTGTGATACAATGGTGGAGTATAAAAATTGTTGCGGGGTTTCTAATGTTTATGATATGATAATTTATAATCTAGAGTTTATATTACAATTGATGAATATGTTTATTTGTATAACGATTCATTTCGTATTTATTAATATTAATTTGATTAAAAGTCTGAATTTAATCATCAAACTCAATATCAATATACTGTTATGTTCTACTATAGTACAGTAACTATTATTTCAATATTGGATTATTATACCACTGTGACAATGATTATGAATATCATATCTTTTACAAACTGTTGAAAGTTATTTTTGCTGGAATTTATAATAAATATATTTTAGTTTTTGGTTTCAGATTAAAGTGTTTGTGAAATATTTTTTCATACTGTTCTCAACACTGTTAATTTCTTTTAGGTAAAACACAGAGTAAAACCAGCAATTCAGTTACATAGACTGGGTAAATTAGAACTAGTTGTATTCAAATTTCAATATCTTCACAAAACATTAATATTTCTTGTTGTGTTATTTCTTTTTTTCCCCCCTTAAGAAAGTTCAAATGTTGAATTATACGACAACTACAACAATATATCAAAATGAATGATTACAACGATAGTATAATGAAATAGAGAGAATTGAAATATTTATATTATTTTTATTTCATAATGAAAAATGAAAAATTAAATTGATATGGGTGATCCATGTCCTGCTAAATTTAATTTCATTCTCGTTTGTAGTTCAAAATGTGTTTGAACGATGCTCCTATGCTGATGAAAGTTAATGAGTATTTACCGAAATAATTAATGTTGATGAGAGAATATACAGACGACAGATTTTTATTCGTGATAATAAAATTCGTTGGAAAAAACAAAAAAAAGGTCGCACCATCATATAATATAGACACAAATTTTTGATTCTAGCTCTTTACATATATGACACAATTTTTTCACCCACGATACCTATCTGTCCTTTGACTGTTCCTAATTACAAAATGATTAAATTTTTAGTAATAAATTTTCCCCAAAACAAGAAAAAAAACCGTTCATCAATATACATATACTTCAACTATGTTTTTTATTCTCTCTTCTTTCACATACAATGCAACGTTCTTTTTTTCATCACACCCCACAAAAACATATGACCAGAAAAAAAAGAAAAAAGGCAGAAAAAGGGAAAGCGTTGCGAATATAATCAGGAATGACAAGAAATTTGACGAGAACAGCATGAAAGTTAGAGAGTTGGGTATATACAGAATGAGAAGGTTGTACACGTATGACAATGTGAAAAAAAAAGCAGAAAAAAAGAAGAGTGTGTTAGTGTGAAAGGAAATATAACAAAAAAAAAGAAATAACGATATATAAGAATATATATGTGTATATATTATCCAATATATATATATGAGATTGTAAAAGATGGGAAACTATAGGGAGTAAAAATTCATGTGATCGACAACGCGTAAAATTATTCAAAAACTTATTATTCTTCGTGGCTGTCGTTATTGGCAACCCTGGGCATACGAAAATTAATATGCTTCTCATTTGACTATGATGGGCGTCGTGGTGTAAAACGAAAACTTTTTATTTGCCATGTTTTCTCATTAAGCCATACATAGTTTAATCGATTTCCCACGACGCCTTCATATATAAATATGTATTCCACAATATTTATTTTTTATCATCATTATTTAAATTATTCCATGAATTAGTAATTATACAATTTTGTTTTACTGCCGATAATAGTTTGTTTTTTTTTTTCTATTTTTATTAATATATATTGTTTCTTTATTTTTCAATAATACAACACATTTTTAAGTCACAATATTTTTGTAGCATTGACACGCTACAAAAATATTTATTGGGTCGTCATTTATCGATTGTGATTGTTATTATTACTATAACTGTTGTTGTTGTTGTTGTTGTTGTTGTACTGAGCTTTTTTTATTGATGCTCACAATGAGAACACAGCAGGAAGGTATAGTCGGTGGTAGAGAGAAATTCGGGGAAACTCCGGGGAAATCACTCGCTCTGGCTTCCACGTGACACAACATGTCTGTCACCATGACGAATTGTTGCCTCGAATAGGGCTGTTATTTTTTATAAATATAATATATATTTATATTTATTATATACTTCGCATTAGAATCAATATGTATTCATACAAATTTAAAATCAAATTTTCATTTACCTCAAGCTTTTAATCAACAATATTTTTCTGTTATTATTTATTTTTTCATTTCCTTTCATTTCGTTTATTGTATTATAATTTTTTTCCGAATTTTATTTCGGCGAACTTTGCTATTGAGAAAAGAGTGAAAATTTACACGTGATTATTTATCAATTCACGACACGTGAAACTCATAAAAGACAAGTGGAATCCACAATGAACCGATAAGCGAATAATCCAACGTGGAGAAAACCGCGCGTGAAGACATTTCACCTCTTCCATTTCACCCTACATACATACATACACACAGATATATATTCAAGCATAATATATGAACGAAAGTACTTCCACAATATGTCCCTCATTTAATTATATTGTCATCTTATACTTGGATGCAATACGTTACATTATTATTATAATCATTAGTATGTTGTATAAGTTAAAAATGTATATATATATAAAAAAGAGACACAACCGTAAAATTACATCTAAATATTTTTCATCTTTATGAAATATTATTTCAAAGAATACTATTACACAAAATATAAAAATGTTTCAGATTTCACCAAATGTATACAACCCATATTTATTATTGTAGTATTAATTTATCATTACTAGTTGATCCAAGAATAAGGATTTTCGCACAGTTGCAAAGACTGCAAGATTCACATATAGAATATAGCAATAACGATGTAATTAATTAAGACACACTAATTATCACACCATTTCTCGGTACACTTCACGCTATTCAACAGCAAGAGTATAAAATTAGGCACAAGAAGACGACATGTTGGTAAATCTAATAATAATTATTATTATTATCACTATTAAAATAATGATAATAATAATAATAATAATAATATATAAGTAGTTTGTGTGCATTGAATTGGTGGATGATCAAATACATATGAAAAGTTGCATGAAAGCAACGCAGCACTAACAATCTCTGCGTCATCTTACCCTTCATCTATATCCAAATTCTCTTCTACCAAACATGAAACTTTCACTCGTCTCGTATGACAAATAAAGCCAACTTGCTTCACCATCCAAGCAAGAAAAGCTATCTCTCAAGATTTAATCCACTACTATAATAATCATTATCATTGTCATAATAATAGAAATTATTATTATTATAATTCTGATTGTTGAAATATGTAAGGGAAAATTTCATCTGATTGAATCAAACAAAATACTTGAAGTTTCATCTTATTTACCATATGTGAAAATATGACAGGATGTATATGGGAAAAATTCCGTGTTATATTGAAGTGTATTTGCGAGGAAAAATATTGCAGCGGATGTTGTCAATTGAATAAAAAATGTCCGGTTCATATTTGAACCGTACATATATTTTATTGAGAATTTACAATTGATAAAGATTATTGCATCACTAGAAAATTTTCATACCCAATAAGATTTATATTTATTTCTTTATATTGCATTTCCTTTAATGGAATTTGATTCGCAATATTTCTTTCTCAAATCCAGTTTTATCTGTATTTTTTTACTCATGAAAATCTTGAGATATCATATATCATTCTGTTCTTCATTTATTATATATTTTTTTTTTCGTCCTATATTGTTTCTTTTTTTCTTTTTTTCTTCAGGCGACCTACATATATATTTTGTGTAGATGGATATATATATATATGGTAAAGCTCCAACATGGTAGAAAACATCAAACGTGCACTTTTTCTTGATTTGGAATCACAGGCGTGCGGCATCTCCTTCTTTTCCATCCCCTATATACATTGTATATAGCTATGTATATACATGAAGACACAAAAACCGTTGGAACCCTCCTGACGACCTTTCCTTTCATTATCTCGCCTCCCTGACTCGTCTTTCACTTGCAATCCCTGTACGTCCCGCACTCCAGGCAATTATTTTGTGAGACTATATTCCGAATCGAAGCCATATATGTATTTCTATTTTTTATATAATATACATTACCTATCTAAGTTTGTTCTTTTCACATTGTTGACATGTATGAATTCAATTGTGTATAAAAATTCTATACGACTATACAATTGTACATTTCTAAAATAGCATACGTTACCAAATTTTTCACGCACTTTACAATATTGGAACACAAATCATCCAATTATATTGTGAATACTTTACCTATGTCATTTTTATTCATTGGTATCGCTCATTTGGACAGAGGAAATAAAGAAGTTTGAAGTTAGGAGTATACTTATGTAGCTATGAATCTCACTGGATGCTGCTTATAGCTTTGAATATCGTCCCAAGTTTTGGTGTCTCCATCTGCAATGAGTATTTAATGTATATGGATGATTAATTTTATGTATGATTACCTAGTCGAATAAACGTGGTGGTATTGCAATAACTATTTTGCACCATAAATTCTAGCATGTAGCTTTTCTGTGTGTGAATTTTATTCAGGTTTTATAATATGCAATGATGTATGATTGATTAGAGATTGATCAATCAGACAATTTGTCTCTGAGGTAGTTATTGATGTGCGATATGTTTTGATATTTGATTCGTCATGTTAGTTACTCAAGGGAATTAGATACTAGTGCGATTCTTCCATCGGATCGTTCATGTGTCCCAGCAGTAACAGGTGCTGATTAGCTTTCATGAAATATTTGAACGTGTCAGAGCACGTTCCCACTAACGTCAGTTATTCCTCTGATATTAAATTTCAAACTGTATTTGACGCATACTAATTTGAAAATTAGCTTATTGAATATTATTGGCGAGAAATATGTGTAGCGGAAAGTGAAAAACGAGATCAGGCTCTTCCTTAATAATTCTATTTTTCTCCTCATTTTTTTTTTCCCCCTCGACTACGACTTGAGCACACGTTTCTCTGTCTACCATTCTTATCACTTCTAACACCTTATTTCCACCCCTTTTATTATCTTCATTTATCCTCAGAGACGTTTGATCAACGTATATTTTCTTTCACATTGAAAAATTAAACACAAATTCTCGTTGACTTGCCTTTTACGTTTACACAAAATTTTCTCTATCCAATTTGTTTGTACAATCCATTTTGTCTTGTGGATTAACTTGGTAATTAATCACATGATGAAATCAGGAATGAAAAATTAAATTTATTAACAACGAGAAAAATAATTGTTTAACACACTTTTCTTTATTCTCCCTACTTATATTTCGCTTCTCCTCTTATCTTCATCGCCTTCCCTTTTTTTTATTCCTTGTTGTTTTTTTTTCTCTTTTTTTTTTATCACTCACCGCACTTTTCTCACCTCGAAGTTTCACCTTGATTTCACGCATGACGACCCTCGCCAGAGTTTATCAGTGTAAACCAGATGGCGCGCTACTTTATTTATAACATACCCTCCGTCGTCGTCGTTGTCGTCATCGTGGTCGTTATATGTCGTACATAACCTCATTTTTCACTATTCCAATCCAGTGCATTTCACTACTTGATTCCAAACACGACAATAATTGCAGTGAAAAAGTAAGTGAAATAAAAGAGAAAAATTTTTTTCATTCTATATTAAATAAAGCGAAGAACAAAACAAAAAATGAAATGAAATAAAATAACACCTGTTACCTTTGACAATGTCAAAGGAATAGAGGCACATGAAGGACAAAAGATAAATTTCTTCGGTGCGCGAGTAAAGCGAGAGTTGTAGTGGGGACAAAATAAGAATAGAGGGCGCGCGAGAGGGGCGATATCTCCCGTGACGCGAGTCTTGTGTCTTCGCAACTGCTCGTCCGTTCCCTCATGCTCTCTCACACTTTTACCCGTATTAATATATACATATATAGCGACAACAGAGAATAGCAAAATTAAATTTATTCAGGCAGCGGCAATAAGTCGGAAAGTCACACCCTAAAAGCCGGAATCCGCTCTTTTGCTTCCCCTTTCTGCTTCCACATTCGTTGTCGCGTGCTTTCTCTCTATTCCTCTGGTATCTCTTCTACACATTCACAAAAAAAAAATATATATATATGTACATATATACGTATGTATTATAGTTCCATCCACGTCCGGCCATTTTTATTATTGTGAACTTTACTCGGGGTTAGCGCGTCGTACACTAGCGTCGCGCTGTGGTATTCTCCGAAAACAAAACAACAATACTGTATTATCTGAATATTTTTTTCTTTGTTCAGTGATTGTGAAGTAATGGATAGGGCAATGGTAAAAAAAAAAAAAAGACGATATATGGATTGTGTTTACTGTATCCGTTTTCACATACACTCTCCCTTATATCTATCTTTCACTACCGCACACTACTATATGCTATTACTATTATATGTCTCCAGTCCCATTGCTTTTCTTTATTTTGGGATTATCCTTATCCTTCCCCGGGTAGATCTCCGTTGACTCTTCCTACATTTCCTGGTTTCAACTTTCCACTTCGGTGTTTTTTCTCGCTTTCTCTCTGATGCTTTCTCTATTCTGACGGCTCATGACCCCTATCCTCATTCTCAACTCTGTGATATTCTCCGCTATGTCCTTTCTACAGATTTTCACAAAAGTGGGCACGCGAGAAGTGACTATACGCGAGCTGAATGCAAAAAAATTTTTCGATTTTTTTCTCTATCCCTTGAAATTTATCTCTCTTTTATATTTATATTTGAGTGTTGAACCATTAATTCCAACGAGATATGCATATATATATATATATTTATATTCAAATACAATAGTTCGGACGTGATAATTTTGACATTCAATATTCTTATTCATAATGCTCTAATACATAAAAAAAAAGAAATTATAAATTGTTGCCAAGACTGATTGTGACAAAGAGCGAAATTTATTTTTACAGAGCATCTTTTTTACAGTGACGAACTTTATTGTTGAATTCTATTGATTCAAATCTTCACAATCGATTCAGCAAGCTTTATTCTATCACCCTCAAAGCGTTTCACTCCCAGCCGAAAGTTCCTCGGGAATAAATAGAAAATAATGATCTGGGACGTTATTTGATTCTCAGAACAAAATATCTACATCAAGTAGTACACCAAATGATTTGATTTGAGTAGAATCGACAGGGGATCTTTAATTTGGAAGGAAAATATCTACAGGATTTTCTGGAAGTATTTCTATTGGCATCACGAAGACTTTGTTGAAGGTGTGGGACAAATGTTCTACCTTTGACTAGATTCGAACATAAGACCTCTCAAGTACCATAAAAGCACTCTTTTTCGAGTAAGCCATCGGAGGTATCAAATCGACTAGCGATGTGTAATCCACCCATAGAAACTTGACGTTATCTTTATTGGATCACTGAGATTACTTTATCAGAAATGAGAAATCATCACTGGGTATGTACTTGGCATTGTCCTTGACTCCTCACGTCAATATTTCTATTCCCAAGTTTCAAGTACATATAAATTGATTATCATAAACACAAATATTCGAAAAGTTTCTTATAATCATGATTTTATAATTTGTATGTAATTCTACGTAGTTCAAATGAATTTTGCTGGAGTCCTGAAATTCATGTCCACTTCTGCAGGTACTCATATACTATTCCACATAACACACACATCCATGTATATATGATATGTATGAATAGAGTTGAATGCAGTTAATCAAGTCTTGAAGAGCTCGTAGACTGGATCTCGCATTCTTCGCATATTGCCAGAAGCCCTTAACCCATCTACCTACCTATATCCTTCTTCCTCTCTCGCTTTGTCTCCTCTTTTTCTGTCCCACACTGCTGTTGCAGCAGCAGCAGCAGCAGCACTAGCACCATACTCTCAAAGTTTTCTCTCTCTTGCTCCACCGCACTTCAGATTTCTATTTTTTTTTTACTCCAACTTCTCCCGTTCTCTATATTGAATTGTTTTCATAACATTATTATTACCTATAAAAAGAAGCCTTTATCAAAAGACTATACACGTATATACATATATATCGTAGGGGTTATAGAGAATAAAAATAATTATCCGCAAACAATCAACATCTCACTCACTTCTCTATTTTCGATTCTCTTTAGATTTATCTTCTCACATATTTACCTTTCTTCTTTTTATTATATTAGTTTATTTACTTATTTGTTTATTGACATTTATCTATCTATTTTTTCAAATCTCACATGATCGCGAGGAGATTGTTCTGAAATACAAGAAAAAAGAAACAGGAGAAAGGATAAATACGCAACGCATTGTTTTGATTTACAGAATTAAAACCGACTGATCGCAGTTGTGGATAAAAATAAAATATTTGAGGTTGCCATTTTATAAACAGTCAGTGATATATATATATATATATGTATGTGTGTATGTACAGCATCAATGTCATCTGAGGAACTTGTATAGATCGCTAGCACACAAGTTGGAAGCCGTCTCAATACGTTTCTCATTTCGCAGTTGAGCGGAGTGGGTGAGGTTGGCTGAGGGGGTGAAGAAGGGAAAAGGTTAGCGTCGGAGGTGGTTGGCGACATTGAGGATCGAGGAGAATTGAGGAAGAGTACTTCCGGCGGAAGCACAGTACCAAGTTCGGTGAATAAGGGAAATAGGAAAGGGAATTCATATATACACTTTCTCCTTGCTCTATCTCTCATGGGATTTGTCGTCGCACGCTGCCAGTGAGGGAAGAGCATCCTTTTCCGCCGGAGGTTAGAGACGTCTTTGGAATATGTGTTCTTACAAGTGGTGAGTAAATATATATTCTCGATCACGAAATTTCTACATATATTTTCACACTATCGAAGAGGAGCAAAAAAAAACCGAGAAATGAAATAATTGAACAAATAAAACGGTACGTATATACTTTATTGTTTCCATTGATAAGTGTATTCAAATTGATATATTTAAGTTGTACAATATTTAAAAAATGTCAAAATGTGATAATAACAATGTATCAAAATACGCGAAATAAAATTGCATCAATGTCATCATGAAAATTTATTCATTTCATTAACGAGTCCCACGAATAAAATCCCCTACAGAATATATGTGCAATATTTATAAACCAAAATTTCAACTGTCATCCCACTTGAAGTTTCTAATTTGAAAATTATTAATCAAATCTCGGAAATAATAATCCAATAGTTTGATTAACTCCATTATCCTTCCAACATTTTCATTATCAAAAAGAATCCATAAAAATTATAATCACATATGAAGTATGGTCATTGTATGCATGATATAACCAAAATCAATCCGACCATATAGGCAAATCCCACGAGATTAGTTACACACACATGCACAAGGCTCGTCATATCACAATACATATATACATGACATAAAATCACAGAAAAAAAAAAAAATATAGGAAAGTGAAAGTACGTTTGCCATTATCGGTTATTTGTGGCCGAAAAAAGTCAGCGTAGGAGTCCTATGGTGGGCTGTCGTATAAAATGACAATAAGAGAGTGCCATCTTGGATGCTAGGATGCCCTGTGGACATCAATAACATTCGTTACCCGTATTACGGCCCCTGTATATATATATACATACATACATATACACATATATATATCTCTGTCTACAGGCGTTTCATGAAACCAACGAAGGTTCTTGAACACATATATACGTTGGAGGTAATGTAAGTGCGGTGGTAAAGAATAGTGTCGCGAGTGTACGGTCCACTTTACGTAACTTATGTCGCCTTTGTTAGACCCAACGCACTAACGTCCTTTGCTTTCGTCGCCCCCTCTTTCACTAGTTTTTTGTGTTTGTCTGTCTGCATGCATGTGTCTTCTACTACTATATTATACACATACATATCGTCAAGGTAATGTTGTCCCTGTGTTCACGCTCTGTCGCTCTGCGTGTACTGTCACATTCTTTTTTTTTTTTGTATATTTTTTTCTCCCCTCGACCTCTCGTTCCCTCTGATTTGTCGCATTCATGTTTTATTCTTTCTTTTTTTTTTTTTTCCATTCCCACATTTCCACCTTTCTCTCACTCATTGGCGAATAAATTTTTTACCGATAAAGGAAAAGGGAAGAAAAAGAAAATAAATGAACGAATATGGTGAAAAAAAATTGATAATACAATAAAATAAGCGGAAGAATAATAAAGTGCTTCCGATATGGAACATGGTGTGCGAGTTCAAACCTTCTCCACCTCTTCCTTCTTTGATACTGCCTATACACTCCTTTTACGCATCGACAATGGCTTTATACTTTTTACTTCCAGTCGCGGTTGGGGCTCGGCCACTTTACCTCCCTCTGGTTTGAAGTAGTGTAGGTATATTTGAGGTAGAGCTAGAAATAATAGTGGTGATGGTGGTGGGTACTCCTATCGCGTACACTTTTATATTCCTTCGGTTCACGAATTAAATTAGCCGATACCCAGTTGGTGATGGTGGTGGTGGTGGCGCCTCTCTTGGGGTTGTAGTGGCATACAATAGGACAGGGGTAGACTGATGGAACAACGTGGAGTTGCCTGGGGTATGTATATGTATAATAGCGGTGGTGAATGTGAGAGGGGACGGAAGAAGAGATCTCCCGATGTCTCACCGAGTCACGAACGAAAAAGAGGATGACAGAGGGAAGAGGACAGCGTTGGGGGATGCTCCAATAGGGTGGAGAGTACGAGGGAGAAAACTGTACGCGGGTTACGTTCGAGGCTCGCTTCTATCGAGTGCCGATGGGAGAAAGAAACGCGGTCGAGAGTAACGGCAGGATATTGAAATTTCCCTTCACGGAAGTATTTTTCTTGTTCAATCTTTTTCTCTTTTGGCCTCAGTAAAAAGAGGATGGTCTTCGCCTTCCATATCCCATGCACAAACCTTTCCAATTCTAAAGTGAAAAAAAAAAATAAATAACAGCAATACTGTGAATAATTTTTTTTTTTTCGTTTCTATTTTCTAATTGGATTAAGTGTATTTCGACGTACGAAGTATATACGGCTCAGGCCAATTACCTAACGAACCAATAGTATACGCCTTTTATTCTCGTTCGCTCCATGGGATTTTCTCATCTCGAAACGTCGACGAAATAGAGTCAGTTAAAGTGCCATTAAGTGTGCGAAGGGACACGAGAGAAGAGAAGGACGCTATACGCGGGTGAAACCGATTGGGAAAGCGGTGATGGTGGTGGTGTCTAGGGGGGTGGTGGCAAAGTCGACATTGGTGGTGGAATGGGAGAACCATTGGAAAGGACGTACGAAAGAAACAACAACACGTCACGTTATTCCATTCGGGGTTTGCTCGAAGTTCAGTGGAAGGTTCGAGCAACGCTCTCGTATATTGTATATAAATAAATATATACATATATATATATGAAGTAGCTTTTGTAATGAGTAAATGGGTGAGCGGAAGGGGTGGAAAGACGACTGTTGTTTCTGGACGGCAATAAGAATGGGTTTTCTCTTAGCGCCACAAATAGTCCGGGCAAACTCTAATGAAGACGTGCCAAGAGTTTATCTTGGGAAGCCTGGTTTGGCGTCAATTGCCTTAGGGGCCTGACCATTTTATTTTCCTAAATGTATACTTGATGGTCTTCAGTAATTATAGGCTAGTGGTATTGTGTCACTGTGCACACATATTTTGAAAGGCCGCAGAACAATATTTTTCTTCTGTCTGGATTTGAATTAGAGATCTACCAAAGGACGTTAGAATACTTTTTCTAACTGGGGTTTCAGAAGTAGCACTTAACTCGGCAAACGTTGATTCATACATTTGAGTTTTGTATCAGTATCATCTCGAAAGATTTATGACGTTTGAGAGAGCCCTCAAAAAGAGCTTCAAAAAGTTCTGGGAGTGATTGACTAATTGATTAGGAATTCATTGATGGCAAATCTAAGATGGCCGGGATTGGCGTCTTATCTTTGGCATACATGACAATACAAATATAATTGGGAAGTTTGAATGAAATGTGGAGAAAGAAAATTTGGTAATTCAAGAATCGATATACGTATAGGAATAAACTTGATATATATGTAAACCTTTTTATGCTACTAAATAACATGAAACTCTAATATGTGAATCGAACTTGGAGCTTCAATAGAAGCTCCACCGGTAATATAAATAAACGTTGGAATTGTGTCCTTTGTTCTAGATCATTGTTTCTTGACTTTTGTTCATTCAAATGATCCTGTACTTTTGACTACCATTCATATCTCCTTATGCACATCACCATCAATGAAGTTTCCACAGACCTGTGTGGTTTAAAGTAGGATGACATGAGACATATTCTACAACTAAACTTAATAAAAATCCAAATTCTCCAATTATTCGTACTCGACCAATGTGCGATATCATTAATTCCAAGTAGATTCATATACTTCAACTTCAACCACTTCTATTCTCACAGAATTAATTGAACTCTCTAAATTTTCAATTAATTATTTAATCGATCATTTATTTGGTGACAACAGTCACAAACTAAACTTTCTTCATCATTATACTATATTATGAATTCATTTACTTCGCTGTATTTACATTTCTGTAATAAATTTGTGCACTAGTCATATTAGAGAAAAAGAATTGGGGGGAAAAAAAAATGGGAATGAAAGACAAGTAAAATCGTACCACCAGTGATTAACATATTCATCCTCGTATATATTATTCTATTGTGGGTGAAATATAATTTTGTGTCATTTGATTTGCTAATACATGGGGAGAATCTTTTTTTTTTTCACCACGTAATTTTTATTTTTTTATTCGCATGCCCAACCCTCCCGAATGACAATAGATTTTTAATTATAATTGTACCATTCTTTTTACCCGCTTTTAACATTTATTTCAACAAAAATCTCTATCTATATACATTATCCAAATAATTAGTATCAAATAGCAATATATTTGCATTATCGTAATCCACTCTATTGCTTTTACGTTTACATAAGCTAAAACCATATATACATAACTGTGTACACAGGAATTATTGTTCGGTATTATTGGATAATTTTCCAAATTATCACCACAGATCGAATCCCATTATTATTATCCCTAATACAAACTTACCCCTATATACACATACACACACACACACCCACACTCACAAATTAATCCACAAAGTAAACAATTTTTTCATCATTTTAGTTTGGAAAATAAAGGAAGAAAAAAATACATAGAAATAAAATGACGACGATAAAAATTTTTGTCACCCATTCTCTCTCACTTTCTTGAGTAATTGTTTTTACTGAAACTATTATATCCATCCCAGTGCCGTTTCACCGTGAATATAGCATACGTAAAAGGCGCCAGTCGTTTAAGGGTAATGTGTCCCATGAGGTCAAAGCATATATATATATATCATGTTGCTCTGAAAACGAAAGGGGTGAGGATAGTGAAGAAAAAAAAAGGGAAAGGAAAAAACAAGAAGGTTATAAATATTTATCGTACCGTCATGTTTTAGTAACATGACCACGCATATACTCATGAAAGTTATCATAGGTGTATATAAAAATACATATATGTGATATAAAAAAAATTGTCATTGAAATAGCTCTTGTAATATTATATATCAATATATGATAATAAATAAACAAAAGTAACAAAGTTTTTAGCTTCATACATAAACAGATACAATTAATCTTCATGTTTAACAGAAAAAAGGAAATTATTTGGATGACATTTCTTTGATGTTATGGAAAAATATCTCAAGACTATTTTGTTGTATTTATATTTATATTTATGATATTTGTTAAACTGAATTGTTAATGTTGTAATATTGATTTTAATTTATCAATCCTGAACTTTTAATAATATTTTTATTAAAGTTTTGAATATGGTTCAGAGTGTTCAATGATATCCAAATCATTGTAACTAAATTCGCAATAATTTACCACATATGTGTTCAGAATTAATTGACAATGTCAACATACAATGCTGAGCAACATTGAACCGAATAGCAGGTGACAAAGTCACTATATCCAAGTACTCTCTAGTGATATTATAGCTAAGCAGTAATGTGGTATAGTCGATCCCCAATTTACTAAACCTCCAGTACGGTCTCTCTTACACGGACATTCTCTTTGATGATTAGAATACCAAGGGTCTCTAATAACATTCGGCTTGGTACATCTACACACACAAAGCACTTGCACATATGTGAATATATGTTTCTCTCACTCACTTCACACATACACACATATACATGCATCAATGCGTTATGGATTTACCTGATGTGATTCAAAGCACCGCAGTCTATATAATATATCAAACTGCCATTAGAACATACTGGAGATGATGATGTATATAATATGATGTATGTAGTATGCACAGTAAGCCACTACTTACACTAATTACGTTCTTGCACACAATTCATTGAATTTTTAATTAATAACATTCAATTAATATTCAATTATATTAATATTTATTAATACAAAAATAATATACAGTAATAAATCAAATTAAATCACTGGATTATCACAATTTATTTCGCTTGACTTATTGGCGAGTGAACAATAAAATTATTTCAAAGTTGGAATAGCAGTGGTTAGAGAACCACACACCGGAACAAAAGAAAATGGAGTGGTGGGAGTGAGGGTGAGGTAAAGAAGAAGAAGAAGAAGAAAAAAAACATGAGATGAAAAAAGGGAAGTGAGTAAGTGAGAGAGGGTTTAAGTCACATCCCCAAGATTGATGATTGCCACGTGAGATTATTTTTCTTTTGCGGTACCTTTCGTGGTGTATGTATGCGTATATATATATATATGTGTATACAATATATATATATATATATATGAATGCAATATATATGTGAAAGTGGAGAATGTGTTCCATCACCAATTTGACAATTTATCGCTTACTCGGCAAAACTTTGGATGTTGTAACACCCTTTCTTTTTCATGGATAAAACTCGTTTGTGCACGCCTTGCCACCGACTTATTATGATATATCCACTTATATATTATTTCGCTTTTAGTTTGGAATGTGTTGTGGGAAATTAGAGAATATTCACTGAGTTGGAATAGACACGGATAAATTATTATATATGAATGATTTTCATTTTCTTCAAAGGAGAAAATGGAGCTTGAGAGCATAGTGGATATTACAATTGTTTAGGGAGTGATACAAACAGTTGAGTGAGAAATATGATATGGATATGATTTTTTTATTATCAAAATGAAGAATATTCAAAGAGTATAATATTTATGATATGAATATTTAGAATGTTATTGTAGTATATGATAAAATACTATGAAGATAAATAATTCATCAATAAAGTTAAACGTGAATAGTTTTTCTTCATTTCCATTTCGATGGACGAATTGGTCCGTTGTTCTCGTTGACTTTTCGTTGCAATAAATTAGCGATGTTATCGGCCAGGCAAATACGTGTATTCTCAAGCAATAACATCGCGAATATGTGTTAATTCCCCAAGAATACGCGTCGCCAACCTGGCCTCAGGAGATTCGTTGAATTGATTAGTCAATCAGTTGTTCTTCGTTTGATGATTGTATTTCTCTTCGTTATTTCTTGTAATTGTTATAACAATGCTGAAAAATAATGATAATAAACAAATGAAAAAATAACAGTTGAATAATTAATCGTTTATTCATTATTATTGTGAAATGATAATAGAATACAATGTATACACATAAACTTCGATATGCAGAAAAAAAAATCAATTTTATCCAAATTTCACTCTAATATTATCCATAATTTATTATACTCCAACACTCTTCACAACAATTTACATATACACAGTAATATTAATATGAATCAGGGGAAAATTATTATCAAATATTATTCACACATAAATTACATTATTCACAGAAGTACAGGGGTGTGTTTGGATACACTCAGAATTGCAAAGGGCGGTAGTGAAATTCTCAATTATAAATATATATATATATGATCGTTTAGTTTCGGGCGATGTATATATATATATATATATATGTATATACATATGTATAATCGTGTGCGCGCGTATGAAAGCAAATATGATTACTCCAGCGCGTATACTCACCTCTCACTTCGGGGCTTCATTTCCTTCGACGCATTTACCACCCACACTATATAATAAACGCTATTTGAGTTATGTCTTTGCCCTCAAACGTAACAGAAATATAACAAATACTAACAGTAATTTTCGTCTCTATATTCGTGTTATTTTTTTTTTTCCTCACAAACATTTTAAAATTATTATTATTACCGAGTGAGTACGAAGAGGTAAAAGTACAATAAGTTGTGCCGGTATATATGAGGGTAAAATAGTAATTTAGATAGTAGGTTAAAAATACGTTTGACATTGTAATATTTACTGTACAGCACAACGAAAAAATTTTATACTATAATATTCTAAACACTTGTATGATAAAAATTATATTCTTCTAATATTCATTATTTCCATTATATAAAAAACTGTATTCACTTCGTACTTGTTACTCGACTGTTTGTATTACTCTTTAATCAACCACAAGCTTGACTGTACTCTACAATACCGCGTTCTCCGCGTGACAATTATTATAATTTTCTTCATGATAAACCCCAAATATACCCCGTGGTCCAACATCTTAATTTTATGTCCATTCTTCAACTTCAGTAATGGCCCAAAATTCCACGTCCAATGACTCGTCTATTATTTTATTTTCCTGTCGTTTTTTTTTTTTTATGCGTCACTCATTTTCTCTTCCTGTTTTCCATCCCCAAATTTCACACTCACATCAAGCACAACCCCCCACACCACGCACATACTTCCCCTCTCTTTCGCTATTACGCTTCTCGTAGTGGTTTATACGGGCTAATACCCTTCGTGCTGTGTTTGCGCCACAATATAATCGAGTGACCCCTTCCTCCTCTAACCCATCCTTTCGCCGAATGCTTCACGCCAGGGATTCACGCGTCGATGGCTCTTGATTCGCTCTCTCGCCATCTCGCGGGACTCTCGATTTGCAGCTGGCTTTAGGAATTTACCATTACTGCATTGCCACACTAAGTGTGTCCATTGTGGAATTAACATAACGCATAAGCCGTTTATACATATACAGATGGAAAAGGTGAATAGAAGAAAATAAAAAAATAAACAAATTAAATATTGAAGAAGAAGAAAATTCGTAGTAATGCTTTTATTTTTTATCATTAACAGATTTATATATATATATATATATATATATAAAATGTAAAAGCTTTTTGTGGAAGGATTAAAATTGTTTCATCGCACTTTGGTGTTCGTTTACTTATACATGTATACACAATGGGAAACATTGTAGTGAAGAAAATACGTTGGAATAGGTGGATTTTCGTGTAATTACAACTACCTTTAATTACCGAAGCCTGTAGGAAAGCTAAAGCCGGATATTCCATGTGATAGACGACTCGGGGAATTCACGCATCGATGCGTCGTCGTCGTCGTCGTCGTCGTCGGTGTCGTGACGATGAAGAGACGTAGGAGTTTTCGTTTCTATACTGTATATATCTATACACCGAAACGTTTGCAACATCTCTCATTCCCCTGGGGACTTGTGAGTTTGTTCGCGTTGCTTTGAGGATTCCCCTCACTGACATTTTACGAATCTGCTAAAGTACTTTGCTTTAACAGCAAACGCTATTGCGACTTAATTTACTATGTTTAAAAAAAAATTTGTATGTTGGAATAGTTGTTTTACGTTTATTAGTTTAGGTAGTGAAAAGGTACTTATCGTAAGTGTGAAAAAGAATTGAGTGATATTGGACAAAAGTACGGATGAACTTTAATTCTGTAGTGGAATTAATGGAGTTTTATCATCACAGAAATTCGCTCTTCGAACTCATTACCTACTGACGTAACATCTCTGCGTCACTCCTCGTCAAGAGAGTGTTCAACCATATCATTAGGATATCGAAAGAAGTATTGAACACTTTCTATTAATTCGAGTGTCTTCAGAACGTTTTATCCTTCACCTTTATCACAGGAGTCTGGCGTTAGCACGATAACTATTAGTGAAGGATGCGAATTGATGTTGCTCCGTGTAGAACTAATATTGATGTATGAGAAATATAAACAATTGTAGAGTGATGATAATAATGGTGGAGAGAGTTAGAGGAATAATTAGTCACAAGTGAAGGTAAATAATATTGTAAAAGAAAAATCATCCAATCGTTCCGGGAAACATAAACAATATACGGTTTTTAATTTTATCCATTTATAGATTGATAATATTCACACTGTCCAAGCGCACCACGTGTCACCATATAATCATAAAGGAATAGATGAAAAGATCATGTGGGGTTTGGAATCAGAACAATTAGCTAAATCTAAAGGAGATAGAGAAATATTAAAAAAAAAAATATGAGTGATTATTCGCACATATTTTTTATACACATAACGATATATCTATTGATAAAATGTGATCATAAATGATTCGGTATAGAATTACAGGTTGAAAGTAGAGTATTAGACACAAGTGTATTTTTATTATTATATAGGAGATTGTGGTATGAAGAAGAAAGTGGAAAAACCGAGATAGAATCGGACGAGTGAAGCAGAAATAGTCACGGCTGCGAACTAATAGTAGTAGTGGTAGTAGTAGTAGTCGTAGTAGTCAGGCAGTAGAGGGTCCGGGAAACTGACAGACGCACCACGTTGCCGTGCGCTGCAGTCTCTCCTTCGTCTCCGACAAATGGATTAAGAGCAAATTGCTAAACTCTGTTTAATTTGACCAAATGAATTTTGTCCCATCACCCACAGTGAGCGTGTCACTACATATATATATATACAACTGTACGCAAGGCACAAGGCTTACACACAGTCACAGAAACTTTCGAATAAAATCTTGTTTTCTCACTGCGGATACAGATCCCCGCGGCGACACAGTAGCATCCGAAATAGACTGGGCGCTGGATGTTTCGAGATTAAAAAAGAAAAAGAAGAATTTCCTTAAGTGGATTTTCGGCAAGCTCAAAATGGCTTAACTCTACTATATTACACCACGAAAAGAATAATGATAATAATGAACGCTTTTTTGTTCCTCTGCACAAAGTGAAATGATTGAAAATATAACGAAATATATGCGTCCAAACATTTATTCCTAAATATTA
Source organism: Zele albiditarsus (assembly GCA_958496275.1). Lineage (NCBI taxonomy): Eukaryota > Metazoa > Arthropoda > Insecta > Hymenoptera > Braconidae > Zele > Zele albiditarsus. Next base: position 5,806,987 of record OY292415.1, read on the forward strand.
ATATCACGATATACACAGTTAACCCAACCATTTCGGCCTCATTAGTTTTCTTGTAGACAAGAGAAATAATAATGTACATGTACACGCACACACACACTTCCGCTCACATATATTTATATACATGAATATAAACATCGTGGTCGTACGAAATCGCAAGCACCATCCGCCTGTAACAGAGCAGGCGAGCTTTAATCGTATTTAACGAACTGCTTTTATGGGTGAGGTATATAAAGAGCGAGAGCGAGCTGATACAGTGAGGGTAAAAGAGAGCAAGTGAAGCACTAAGAGCAGAGAAGAAGAGCACGAGAGCGGAACAAGTGAGATAGTGAATAAACCTGAACGACGAGAGCACGGGAGATGAAGTAAAAGCACGACGACGAACGAGGGTAGGACTCTGTTTCCAATAATGGTATAACAACGATGGGGGTTGGGAAGTCGCCCTCGGTGGTATATAGCGCAGATACGCTGGTCTCGCCTCTCGGTATTTCAAGACAATACACTACCGCCGCTGCCGTCGCCAATATACAGCCGCCCTTTACCTCTATGATCTCTCCCGAGTTCATCAATTTCGACCGAACTTCCTTTCAGCCTGCAACCGTCTCTCACTTTATACCATCTCCTCCCCACTCTGCCGTTTCCAACGGCCACTCGCGTTCGCTTCTGTCCCCACTCTTCATACAGTCCACGCGCAGTGTCGCCATCTAGCAGCGCTGTCTCGTTACCTCGAGTCATTCCACTCGGGCGGACTGCTCGCATCCATTCGTTCTCTTCTCTTCTACTATCTCTCTTCTACTGTGTCGTAACACAGAGTGAATTACATTAGGGTACGGGGGTGGGATGTAAAGGGCGAATGGTAGTGTTATCGAGTCGACTGCCAGATATTTCCTCCAGGCCAACGATGGGATGTAGCGAGAGAGACCGTGTGTTATGTGTTCTGGTTGCAACTGAATAAGGCACACTATATACGGAAAAAAGATGCTTTTTTGTTGCTTTTTTGTTCGCGACAACGCTTGTTACGTTTGAATTTATATCGCCATTGGGTAGATATCTCTTTCGATTGGATAGAATTTTGTTTGAATAATGATTTGTCTTCTATTTTTTTTCTTTTATGTTTGTGAGTTTTATTTTATTCTGAGTATTTGATAGGACAGTAAAATCAGGGATTTAGCGCTTCACGAAATCACTTTGGATCGATGGGATAACGGAGATTTTATATCTGCCAATGCTTTTTGAGATACAGTGGAGTAAATTGTGTGAGAATTTTTTATCCGAACTATTGTTCATAACAATATCGCCAATACATACAACATATAATTGAATTTTATCTGGGATTGTGGATGTTTATATGGATTGAGAACAATATTATGGATGAGGAGACTACAGTGTTCTGTCCTCTTGTGGCGAGCTTCGTAATCCCATTGATGGAATTAGTTGACGTGCTCTCTATACATCTATGTATCCATCTCCCTGCGGTTGCATTGCTCATTAACGTGGCCATTCATTTTGCGCATTTGAATAATATTATACTGCTGGTTTTCAATGATCCACTCGAAAGTTATGCAGATGCACGTGACGCCCCGTGTTGAAACACGTGAGTTGAATAACCAATCAATATAATATACATTGCAAAACACACGCGCACAACGTCCGTATCATTATGTACATTCTCCAAATTTATTTTTCGTTCGTGTCCAGTTTGTTCCCATTGTGTTCCGTTTTTTGCATTCGTCATTCTCTTTCTAATGACAATTACATCTCTGTATTTTGTCATGGAATTAACATGTTGAGAATGAACGATAAGAGATAGAGGAATTGAAGGAAAAAAAAACGAAGAAGAAGTGAATATTGCCTGAGGCTATTCGAGATTGCTACGTTACGAACATTCTCTCGTTTGAAGGCGGTGATCCCAACCAAATGGTTGGGCGAGTCCCTTTGACATGGGGCCACACATTTCTCCTGCTCGCTCACTCTGTGTATATGCTTTGCGGCTACGAAAATCAGATCTCTGACTACATCCGGCTTTCGCGCCAAGAGAGTAATGAAGGGTTTGAGACGACGGGGGAGTCAGTGAGACGGGGTTGGAGAGTTCACGGGATTGGTCGGAAGTGAGAAACCATGAACATGTTCTGTGGTATTAGTTGAATTTTGCCTCACGGCAAATCGAACGTAACGGATCAAAGTGTTGATATACGTTTTTTGTTTCATTCTCTGTCATATATGCTAATCTGTGGATCTGATTGTGATTTCGAACTTAACAGGAAAGATCAGGAGACGAAGTATCTCAAGTGGAAAGTCTGGGTTTGCAAGACCTGGCTAGTTTTATTTGTACATACTAGGTTAGACAATATTCATTTAGGATGGAGTAGAGTAATTCCGGACGACCGGTAACTTAGTACACATTGACTAGTCAGATTTGGAAGACAATTCGGTCCGGCAAGTAGTCTGTTAAGTTAAGATTCATCATCGTCTGCATTTATTCATCAACGATGAACGAATGTGAACAAATTACTTCCAACTTGTCAGGCCAGACGTTCAATTCTCTACATTCAATTATCAGGCTTTTGTTTCGACTGCGTTTAATTAATAGTGGATCTACGAATATTTTGATGGCAAATACGTTCTCGAAAATGACCTGCCTCATACATTCTAAGTAATTTATAGTACAATGAGACAGCTGTCAAAGGATCAGGTTCATTGATGCCCTCTCAACACATCAAGTAACCGCTATTAAATTAATCCATTCGAGAATATTATCAACTTGAATGTGGGATGATCGTTTTATATGTCATGAAATAAGTGATGTCAATTGGAATTCACAAGATGTTATAGATAGTATGTTCTAACTAAATGTCGTCTATACAGACAAACGGAACAGGGAAATGTACCGAATTTCATTGTCATAGAGTCACTATCAGCTAGTAGTAAAAACTAGAGATATTCATTATTTAATTTCTCTAGTAAATTTTTCTAATAAAAACATTTGTGCGAATAGATAGAAAGTGTTTAAAACAAATTGGCATGTGGATATATACCCTCGACATAATATCCACATTTGGTTGACACTGTAATAGACAACATTGGGACAATACTAAACATATACATGCTATTATATACGGGTGCTCGGTAATTTGTCAGTAAGTGGGCTATAGCTTTGTTTCCTGTTAACGCTGATCACATCGTTTGTAATATCCTGTGGCTTGCGGGCGACTATACCATAACGTCCCTCATCTGACCTCTCTCTCTCTCTCTCTCTCTCTCTCTCTCTCTCTCTCGATCACCCCCTGCTTCCATACCATCTACTTGTATACACTTGAGGTGCGAGCCACGGTCTATTGCGGCCGATTATTGATTTCTATTTAATCACGTGACTAAATAAACTGGCAACATATGTATGTATAGATATACACCATTTATATTACAATTCAAATATTCATTTTTGTTTCTTTTTCCATTGGGAATATCAAGCGAAACGAAGGGATTGTGGTGTCCAGGATAAAAAAATGACAATGAGAAAAAATTGGATTGAAAAAAAATTTATGTGAAGGCATCAAAGAGTCTTTCTGAATCATTGTATTGTGGATATGTTCCATCCCAAGCATACTATGATTAATTCCGAATGCACCACAATATTCAATAATGGCATACATCCATACTGAATACATCTGCTCGAATAATTCCCAATAATGAAGAAACTCAGTATCAGATAATAGAATGTGAATCAATATGTCATTTTTTCGGGAACTAAAATAAAGTTTTGAGATACAAAAACCCAAATGAAAATTAATTTTAAAGCTCAAGAAAAATCGTCTATCAAATCATTAACTTTTCAATTCTCAAATAGTTTTCACATTCCGATAAAAATATCATAATATAAAAAATAACTCATTAAAATAGAAACCATTGTACCCTTCTGAGTTTACCAGGTGTCCAGAAGTTTTGGAAGAACAATAATAAAACATTTTTCTCGTCACGAATATCTTGAGCTAAGTTCTGAAATAATTGTAAGTTCCACTATACCCTCAACTCCGTTTATTTTACCACTGCATTTAAATCCACAACTAACCACCCTTACATCTACCATCTGTCTTCCATAGTTTCCATAATATTCTACCATTAAAAATTCACTTTGTCCGAACAAATAGTAGCAGTGCTACTATTTCATATCAATTCTCAATTATTCCATGCTCTCCATAATATTCTTACTCTATTTATGGAACATCATTTATATTGGCACACCTGCCAGACTATTTAATATACTCAAAGAAAATGAATAAATAAAAATGTAATAAATATCACGATGAAAGAAGTTGTAGGAGCTTTGTCATATTTTTTTTATTATCTTTCTCATCATTATTATTTTTTTATTTCTATGGCGTTGTGTGAGGCAATTGGAGATGTCGAAGCGGAAAAATCAGCGCGCCCAATATGCAACAGCTAATATCGAGCATCCGAGAGAGCATTGTATGGTATCGCGTGAAAATATGAATGCTGAAGAGACGTGTAAGCAGCAATACAAGAGTATAGGGATGAAGCTGAACTAGAACGTATATTATAGTGTAGGTACGATACTATGGATATCGATAGCACAGTATGGAGGCGCAGTAGATACAGACCTATATCGTCAGACGAGCGAATGTCTGTATATTAAACGGCTACGCGTGCATGGTTCACCAGTCAAATTGAATTCGAGGCTATTGGCAGATACTCAATAAAGCTTCGACAATAGAGGGAGAGTGCGGGGCCGACGCGTATCATAGAGCAATGTCACATTCTTATATACATATATTTATATTTATATATATATATAAATATATAGTGAATGAATAAAATGAATCAATGATATGTCATTTGACGCCGCTTCACTCACTCTTAAAAATTCTTTCTCTGCTGCAATCTTTCATTCTTTGATTCTTTTTCTTTCTTATCTGTAAATTTTTCATTTTCATATTTCTACCTACAATAAAAAATTCCCTATCTTTTTTTTATCAATATATTTGTTGAATATTTTCCTACATTGAATAAATATAAAAATTATAGTATCGATTGAACTTTTATAAACATTTGATTATTGTATTACTGTCCAATACAATAACTCTGCAGATTGTCATGAAAATTGTTATGCGAGACTCTCCTATTTTATATCCTTATTTTTTTTTTGTCTGATGAGTTGGTAGTTTATCGCTTGTTTGTATTTACTTGTTTATTTAGTTATTTTCATTTTTATTATTTGGTCTGTTCAGTGAATGTCTTCTACTACTTCAATTTCGTGGAAATGTTGAACGCACCCAAGTCCTCATCAGTCTCTTTATTTTGTTCGTTGTTTCGTTTTTTTCCCGTTGCTTTTGCTCCCTCTGTTGCTTATAACCATCCCTCTTTTTTTTTCTTTTTTTTCTTCATGCTTGTGTATTGGTGTATATACGTATATAAAGAGAGAGTACATGGTTCAGAGCATTCGCGATTGTCGTTATTCTTCGCTTCACCGTCAATTTCGTCTCTACCCCTCCCATTTCTCTCTCACTCAATTCTCAATGGATCAAACGACTTATTACGCGGCTGAGTGCTGCATTGTTAGGTGGAACAACACTACTTAGACGTCTACACTGTGCGGGGGAGGTGGTTGCGATTATAGGGGGCGACACGCAAACGAACGTGAAATGAATATATATAGAGAAAGAGTGTGTCTGTGTGTATACGAGAATTTTTTTTTATTCCTTCCACTTTTATTTTTGATTGTGGTGATGAATTTAAAAAGAATAAACAATTGGGAGGTACTTACTCATTTGAATTATTGAGAAGTGAACTCGACTCCAAATAGCATCTGAAAATTGAAAGCAAAAATGGAGTATTAATTTATTTTTTTTTTCAGTTTTATTAATTAACGATGAAATTAGTTTGTCGAAAGCAGAAGTGTACCGAATGAAGTTGTTGTGTAAATGATTTATTAATGCGAAAAAAAAAATTGATAAGTGTATTTGTATATTGCTTGTTGTAAATATAAATAAAAATAGGGAAAAGAGTTATTAGAAATATTTGAGAGAAGTCTAAAAAATCCAGTGAATCTATCATTGTCCCAATTTATCCAACTCGACATTATATCTAGCTTGAAATTAATAATTATTCAAGATTAATCACACACCGTTCCACCCTTTATTAAAAAAAAAAACTCCCACACGGTAATGACAAAAAATTGAATGATACTTTCTATTAATTAATAATCTAACAAGTAAAATTGTCGAATAAATGTGATCGTGTTCTTTTTTTTTCACTGCCCAAATTTTTTCACAGTGTCTCCAACCATACACCATTTAAATGAAAAATCATCAACTGAAGACAATTCAATTCCAAATACGAGAAACTTCAACTGATTCAATTTACCACCAATCCCAAATTATCCACTTTCACTCACCACAATATATTCCAAATGTATAAAAAATTTTCAAAAAAAAAAAAAATAAAAAATATGTAGAAAACCATTATACACCCGTGCGCTTGAGGTATGCTTTTCGTAAAGTTTCCCAATTGCCGGCAATGAATTCTGAGGGTAATCTTTTAAAGGCGCTACGGTACCCCACCAGCACAAGCAGAAGCCAGTGGTGCTGGTGGTCTCGTCAGAGCGTTTAGGTTCCTCACAAATTTGCATAACAAAATGCACAATTAATAAAGTTCTACCCAGTGGGTTCACACACACACATATATATATATACATATGAAGTTAATGTATACATATATAGAGAGGGTGATGCTGAGGAAGAGGGATGACCAACAAAAGAGCATTTTCGTCCTTTCAACGTATATATTTTGCCATTCCATTTTCTGTTGTAACCCCTTGCATACAGCTCTCCCTCTACCTTTTCTCTATTTCACTCTCTCCCCCTCTCACACTCTCTATATTTCTCTTTCCTTCTTACCCTGACTCGTTCTCCCTCGCTTTCACGTTGGGTTACGACCTCCAGGGCTAAATAAGTCAGACTTTGTAAGGAATCTGCGCGCACGGCGAAAACTTTGCAATCTCTGGCCGCACGGCCCCTACTATACTACTATATATATATATATATGCTGGGGAAATTGGAGGAAGTGAGATAGAACTGGCGTACTTTTAATATTTCAGTGGATTCGTTGAGCACGCGTGGCCGTATCTTCAACGTTGAGTGAGAAACTCTGCGACTCTCGTCCGAGGAGGCCCCCTCGAGGCACAAATTTAGATGAACAGAAGAAAAGAAAAATTGTGTGTGTGTGTATTTGTGGGAAGTATAAACGATAAATAAAATTGTATGAAAAAGTAGATGGAGATGTGTTGAAAATTTTCAATTAACCCTTTTGTTTGGTTTTAGTTATGCAATGATGTTCCTTTTTTAAGGTTTCAGTTGAATGAAATTGAAATGGTGAATTGAATAATTGAAGGAATGTTTTGATGGTTCAATTAATGGCTTTGTTCAAATGTTTGAGAATGATAGACATAAATGCTGCGGGGTGAATTTAATTTGCTATTGATGTTGGTGAATGTTGTATGGTTGTTGATTTTAATATGTTGAAACGATGAGTCGATGACGTGATGTAAATTGTTGCGAAAATGTTTTTGGAGAGTTTTGATATTTGGTGAGGGGTATGACGTGCTTTGGGACAGGTTAGTTTGTTGAGAGGGTGAAATTTCTGTTGGGATGGTTTTGTTTCGTGATGATTATAAAAGTTGGATAATAATTGTGTACATTTGTTTCTGCACCATAGATTACTGATGTCATATTAAACTAATTAAACATTGATTTTATATTTCAACAACAACATTAACAACAATAAATAAAATAAATTCATTCTTCCAAATACACACATCATTCATTGAAATAATAATTTATTAATGTATAAATAAAGAAGTTTATAAATAAATATAAACTGATATTTGCAATTTGTCAAAGTGTTCTTGTGATTTATAAACCACTGTTAATTTACGCGCATTATTTATCAAACGTATGTAAATATGTCTGAGTGAATGCGATAGTGACATACGAGTAAATTTAATGGTAAAACACTGTGGATGAAAATACAGTATTATATATAGACGAAAGGGATGACGACATAACCAATAGAAGCGCCTTGAAGTGAAGAGCGTGTGCCACCTGGGCAAAAAGCCATACCCAAGTAAACACATCTCTTCTATATATACCATCAAGAAATAGGAAGACCAAACCAAACCATTCTCCCTTTTGCTGTTTAATATTTCAGGCTGCCTCAAGCTAACTTCATGCATACTTATACCTTGGTGCGTGACTTGTCGTCATAGTCGTCTTCCATCATATATACCAAAGATATGTCTACTGTAGATACTGAAGATGTCGTCGAGATTTTACTACGACTTATGTAAATATTTATATGACAAAAATTAAATAAAACATTTTTTATTTTCTACTTTTTCATATTTTTCTTTCCACGTTCATTTTTTCTTTTTTTTTTCATTTCTGTTTCATACTAAACAAATTATTTATTCACTTAGTTTCACGTTAATGTAATGATGACATTTGTGGTGGAGTCGAGCATGAAATGAAATTGGAAGAGGAGGAAAAGAAAAAAAAAATAAATAAATTGGGGTGGTGGCAAAAGAAAAAAAAAATACGATGAGAAATGTTATGGTTGAATGAGAGATATCAACCAACAATGTGGCAAAGATGTTTGATGATGTCGATCGATCACTCACAACTGTCAGAACATTGGGTGGTGTATTGCACCCTTCACAATGTATGTTCACACGCGTTGAGCTTTATCACTAGATATATGTACAGATATATATATATGGGTATATAGATGGGTAGAGTGAAGCAGGATAATTTGAATTGGTTGGTTTATTTGTCCACTTGGAGTATTTATATTTAAGCGAACAATTTTTTTTGCACTTCGAATTCAAACTTATCAAACAAAAATCACTGCAGATTTATGTATGGAAAATTAATGTACTTCTGACTGTGTTAAAAATTACTACAACGTTTCAAGATAAAAAATAACACACTACAATTCACAGTGTGTTGGGAAATTATATATTAAAAAAGGGTAAATTAGAGACTACTGGGGGTGAAAGTTGGTGGTGTTATGTGAGATATTTATAAAATTATGTTAGAAAATTATTTACAATTTTTTACGACTATTTAGCTAGATAAATGTTTTTTACTAATGCATGAGACATTTATTTCTAATAAAGTAGAAACTGTCGCATCATGTCAGACTGGACGAAAATTGAAATGAATGAAGACGTATACGTAAAGAAAAAAAATACTGCAATGTTATAATAGGGAAAAGTTAATTTTCAAAAGAAGATGAAGGTGGGGGGGGGGGGGGGAATTATTACAGAATTTTTATCAATTTAAAATATGGGGAGACAGTGAAAATAATAATGAATAAAAAATTGCTGTCGTCAGAGGCAGGTGCTCGCTTTTCTCTGTAAAACATTCCATTCTTTCAAGCACAAACTAAAATATATCTATATTTATATTGTTTGTGTGTATAGAACGTGCCGCATGGTAGGTATATTTTTTCGAATAAAAGACTGCATTATTTAACGTTGCCGCCACTTCATGCGACATATAGGGGGAAGAAGGAGTGGCATAAGCAATTCTGATGGGGATTGTGGAATTGAGCAATTTTTCTACGTTTTGTTTACACACGAAGCCATGAAACAATTCTTCATGTTGCTGTGTATATATTGTTCTCATTCCATTTCATTATACACGTAATTTAAATTGTTAATGACAATATCAAACATCACTGTCTTTAATTTAACTTATCAACTATTATATGTAACTTGTATGTTTGGAAACATTAATTTTTTTTCGGTTTCAATTAATATTCAAATGAATTATTATTTGGAGTAAATTATGATGAATAGTTCACTGGAATTTTGAGATGCAAAATAAATATTTGTTGGACAATAACGTGTGGATAAATAATATACCTGGGGAATTATTTAAAAAATTTTTTAGTGCTTTACTGAAGTGAAAATATTTATGATAAATTAATGTGATGATTTCGTGTTCGTTATTTCATTTGATACTGTTATCAAGAATTCTTTATTCAATATTAATTATTTGGTAGCATTAGGATATTTTATATGAGTAAATAACTAATTTGTAAATGAAAATGATTAATGATATTAATGAAGGACACTTGAACAAAGATTACTATTGCAAAATATAACGAAGAGGAAAGTTAACAATAATATAACAATGTACAAGTGAATTTGAGAAAAGAAATCTTCAACACAAATAACCTACAACTAATATTGAGATTATAAAAATATTAAAATAACAAATAAAATGAATAATAATAATGATTGATTCAATTGAATTCAAATCACATAACACTATGGAAGAATTTTTAAATTAACGATAATTACCCAAAAGTATTTTGCTTTTACATATATAAATATTGAACAATTTTTTTTCCTACTCTGTCATCGAAAAAATATTAACAACAACTATTTCTAAAAATTGTAAATAAAAATGTAGAATTTACGTAGGATACACCCTCACTCACAAACTACCATTTTAGTCTTTCATGACAGCAATAAAGTATCAGAATAAGGATCGTCGTGACGTATCCAAGTAGTGATAAAGAGTCCATTTTATCTTCATCATTTCACTACTAATTTAATCATTCATCCGTTTATCTATTTATATTTTATTCTGCAGTATTTGAAAACCAACTACTAAATATAATACACAAATTGAAGCAAACAAGTGGCTAAATAAATATCAAAACCTTGCTAATAAAAAATTTATAATTATATAACTCCATTAAAAATATCATAAATTAAATTTTAATACCACTCCAATACATCTCAACAATATCGTTTAACACATTAATTATTACCAATATATTACCAATGAATTTAAATAATAATATCCAAGTTTATCTTTGATTTACTAATTCAATTTCGACACATTCAAATAAACTATCAACGATAAATTATTAACAATACAAATAACAACAAAAAAACAATTTCTTAAATATTAATGTCACATTTTTTCTTCTCATACATGTCACAGCACTGTGAAAATTCCAAACTTTTTTTCTGTATTATACCACCATCGCTTTACCCCAGATGTTTTTCGATATGGTTCATTGAAAAATACATAACCACTGTATTTATATATATATATATATATATACCCGCAAAAGTTTGTCTTGAACAAAAGAAAACTTGGCCATTTTCACACTCTTTTGAGATGATATAAAATGAAAAAAAAAAAAAACAAACAAAACAAAAAAACATTCGCATCACAATAAAAGGTATCAAATGAAAATTTTTTACATTTTTTAATATATACAAAACTTTACGCAATGTCTTTTTTTTCTTCCGCTTTTGTTGACTTTGTTAGGTTTGTTTTTTTCTTTTTTATTCTTCTTCAACCCAAGACCGTCTTTTCCACTCTCTAATCTACATAAATCGTTGGCCACGGGATAGCGCGCGAGCTACTTTGCTAACTACCCTATCCTGAATTTGTGTTGGTGATGTTGGTGATGGTAGTGGTTGGAGATGTGGGTGTTTGGAGGTTTGTGTTGTGCGCGCACATCAGGCAGAGGCTTTTCAGCAAGCAGCCGAGATCTTTATTATAGCAATAAAGCCCAACGCTTGCGGTTAGGTTGTAGCCAAGGCGCTCGAGTTACAAATGACTGTACTGGATTGCGGTTGGTTATAGCTGAAAACTATTGCTGCATATGCTCCACCTGCACCTCCCTCCGCTTTTGCCATCATACACAAAACCAACCCCTGTTTTGTTACACTACTACTACTACTACTATTACTATTACTATCTATAACCTTTTCTGGTTTGCTCACACTTTCTCTCTCTTTATATCCACTGACGTTTATATAAAGTCGATGAAATAAGAGATACCGTAAATTCTCGTAACTTTTTGCACCGTCCGAACATTTGTGAAATAATTGTTATTAAATATCAGTTGTTATGTGAAGAATTATGGTATTGTATTTTATGTATAGAGTTAGAAATAGTATCTGTGATTTATTAATAATATTATAATAATTATTATTATGTTAGATTAACTTTTTTTAAATTTTTATTGCTGTAGTTATTTATTTGTTTTTTATTGTGGAGAATGAACAAATTGAGAATTGGATTTTGTGAATAGTGTTTTAATGTTTTTAATGGGAATTGAGAATGGATAATTAAATGAAGTTAAGGGGTGAGTTGGATGTGATGGATGATAGCCAATTGTATGGAGAGAAAAATGGGGATGGAATTATTTTTGTATTCAAAGTTATACACTGTAATAATTTTATTTAGTGGTGGTTTTGTTTTTTTTTTTCCTTTGATTTTGAATTAGAATTCTGAAATTTATGTTCACGATTAATATATTATTAATTTAAGTATTCTGTTATCATAATTGATTGTTTATAAAATATTAAATTGATCTATGAATGTTTTATAATGCGAAATAGACCAAAAGAAACTAATATTATAATACGACAATTTTTGTCCATGACAAAATTGTATTAATCAAGAATACTAAAATTAATTATACAAAAAATAATCCACAAACTGTGACAAAAAATTAGTGACTTTCACAGAAAATAAAAATCGAGAAATAAAATTCAAGATAAAATTTTTTTTATCATTGTTAATCTTGTGCATACATGTATTGTGTATCACTAAACATTATCACACATACATCATGACAATAATACAATCAAACGCAAATATAAACACCCCTCACAGTGCGCGTGAATATAATTTGTGAATTTTGCCACGCATTTCTATTCGTAAATTTGCGTTTTGCCCAGTGGCTGGTTGCTAATTGGTAGGATAATCGTTCAGTAGCTCTCGCTTCATTTGGTGGTCGGTGGCTCACTGAACATTCGCACGGCTCGCGTCGCATAATTTATAACGGCACATACACTTCACATAAACAATAAACACACCCACACACATACAAACACACAACGGTAAATACACAAATATAAAATATATACAAACACATCAGCCACTATACATAAGGACAAACACGCATTTAATGAAGCTACCGCGGAATTTTGAGGCATGCCAAATTGGAAGGTACTATTTGTATGAATATATATCTATATGTATATGGGTGTCGTGTTGCGGAATGAAGAGCCAGAAAGGGGTTCGACAGAAATATATATAGAGAATGAGTGAAGTGCGAGGTCACGTGTGCAAATGCTGTTCTGATGCTGTATGGCGTCATGTCCCATAGCAAAATTCGTGTGTTGAATATTAATTGTGCTATTATCACTTGTACACTCAAGCAACACGTGTTTTTATTTCACGTATATTTATTTTCATTATTTATATACATTATTTATATTCAATATATATATTTCTATATAAATATATATATATTTTATTTTTATTTATTTTTCTATCACGTTTAATTATTTTATTTTATTATAACAGTGAATAAAATGATGCAACAATTTTTCATTTCATTTGCTTCATGTATTTTGTGTATTCATATACAGATTATATTAGGTATACACATGAATATCCAACATCAAATAACACAGATGATGTTCTCTGACAATAGTGTATACAGTGAGTATGTGTATGTGTGTGTATATAGATCGTTGGTTGAAAAGGAGAGAGAAAAAAAAATAATGAACATTGGAAAAAACGGAGAAATGAAAGAAACAAAAAACAAAAATGAAAAATACTGTCCGCGAATGAATTTCCACACCGATAGAGTTAACTTCACTAAAACAATATTGGAAAATATTTGATTGGCCCGTGACACATGTGCGTTCCAATCCGATCGTATTGCTTGCTGTTTTTTTTTTTTTTTTTTAATATTTTTTTTGTTCATTATTCTTGTTCATTTTTTTTTTTTTTATCTTTTCTCACTCAAGCTTGCACGTGCATTGATGCGTTTGTATACGATAGATGAAATATCTGCACGATTTGTTTTATGAGAATTGATGAAAACATTTTTTTGTTTGTTTGTTTGTTTGTTGTTTGGTAGTGTGTTGGTGTATTTGAAGGTATATATTCAGGAAGAGAATCATTTATATGATTGGTTATGAATCTGATTTGATGGTGATTTTGATTTGGGAGATTGAATGAAAAATGATTTTAGATTGTTGGAAAAAATTTGAGATTTGATAAATGTGAGGAAATTATTTGTTCTATCCTAATTATTTGTTGTATCATCCAACAATTCTTTATCCATTTATATTTTTTGTTATTCTTCAGTATGTTATTTACCAAAGAAAAATCAACGTGAGAGCGAAAGGTTCAAAATAAATCAACAAATTGTGCACAGGGAAATATTGATAACCTATACATCGACCCATGTTCTCAACCCACCTTCAGCCCCACATCCACACACACACACATACACACCCCTTATAAATATATATGTGAAAGAACGAATGGGAAGTTATGTCTGCAAGAAGATATTGCATAAAAGTATCTATTGATTTGAAATACGATGCAGCAGAAATATAGAGAAACGAGGGAAAAGAATGATGAGAAATAGAAGAGTCAAACGTGGTCGGGTCAAAGAAGAGAAGAGAGTGAAAAAAAAAAAAAAATATGAAATAATACAAGACGTCACGACGATGACGAACGATGAATAACTGGGAGAGAGAAAGAGAGAGAGAGAGAGAGTGAGTGTAATAAAGCTCAACTAGAACGAGGCACGCACAGAAAAAAAAAAAATGTAAGGACTATGGTGAAAGAGGGACATCTTTATACATTTATATACTCGATAACGGTCTTTGATTTTCAACGTGTCGACAGAACACGTTGATACATGCTTTCACGACTGTAGAAAATATGAGAAATAAATAATGAAAAAAAAAAAAAAAAACAGAAGAAAAGAAAAAAAAGAAAGTATGTAATAATATATATGAGCAAAAGAAAGAAAGAAGGAAGCTTGCGAATTCTTTTTGAATATACATCGCAAGCTCAATGCGTTTTTCAATACTCCGAGCGTGTCTTTCTTTTTCTATCGATGTATATATATATATATATATATATGTGTATACAGTTTTTGCTTCGTCGTGTTTCCCCCTCTCTCAGTCTCAATTCTCATTTCACTACTCATCTTTCATCCTGACGTTATTTCTTATTGCAAGCTCGAATTGACGATGCTTGGATTTCACTCGTTTCACGAAGGGTAAGAGGGATGGATGGAGGGGGCGAGCGAAAATCCTAGTGCCATGTTATTAGCTTTAGCGAACAATGACGAGATATATTTGTCTTTTTTTTTTCTTTATTGCAAAGCTTCGATTGTAAAAATGAGAAGAAAAATGTAGAAATAAATCAAATCAAATTGGATGAATATTGGTGATATTGCTGAGTATTTCATAAAGAGATTGGAATTGTTGGGTTTGAGGTGGAATCTTTATGAACAATGAAATGAAGAATGACATCTTCATAAGAAAAATGTTGATTGATGAAAATTATGTTTTTGAATAATAACGTGTAGAAGTTCATACTAATATGTTGAAAATTATTTGTTGTTACAATTTCTCTATATTATTTCTCCGTTAAGGATAGAAGAAATAATTCTTTCATGGTGATATTATATTTTTCAGAGAAGTAATACATTAACAAACACGATATAACTTTAACTAAATGAATAATTACTCATTTATTTTAATTAATTCGCAATAATTTTTCCTCATACTGTCAGCCACTGTTACTATAAATTAATAACTTCCACATAGAATATACGTATTAAATTAGAAAAATTTAATTTGAATTTTTAATTTTACGACAATTATTTCTAGACATAGTGATCAAGTGATTTAACTCAATTCTTTTTTCTTATATACCAGAATAAAAGTGTTCAAATTCCCATCACATGTGTATATAGAATATATGTATATACCTATCTACATATAAACAGCACTATATGACAGTTTGTGCTTTCGTCCACTACACTTTGGTTAGCTAGATGGCGCTCCCCACGTTAATTGCTCGGTAATTGTATTTGCTAATTGAAATTACGACATTTTCCGCTCACTCTGTATCTATTATATGTGTATATGCGCACAGAATTTTGTGTCGTGTACACGCAACGAAGAAGTTTCCCATGGGACGTATTTCAACGTGGTTTATATATATAATGAGAAAGAGGGACGAAGCGTGAAAGAGAGTAGAGAACAGGGCGAGAGACTCAGGGGAATCACCAAATCAATTTTATTTATTTATTTATTTCTATATACTGAATTTGATGCATATCCCATGAATATATCAAATCTGTGTTTGGATTACGACATGCTTGTATTGTGTCCACTGATTGGTATAGAATAAATTATTCCACTGATGTAGATGTGTTGTTGTGTAGTGGTTAAGAATTTGAGGTTATGTTTTATAACGCGGATTTGTGTTGCGGTTACAAAAAATTGAAACCATTTCTTTTCTATTTTATTATCTTTTTAATTTATCGATAAATTGATGGAATTCAATATTTTAATTTTCTTCGTTGATTGATAAAGAGTTTGTTTAAAAATAATAAAATTCATGACTTGATTTTTCGTTAGAAATGTTAATAATTCAGTTGGGAATTTTACAAAATACAAATTTATATAATTTTATAATTAGAGAATTCATATCAATTTTTGATAATATTCAATTGCAATTACAATTTCCTTTATGTATACTTTCTAGTATAAATTTATTGATAATTAATTCTCACACCAAAAAATACCTAAAAGGTTTCAATCCCCTCTCTTTAAAAACATTGAAGAATAAAATTAATTTTCAATTTCCAATATTTCCTCTACATCATTATTTGAATTAATAATTTTCATTTTTTTTCTTATTTCCTCTCGTATGTAAATAATGAAAGGGATTCCGATGAATAGTGCACGAGTAATTGAATTATTAATTGAAATACAGGAAAATGGTAGCTCAATGAACAGTGAAATGGTATGGTATATAAGACGGCGGTACTTTCTTTCACAGACTTCGCATCGAATTTTAGTAACGAGAGGGAACAAGTGATAGTGAGATGGAAGAGAAAGATAAGTGCCGACATATTTTCCAATGTGCATATTTCTTTATATATATATATATATATATATATAAATTTGTGGAAGATTTTTTAATTTGGCGAATTCTTAATTATTTCCGGAATAGAGAATTGAAGAGAGAAGACTAGTTGCTGTGTAATGCCTTCTGGCGTCTTGTCTGCTACTGACGAGAGAGAAAGATATTTGAGGGTAAAAATGTCTGCTTGGTATACATATTGCTTTGCCTTGCGCGATCCTCGCTCTATTTTCCTCAAGACAATTCGCTGCACGCCTGTAATTGGAAAAAGGTTCAATTTTCTCTTGTCTTCTTTTCTTCAACATTCATTTCATATTCCAAAGATGAAATACGATGATATGGTGAAAAAAAAAATTGGAAGAAAGGGGAGAAAATAAAACATAAGTGATGAGATAAAATAAATAAATAAATAATATAATATTTCTAGTACAACAGCAGACGTTGCTGAGTGTACTAAATATAAATAGTAATCTCAATTAATTAGGGACATTATCAGAATTATAAAAAAATCAATAATCAAATTAAATATTCTATTCATAATAATCATTTGTAAAATTGGATTTTAATTACTCCCAGCTCGTAACCACTTCTTCATATAAACTTCAAAATAAATAATGATGTTTTTAACAGAAATACAAATAAACACAAAGAAAAATAAAAGAGAAATATATAAATATAAATAATTTAATGGATTATCAAACAGCAATTTTGTTAATAGCTGAATCGAGATATTTTATGGTGATACTGTAGAAAACAATAATTCACTTTTATATACATACAGGTATATATATTTACATAGAAGTATATATGCACACACCATGTTAAATATCGCCTCGCTATTTCCCAACCCTCTTTTTACATTAAGCCCAGGATAAGTAATTATCGGCTGAGCATTGAACCGAGAGCGTTCTGGTCATCCAGGCAGAGACCACTCCCTCTTGGGATGTCCCAGTGCGTGTCACCACATTAAAACCACTCACACAACGAAATCCATTCGCTTATGAGTATCCTTCTTATCAAAGTTCAAACGGTTAACAATATATATGTATAGATATATATTTAATATATATAAATTTATCAATAATATAATACTGTCGTCAATGTTCTCATCACATGTTTAATGAAATCGATATATCCCTTTATATAATGATGACATTTTTAATTAATTTTCATTTTATTTCAATTCTTAGTTCTAGTGAAAAATATTTTTGATAGAATAAAATATATGTGATGATCAGTGTTGAACTATTTATTTTTGTTTAAGCCAATCGCTTTTAACAAATTCATTTTCCAAATATTCGTTTATCCAACTAAAAATATTTTTACTGAAATTAAAACGTATAATGTCAAATCAAGAGCTCATTTATTCCATCAAATACTGATCGTGTATAAATTCAAAAATACTATTATATCATGATTAATTTTATTCTTAGATACGAGAATAATATTAATAAATTTTTATAATATATTTTACTCGTCCTTAAAATTTTTTTTTTCTCAGTACAAATATTTTGGATAGAAAAAAAAGTCACAGCACGAGTCCAACTATCTTTTTCATCTCACATGTATGCAGATATATATATATACTTTCCCAATTCCAAAAGGGATTTGGAATATTCTCATGTACGTGTCTACCAGTTTAATGTTCTCGCCTCAATTCCATGTCGTGTGGAATTCGAAATGTCTTGGGATGGAAATCGAGTGAGAGAAAGGGACAGAACTAAATTCCAAATGCATTGCCACTAACCGCCATACAACAGAGCAGTATATGTATGTGTGTATGTATATCGTTGGAGCAATAATGGATCTACACTTTGTCGTATAGTAAGCAGATTTTTCTTTATTTTTTCTCCAAATTCCATTTTATTTTCTATTCCATTTTCCCCCATTTGCCCCATTCATTTATTTATTACATTTCCACACTTCATTTTTTATGTTGCATAAAATTATTTCACACATTTTCCTTTTACATATAAAAAAATGAATGAACAATAACAATATTACCGTTCGACACCAATGACTTGTTTTTTTCTTTTCATTTTATTTTTATTCTCCATTTCACAAAGTCGTTTTTTATCCCTTTTATTATTTCATTCCATTGCCATTTGTTCTCTTTCACTTCTTCTCCTTCTTCTTCATCATCATTTCTTTCTTTTTTTCTTCCTTTCTTCTCTTCACAATCTTTAACCACTCAAACTTGGTCTTTTCAAACACGAAGGGTTTGGTAAGACTTTTGCAAACCATCATCCAATGTATAACTGCATCCAACCTCGTCATACAACCAACCAACCAACCCCCAAGAGCATTGCAATGAAAATTATGAAAGTATTTTCCTAACCGACTGAGCAAAGCTCCCAAAGACATTCCACGACAAATGAAGTAAAATAAATGTAATGTAAAAGCTTCGCTTGAGAGTTTTGTCAGAATATTTTTATATTTTTTTTTTTATATTCCCCCACCCCTATTTTCTTTTCTTTTTTTTTTTTCATTTTATTTGACTCCATCGCCATTCCACTTCCTCTTTAACGTTCACGCATTTCTTGTAAATATACACTGCCTCTGGCATGAGAATCTCTGTATATACCTTCACCACTGTAGAGGCCTGAGTGAAAAGAAAAAAATAACAACAGGAAAAAACAAATACAAGAAACTCTTTCTCAACCTTGTGTCTCATGGTCTTTCTACCAACTTTGACGTTGCCTATGGCATCTTCTCGATTTCACTTATACGTCCACCCCAGTTAATATGTATACATATATTTCTTTTCCACAACTTCATATATATATATTTCAATATACTCTTACACGACCCATCAAAGAGTCAGATATACCCAGAGAGAAAAATAAGAAAAAAAATTATATGTATATAACGAGACCAAGATAAACTGGTGTTTTTTTTTCGACCCTTTCTTTCAACAACTGATTCCTCAGTCTCTTTACCTCTTCATTTTATTTTTAGATATAATCGTCTTAGTGATTGTGTAGTATATTACAAAAAGCCAAGAACTTTTCCAAGCTGATTTTCCGCATGTGCTCTGTGCTTTTTTTTTTATTACCCAATTTTTTTCTTTTTTTTCACCCTTTTTGCTTTGTCTTTTCTTCATCATCGAGATGGCAATAAAAAACATTTTAAAATGAATTTGTTGTAAAAAGTGTGCTCGACATGTGTATGAGCAATTTTGTTTATTTTTTGTCCTTTTTTCGCTCTGTTTTCTCGTTCAGTTTCATATTCAGAGTTGTAAAAAAAAGAAAAAAAAAATAGGAAGAAAATGACGAGCATAAACTTGCAGATAAACGTTCGGAATGAGATTTGGTTTTACGAGATTTTTTTTTTTATAGTTGGTGAAGAAAAAGGAGAAAGGAACAATTGTGGAGCGAAATCAAAACTACCCACTTGACAAATGTTTTAGTGTTTGTACGTGTATGAGCATGTATTTATTCGTACTACTGCTACTATTTGTGTCATGTGATCAAGTACTCAAATGTATGTATCTCTTCGTTCTCTTCAGGGACGATATACAACCCGGACAGGTACATCATACAATGCGTGTGTTACATAGTTATGATATTATTTATAAAGTAGTAAAATTGTATATGAAATATTTGTATAGATGTGATTCTTTTCTTTTTATTTTCATTTGAATTACTGTAATATTTTTCAGATGTCTTTTGTTATCTGTTAAAAATTATTTGACGTTGTTTTTCATTTTATTTCAATTTTTCCTTTACAATATTGTATTAGAATTAATTATTGTTGAAGATATGAAAATGCAAAAGGGAATTGAATAATTAATTATTAGTAAGGAAGAATTGTAATGTTTTGAAATAATATTTATCATTGAATTTAATCTAGAAAATATTATTATATTAAATTGTCAAAAATAAAACGTGAAAATTATATCACAAAAATATAAAAATGAAATATTTCTATTTAAATTACCATCAGCGATTTTAATCCTCACTCTATCTATTACTGATATTTTTCTCTGGATAATAAATTTGTGATTATTAACAAAAATAAATAATAAAAAATGACCAAAACAAACGCAGAAATTTTGACAGAATAGATTTATTATATTATTATTTTTCTATCACGTATTATGAATCATATTTTTCGCGTGTTTAACTATTAAAGCTCAGGATTTTCGGAGAGCTTCAGATACTTTTAGATATTCGATTCTTTTAAAGCAGCAGGGTCGCGTAAATTCTTTGGTACATTGAGGAAAAGCCTTGTGAGAGAAATATCTGCGAGAGAAGTAGGTTGAAATGGAAATAAGTATACACACTGAATGTGTGCTTTCATCGTTCTCGTCATCTCGTCATCTCTCTCTCATCTTCTTCTTCTACCTCATTTCCTTATTCGCACGCTCTCTAACTTCTCATCGCATAAGGTATAGGGTAACCGATTGTAAATACGAGGGAGGCCAAGATACGAAAAATGTGAGAAATAAGATGCCTACCAGAATTTGAGATTGTTGAGTTTGTACGAGTGTAGAAGTTTGGCAAATATAACTATAAATTTATCTTTTAGGTTTATCATTATTCAATACGTTTCGTAATCTTTACAGTAGAAAAATAATTACATTTTTTAATGGAATATTACATTCGATAAAGAAATAAAATATCCTCTGAACAAAAGTTTATTTCTGATGTGAGTATAAAATATTTTTTGAATATAAATAAAACATTGTAGCATATATTAGTCTTGTATTTTTATTAATTATTCGTTGGAGTTGTTATGGATCTCGATGAAAAGTTGATAGAACCATCAGATATTTAATCAAATCGCAAATAATTATTGATAAAAGATTTGAATTTAGAATTATGTTTTAATCTTGAATAAAAGTTTCAATGTGTATTTGAATTTGAAATATGATTTATTCTGATTTCAAGAAGACTTTGTTCTCAGAATATTGAGTCATCTGTATACAGAAGATTTATTTATTCAATTTCCAATTATAATTCTGTGTAGAATATTTTTAACACAAATTTTGATGGGACTATTGTATAAAAATTTGTGACAATATTTATGTTACTTTAAAGTCGAATGAAATTGAAATCAACCAAAATACTCTGCACATATAAATAATCTCATTGCTAAAAATGCAGTGAAATATTTTGAAATTATTTTCTAAAATTCAAAATTGTCTTTGGAATATTCAAAACATTTTCCCTTCCTCTGTTACATAAAAATTTTGTCCAAGTTATTTGATGAAGGGAAGAAAAAAGTGAATAAACAAAAATGAAATATGTGTAATTCATTTAAATTGTTAAATATAATATTGCTTGATGATTATTATCGTTGAAATGCCATTTCAACGATAATATCTCACGTAAATTTTATGACACCGCCATTTTCTTCATAAATATTCAGAACACAAGGGAACATCACAAGAAGGGAGTTTGAAAACGCACGAGACGTGTAACTCACTTTTCGTGTTGAAGACGTGCTGAGGAATTTTTGGGGAGCATAATCGCGACAAAAATTCTTCGACACTGAATTTCATATGCATATTCTCATTTCAATGAAACTGACGGGGAGAAAAAAAAATTAAATAAATAAATAAATAAATAAACTATGATAAAAGTGAAAATTAAATTACATATTTACCAGAAATTTTCCATATTAAGATTCACATGTCATGAATACATCATGAATAAAATTATGAAAGCATTCACTGGCTTATCATTCAGTAGTAATTTAACAAACTTTTCAAACATAATACTGACAACAAAAGCAATATGCGAGCAGAATAAACTGCCAGTACTAATTGCAAAAATGCTTGTGAATCCATAGCACGTTCTCATACACGTATTTTTGCATTTATTACTCTCATAATTTCATGTTATGCGTGTGTGTGTGCGTTCTTTTAATAATTTAAAAAAAATTTCTTTATTTATTATTATTATTACTATTATTGTTATTTCTGATATTTTTTTTACCCTGTTTTTATTCTTTCACATACGTTTATTCATGTGTGCATGTGTGTATAGCGTTTGTGCATGACACGACGTGTGCATAACGTCAGACAAACGAGCATTTGCTGTATACTCGCGTACCAGGACGACAGTTTTTTATACGTACAATACATACACACATTTATAAATGCATACAAATATGCATACACATATGACAATCGTAAAAACGACGGCTTGCAAGTACGTTTCGCGTGGACAGCGACAGTAATGTCGACAGCTGTGACTAAAGCCGTAAAATAAAATAAAAAACCATGTTCAAATTAGTGTAAAATTTAAATTTACGTTTTTTATATTGAATTCTTTTTGTATTTACAATTTTACAGTTTGATGGAAAACAATATTGTTGCATATTATTCATCGTTTTTAAATATCGTTAAATAGTTGTGCAATAGTTTTAACTTGTTATTTATCTGTTTCTATTTTTTTATGATATATTCGGTAAATTGTTCAAATTTATCACGTACAATATATAAAATAATATGTAATAAAAAATTTTTTTCATCACAAATCCCAATTAATTATTTTTATACAATATCACAACGACAATAACAAGAATAATTGTAAATTGCGCCACCAATGATTTATTACAAGTTAAAATTTATTCATTCCACCCTTTACCATTTAAAACTGCGAAGAGTGACACTGATAGAACCAACCACATGTGGTTTCCTTTGTCAATTAATTAAGTAACTATTTCAATAAAGTTCCAATTAAATTCCAAATTGCAATTGAAACATAATATAATACTAATTAGTTACCTGAGTAATTTTTGTGATGCATACAAGAACAAAGTCATTATTAAAATATTTCATGTTCGAGATAAGTGGAAAATCATGACCACAAAATTGTTGAATGCACACTTCTAAGAAAATAAATTAATTACATGCCTGCATGGAGCAATTTGCATTAACACGTCTATTTTCATACTCATCACTAGCATCCCTCTATAATCAAAATTTTCATTAAAATCTCCTCTAAATACAAAAAATTCAGAGTGGTCCAAATTACCAAACTCGACTAATTTTTCGACATCCAGTTCAATACTAATCAATATTTTTTCTTTAATTTCTCGAATGAATATCGAGATCTTTTCATCAACTCCTCACGCACCCCCTCTTTCTCAACATCCTCGAAAAAATTTAAGAACGCTTCATATTAATTCGCATTTGCAAAATGAATTGACTACAAAATAAGAGGCGAGGCAAATTGGTATATTTAATTCAGATGCGACTTCCAGTTCGACCGGAAGTGTCAGTACTGAGTTATTTAAATGAACTCTTAACGTGATGAAAAAGTACAGGTGTGAGTTTAGTGCTAGCTAAATTTTTTTTTCTGCATATATTGCGTTTATTAAGTTGAAAGCAGATTGGATGAGTAGACAGCAGGGGATAGTGGAGAATGTATTTGTAAGTGTGGGTGAGTGTGATATATAACAAGTTTTAACCTCTCACCCTCTGCATTCAACGTGCAATCCCTCAAGGCGAAAAGCGATAATCGCATTTCCGAATCTCAATCCCTTTTCCTTATACCCCCTCATCATGTTTCCTTCCTACATGTATGCGGATTCATTGTATATTTTGTATGTGTGTATATAGTTTCACCAACCGTATGGTACATACTCCTCTGCGGTAAACCTAACTCTATTAAACCTCTCTGAGTATGTTCCGTTGTGATGTTATATTATTATATGTATATATACAATTGATGTATGTATATATATATATATACTCGTAATATTCACATTCCAAAAATACTATTAAATTGGTTGAAATATTTTCAATTTGGTTTGTTAGAATGTTATGTTATTTCAATTTTTTTTTTTTTTATTGGAAATTACAATTGTGGAATTTTCGTGGTGGTGTTGATTGGGTTTGAATGATATGATGTGTGTAATATGGTCAAATGAAGAAGGGAATATATTTTGGTTATAAGATATCTTGTACCATTGTTTGATATAAGGATAAATATTGTTATTAATTCTTAAAGCCTTCCACCAATTTCCACCATTAAAAACCTCACCTTACCCTACCACAAAAACCACTCCAATTTCAACCATCCACATAACCCATTACAACATAACAACAAAAACAAACAACCAATTTGCTAGTATTCCAAACAAACCAATCATCCATCAACATTTGTCATCAATTTATTCGACAAACAATTGATAAAAGGTGAATAACCCATATTACCCGAACAAACAAAACACATATCCCGGACGTAATATGCGTGCAATTGGTGTACGTATATTCATAATATTTATCACTGCGGTGTGACGTGATATTGTCAAGTAATATGAAACGTTATATACAGTAAAATACACGAGACAGAATTACCGTGGAGATAGAGAAAGAGAGATGGGGCGTGACAGTACGAAATCCTTGGTGCCGAACAAAAAGCACGACTGGCAAAGCTTTGGCCCGTGAGCTTTCCTGTTTGTTCCAACACACAGTGAGATGAATAGTGACTGTAGATAGATAGATACATATACATAACTCAGTGTGGAATATGGTGGATCCACACGGATGTTGATGGAACGCGCTCATATATAAATATACATATAATGGAAAAGGCCACTATTATATTTGTAGGATGCATTGAGATAGCTATATTGTAGGGATAAAGAGGTGAGTGTGGGGGTGTATTGAAGGGGCTGAATGATTGTGGCGTGAGAATAAGGGAATATATGTATAGAAAGAGGGTTGAGTTGGGGGTTTGAGAGGAGAATGAGAGGTGAAGGAGGGCGAGAGTGGTACGCGCACGGATGGATGAAGCTGAACAGGGAATGAGTTGGGTCAATCATAATAATAATAGGTGCACGTGCGAGGGATGATAATGATAAGCGAACGTATATACCATTATTGTTAGCCAATCCGTATAGTCAAGCTCTTCCAACCTATCCCTTTTCCGCCGCTACTATCCGCATATTTTCACCCTTCACCCTTCACTTTATACCAATCAATGCATATGCATGTACGTGTATGTGTTTCAGTGCATGTGGAGATATGAATTTGCTTTTTTTTATTTTTGTTACTTTGGTTTTCATTATTTTTTCTTTTCATTTGAATTGTAAGTGAAAAGTTTCCACTTTTTGGTTTTGCTTACCAGCAGGGGTTTTTTTTTCTATTTGTTGACAGTGTTGATTTATTTGCCATAGGGATATAGTCTTTAAAGGATTGGAAGATGGATGATTGGTTGATATGAAGTGGAAGTTGCGTTGATTATTTATACGAGGTTTCAACATTGTTTCTATTTCATTACATGGAGTGTGCAAAATCAATTTTTTAAATATATTCATCATCTAAATTGCAAGAGAATCAAATTAGAAATCAATTAGCTTAACAAGTTGGAGAGTCAAGCCAGTCAACTGCAGCCCCCAAAATCACATGAAATATAAAAATTAAAAATTAAATTAATAAAAAATTGATTGCTAGAATAACGAAAATAATATAAAAACTATTCTTTCATACCATTCATCTCATAAATAATTATTGAATGTTAATAGCAACTATTAACTTCGTATAAAATAAATAAACAAATAAAAGTCATATCAGTCACTGATGAATCTCAAATAAATTATTACAAATATTTATTTGTTTATATTCCAACCAAACCATTAATAATTCTCACAAATTTTCCTCTTTTGTTAAATAATTATTATCAATCACTATTATTAACTATTATCAGATTAATTCTTGTTTATTTCAAGATAGTGAGAGTGTAGAAAATACAAAAGTGTATAAATAAAAATTGACATAGAAAAAATAATATAAAATATATAAATTGTATTATGATTGTAAATTGATAGATAATAGGATTTATTGCGTGATGAAACTTGTTTGAGAGGCATTGATGATGAAAATAGCAGCAATAGGGATAAAAATTGTATGAATGTATGTGTGTATGTATATATATATGCATTGGAATAGGGTGAATGGTGATGGTGCTACTGGCGCTACGTTGCTGTCAACCCTTGAGCAATTTTAAATGTAAATTAAAGTATTGGCCCGGTTGACTGGCGCGTCTGGGCTTGAGAGCGGCTGCGTCAATGGTTTTGAATTTGCATGTTAAGTGGCAACGACCCAATAACACCATCACACTGTCCTCTTTCACATCCCTTGTCTCGTGTCTTGAACGGAGCAACCTCGTGCAAATACTACTATATACTTGCATACATATTGTACAAGTAAAAAAAAAAATAAATAATAGAAGAATGAAGATTTAAAATATGTCGATTTCATGGCAGAATTATGTTGATCATTAATTGCTGAATTTTATTCGTGTGAATAATTTGAATAATTTGAAAAAAAAAAAGATCATTGGCAGAGTTTGAGTATGAATAAATTTTGACATCCATGAATTTTGATTATTAGTTATACAAATTTTTGTTATGAATTACCGAAAATTATTTATAGGAATAATTTCAGTAATAATTATCGAGGACTTAACATTAAATATTAACATTAATAATATATTGAATTCATAGATGAATTATTTTGATTATTAATCATTGAATTTTATTCAGGACAAAAATCTATATTTATGAGAACAACTCTTGGATAAAAAATTAACTGAATAGAGAGTAATCAAATTAACAAAATAAATATTAGAATTCAATTTCAATTAATTTAATTTACTAATTGATTCAATTCAATGCATCAATCATCAGTCATTTATAAATAATTTTATTCAACTCAATTTTTAACCAAATTCCATAATCAATAATCAAACTTTACTCATAACAAACAGTTGCAAGAAAAAAAAAATCTGAAGATTATATGAAAATACATTTGGAACAAAATTACAAATATTTTTTATTAATTTTTGTTTTAATTCAAGTGAGATTACTGGGTGAAAAACAAAAAATAATAATAAATGTGAGAATAAAAATAGCCAAGGGTGCGGAAAAGCTCGCGGTGTATATCAGTGTGTATGAGCATGCGGTCTTCCGTTACATTTGGGTTTTATCGAATATAACATGGAGTATAGAGTAGTGTGGCCACATCGTCGAAGGATTCATGTATACAGTTATATCCGCACGAAGCTAGTACGGTTATTACGCGCGTTGCCAAGCGCGGCTTATGGTATTTTTGCGTGCATCCCAACCGTATTGTCGCTTCTTTCTGTTTTTTTTTTTTTTTTTTTCATTATTCCTTTCTATTCTTTTTACATTTCTTTTTTCTTTTTATTATTTTGCCACCAAGCTAATGGACTTCGCGCGCCCATTTTCGAGCACTCTTCGTAGCATAAATGTTAATTGTCTAGCGCGTCCATTTTTAGTTTTATATACATGTCTAAAGTATTACTTTCTTTGTTCACGGTTATATATTTTCATTTGTTTTTTCCATTTAGTTTTTGATCTTAAATGGACAATTTAAACGTTTATATTTTTTCGTTTATTTTCAGTAGATTTGTTCCATTTTTTTTTTGATTTCCTCACATTTTGATTATTTTTGTAATTACTTTATTAGTACGTTGATAATTTTTCACATTGGGAAAAATTTTGTGCTTTGTATTTTTTATTTTTTTTTTTCATTTGCTTTCAATGTCCAAACACTGCATTGTTTTATTTATTTTCTCTTCCTCTGTTTCAATTTTCATTCTGCTTTTTGGAATATATAAACGCGAGCAGAATGAAATGAAAGGAAAAAAATTAACGAAACTCGTTGGATTATGTTTTGAAAATGCACAAGGGTATTGGTTTGCTTTGTATCATGTAGACAATGGACATTTTCATTGTCAATAATTTTGATATTGTGTGTATGGATTAATTAAATATCTAGGAATAGTAGAGGGTTATTTTGATGCTGTGTGAAATTTTTTTACACTGAATAAAAATGTAAAAATAATTATTATCACATGATAAAAATGTCAATCCGTGATAAAATATTATTTTTTTTTTGTATTCACATTGGGAGCAATAGAATTGTGAAATACTTTGCATATGGATTAATGAAATATTTGGAAAGATTCAAACAATGAAGTGAAGAATGATAATATTTATTATAACGAAAAATAAAAAAATGTTTATTTGTGATGTTATATTTTTTTTTTCTTTCATAGTTAAATTGAAAATAATTCGGCGAGGTACATAGGAAATTGTGTTGAAAATGGGGTAAGGTGTGTGTTTGGTGATGGTGGTTGTTGTGTAAATAGGTATTTACACAACTATTGTGTATAGTGTACTTTGAAAAACACACAACCCTGAAGATATCTCGCAGAAGAGTGTACAAGTATGGTTGGAAGGGTTTTCTTATGAAAGGCTTCATGGAGATGCTCGAAGTGCTTCTTGCCAACCATCATCAACATGAATATATATACAATTCTGACTTGAGGCAAAATTTGTTGAAGCTTGAAAACCCGAATATTAAGCACTGTTTAGATATTGTTTAACGAAGCAGAAACAATTCTAATTGATGTAAATTATTAATATTAAATACAGAGTGTATATATATTAATTCTCTGCAAATATCAATACACAACACAATCATTTTCATTGTTAACAATCTAAAACAAACATGAAGGTATTTCAATACTTCAATTTAATAGAAGTATTTTTATTTTTTCATTTGAAGTTATATGAAGAAAAATAAAAAAAAAAAAAAAGTGATCTGTGTTGCAAGTGTTTGTGAATCATTACTTTCAACTGAATCAATCAATTTACTGAACTTCAATAACCAACTTAATTTTATTCATAATCAATTAATGTGGAAAAAAGACGCAATGCAATTGTTGTAAATTATCAGCATTAAAACAATCCTAGATTCAATTAATCTCCGGAATATCAATAAACAAAACAATTATTTCCATAATGAATTAAACGAAAAAACAACAAACCACAACGATGAAAAAAATCCATATCACAATTTATGTAATTCATCAACATCAGATCAAGCACAAAATAATTTAATCCTCAAATTAATAAACGACCCAATCACTTCCATAATTAATTATTAAAAATAACCAATGGACTCAAAAAAAAAAAGGGTACAGTTACACACCAGATACAATTTCTCCAACATCCTCAAAAATGTTTAAAAATTGAAACAAAAATATGGGTGGAAAAAAAAAAGGAAATCAATGTTGCATTTGCTCTCTTCAGTGGTTCACAGACTTCTCATTTCCAGAGTTTACATTTCCTGCTTTTTCTCTACTTCCATTTCAAATATTTTTTATTTTCCATTTTCCATCGTTTCCGCATTCTCTTTTATCGTTTTTTTTTTCTTTTTCCTCTCTTCTTTTACCTTCCATTTTTTTTTCCCCATTTTTTTTTTTTTTTTTTTTTTTCATTTATTTATATATCTAAACTCCCTTCTCGCAGCGTGTCTTTTTTCTTCACTCACTCGCTCTCACTCCTTTCCTTTCACCCGTGTAGTAAACTCTTTCTCCACACTTCGTTCAATGTATATATACATACACATATAATACTGTGGACGCGTTTTATTCTACCCTTTTTGCACCCTCCATCTTTTTACCCCTTGCACATCGCGGTACCTCATTATTCATATGCTACTAAACGTTCTGGTCTCACACACCGCAAACACACAGACACACAATCACTCAACAGAAATACCTACGAAAATGTATGTCCTATCGCCGAAGGACATACTCTCTCATAAATATATCTTGAGAGGACAATTTGTTAAACATAAATGAATAATACATTCATTAAATATTTTTTGAAGATACTTATTTATAGTTAATGAGATTTTGTTTAAATATTAACAAACACATGAGTTGATATCGATAAATCTTTTTATCTGTCGTTGATATATAATTTATTAATAATTATTATTGACTGTTGTTTGTAATATGAATTGTTTAATAAATATTAATAAGTTAGTTACAAAAAGGAAAACACAAAAAAATGTGAAGCAGTAAAATTTTCCAATTAAAATCACGCAGAATTATTTCTCATCAAAAATTCTGATTTTAATGACAATCAATGTGTATCACACAGTGCAACAATTTTTTTTCCATCTTAAAATATATTTATTATGTATTTTTGTTTGATAAATTTATGAAAATAATTCATATACAAAGATTGAAAGAATGGAAAAATATATATACATATATTTGAGACGATTCGACGATGAATTTACAAGTATATACAAGAAACTTTATCGTTATTCTGTATGTCTTACTGTATACTGAAGCAGAAGATGAATATCGACATGTACGAAATATATAGACATACATAAAAATATGTATGTATGAATGTATGGATGTATCTGTTATTTCCATGAATCTTTTCGCGAAAAAATTCAGAGTTTGTCTGATCCTATGGATTTTCACGCAAAATATGGATATGTAAAAATTTTGTTTGTTTTTTTTTTTCTTATCTATAGATAGTACACATTTGAATCTATTCAGAAACTATTTTTTTTTTATTTGTTATTTATATTCGGTGGTTTTATTTTTTTTTTTATGATGTTGTTGTGAGACTAGTGATGTTCATGAATAATATTTCTACTTGTGTGGTGAATGTTTGTATGATTTATTTAAATGTTTAAATTGATGAAATATGTATTAAAAAATTTGGCGAATGTGCCAGTAGTCTAATGAAATAAAAGAATTAAATTATGAAACGTTATCTGATGGGAATATTAGAAATTGTGAATTTTAATGTGAATGAAAAAAATATTCAATGAAATTCTTGACGGATATTCATGGCCAATAATTAATTAAATATATAATAAAAAAATACAAATAATATATTTCAAAAAAAATTTATACATGTGTACAAATTGTATCGGAAATAATTTGAAGAGACAGTATAGTTGTAGGTGTATTTATGTATGTGTGTGTGTGTGTGTGTGTGGGCAACAGGCAATTTCTCGTTTAATACCCAGTTACGAATGGGACGCACAGTATTTGTGGATGGGTTGAGGGGGTTGAAACTCGACATATACGCCACGGGCAATTTCCCAACGCGTCGCATCCGTTCGGGCGATTTCGAAACAAATTTGCGCGATCCGGGTAAACCTTTATGACATTGTTATTATGTTGTACTGCTGCTCGCTTATAATGTCGTCTATAACGTAAAAGGTTCTCTCTGTATAATTCTCACAAAGAAATATTTCAATAATGAAGGAGTGAAAATATGTGGGTTTATAAAAGACAAAAATATCTACAGTAAATTATCAATGATTCTGTGAATATATTTTCATTATTCTTCAAATTGTAAAATGTTATTATTTAATGATAATTTGAAAGGAGGAAAATAATGAGTTACAAGAATTTTACGATAAACTAATTCTCAAATTAAATGAAACATAAAAAACGAATGTTTTTTAATACAATATTTCTCGAATTAATATTTAGTTTGAATAAAATTTGGATAAAGGTTAATGACAATTTAATATGAAGAATTGAAAAGAGATTAGTGACCATTTGTGTAAAAAATTCGTCGTAAAAATATGATATATTTAAAGAATCATTAATTTTTTATCAGTAATAATTTATGAAATAATATTTGTAACTGGATCAAATTTTATGAATTAATTTTCGACAAAATAACTCTGCTACCCCAAAATCAATAAATTAATTAATTACTAAACAATATTTGGAACTACAAATGACTTGGACCTAAAGTAAAGTAGTCAAATATCAAAGAAGCCAATTTTCTACGATGAAATATATAAAACGTTCGTCGTATTCTATATAAAAGTATCGGGAAAATATTCGTATACAATATCGATTGAGTCGTGGCGGTTCGAAGGAACGTATTTGAAAAAGGGGGTCGTGACTGTCCAGTGGAATGTTGGGAGAATATCCGTTAACCAGTCCCGCAAGGAATCCAACCATCGAAGAGCTTTGGAAAAGAGCTTCGGGAAAAAAGAATTACAAGAAGGGGGAAAAAAAAAAGGGGAAATGCAAGAGTGAAGAGCGACTGGGCTCTAGCAGCTTTTTGGCGTCGTCCAGGAATATGCCCAAGTATTTTGATATTAAGTCCGCCTGGGCTATCTCTACTTCTCCATAGTCCTGCTTCTCATGATGCAGAGCATGTACGAATAGATAGGAATTCAGCATTGTACTTCTATTTTTTTTCCTCCATATATATATATTTCTCTTTTAATTTTTTAGAGCGAAGAAAGAAATAAAAAATGTTTTATTATTTGACCTGTGAGTGTATGGTGGTAGTTGTTGAATGCTGTCACATACGTTGATTAAAATTCTTGGATATATGAAATAGAAAAATGGCCATGGGAAATATGTACTCATGACGAAATTATGTTTTTAATATATATTGGGAATTGAAACCTATGGGGAATACGTTCTATAATAATATTTGTTTGAGTTAATAACTGTATGAGCGAGGAAGTAAAATTAGTTTCTGCACTCTATTATTATGCAGACAGGAAATATCAAATTACTTTATGGGGTTATCCTCCCCGAAAATTTACATTTGGTTCTGATGAAGTGGTTGATACGGTTTTTTTTTTTTCGCCGCGCAAGTTCCAACACGTTTGACGCTGCCACGTCCACATGTTGCACCAAAAATGCCATAACTTCTACAATTTTATGAGTTCCAACAAAAAAATTTGGCACACACATCACTGAGAGTATATACTTGAAGATGGTGTGAAGAAAAAAAATTAATTACTTTGAAAATTTTCAATGACTCATCATTTTGTACAGACAACTCTTTTTTCTCAACTTATACGTCATTATTTTCATGTTATCGATTGCGACACTACCATTTTCACATTATGTCATTTTATTTTTCACATATCAGTAACGCTATACATCTCCAACACTTGATAAAAAATTCTCAAAGCACATACATATAGATATGTACAATGTATACGTAGCTACGTGTAGTGATGATGTGGCAGAGTCACTACATACATATTATATTTTCACATAGTATTCAGCAGTATTATAGATGAAATGCCAAAAAAGACGCCCGACGGTATTATAAGGGGAAAGAAAATAATAACAAAACAAAAAAAAGATAGAATATGGAGGGTGACAAGAGTATAACGATGTTCGGACGGAAAATAATTGGACTTCGATTTCTCGTTCCCAAGCACACAATATTTTTCCTTTTCCTTTTATTTTATGTCAATTTTTTATACACAAGTATAAAATTATGGATTTTAAAACTTTATCCGCAGTTATTTATGTATTGTTCTTTCACTTTTTCATTCATGATTATGTCAAAGGTTATATACAAATTCTTTCCCCTATTATCCATGATATTTTATTGCAAACACTTTAATTCATAATCCGCTTTTTTTTTCTCCCATAGTCCAGGTGTCGATAACTGGTGACGACAACCAATTCGAATATGAAAAAAAAAAAAATAGAAAATGAAGTGTTTGACAGTTTCACATTAACCATGACGCTTTTGTCGACAAGCCATTAAGTGCTTGGTACACATAGTAATCATCTGGATAAAATTACAAACAGTATATTAATACCTTATTAAAATTCAGATTTCACTGATGAAATTGAGGAGAAGTATTCTCTTACATTTCGTATTTGCAGTTACAAACTTGGATATTGTTACCAAACTTGTACTATGTATATTTTGTTACGTAGTAGTAACTCTTATGAGTCATTCGTAAAAGGAAAATATACATATGCATATCTATAACTGTTAGTGGCAACCGAGCCAGCAACAATATTAAAAACTAATGCTGATAAAAATCGCAAGATAGCATTTGGGAATACTATTGATATGCACAAGAATAATTTTGTGGACTTCAAGTAGCATTCGTTTCAAAAACTATTGCACAACAATAACAAACTATTGAGTACTATTAAATATTAATAATCAACTATTGAGTATCATTAACCTCTGAAACCATAGAAAATAAAATACTTTTGACAGTATTAATATTGTATAATACAAAAGCAGTACTTCAACCATGCGTCCTTCTACCTCATTCATAACTTCAGAATAACAATAGTGAACTAAAAAAATTCCCAACTATTCACAACACCTTAATTCATCCTTCCAACAATTTTTTTTTCATTGCCACGAAAATGATGAAAAATAAATAGGAAAAAAAGAAAAAGGAAGACAACCGAGTGATGGTGCTTTGAGGAGTATGTGAGTGAGTTTTTGAGAGCTGCGACAAAGTACCAACTTGAACGAGATATTAGTCTCTTGTACCCTATATACAGAGATATTCTGAAAGACATTTCAAGAGGACATGTCATAGTATAGAACGCGCACTTTGGTACATTAACTTTTATGCTGGTGCATCTTGGCGTGTATGGGTATATATATAAATGTGGCTTTTTCAGTAACGGTTTCGTTGAGATATAACGAAGGGCCACTTTGTGTCCTTCACCGGTGGACACAAAAAGCACACCAGTTGTTTGAATTGTCGGCATGTAATGCTGCCAGTTACCATCATCAGACAGACTTTTGGGTATACTTAACGAAGTGAATGTACCAGTTTCATTCTCCTATTGCACATACTCTCGCATCATTCACAATATCATATTGTACGATATATAAATTCATTTTTATAGCAAACATGAGAGAGAGAAAAAAAAAATAGGAATGAATAGTCTGACCAATTATTTTCGTAGACTTTGGAAAATGTTTCTAGATAACAGTTGTAAATAATTCTCATCAGCACAATTAATTTTTCGTAACACAATATCATAAATATGACGAATAAAAAACGCAACAATATTAATAAATTTATTGGGGATTAATTTTGTTGTCACACCGAGACACAATTATAAAAAAGTATGAGAGTAAAATTTAATCACAGAGAGAAAAAGAAATGGGTATAGGTATTCTTTTTTGACATGAGCATTTACTCACACATGAAAATATAATGATATCTTATTAGGAGAATGCATTCGATACTTTTATTTCGTATACTCTTAGTATGGAATCTATTATAAGTATATCATATATTTATAATATTATCCCTCTCTACATTGAAAACTCAACCAAGTTCCTCCTTTAGCAGATAAACTGAGGTTTGTCTGATCGAATTCTATTTTCTCGGTACTTTTATCTGTGGGCTTGATGATAAACTTTTGTAACAAATGTGCAATGATTATCTTCGTCTCCATAGTAGCAAATCTCTCGCCAATGCACTTACGTGGTCCAACACCAAATGGCATAAATGTATACGGTACAATATTTAATTTATTATCATCATTAAAACGTTCAGGATCAAATTTATCCGGATCGGAAAAATATTTTGGATCACGATGTAATGCATAAATTGGCATCCAACAAACCATATCCTTCTCGACTGTTAATTCATTGTAGCCTGGCATTGACGGTGGTAATTTAAATGATTGTACACACACACGATCAAGTATAACAGTTGGTGGATAAAGTCTCAATGTTTCATTCATAACCATCTCCATATATTTTAAATTCACAAGTTGGTCATAATTTATTTTCCCATTATTCTCCTGTACAATCTCATCAATTTCATTGCGCAATTTTTCTTGCACATCTTGATTGAATGCCAACAAGTGACTTAAAAATGTCATAAATGTTGATACAGTTTCAAAACCAGCCAAGAAAAATATAAATGCTTGACCAATTATGTCATCGATTGTAATTTCAATGCCAGCGGGATTATTTCTTGCTTGCATTAAAAGATGAATCATATCTGGTCGTAGAATATTTTTTTCATCACGTTCTCTCACAGTTTCTGTTATTAATTTATTAAAAAATTTGTCTGTATCGCGTGACAGGAATTTAATGCCCATTAATCGCATTAAACGTGGCATCACACGTGCAGCTAAAAATTTGAGCAGTGGAAATAATCCACGAAAATTAGTCGCATCTTTTCCACGTAAATAAAATTCATTGTCACGATTTTCCAATGAATTTACACTTATACCAAACGCCGTTGTAGCAATAACGTCATTTGTGTATCTAGTATATGCGTCCTTCATATTTAATGAGTTTGCCATTTCTGGATGATCAACAAGATACTGAACAAAGTCCTCTGAACACTTAGATACCAATTCAAACATGAACTTCATCTTGCTGGCAGTGAATGATGGACTCAATGTACTTCTCACTTCTCGCCAACGTTCACCACGCAATGAAAAAACATTTTTTGATATTATTGGATCCATATTTTCATCAATGAAACTCCGATGATTTGGACTTGATTCAAAATTTTTCACACACAAATCTCTTATTAAATCCGGATCTTTCATCACAATTGTTGGTGTATTAAAATCCATAATTCCAAAATATTTAGCGTCATTAAATTGTGAATAAAGATCAAGAAGAAGATCTGGAAATGTTTTTTGTCGTAAAAATACCTTTGACAGATTGCCAATTATTGGCCATGATTTTACATATGGAATTCCTCTGGAAGACCATAAAGTAATTTGTCCATGAATTTGATAAACAATACCAAGAGCAAGAATTATAAACGTTAAAATCAACATTATCAATAACTCCATTTTGTAAGTTGTCAATATTTCCGTTTATATTTTTTTATTTTAATATTTATTATTCCATGAATAGAACGAGGTAACATTCACTTTACTATATGTAGTTGCGGACTGATGTATCTAAGTGCGTCGTTAAGTTTTATAAGCTCAGAGACTACAGTGAGTCAAGGCTACTTTGCACATATTTATCGTATCTATTGCTCATGTCAAGTGCATTGTGTTAGTGGGGAGATCAAGGAAAAACTGTACATGCGGAAGAAGTGAGTTCATTGATTGATAAATGTTGCAAACAAACAAGCTAAAAAAAAATATAAAAATGAATAGAAAGAACTCTATCGCGTAGTATCTAATGTTTTTCGTTTTTGCTTCAACGATTCCAGTTATTAACAGTGAGTGCAGTGACATGTAAACATTTTTATGTCAACTATTTTATCCAACGATGCAATAACTTGGCATACATTGAAAACAGATAGAAAAAGGAAAAATTGTAAATTAATTATTCTTCATACTATTTATAAAAAATCTCCAAACTTTACTGAAGTGGAATAAATATCAACAATTAATTTGATAAATTGTTTAAATATGTAATTCAATTATATATTGTTAAAGTTTGATATTCAAGTTGGGATAATACATATTCATGTATATTTTGTTTTTTTTTTATATTAAAAATTATTAAAGTAAGTACACTCATGTATCATGGCCTTTTAGAGTGCAAATGTAATTTATCACACTGCGGTTGAAATTGCATATGCACTTTGCGAAGCCGAGTTCAAGTGACACTTCTACGCTTTTGTCCAATTATATTCATTCAGTTTCACTTGATTTTTTTTTTTTAATATAAAAATATTCACATTGAATAATAATCGCACCGTGATTATAATTATTTGGACTTTAATTTATGTATTATATTTTTATTTTTGTTTTGTTTTTCGTTAGAAATAATTACAACAGTAATTTTCTAGTTGCTTTCATACAATTATGTTGATTCAATCTGTATTTATTTATTCACACAATTATTTTCTGATAATGAAACATAAAACTCGTTGGAACTAATATTTTTAATATCATTATATATGTTTTCGTATAGATTCATTATTAATTTTCTTTCAGGATTAAATTTTTTATCATAATTACATATTTTCTGCACGTTTTTCATTCAAAATTAGTTTGAGAAACTTCTCCATACTTTGATGCAACTTTATTGATTCAATTCTAAATTCTTTCTTGTTTTTTTTTATTCATTTAAAACTCCACATAATTCCCAAAGAAAAGAATTAAAAAATCAAACCACATGTACATTCTTTAAAACATTTAAACTATGAAAATTTTACCCTAATAATATATTAATTCTCATCCTCCCACAAAAATAAAGCTGTAACAATGTTCTATCCAGATGAACATTAATTACACACGTATAACATTCTTGTTTCAGAATTATGTGATTCAAAAATAATTGTGTAACAAGTACCATAACTTACATTAAATAAATTTCATCTCTCCATCTCAACATATCATCACAAATATTCCAAAACTATTCTGATAATAAAGTTAATCATATCACTGCAAATTGTATTCATTCAACTGGAAAACAATTTCAACACACATTGAAAAAAAAAAATAGAGGAATAAAAAATAAGAATAAAAAGAAATGAGGAAATGATAAAAAAATAATAATAAATAAAACAAGAAGTAAAATTTTACAATCTGGTATCGGAACATGAATCTGAAATTGAGTGGATCAACCATCTGCGTTCCTACCTTTCCCAATACACCCTCCAATTCCCTGTTCATCCATCGAAATCACTTGTATTCGTTTATCGATTTTTTTTTTCTTTTCTTTTTTACAATCCATCTATATCCCATTTGCAGAATTACTAAATCTGCGTGAATAATAAATGTATTTAGAGCGCACGTTGAATATTTTCTCGAATATTTAGTGAGGGAAAAAATAAAAATAGAATGAAGGGAAGTGGAAAAGAAAATGGGAAAGAAAAAAAATTTGGTAAAAGATGAAGATGCAGGGGTGTAAAATATCGCAAAGGGTGAGTGAGTATAACTAAGTGAGGTTGAGTGGGGAAAATATATATAAGAAAGTAAGGATGGAAAGGCGCGAGAGTTGCCCGGTGCAAATTATAAGTTTTAATTACTCAAAGATGAGTGGATGGATTACTTTGTACTTCTTTCCCAGCTTGAGTTTCGACAAAATTCACCCCCTCAACGCACGGCATCCGACAGCTGTTATATATTACCCTTAAACCTCATAGTGCTCATACTATATACTACTCGTTATATATATTGAGTAATTTTATTATTGCACTATTCGATCACTTCGAGTAATGACATTGAATCATAGATAAAAATCGACAATTTTTTTTTTTTTTTTCATCAATTTGGTAACCAACAATATTTTTTTTCTTAATGTGTGGTTAAAAATGTTTCATTTGGAGACGGTGAATTTTCATTGTAAACTATTTAACCGAATTTTTATACGTAATACTTAAACGTAATATTTAAACATAAAAAATGTGTGTTGAAAATAATCAAATGAGATTATTTATAAAATTCGTCACGTTCTTTATATTAAAACCAAAAAAGTAAAAAAAAAAAAAACACCATATCAAATGTATATAATCTCTCTAATAAAATGAATTTATGATGAACTTTTATCCAAAATTTTGAACCATGTTCAAAGACAAAAGAAAATATTCTCCTTCAAGTTTTGTCCCCTTTCAAAAAAAAAAAAAAAAAAAAACATAAATATATACCATGTATATAAAATACCCTAAAATTGTATGGTGTCTTATTTCGTAAATGTATGCGAGAAAATTTAACAAATTAGTCTGAACCTAAGGACTCTATTAAGAATCTCGTTCGGACGTAGACTTAACGAAGGATGACATAAACTGTCCCAACAGAGAAGCACCCGTAGGGACATGTCTGTGCACATGGGAGCTTTCTAAAAGCGAGGAAGGATCTATATACATAGATATACACAGACACTTGACAACCCTACAACGAGAGAGAGAGGAAGAAAATAAATTATAGACGGTAGCCAGAGACAAAATGGCCAACTCAAACTAGGGGACTTCGAAAATGAAAATCTAAGTAAAAAAAAAAAAAACAAAGAATACAAAAAACAAACTTGACGTATAAACAAATAGAATGAACCTAAAATGATAAAGCACACACATCGTCGCAATACATACTAAAATAGTATGATTCAATATTCATGAAAAAAAAAAAAAAATCACGTGAATTGTTTGCACATATTAAAGTACCTTGATCCATCTCACAAAAGAGTAATATCAAGATAGCATCATTTTACATGGATAAATAATGTGAAAATTTACTGTGACATGAGAATTGATGGTGTTTTTTATTTGATAGAGATTGTCTTTTTTTTTTTCAGCAATAGCACCAGGTTACTGTAAGCCACCAAGTGAATAGAATCCAGGTACATATACGTTGAAGCCGATTTGAAGTGAATCAAAGCCTCGTCACAGGATTTATGATCGTTTTCTAAAGACAGATATGGTATAGAGAGAATGAGAAGTGGAAGAGTAAGGATTATCGTGAAGGGGCGCAACATTTTATTCGAAAAATTGTTGGACTTCATTTTTATCGAGGGATGATTTAGTGAGCGCGAAATGTGTATGATATAGATGTATATCAATTGAAAAAAGGAAGGGAAAAAAAAGAGGAATGAAGAGGAAAAAAAAAAAGGATGAGAAGGGTAAGGTGTGTACGAATGTGAATACACCAATAACCTCGGGAAGTGAATTTGATCGTGGATATATTTGTATCTGTATATGTGTCTACGTGTGTTCATCAAAGGAAATTGATTCGCTGTATGGGTTCACTCATTCACTCACTTCCTCTATCCTTCTCGTATTCGCGAGTGACTGAAATTCCACAGTTGTGCAATACCAATAGCCGCAATTAAAAATCGATTGGAGAATTATTGAGTGGTATTGCAATAGTGCAGTAAATTACAAAATGGAATTCATTTTTCAGTGGAATCGAGAAATGAATAAGTAAATGTGTGGATGAATTAATAGAGCATATGGAGGGAAGGAAAAGTTATTGTTTATTGATCTGTGTTATGTTTAATGTAACGTAATGGAGCATTTAATGTTTTATATTTAACATCGTGAGTGGAGAAAAAAAAGAAAGGAGGTTTGAGAGGGTGGAATTAAAAGGAGTATAAATGTGGTTGAAATTAGTTTTGGAAATTTTTTGTTTTCATCGAGAATGAATTTTAATGACTGTGTGAATAATTGAATAGATAAATTGAAGAAGGGCAGGATGAAGAATTGTAATTTATATCTATTTCATCTTTAATATAATGGAGTGGTGAATTGTGTACGATATTAGAATTTTAGACTACACAAAAAAATATGAATTGCAAGAGTAAAACAATAGAACGTAATAGTTATTTAATCGAATTTTGAAATGCCTCATTGAATCCAAATGGTTGAAAACTATTTATAACCAATTGGAAAAAAAAAAATAAATGTACTGTATCCAATTTCCAATTTCACGATTTAATTTTTTATGTTTAAACTTTTTTTTAAATGTAGCGTAAAAATACATACATAAAAATATATATATATATATATATATATATATATTTATATAAACGTAAAATTTTAGTGAATTAATCCATGGATTATACCAGACGCGTTTGCTATTTTCATTGTGTGAGCCTGAGAGTTTATTACCGAACGGTAACGCGTGACATATAACGATTACAATTTAATGATCTCTCTCGGCTGTGCAACGCCACAAACGCGGTTTGTCGGTGGTTCGTTGAACAATTTCCAAAGCCCATAGCCCCATAACTGATTGTAGTTTTCGTGAGGTCTGTATCGTATATACAATTACAGTATACATTGTATCTATTTATATAATATATATACACATACACTTTCTGACTGTTCAATTTCAACGCCGCAATTATGACACAATTAGAATTCATTAAATCAACAAATTTACTATGTTACCACTAATTGAACTATTCCAATATTGTAAACAAAATTTATAATATTTATATTCTATGTAGAATATTCAATGATGTATAAAATATGTAATTATAAAATTGTGATGTTTATTTTGTAAACCGATACGGAAATTCATTATAAATAATTTATTGTTCTCTATTGTTAGTATGAAGAGCATGACGACTATATAATCATAATACGTATTTAAAGCAGAAATAATTATATGCGCAGCGATGGTGAAATCCAAGACAGTGAATGCAGTTTAATTCCGCAATGAAAATTGTCTTCATTTTAGTATTTCGTAAATTTTGCATCAAGCGCATTGAGTTAATCAAGAATGATAGCTATGTATATCAAATATTCATTGATATAATGTTCATGCGATATAAAAAATTGAATTGAAAATATTTTTTGCACGAGAAATTGGTGAGAAAAAAAAATGAGAGGTGTAGAAAATTTTGTGGTCCATTTTTTTGGGTGATTTCATCACAGAGTCCACTTGAAGGGTTTTCTTTTGTATCACAAATCGAAAAACAATCGCATGAAACTTCTTCGAACTCTCTGGACTGCACTAAAAATACCATATACACAACCACGAATTAAACAACTTTTTAATTTCGACTATAAAAGCTTTGCTAGATAATTAATAGATCAAAAGTCTATTTTATCTATCTAATAGCACTTACTTTGGCACGTATTGTTATCATAAGGAGTAAGGGGATTAATATTTATATTAATACAAGAATGTTCCTACACTTGAGAAGAGTTGATGATATATG
This sequence comes from Zele albiditarsus, assembly GCA_958496275.1. NCBI lineage: Eukaryota > Metazoa > Arthropoda > Insecta > Hymenoptera > Braconidae > Zele > Zele albiditarsus. The sequence continues at coordinate 5,850,165 of OY292415.1, forward strand.
TACATATGTGTTGAGTATGAATAGAGAAGGGACGTATGACATGAGGTTGGGTTCTCATATATACGTGCTTATGCAGTAGGCAACAAGCTTAATCAACCCGTCAAGTTACATAATCCGAAACCGACAAGTTCCACGTGACCTATGCACGTGCCAAGCTGACGATCATTAAAATTACTCGCTCCTCATAGATAACTATAATAACAATAATATCAATGAAAAATAATAAATTCATTTTTGATACGTGAAATGAGACAAAATATTTAATATAAAATGTTATATTTTCCTCTCCATATTTTTTACCACTATGATAATGGCTAATTCTTCCACATTCAATTCATGATTCATATTCACAATTGAAACACGAAAAAAAATGAATTAATATGAGTGGAGAAAAATTTTATTCCGGTTTATTTTATTATCGCTGCATGTGAACATAAAAACTTTTCAGTCTGTAAATGTTCACTATATGTGTGTAAATACGTATTATATATTTCACATAGTTTGTTGTAAAATAAGCAAAATGACGACGAGACTAGTAGTGTGAATATGGATACATGTCGCCATAGCGTGCGCATATTAATGCAAAAAGCACGGTGCGATACCGATAAAAAGGCCGTTTGTTAACTGTTGAACACAGTGAAACTATTAATAAGGGTAAATGGGCAACTGGATATGCATCTGCCGTCATAGGGAACAAATATTACCATCTTTCCTGTGACCCCATAAAATATTCATCTAAACACAGGCATAGCTTGTTATAACCAATCGTTGACACCGAAATTTCACATTAAATTCCCAAGCAAATTGCATATGAACAGATTTTACTATATTCGTCGTATAATATCACGCAGTATCGTATGTTGGACGCTTACTCAGATTTAAAAATATTATTGTCTGCAATCTGATAACAATGGTATTCAATTCTTTCATTTCTACATGCTATATTTATCGTGTATATTACTCAATAAATAATCAATTACTATCACCAGTAGTGAATAATTCATTTTTAATGATAAATGAGAATTAGTAACTAGCTGTTAACGATCAATAGTAGTAAATTATTAATCTTTATAGTTGTTGCAATAGTATTCTCCAATATACTTTGCACTTTACTTGTATCAACTGTACTATTCATATTCACTGAATAATATTTCTAAAAATGAAACAATTTCCATTAAATTTCCTACTGAACTATCACTACTATCCTAAACATCCATATATATAGACACTAGTCATTCAAAAATAATGCGATCTCCAGTCATTTTTTAATTTCTTTTCACTGCTACATATATGCGCTATAATCTATTATTCCATCTCCTCCACTGTTCACATCATTTCCGTTCTCTTCACATAAAATATGCATTCAGTGATAGAGAGAAAGAAAGAAAAATAGAAGAAAACTGAAAATAAAAACAATAGCAAATTTTTATTTGTACATTACGAAATATCAAAACAAATTCTCACATGAATGACAATGTGTTTTTTTTTCTTCCTTCCTTTTCTTGTCGGGGAAAAATATATCAAAATATATATATAAATATCAATACATATAGACTCACCCATGGTGTATATATGCACTGAGATGAGTAACAACTGTCAGACACTCCCGTTCCCCATGTGTCCCAAAATGTTTCCTGCAAACCAAGAAGAAGCACAATAATCTTAAGATATACATAATATAACATATACATATATATATATTTGATAGACGAGAGTCGTCGCGAAGAAAAAGTATAGGCGATGAGGGAGTTTCACGAAACGAAAGAGATGAGGGTCGAAAATGCGAAATGGATGATGGTAAGAGGGTGCTTGGCATCCACCAACGCAATAATATACTCGATCGCACGCGGCTGCACAACGCGTTATTCCTCGTCGTTGCTGCTGTTGTTGTTGTTGTTATTGTATACATCATATATGTATATCATGCAAGAACTCCCTTCCGGTTTTGCCAGAACGTTGCTTTACTTTTATGGTAGAATCCCCATTGCCCTCACTTCACCATTCATTCCTCTTCTTTTACCCATCCTCTCAATCCTCTCACTCACTACCAGTCCGTTTATATCGCGCAATAATATCTCCCTGCGGTAAATGAAAAAGTTATTGTTTCCCATTTTACTTCAAGCATTCACTTACTCGTTTTGTTTCGGTTCAGTTTATTTCTTTTTTTCTGCTTTCTTTTTGGGGTTATTTCGTCGATTGGAAATACAAGAGCGACGGTATATTCATGTAGTTAATGCGTATGTGTACATGTTTTGTACTGTATGAGAAAAGGAGACGCGCAAATATTTATTAGAGTGATAAATTTCACTTTGGATTTATACATGGAAAGAGGAAGAATTTAGCTTCAGTGACATCTAGCGGTGGCATCAGTGAAGTAAATATAATTCCGTCACATATATGTATAATTGTATTATTGTAATGGGAGATGGACAAGAGATTTAGATTTATACAGTCTAGTGGGAATTATAAGCCAATTATAAACAGCAAACTTGATTTTCAACTATGGGAGAATAAACTGCTGGGATTCACGAAGTATATGATGATATAGAGATATTTGTATATGTATATTCATATTTAAACGTGTTGCGGGAGAGGTTACATACCGTTATCCCCACGACGCACGTGCGCATACGAATTGGTTGGAAATCGCCGAATGTATATGTTCCGCATAGAACTATACAATTGTGTTTACACAAATTTATGTATTTACGTTTGCTAGCGAGCGTGTGCGCGAACTGTATAAATACAGGCAACATATAACGCGGTGGGGTCGCGCGCGCTGAAGTTGAGCGTGTTTGTAAACGATTCGTATATGTAAAGAGTAACGATCCAGCCAGAAATCGAACCTACAATGTATTTTTTTTTATTTATTTTTATTTACCATATTTGATTATTATTCTTTATTCGAATTCACGGTTGATACAAATTTTTCTTGATAATTTCCAATATCAACGATGATTGTATAAAATATAAATATTAGTGTTTGTTTTTGCAATATTTAATCTTCTGCAGGAATTATTATTATTCACAGTTCAAAAATTGTGTAACTTTCTGTATATTGTGTAAATATAATAATCGATAGACTGAAAAAAAGTAACGAGTTTTGGTTTGTTCATATATTTATATCCGCTCGTAAATCGTATTTATTTTCCTCGCATCACTGCTCACAAGTCATTATATCTCTCGTTTGATACAAAGCCAAATGTGTAACATGGACATTGGATCTCAAGTTTCATCAAATTTAGAGGAAAATTTTTTTGTAAAAATAGAAAATTGGGAATAGAAACGAAACGAGAAAAAAAAATTAAAGCGAAATTCAATTCGTTCATTCTCTCGACGCGTTTCAACTTGATCCCCAACGCACTCGAAAGCCACTTCAATAAGTGTCGACGCACAATCACTGTCCTGAACTATTAATTGCCAATTCACCACGTGCTGTTCTCGGCAACAGAACTGAAAACCCCAAAATAAATCGTAGTATCACTCTCCATAGTTCGAAGCGAGGACATACAGCATTACATTGTGCAAGGACTGAACGTTAATTCCATTTTATACACCACACATAATCCTACTTTTCCAAAATAACGTGCAATAAAAACAAAATCAAAGCAATTTAAAGATGCGGCTATGAATGAAGTAATAGTTCCTTTAGCGCAGCTAAAAGTGCAAAAAGTAAAAAAAAAGACGGAGAAAAAAAATGTGAGTATCGAGTAATTTGAAAGTGGCGCCCTCAACAGTAGTGAGAAGAGCCGTTTACTGCGACAGTTAAAAGAAAAGCTCGAGTTAAATCTCGAAGACGGATTCATATGGTCTGGCGGAAACGCATACATACATATATTGAGGTAATACATACGATTTTATGTATATACATACACGTACACGTTTCAGCAGACGCTTTTAATGTTATACGAGCGAGTTTGAAGAGTGGCCATTAAATAACAGCGCGGTCATTGGGGTCTACGACATTCACGCGCGTGGAAGTGAATACTAGCGCCACTACGACGGCGTCCACAACTTCCTCACACACACGTTTCTCATCCCCGCTACACATACTGGTACCTCTACGTACTCCATTTCATTCCCTCCCTCTCTCCAAAGTATCAACTTATACAGTATACAGTCCACCGTCAGTTCACGACGTAACTCCCACACGAAAAACGAGTTTAGTGTTTCAAATGCCGTTACACAAACGAGCAGTGTGCCAACGAGATTTTCACGCCACATCGTTTTCCAACTGGATGGTGGTGATGGTGGTGAGAACTAACCTCGAAGCAATATTATTTTCATTTTATATTTCGTGCACAACCATTAATTTTAACACCTCTTACACCACACGTATATTTCAATTTTATTAAACTATTTGATAATAGAGTTATGAGAATTTAAAAGAAATAAAAATGGCAAAAGGTAAAAGATGTAATTTTGAAGTGTCAATGTATATACACATACAATATGATCGACTCTATAATTTTTTCGACACGTGAAAATATTTCCAATAGACTATATAACACTGTTGGAAGCAATATTCCCAAAGGAGTTTTATATACTTATATATGCCATATACTATCTCCAATGGAGAGGGGAATGGTTAGATGGCATGAGAGAAGTAGCGGATGTCGGTATATAAAAGACAACTTAGAAAAATATATAATATATCCTTTTTAAAAAGAATATTGCATGGGAATGTATTAGATACATAGACATCTCTATAAATCGTGTGGCCATACGATGTATACAGAAAGAAAGTAGTGTTACGTTGCAAGACAGATATAATAAGCCCGTTGGAAAACGATATTGCGACATGAATGTGGTTAGAAGAAGGGATCTATAAAGGAGTTGAACTTCATCATGATGGGGTAAAATACGGGTGCTAGATGAAAGAGACGAAGTCTTTGCCAAAGCAGAGAATTGAGATGATGGATGGTTGGATGATTCTGGGGGGGTACGAAATAACATTCAAGTGGCAAGGGTTGAGTTAATCTAAGATATCGCAAGAGGAATGAAGAAATAACCTCAAGACTCTACCGCATGTATTTCTGATTCCCATCTCACACTTTTACTTCTCTCAATTCATATACAGATGAAAACACCCTTCGGTTTGAGGCAAACTTACAGCTCACTGCCACGGATTCAAATTATATTCCAATTATTCCACTTTGTATCACTGCAAAATTGAGTTATTACCCATTAAAATCATATACGAATTTGACATTAATATTTTGTGTTGCACGAAATTATATTTATTTTGTGATAGATCACTCTTGACGATTTAATTAAAACTATTTGTGGATGAGGTGAAATGGTAATATTTGATTTTTAGAAGTGTATTTGGGAATTATATCATGTGGTACATTTTAATTGCTCTATTGACTTTGGGAAAATTATTCCTGGTATAATTCAACCGAAATATGTGCCTTAATAGTTGTTGAAATTGTAAGTCATTATCAATGTTATCAATTGAACGCAATTGGTCAAAAGTTTTTTTTAAAGATGCCAATTGAGTTGGAGAAATTCAATCCATTGTAACACTGTTGATAATTATTAATGTAACTTTTATTCTATTCAAGGAAGTATTCAAAACTTGTCTTCGTTGCTATCGAAATACTCAGAAAATCGTCAGAGTTTTTTGGTCAACTTTATTAGCACACATAAATTGCAAAAAAAATTTCCGAAGAATCTACATGGTACCATTGGAAAGCTACTTTTCTCCAGTGTATTTTGAACTGTGGGTTAAGGAGTTTGCGATTCTTTTTTATAAAGATATAGAGAACTGAAGCAAAAAAAGTTCGATAATACTTTGACCATTTATAACGAGTCAACTAATCATCGTACAGCCTTGATCAAAATAGCAACAGATGGCTGACGAAGTTATCTACAAGATCTATAAATCAATCTCCTTGTAAAAGTGTCCTTCGAATTATCTCATTAACTTCATATAAAATATGATGAAATAATAATAAAAAATGTAACTCAACTGCTATAAATTCACACATTTCTACAATCAATTTATCATTAACTATCTACAATATAGAACTGGTTGAACATTCATTCAATAAACAATTATATACGTTAAGTAATATATTTTGATTGTGTATTAAATTGTTTGATAAGATTTGACTCTTTTATTATTGCCTGTTTCAATTAATTAGTAGATAATTTGAAATAACGATTCTAATTCCAAAATGGCAAATATTTTTTATATTTATTTTGGTATCTATTAAAACAATATCTGAAGTAACATAGAATAATAATTGAAGTTAATTGGTTTGTGAACTGTAAAACTGTGGGATCAGACTAGATTCTTTTACCGGAAAAGTATATACGAAAAATAAAATGCATTTGGTATCTACAGTGTGAGCAATAATCATAATGCATATGACAATTACATTAACTTGGAATGAAAAAAAAGAAAGGCGCAAGAGTGGTTCGCGGTTTAATAAGCCCTGGGCGATATCGAAAGGAAGATAGATAAAAAGTGAGGAAGAGTGTGGTCTGAGAGATTCCACAAACTCCGGAAAGGTGCACGAGACTCTTTTCCTCTTGCATTCTATCTTTTTTATTCCACTCTTTTCCTTTCTCTCTTGCTCTCTGCTTCGTCCGATAATTCAGGATTTCCCGGCGTGGTGATATTATTAACTTTTTGTTGCTCAATGTGCAAACCCGCAGACTCGAGAGAAAATCACATTCCCCGCTAATAATATCAATCAAGAAATAAGAAGATGAGAAAAGAAAAGAGCAAAAGAATTAAATAGTATGTGTAGGAGAATATTTTGCATGGCAAGAAAACTTGTAATGAAAATTTACTAAATATGATCGGAATACATGAGTGAAAAATACTAATTTGGATAATGGGTTTCCAACTGGGATAGCACACTTAGCAATATTCACTTGAAAGTACAACAAAAAAGTTACAAAGCAGGTAGTAAATTTTTAGTGCTTTTGCTTGTCCGAAAATCTGTGTAATTACTATACAGGATAGTAATAAATAATAACCTAGCGTACATAGAAGTTTGCAGAGCAAATAAAATAAATTGAGGAAAAGATATTATAACTTTTACACACAGCATTGTAATTTTTATTCGCTATGTTACAAATCGTAGAGAAATAATCAAGAGTGCACACTTCAATTTACCAATAACATATATTCCATAATCACAGTAATATTCCAACTATTCTAATGATAAAAATGACATCCTTTGAATACTCTTCAAATTTAATATAAAAAAAGAACACAAAACATCCCCATCGCACTTTCCACTCAACTGTTTGTATTATTTCTCAAATAATTGCAATTTTTCCTGTACTCTAAAACTCTATTATTTCTGCATGCACAAAAACAATATGCTATGTATTTTTTATAATCATCGAGCGTGTCAATACTGAGTACATACGTATTTATATTATACATATATACGTTTATTGAAAGAATAGATATTCGCAAAACGTACTGTTGTGGGCAGGAAAATACACGTTGATATTCGTGATGCGGACAAGCTTCCAATTTTGAATTTAACTGGATATATGAAAGATTTTCTCTCTTCCTCTTTCTCTCGTGGTGGTGATATGCTCATGGGCGACACAAGAGTGAGGGTCGAATACAATATGGCGTTAATAAATACATTCCATCGTCTGCGGTAGTGTTGTACAGTAGAATATTGTACATCGGGCAAAGCGCTCGCCAACATTCTCCTCCTATCTCTCTCTATTTTCCCTTGGTATATAGCAGTGGTCTCAGTAAATAACTGTACTCATATACATATATATATATATATATATGCATATATATATCATCTATCTATATACGTATATAAAGCTATGTACATACAGAATTGTGTACCATTATTATACAAATTTCATAGATAACTCTCCATTATTTGCGGATGTGCAGATATGGGAATAATAAATAAATTTTTTTCATCCTTTTTTTTTGTTGTTGTCCATTATAATTAATTATGTAAAGCTCATCCGGGTAATTAAGCACTTATTATAGAATACAACAATTCAGCCAATATTGTTTGTATACGAAATTTAATTTTTTTTTAATAAAAACATTTGATATGGAGTAAATTTGTTTAGATATATTTTTAATGATGTTGGTAATTCGTGTCGATAATTTGTGAAGAATGTATTTATATTATTTTTGGTTGAATTAAAAGTCAGGTATAAATGATATGTAGGTAGTTATTGTTGTCCTTATTGATGGTTTAATATGTGTATAAAGTTTTGAGATTTTTTGGTCTAGTCATTGTGGAAATTATAGGGGCTGTTATTGAAAAATATTTTGGAAGCTATGAAAAATTACAAAGTCATTCTAAAACTAAATTGATGCAACGACATTAATCGTTCTCGTCATTGATTTATAAATTTTTATTAATCTAAAATGTATGAATTGGCATTCTATAATATCAAGCACAAATAAAACATATCAATTGGGAATTACTCTTATCAAATTTTTCCACCATGTATCAGATAAAAATTAGAAATTTATAATAATTGCATTAAAATTGTAACTTCATAATGGTGGAAAAACTATCGATGGTATATCAACTGTAATTACTGGGGTAAACTATTGAGGAAAATGAAGAGAAAGAAGAGGTAATGGTGAAAGAAAAACAAAACGTGAGTTTGAAAAAGTTTTTTTTTTTCCCCCTCAGCTTGCGCCATGTTCTCTCTATTAGTAGAGGGTTACTTTAACCATTTGGTGAGTAAGGATAAAACGCTCGTGCCAACATCGTTCGTAAAATATCACGCGGTTTCCGGTACAGCTGTTGCTTTCTACATACTATATACCCTTGAATAGAGATATATATATTCAAGCTTGCCATGCGGATTAGCGGGGGATTTCGCCAGAATATTTCGGAGATTTCTGCTGAGAGAACATTCGAGTTTAGTGGCTTGAGTTCGACTTTAGAAATGGGTATATGGTAGATCGGGTTAGTCAGTGTAGTGGGGTAGGGGAGAAAGAAAAGAGTGGGAAGGCTATGAAGGGATGAAGACTAGAGTGAGAGCAAAAATTGGTTGGGATATATGAAAGGATTTAGAGGATTTTTCTAGCTCTCATCACTGCAATATATCTAAAGAAATTTATATTTTTAATGAAGAGTAACATTAAATATTAATTCACAGTATTATTTTGATGGATAAAAATTGAAGTATACGAATAAATTGATAAATTAATGATGAGAATTAAAGTGAAATAATTGAAGAGAAAATTGTACAAGAGGTGATGTTTAACAACAATTTAAATTGGAGAATAATCATGAAAATGAAATTGTTAGTTATTTAAAAATACATATTATTTGTGACTGCACAAAAGTATTGAGATGTAACTTCAATTATAAATTTAATATTTCAAAAACTGTATTATACTTCAGGAAATAATAAACATCAAACAATTGATATACAATTGTAAATATCAATAACATTTAATAAATGTCTATCAACTAAATATTCCCCAACTTCTTCAATAAATTCTCCATTTGGTTCAACACACGGCGTATAAAAACAAAATAGAATAAAGATTAATAATGATGATAATAGTAATAGTTTAATAATGAATTAATAACTTCAAGTAAAACTATTTTAATAAAATGAATGTATATTAATTATTAATTTAAAACTCTATACTCATCAAAATATTGTAATCAGTAATTTTTATCTATTAAGATCACTTCAAGGGAATTATTAATTAATATTCCATCCATTATCAATATACTAATGGATCCAAAGGTACATCATATACAATATGTTGGTGAATAATCTGTGAATTGAATAATTGTAATACGAAGGCAATGGACAAGCCATGATACAATAGGAACAATAGTGAGCATCATGTATAATCTGGGATAATTATTTCCTGGAAAAAGAATGAGTACATCATCATTAATGAGTACTTTGGCTTATCCAACTTGAATGCAATATTGTTCTCGTATATAACCTCATCACATTGAATATCTTCCATACAAAATATTTCATACAATGAAAAAAAAAAAAATAACTCTCAATGAATATGTCAACAAGTTAAAACACTTTTTGTAAATGAAGAAAAGAAAATAATATATATATATATATATATATTTATATGAATGAAAAGCCGACGCGGTTAAGTGGAATTAAATGCAGTGTAGATATGCACTTGGCAGGCGTAATGCACATAAATTCTCACACAAAGAGGGAGACGAAGCAGATTGTGATGGGTAGTATGAGGCAATGTTTGAGAGGAGGGTTAGATATAGGGTGAGGAAACACGTACGTATACACCATAGAAAGCACTGGGGCTAAGGAGAAGTTTTGAGAGTGCGCGTTATGCTAGGGTAGAAATGGAAGAGTAAGAGGGTGAATGTGTGGTATACATAGAAACTCATCGGCGCGTCAAAGTGGTTCCAGCCAATTTCATAGAGAGCTGAGCAAACAGTGGCTCTCAGTCAAATACTGCTCAACAATTTCTCGGTGAAATTAAACGGATTGGATTATTATTATTATTATTATTATTATTATTATCATGGGAAATTTTCCAAACAAAGCATCGAAATTCGTTTGTCATGTGTATTTTTATTTTCTTCTTAAGAGATTAATTAATTTTCTTTGTCGTTTTTATTTCCTTTCCCAATTATTGAAGTGATTTTATTATTCAATGTTTACGAGCTCTGTTAATTGTTGGTATTGGTAATTTATTATCTTGTACTTTTGAAATTGATGGGCAATTGATAAAAATTATTTATCACATAGGTTTTTGTTTATTATATATGTTAATTATTTATTAATAATTATTAATAGGTATAGTTGTTTTCGTGTTTATTATCTTGTATGTATATTGTTTGTTATTGAATATTTATACATTCTTGAATGTTAGAATTAATCATTTACTGTCATTGTTATAAAATTGTCGAATAGAAAAAAATATATATATCACTCGATTCTTATTGTTAACGAGCTGCTGAGTGCTACGATTAACAATCCCATGAATTTTTGATTGTCAGAGAAAAAAACAGTCAATGAATATTCATCAGATTTGTTTTTTTGGTTGTATAGTTTCTATATATTATTCATTAATAATTATTTGCAAGCTCCTGCTTTTTACAATTAATTATTTTCTACTTTTATACAACAATCCTATTTCTCCTCATACACAACATCAACATTGTCTTTCTTGTGTTATATCAAATTATTAAAATATTTCAATATTTAATCCATAAAGCAAGCGCTCTTCTACATTAATACAACCTCTTCACCCTAATAGATAATTTAACTCTTATCATCGCAGAAGAGTCTTCTGGATTCATTATGAACGAAGAAAAGTAAGAAAAAAAACAGGAAAAAGAACGATAAACACAAATAAACTTTCTCCTAATTTTATTATCATTCTTTTTTGTTTACTAGATGATGCACGAGTATAAAATACTGTTACGTTTTAATTCTTATCATTATATTCAATTAAAAAAGGTGAAGAAGAAGATGGGTGTAAATGAAATTATTTGAATCATAAAATAATTCCTTTCTTTGATATTAAATTTTTATTATTTTTAATTATTGAGAGGAGAGTTTAAGGGGGTGTTACTGAAGGGTTAGCAAAGGCATAAAACCGCATGTTTCACGCCCATGTTTTAAATAATATCCACCTTCCTTCCAACCCCGAAACAAAAAAAACAAAAAAAAATGTATATATATATATATATTTATATCTGCCTATAGATATACAAATAAAATGGGGCAATGGAGACCAAGATTATGCAAATGTTTAATCGCAAGAGGCGCTGGGTTTTAATGGAAAGAAATTGCAACGCTGGCGGCAGATTAAGCGGCGACGTCGAACAACGCGCGAGGTGCTGCCACAGCCACCCTCACACTCCGCCACCCGCCGCCACCACCACCGCAACAGCGGCATCACAGAAGGAGGTGTGAAATACTTTTTCACTGAGGGTAAAAACTTCATTTCATTTCTTTTTTTTTCTTCATCGTTTGCATTCATCACAATCATTTTTAACTGTCATGCTTTTAGGAAATTCATAAAATATATTCATTCATATGTTTTATTTTTTAGTTATTGTATTAAATACTGGTTTATATTTGAAGAATGATTACAGATGTTTCAATGGGAATGAATGATGATTAAATTGATGGAGAAATTAATTGAGATGGTTATTCTGTTGTTTGTAATGTGAAAAGTTTACAAATATTTGAGCGTATGTGAACAACTAGGTAAACATTTCTCAGATACATAAAGTACCTGATGTATCATACCACACACACACACACACACTACACATTCAATATTAATCAAATGAATTTCGGTAATTTAACTAACGGAGTTACGTATCATATTAAGCTTTGTGTATTTTAATGTAGAATTGTAAATTCAATTACGAAATGATAATCTTAATCAACGCTTTGAGAGCACATATTTTTTTGAGAATATACCAGTGCACAGGAGAATAAAAAATGGAATTCAAGTCATTTTTAAATTAATTTATCATTAACTGTTGAAATTTTCAGGTGCTCCAGAAAAAATCTGCAGTGCTACAAAATATTACAGACGTTGGATAATGACAAAGAAGTTGTATACGCTTCGCGAAAAACGTCAACGTTTAAACTTCATTTTAAAAAAAATATATATTTTTTTTTTAAGGGATATCACGCGATGAAAACTGCTGTGTCACACAGACGTATTCTGTCAAACTGAAGCACTTTTATCAATACGATAAAAATAAATTGTAAAGATTCAAATATTTATATATGTTTTTCATTCTTCGTGCTGACAATTCATCACTGTGGATTCAAATTAAATGAATATATAATATTATGATATCGAGGAACAATTCAGTTGATATGATAATGAACAAGAGGTAGAGTATAGACAATAGAGAATTTACCAACGCAAATTTTAGCGGGATTACATACATTCTCTTTCTGTCTCTCTGTTTGGAATATCATCACATATTCATATACATATACATATATACATATATATAAATATCTGTAAGCAATTCCTAAATACCGGATGATAGAGGGAAGACGAAACTCTATTGTTGATCGAAGCAGAAATTATCCACTCAGATCTGAAGATCTTCCTCATGAATTGAACTATATATCCAAGGATTATATTTTCTTATGTATCATGAAAAATCCATAAGTTCATTGTCTGGAAAATTACGTTATTTCAATAAACCAAATTTATTCATCATTCTTATTTTTTCTCATTCACAATGGAGAATATTTCAAGAATTCAAGTAATCCAACGCATGAATTCATTTCAGTCTCACTTCTATAAGCGAACAAATAAAAATACTAATTAATTGAAATGTGTATGCAATCTTATATTGTCCTATCTTTCTTTCAATATTCACAACACAAAATATCCGAATAGCTTAGCTGGTTTATATTATTCCTAGTACTTTCAACAAACCTAACAAAAATGACAATATCATTTCTGATATTCCTAACGAAAATAAAAAAGAAAACTATTGTATAAAAAAAATATATTGAATCTAACGCATGACAATCATTTCACTTTGAACAATGTCAGCTCGAAAAAAAAAGGATTTATCGAACTGAAATTTAAATTTGTAAAATAATAATTTGTAAAAGAATCAAAAAAAAAAAAAAAAAACAATGATCAAGAGAACAACGTGGTTCGTCGTGTTAGCCATGATATTCCCTACTGTTATTTGATACTTGGAAATAGACACAGACTGATTGACCATCTGCACAGAGAGATAAACACAGTATGAGTGTCAAGGGGAGAGCGAGAGGAAAATAGAAGGAGAATTGCCAACACTGAATATGGAGAATATAGAGATATATGAATATGGCGTCACATGACTAACGAATCATTGTGTCACTGACACGCCTCGAATATCGAATGTATCCGATCTCTTTCTCGTCCCATGCTAACACCAGTTCTATATATATGAATATATGTATATATACATACATATATTTTTTTGTTTTAATTATTTATACATGTCAACGTGTTGTTCTCGCCCGATCAATATTAAATATATTTTTTTTACAATCCCAAATGTCATTCAAATTCTTTTGAAATATTCATTTCACATGTGAATTTTTCGTGTATATTATTTCAATGAAAAAATAATAATAATGGTAATAATATTAATGTTGAATTGGATGTGAAAGTTATTTATATTTATTTATTTGCTCCATCGAATAGTTTTTCTTTTGGGACTACTGTTACTTTTTTTTTTTTTTATTATAAATATCAGGTGCTTTTGTTATTAGTTATGAATATGGAGATCATGAAACGAGAGAACGTTCAGGTTTTATTACCTCAATGGATAATGGCACATTATAAATTTCATATATTTCCTGAAAGTCGTCGTGAAGTTGCTTTCAAATTTTTTTGTTAACTAAGTATTAATTAGAGAGATATTGTATACATTGAAAAATAAATATCCTTCACCCATCCCCCATGTCCAAAAGTAAATTAAATAAAAAATAACTCACACGTAAATAATAGTTTGATGAAAAAAAAAAAAAAAACAATATTCTCACCAAATGGACGAAGGGGATTTGAACATTACGTAAAAGAATTTCACAATTTACAATTTATTATTTCATTCGCGAATGAGATAGAGAAAGAGAAGGAGTGTGTGTTAGGTATGTGAGATGAGTGTGCGAGGGGGTCGGTGAATATCCCGAGAGAGGAAAGCATAGGCGGAAAAAAATTCTGTTGAAATTCACCGAGCGTGTTATCTCACAGGGGGCAACAAAAATCTGAAAAGCCTCTAGGCCGATGGTGTGTATGTGTGTGTGTCTGTGTGGGGCGTTATTTTTTTTTTTCCCGAGAGTGGGTATGTGTATGTGCTCAACGGGGGCCAAGCGTAAAGCAATTTCCCCAACAGTAGTCGAGAGAGGGATCGAAAAGCAGCTTTCGCAATATAGATTAGCCATAGTATAGCTCGTGGGAATGGAGCGATATCGTTATACAAAATGCTGAAGAGTGAATAAGTCGAATGATGATGGCTACAGTATAGAAATGGCGATAACACTCATTGTGTGTATGAAAGTGTGCAACTTTTACCTATACATGTATATATATATGTTCATTTATTTATGTATTCATTTATATATTGTGTAGTGACATGGTTTTGTCGTTTTCTTATTACTGTTCGAAAATGTCAGACAAAAATTTTTTTCTACATTTATCTCTTCGATGAAATTAATTGTGAATGTAATTTAGTAACATATTTTATTTTATTGAATTAAAATTTGAAACAGGAATAATATTGGAAGTGGTTATTAATTTTAGAAAACTTTTATAGTCAGTGAGGAAGTGAATTTTAATTAATTTTATCTATTTGTTTTCTTTATTTTTATTTCGTTGATTAATTGTATAGCTTGAGAATGTCTGAGGGATTGCTTTTCGTCATGCATTTATTGTGGAATATTGAGAGGGCGAGGGTGAGAGAGAGAGAGAGGAATGTATTTTATAAAATTTTACAGATAAAGAGTGAGTAATTGTACTTTAATTCACATTTTTTCTTTTTGGGTGTTCAATCGCATTATTTCATTTGCGTTTTTGCATTTCACTTGTAGTCTGAGATCTTTTCTTGTTTTCTTCAACTACATTGGATATAAATATTCGTGAATTATTCTTCTTGTTTATTCATTTTTTCGTGTATATATATTCATCTGTGATGAAAATTAGTGATAAGTAATTTTGTCCTAATTCAGTCATTTTCTTCCTATTTTTTTCTGCTCTTCAATATCGTCTTTAATTCAACCCTTACTTCAACTTTGATCTCTGTTTCAATCATTACACTATTCAATTATGTTCAAATAATTTTTCTAATCATTCAAAATTGTCATAGACAGCGGGAGAATAATTCTTTCTTATTCATTCATTTATTCTTTCATCTCACTTATAGTCTGCAAATTTTATTTTCTTCCTTCAATTTTTATACGCAATCGTTACCTCAATCTATTTATTTTTCCTCAACCACACCACTCGAAAATGTATCACGAACTTCACATCATTCATGTAGCTAAACTTGAAGTTGATAATAAAATAAATTCTATACAATTCTATATAATTATTCCAAATTCTTCCTTCAACTTTCTATTTTATTTCCATTCCTCAATGTCACATATAATTCACGATATTTTTCCCTCAATTTTCTTTCAATCCAAACCCAACTCTTATTCCAATATATATCTCCGTTTCAATCCCTCCAATAATTTTCCCATCCACTCATTTCCCCAGAACAATTGATAAGAATTAAACTTATAATATTATAATTTTCCACTGTAATAATAACTTCTTTTTCTAATTCATTTATCTCTTCCAATTTTTTTTTCCCTTCCTCAATGTCACCTGTGGTCTGCAAATTATTCTCTACAATCTTTTTTTCATCCCTTCATCTCTCCACCTTCCTTTTTTCTTCTCTCCTTTCTCTTTTTTTTATTTCATCCATACCCAACCCTTATCTCGATTTCGCACCGGTGAGTTGCGCTCACCCTTCAAGCCAATGTAACAGCCTCGCCGTCTCTTATATACTGTATACAACCCTCTATGCGCCACCCTCTCTTTGCCTTCTGTATGACATTGCCATCGGTCCTGACGCCGCCTCGAGTTAACGATGAAGCGACTGGGAGCCACAGTCAGTAGCACCTGCGTTCATCCACTAACCATATATATATATATACATACACACATAAATATACATCTATGTGTAAGTATATTATACATCCTAAGCGTATGCTTTTGATATATTGATTATCTCAAAAAATAAAAATAATTATCTACACTTAACATAATTCATTTTATACAATTTTTTTTTCTCATTTGCTTAGGAATATTTCCACATTATTTTTAACCTAACAAATGTCTGAATATTGAGAAAAATGATATTAATAATGATAATAATAATGGATGAATGGAGGGAATGATGAAAAAACTGAACAATGGAAAAAGTTGAATAACAAGAAGATGTCAAAAGATGTTTGAGATTTCAAGTGGACGAAGAATTCACTTTTAATTGTGAGAAATGAAAAGTTAAAGTTGGGTCATGGAAAAGATAAAAAAAAAAAAGGAATGGTAAAAAATATGAAAACGAAGCGGAAGAATAAAATAAAAAATAGACGAAAAGATATAAAAATATTAAATAAAAATAGAAAAGTCAATTTCAACAGCTTAGTGGCGTGTCCTCTCTCAATTCCACGACTGTAAAGAAGTGAGTGTATGTATATAAAAAAGGGAAATATGAAAGTAGTAGATGGTGATGGTGATGGTGAAAGAAGAAGTCTAGCAGACGGACGTAAAATTACCGTGTAAATGCAATTGTAAATGTTCTCTCAAATATAATTTGACTCGGGGGAAAAGAGAAGAGTGGATGAGTTAGTGAGTGAGGGAAAGATAGTTGTGGGTAGAAAGTATATATAATTTTGCAAAAGGACCCCCACGGCAAAATCTTCTCATCTTCAAAGCAAGTAAGCCAAATAAGTGAAGTAAAGCTACGTCCGTCGCAACAAACTGGAGATAATCGAAAAATAAATTGTAGATTCCATCTTTTCTTTTTTTTTCTTCGTGCCTTCTTTTTTTTTCTTTTTTTTTTTTTCATTTGTCATTTCTCTATCTCGTCCATTTCAGTCTGTAGTAGAGTTTCAATTTAACATCTCCGCACATCGGTTACACCATTTTTTTTTTTTTTCTCTACATTTCACTTCTTTTTTAATCGTCCGTGGCTGCAGTGCAAATGATTTAAAAAATAATTGACAATATTTATTAATTGGGAAGTGAGAAAATTGTTTTGGACACAGATGAAAATTTCATTTGTGGATTTTGTACAAAGTTTTTTTCATCACTGAATTTCAAAAAATTTCTTCAACTATTCATTCCATTTCATATCTTCACTATTCATTTTTTCTTCCTTTGATAGTTGATTTCTATATATATATATATATATATATATATATATAAATATTGATAAGAAAATTATTTTAACGGATACCAAGGAAAATTTACTAAATTGTCTTTAAACATTCTTCCTATCACAAAAATCCTTCAATTGACAAACCATTCACTTTATCCTTTTGTCTATCCTTATATGTCACTTATAAAAACTCGACATTTCAAAAGTATTATACTCTATATTCTCAATACTCTGTATTGACACTAAAAAATTAATTTATATAACTGTCTCTATTTTTATCATAAAATTTCATAGCATTAAAATTATTTTCTTTATCCCCCGATGTATTCAATGATTAATAAATAATTAAAATTTTCATCAATAACTATAACAACATACTGCCAACATTTATTGATAAAAAAAAAACAACAACAAAACCATTTATCAAATTCTTCCAAAATAATAAAAATCCTACATCATTTAATATAAATTCACCACTTATCAATATGAAAAATCAAACAACAACATTAAAAAATACAAACAACAAATGTACCTAACTCCAATAAAATGAACTTGGAAAAAAATAAATTTACAAAATGAAATTTCAAAAGTTGAATACTCAAGTTCGAAGTTTGTGGCAGCGAGTGTTTTAATCGGTTTTGCATAACGGGATCTCGTGTCTTAACGAGCAATTATTTAAATAAGGTATACATATATATATATATATATCTTGTAGAGAGGGTGAAATCTAGATTATTCGATTGGCAATAGGATAAGAGGAGACTTCAAGCCCTTCTCACTTGATCAACATACATGTACATTATATATGTAACACATATACTCCATGTGTTTTCTCATGTATATAATATATACATATAATATATATGTATATGTATATAATGGTGTAGTGAATATAACGGTCCTTGAACGCAACCCTCAGATAGTTTGCGCGGAGAAAGTGAAGTTTCTAGTGGTAACTACCAACGTTGGTCAGCCACAAGCAACCGTCGGTGGTTACTCGTGCGGTTTATCCTGAGGCGTGACTATTTCTCGTCATCATTAACGATATAGACACAATTAACAAATTATATTCATTCTCATTATTACCATGATAAATTTAAAAATCGTTCAATACACAAAATTATAAAATAATGAAGAAATAAAAAAAAAAAAAAAAACAGGATTTTCTCTCGTATAATTATTATTTTTCCATAAATATATTTTATTATCAATAATGAATAATTCAAAACTCACCATTGTCAATCCGATGTTTCTCGTCATCTGATGTTGACGTGAACAAAAATATTTTCATTCTCACTCGCAGTCTCTGCACGTTTATGTAATAATAATACTGATAAATTGAATCGAAAAAAATATGGTGAAAAATAATAATATTAATTAAAATGTTTGTCATTGGAGTGTTAGAAAAAATAAAAAAAGTAAAAAATTGTTCACGATTATTTTCTACATTTGACGTAGCACACATTTCATATTTATTCATTATTTGTATACAAATGAAGTGATGTGTGTTGAGCGGGCGTTGAATAATAATTTATCAAGAGAAAAAAAATAAATAAAATTAAATAGAGGAAAATAATAGTGATGAAAAAAAAAAAAAAACAAACAAAAAATAAACGCGGGCGTCACGCGCGCATTTATATATTGAAAACACTGAAACCGCGACGCGGTAGAGGTATCACGTACCAGCAATTCTCTTTCAACTATGTATATCGAAAAAAACCCCGCTTACGTCTCCCTGTTTCTCTTCCATCCCACCCTCGCGCGCTTTCTCTCATTCTCAAACAGCGAATTCAATGCTGACGTCTTTCCGCCCGCACCCGCATTCACACGACAGACAGGTGTCTACCGCTCTGTCTCTCTACCTCACGCCCGAATTGATTCGTTTCACCGACCATGATCTATTTTTTCGTTCATTGTTACAAATCTATTTGTTATTTGTGAACAACCACCACAAAAGACCCACAAGAATCCGAGTAAAGAATTGGAAAAAACAAAAAAACAAAAAATTCTCGTGAATTTAAATAACTCTATTTTTTATTATCTATTCCAAGTCATTGACACATTTTACCAAAATAAATAAAACAAAAAAATACTTGTTGATATATTTTTCTTGATTGGATAAATTTTTACTGCAACCACTCACACGACTTTGAATTAAATATTTTTCAATACTAAATTCGTGTTGTGAAAATGGGTAATGTTTATATTTTTTAATGATATAATAGAGTAGGATATTAAAAATGATCTAATTGTCAAATAATAATACTCGCGATGAAAAAAATAATTTATCGTTACTTTAAATTTTAATATCAACTTTGTGATATTTTGAGATAAATATTTGTTACAATTTAATATTTATTGTTTTATTATTTCTGTTGTATTATCTACTATTTTAGTCTCGTGATGACGATATGAGTCGGGGTTGGACGAGGGTTGTTGACTGTGCGGATGCGGACGTGAGACTGAAGTGGCGAAGGATCCTCAGTACGCACGGAATCTCAAAAAGGGGGATGCTCTTGGTGCGCCGCTCTATCGGGAGTGGCTCTCTCCATGGTCCGCGTTTGGCTACTCAAGGCATGCGCACAAATTGTTCCTATTTCTCTATCTTTCTCCCATACATTAACTCGCCCTCAATATCTCTCTGTATACAAAAAGTTCCGTTTCCCTCTCTATATACATTCACTTCCCCTTCTTCACTTCTTCGCATTTTTTTTTATTTATTTATAGTTGTTCGTTTTTTTTTTTTTTTTCAAACCCGTACGTTTCTCCATACTCCTACCATGTGCACGATCCTTCAACCCTCCAGTATCCTACATTTTTTTTTTCTTGTCTTTCTCCTTTCCTGTTTCTTTTTTTTTTTTTTTTCTCGACATGCTTGTATTCATATTTTTTACAATTCCCTCGGACTTTTCCACCTTTTTCTACCGCGCTTTGATTTTTTCATTAACATCATATGCTTTTGAGAGCGATTCTATTTTTCATTTTTTTATTGTGTATTTAGTTGTATAGTGAATTATTATTTTTGTTTTTATTAATATTTTGCCCTTTGTTATGGAATTTATTGACGGTAGATAATAGAATTGAATGAGAACAAATATTTGTTTGATTGTACTGAATTTTTATGAAACATTCTTCATGTTTTTCATTTTTTTTTTTTTTTTTCACTACGCACACACACACATGTATTAGTGAAGCAAATGAAATGAATTTTAATTTTGATTTACAGCCGATTGACTCGAATTATGTATATACATAATGGACACATGAATAAATTTAAATTTTTATCTTTCACCCTTGGATGAAAAGAATGTCACAATGAATTTTTGTTTACTCGCCGATGGTGTGACTCAAGACAAGAAAAAAAATGATAATTTTCTCACCCTCAAAATCGTTTAACTTGATAAAAAAAAAAGAATAATGAAATTTATTCATCATAATATAAATAAATAAATGTAAATACCGAAAAGAAATCAAAATATTAAACAACATTGTGATAAAAATGTAGAAATATAATATTGAACGTAATGTAAAATAGTTTGACATTAATTGCAATTATATATGACGCAAATAAACCATTCATTCACACATATACAAAATATATTTGACAATTTTTAATAAAACATGTATAACATACCAGAGAAAGTCCTTTGTGTTCTTCAACCCATTTATTTGTTGAGTAAGCGAAGCGTAATTCGTTGCATAATTAATCATAATCAATAGCGAGCCCAATGGAACCATGCGGAAATTTGTGTGCCCTCAATGTAAATACATACATGTATATACAATATGAAATATCATGATAACATATATACATACAAAAATAAATATAAACCAACGAGACACGTTTCATCAATTTTTTTTATTTCATTTCATTACTTTCGAAAGCCCAAACTCATATCACCATATATTTGTATATAGTTGCAAAATGTTTATTCATTTTTTTCATGTCCTTTATTTCTCAGTTTCATTATTATTATTTTTTTTATTTTCATTTTTGTTTATTTCCGTTTGAAAAATATCACTCTAATTTGTGCATACGACGCCCAAGTAATCCCCAATTTCAAATGCCCGCTAATTCCTCAAAGGCCCCAGCAATACTACATCATTCAAAACTCCCTTCCTTCTCGTTTCCCCATTCGTGAGATTATATACATACATAATAGTTGTGTGTACGTGTGTACGAAATATTACCAGCGTTCGAGTATAATACGGCAGTAATGATACGAATTCATATATCGTCACACCACCAAGTCACGTGATTGCGGCAATAGGAAAATCACTATTATATTCATCGTTACTATATCACCATCAATATCGGAATACACTTGGTTTGTCAAACGATGTCTTGTTAAGAAATGTATTCATTCCAAATTACAAAGCTACACGCCATAATCATCGGATTTAATTTGCAATAAAAATCTATACACAGTGTCAAACGTTCGATTCCATATTTGTATGCATTGCATATGTATTATCCCCACTCCTTCCACACACAGATAATCCTTAGTGCGACATCTAGCTATGCCTGATGCTTAACAACATACACAATCCTATCCAATATTTATTTTCACTCCATTTACATCATAATTTTTTCTCGTTTATTCCATTCATTTTATTATTTATTATCATATTTATTTATTTTTTTTTTTTTCAAGAACTTGATATCGTAGGGGATTATTATAACAAGCATTTGTATACGTTACGCAATCTCATCATTGTATACACATGTCCACAATCCCCTAGCTCTCATTGTCCAATTAACCCCATGTCCATAACATTGTTGTCATACGATTATGATTGATTTAAATTCATTTCTCAATATCAAACAATGACTCAACTAGAAAAAAAAGAAAAAAATATATAAAATGGTTTTTAACTTCTCATCGTTGAAAATATTTTATTGAGTTAGTTTTTCTTGTTTCATATTTTTTTTTACTTTTTCCACTCGCTTATATATATATATATATATATATATGAACTAAAAGGTACCGGAAGGGTGATGTAGGGTAACGGGTCGAATAATTTTAATGAATCCCCAACGTGTCACAGCATCATGCGTATATGAATAAATTATTCATTGCACGGTCGTTTGAGCAATTTTCCACCCGCTTAATTTATAAAATATATAACATGTTTATGTATATGTACATAATATAAATATAATATATACATAAAGCAGCATTTTGTTTGTTAACTATATACAGTAGGATGTAAAATCCTCTTTCTTTTTTTTTTTTTTTGGCTATGACTTTTGATTCTTCAACAATTTCTACCCCTCACATTTTATTCTGTCTCTCACTGTGACTTTATTCCTTCATCCCCCTCTGTTTCTCTCCAACGTTTTCTGTCTCAAAGTGAACAATCATGGGCCATTGGCCCGCGGGTCGTGCGTGTCACGTCATCGCGTCATATCGTATCAGTTGACGTGAGAGTGAAATGCAGAGTTAGAAATTATATGCAAATTCAAAATGTTGTCAAGAACATTTAGGAACATTGTATATATATTTATCAAATCGGTCAACTGTTATGTGTTTAGAGAAGAATATTGTTTTAGGAATGATGTAGAGGACATATACACAAATTTGTTGAAATTAATATTCATATATTTGTATCAGAGATAATAAATTTTAATAATAAAGTAAAGGTAGTATGCGAGGATAGTGAATATTGTCAATAGAACTTAGTTCAGGGAAAGATGAAATGATAATAATTTTTTTTTTTGTGCTGATAAAGTTCCTTTATTATTTTAATATTGTTTTTAAGAGTACATATACATTATCATGGGTCACTTTGATGTTAATCATATTGATTTGTTTGACATTTTCTTATTAAATAATTTAATATAGATAAAATAATTGTGTAAATTTATTCATAATTATTCCAATTATTTTTTTCTAATTCTTTTTCTTATTATTATTCATTTATATCAATCAATCAATGATAACACATTCGAATTGTATTATATGCTCAATGTAATAGATCAAATAAGTGTTAATATTTAAATTATTTATGAAAAAATTAGGAAATAAAATACAATAAACAATTAAGTCATCATCAATTTTTCCATTCTCATAACAAAACTTATTTAACGTCTACATTTTTTATACCAACGTTGAAATGATTACATCGTAAATTAATACAATTATCATCACACTGTGACCTCCGTTAATTTCTTTTTCTTATTTCGTCTGTAAATGGCAATTAATAACAGTTGGACAATTATTAATCTATCGTCGTCTTTCAAGCAATTGTATATTTCTTGTCTCATCTCAACTGATGATACTACTACCAATTATATCAGTATCTTATATTAATTAGCGACTTGGTTCAATTAATTTAATACGCAGTGCCAACAACGGAGACGACAACAACTCTCCATGCTCTCTGTCGTGTTTTTCGTCAGGAAATCGAGAAATTCCGTAAGCTACCAATTAGAGTCTCCAAGCGAATATATAAGTCGATTGTGGGTTGCAACGGAGTATAAATTGAGAACGGATATAGATATATATATATATAAAGTTATTAGATAGAAAAAGAGAGTGTATTGGGTGGCGGACAATTTTATATCGATGAACGAACTTTTGAGTTGAGTAATTGAAGTTACTTTGGACGGAGGAAAAAAAAAATAAATAAATAAATAAATATATTGATATCGATAGGGAATTGTGATAAAACTTTTTACCTTTTATTATATGAATTGAAGTAACAACCAGAAGTATAATGAGCGTCGTGATGGCGTGAAATAAAAAAAATAATAATAGAAATAATAATAACAAATACAGGAAAAAAAAAAGATGAAAGAAAAAATAAAGAGGGAAATAACTGGAATAATAAAAAATTGAAATGACATTATCTGAGTTACATGCGTTAATATCTTGTAACTTTACCACTATTGTCCATCGTATCTCTATTGACGTTCATATACTGCGGGTGAATTTAACGAACCGGCAGGAGATCTCTATGTGCGATAATATTCCCCAGATGGTCGATCTTTACCTTGATGTCAACTCTATACAGTCAACAATAAGGTATACATATGTTCATTCACATATACTGCTATATAAAAATGTACACCTAGATAGGTGAGAACTGATATTGGAGAGAAAAAGAAAATTATGGAAATAAAAAAATGTTTATAGACATGACAATGAAATGATAAAAAAATTAAATGGTGAAAAAATATTTTATTTTATTTGAAGGGGTGTTTTTTATTTGTTGGGATTGGAACAATTGTTTTCTTCTTTCGCATGTTATTGAGGAATAATTTTTTTGGAGTATGTGCATTTTATTTTTTGATATGTCTGAAACACATGAGAAAAATTGGAACACTATTTTTTCTCGAAACTGTGTTTTTCGGTACTGGCTGACATAATATCTCAAAAAGTAAATGAGCAATTGAGCTCGATCAAGTTTCATTCAATTTGTTTATAAATTTTCTATGACGCAAACAAGAATTTTATTGGTACGTTGTGAATGTATATTTTTTTAAAGAGAGTTTAAATTGTACAATTTAACGTGAATTTGAAACTTTTTTTTGTTTTTTTTTTTTGGCACTCGCCATTATCTCTTGGGTGTTCTTTTTTTTTTATATTATTAGTTAATCCGTATATAATGACCGTCTTTTTGTGAATTCATTGAACCAGTATGAATTCACAAAAAATCTTCATTAACATCCCCAGCAAAATATTATCATCAAAAAAAAAAAAAAAAAAAAAGAAAACAAAAGAAAAAACAAAGAAAAAAATACCCAAATAATTTATTCATTATTATTTTTTATTCCACCTCATCATACTACATTTTACATTCATTTTTTATTCCCAACTATACATACACACTGATATATACTGAAGCCATCCACTTTCATTCTCTTTTATATAAATATATATACCACCTTTTTTCCCATGCTTATATTTAATAGATGTGTTCATCGTGCAGTCTACCGCGTTATCTATTATTTGTCTTGCACTCCAGCTGCGGCATATAAAACGCCTTGTCATAATCATCATGTCCACATTTATAACTGATATTCTTGTCCAATTATTTTCTTTTTTTCCTACCGTCTCACCCTCTCAACCCCATACCCACCACCACCAACACTTTCAAAGTATCCAACATCGCATGAAACATTAAAATCCATCGAACAAATATAAAATAATAATTTTTAACCCAATAAAAAAAAAAAATATATATATATATGAAGTAACTGGAGAAGTAAAACAATTTTGTTACCAATTCCATTACTTCATTATCCCTACATAATAATCTACACACATGCATATATACACAAATCCACTCACAATATACAGAAACCTAATTTCAATTAATTCTATCTCGGCAGGGAAGAGTTGAAATGATCAGCAGGCGGTATGTGATCAATGATCAGTGGGCGTTCGGAGGCCGGATCACAATCAATTCAATTAGACTGAGCCAGACGAAGAGTGAAGACTACTGAACGTGTTGTTTGATGGGAGGAAGAGAAGAGGATATAGAGGAACGACAATGAGGTTGATGGGTAGCAGTAGGATGAAAATCAACGGGTGGTAAGTGTAACTCGAAGGAATATAGAGGACGTAATAGTTGAATCCATCAACAATTACGCATTGGAGGGCGAAACACAGTGTGAGGATGATTGGACAGGGTGACAGTATATGTCTCGTCATCTTGATGTGTCCAATGCGTTTGCCAACTCAACGTCTTGGCCATCATTTCACCTCTGTATTATATGTGCAGAGTATATGTACATCGTCAACCCTAACACCCATCAAACCACCCAACCATCCTACCACCAAACTCTAAATGTGTTTGTGTGTGTGTGTGTACAGAGTGTTTCCTGAATGACCCCCCCATGACACTGGGGGTTGGATCACCTAGAACCACGGGTGGTCCGACTTATTGCCATCCGAACAACGAATTTCCAACCCAACCAACCCCTACGACTCAGTGGCGTCACACCTATGTATACATATAGTTTGAAGTGAGATTGCTGAGGGGAAGAAAACGTAAGGGAAAATATATGTATATATTGTATATGTGTATAGGTGCAGAGGAGAAAGGAACTCCCGTGGTCGGACACGTCTGAGTAGTATTTATGGGCTCTCGCAGTGCGTTCAACGTCGACTGCGTCATTGGTTGCGCAAGTCGATCGATCGTTTAAGTCTTGAAGAAGAGGTAGAAGTTATATAGAACAGGAGAAGAAGGAGAAAAAAATAATTATTGTGATGAAACATGGAGATATTGTTTTATTATTGATGTAGACAGTTGAATGGGTGTATTGAAACTTTTGGATGGAAATTTACTGGGGCAATTAGTCGGATTATATAAGCTGATGAGATGATTGTTATCTGGAGCAGATTGTTTATTGTTTTATTTGAAATTTTATAAATTTAAATGTGGAGTTAGGTTTTTCTTTTTTTTTTATTATTATTTGAGAATGATGTGAGACAATAACTGGTTGTTTTTGGATTGAGGGGTATTGAATTGTGCTGTGGATTGTTGATTTGAAATTATTTACAAGTGATTGTGAATATTTTTGTATTTATTCAGATGTGAATGTCGAGAAATGTTTTGGATAATGACATCATTATTTTGTTTCAATTGTTTCATTATCAGAACTCACCTGCAATTTATAATTCCAGATGAACAATCACGATATTACTTTAAATTCTATAATTGGAGAATGAAAAATTAGAAATTGCAGTCATGATTTGTAGTTATACAGTTTCGAATTAATAACTGTGCAAGTAACTTGTGATTATGAAAATTTGAATATCAAATTACGAAAAGTTCTCTTCCAATTTGCGTTTCGTTGATAGAAAAAATAAAAAATAAGAAATACAAGACGTAATTGGACTTTTGATTTGTGCATTTTTTCGAGACAATAAAATTCCGTTTGATCTTATTTCTTTTTTCTCAATAAATAAATAAGCGAATATTGATTGAATTAAATTATAATTTTTTGAGATACATTGTTTGCTACCAATATACTTTCCAAGAAAATATCTATGCAAAAATATTTATATTATCATACATAACTGATGTGAATACTTATTAGAATGATAAATCATGGATGATAAAACTTCATGTCATTGGAAATATTTTATATATATATTTATATACAATAGTTAATATAGGGGACAATGTATATGCATATAGGGTTTGTGAAGAGAAGAGGCAAAATATAATCTGTAACAAGCGGCATATGGCGGCATACTTTACACAAACACGCAATACAGAATATAACACGTTATCTATATCTAAAGATAAACACAACCAGATGCTTCGTCACGTCGTAATCGACACAATTTTTCTCTTTTTTCCCTTCCCCCTTCCGACTGATTTATTCGTTTTTTATTTAGGTCTTCTTATCTTCACGTACACCTACCTATAAACACTGAAAATTACATTAAAAAACAACTATTGTCTCCAATTTGTTAATAATATTAAAAAACTAAATTATTGACCGCTATTGATAATTAATAGTAAAAAATATTCCTTTTTCCGCTATAGAATAACACGGAATGTCTTTTATTTCTTCATCACTTATTGTTTCCGTTTTTTTTTTTCAATCATATGCGCATCATATTATATAAGCAAATATGAAAATTAATTCTATTGCATTATTGTCACGTTCCATCATCGTTGTATGTTACCTAGAGCTGAATATGCGTATTGATTCATATCTATCTATCTACCTATATATATATGTACAGTTTCAATAATAATCACAAGCCAGAACATATCAAGAAGGTTTAGCGCGTGTCGTTGACAACCGATTAAACTATCAAGACACACTATCGTGCTATTGTCCTCACTCGAATGGTTTATTCACGAAGAACGGGACTTCCCCCTTCTGCAAACAATGGACTTTAACCGAGACGATTTTGAACTTCAAATTACTTAACTCTGTCAACTCATCATTCAACTTTCTTCAGAGAGTAGCAAGCTTATTATTCATATTGAAATAAACAATAGAGTCATATTGTTATATTCAAATTACTCTTAATTATATTAATTCATTGAAGACGATAGAAAAAAAAGAAAACGTATTTCGCTACTGTCCAAATTAATTGTACGTATTTTCTTCTAATTAGAACAAAAATGTGTACGAATAAAGTTGATAGTGGCTCCATCAATCATGTTGTCGTTGATATTGAAAAAAAAATACCCACCAACTGATGGTAACTTGGATTCCACCAGTGAAACGCATTAATGATAACATATCAACCATTACTATTACCTACTGATGATCAAGGATTTGGTGATAAAGAAAAAAATAATTTGAATTTAAATTATCGCTGGATTAATTGCGATGAAATAACAATTCTTCATCCAAATTTATTTGCCAGTATTTTGATATCAAAAGTAGCAAGGTAAAAATTATGCGAATTGCAGATTGGTCTCATCTAAAATATCATTTCCAATATGATCTATCCATGATATTATTGGCGTGGTGAAAAATAATAATGAATTATTTTTTGATGGGTCCATTATAGCTAAATATTGTGACCTGGTTTACCTCCACCTTTTCCTCACATTTGATGACATTCAACAGTATACGGAATAATTAATTCGCAGTCATATGACAGGATTCCGGAATTAGTCCCTGCCGATTCTCGACGAAGACTTTGTAAAATCAGTTGTGTAGAAACATCAAGCCGGATATGTCACTTTGTAATTAACAGAATACTGAATTTTCAAAGTATACAGAGTTGTAATAATAAAAAGAGAAACATGATGGATTATTTGACAATAATTTTGGGAATGATAGTGGGCGTATTAGCCATTTACATTTTTTTTGTTTGGGAAAATAATTTTAAAAGACTTGGTATACCGTATAAAAAACCAGTGATTATATTGGGAAATATGGCAGATGTTGTGTTTAGAAGGTGTGCAGTTGTGGAGCATATTTCGAATCTTTATAACTTCAACAGAGATGCTAAATACATTGGAATAAGTGATTTTAGTTATCCCATTATAATGATACGTGATTTGGAATTGATAAAAAGAATTTCGATAGTAAATTTCGATCACTTTCGGAATCGTCGCACCTTCACTGATCCTGTTCAGGAGCCACTGTTTGCAAATAATTTGTTTTTTTTACATGATAATGAGTGGCGTGCAATTAGAAAAATTCTGTCACCAACATTCACATCACAGAAGTTGAAAGCAATGTTTAAATTGATTTCAGAATACGCTGCGACGTTTTCCAAATCCCTTGAATTGCAGTGTGTCAATGAATCAGTGGAATACAACTCTAAAGATATTTTTTCTCGTTTTTCTAATGACACAATAGCCACATGTGCTTTTGGTATTTCTGTAAATTCAATAAAAGATCCCAATAACAAGTTCTACATGTTCGGAAGGAGAGCATTAAATTTTAATGGAATTAAATCATTGAAACTCTTCGCTGCTAGATCATTTCCTACATTGTCAAAAATTCTTGGTCTTAAAATAATTGATGCCGAAGTGGACAATTTTTTTTTTGAATCAACTCGTCAAACAATTGCAATGAGAGATGAGACAGGAATTAATAGACCAGATATGATCCAGTTGATGATGGAAGCACGAGATAATAAAAAAGATTCTAAAACACCAGAACTTACCATTGAATATATAACAGCACAGATATTTATATTTTTCTTTGGTGGGTTCGAAACTATTTCGACATTGATGTGTTTCGCTGCACATCAACTGGCAATATCACCAGAAATTCAGAAGAAACTTCAAATGGAAATTGATCAAGTGATGGCCAGTTGTGATGGTCTACCAACATATGAAGCAGTGAATAATATGAAATATCTTGATGCTGTCATCAATGAGACATTGAGAATGTACCCAACAGCTTTTCTCATCGATAGGGAATGCACAAAAAGTTTTGAATTGCCACCATCACTGCCTGGAGGTAGACCTGTAATGTTGAAACCCGGTGATCATGTTTGGATTGGAGTATGGCCCATTCATCGATATCCAAAATACTATCCTCATCCAGATGAATTTGATCCCGAAAGATTTTGTGATGATAACAAACCGGCTTTTAATTTCAATGCCTATATGCCATTTGGATCAGGACCAAGAATGTGCAGTGGAACTAGATTTGCCCTGTTGAATGCAAAAATTTTATTTATCTATCTTCTAGCGAAATTTAACATCACACCTGGCAATAAAATGATTTTACCGCTGCAATTGAGCAAGAAGACGTTCCTTGTGTTGGCTAAAGGTGGATTTTGGATAAAATTGAACCCAAGAGAAATATCCAATTAATTCTTTCAAAAAATTGAATATTCATATTCGAATATCCATACCGTGTAACAATCAATCAATAAACAAAATAAATGATGAAAAATTGATTGAAACTGATGGTGTTACCAATGAAAGGATCCGAATTTATCCAGGAACAAGTCTGTGACACTGAAACTTCGTTAATACGTTTTTTTTGTTGTTGTATAATTTATGCAATGCATCTTGATCCAAAATACTTTCCCTATTCAGACAAGTATGATGTCGAGAGACTTTTTTGGACACGGACGGTTAAGGTTGTTCAAATTCCAATATTAATTCGTCAATTGGACTTGGATCAAGGATGAATATATAAAATAGATTCACACTGTAAAAAACACCAGCTTTGTTTTTCTATGTTCTGGCACTGAAAAAGAAAAAAAAAACAATAATCAATCAATGCTGTCTATAAATTAACATTTCAAATCCACCAAATTTTTTATGCACAATTCTGCTCTATATCTTTCAATAAATATTGTCTAAATACATTGTTTTGTACTCAGTCAAGATATAACTTATCTTAATTGATTTTGAATCCAGTATCTATGCGTGTTCTCCCCACTGAGCGTGACGCTTGTTCGCACAGTCTATATATCATTGAAGTACTATATATTCATACCCGAGGTGGGAGAATCGCTGCTCACTCAATTTATTGCAGTATATTAAAGATAATCAGTTGTGAAAGAAGGTCGACTTGTGGACAGATATCTGTATTTAACAAACTGTCACAAGCATATATAAATTGAAATAATATAAAGAACAACATGTTGGATTATTGGATAATAATTTTGGCAACAATAGTGAGTTCAATTGTCGTTTATTACTTTTTCTTTTGGGAAAATTATTTTAAAAAACATGGAATACCTCATGAGAGACCATTATTTTTATTTGGTAATATGGCTAGTGTTGTCTTCAGGAAAAATTTATTCGTTGACAATATGGTGAATGTTTATAATATAAATAAGCTCGCTAAATACGTTGGATATTATGATTTTACTGTTCCTGTAATAATGATACGTGATTTAGAATTGATAAAAAATATTGGTGTAAAGAATTTCAATCACTTTGTGGATCATCGTGATTTTATAGATCTTGAACAGGAGCGATTGTTCAGTCAGAGTTTATTTTCTTTGAGTGGTGAACAATGGCGAAGAACACGAAATATACTTACACCTGCATTCACGTCAAGCAAGATGAAAGCGATGTTTAAATTGATGTCAAAATGTGCTGAAACCTTT
The DNA here is from genome assembly GCA_958496275.1 of Zele albiditarsus. Taxonomy (NCBI): domain Eukaryota; kingdom Metazoa; phylum Arthropoda; class Insecta; order Hymenoptera; family Braconidae; genus Zele; species Zele albiditarsus. Next base: position 5,882,566 of record OY292415.1, read on the forward strand.
TCAAATTCACTTCATGAAAAATGTGCTAATAATGCAGTTGAATTTAATTCCAAGGATGTTTTTACTCGTTATACCAATGACGTTATTGCCACATGTGCATTTGGTATAGCTGTTGATTCAATGAAAGATCCCAACAACGAATTCTATGTGTTAGGCAAACGTGCAACGAATTTTGAAGGAATTAAAACATTGAAAGTGATAGCTTCCAGATCATTTCCTAAATTATCAAAGATTTTAGGTATTAAAATATTTGACAGGGATGTAGAGAATTTTTTTTATAATTTAGTCCGTGATACAATTAAAATGAGAGATGAACAAGGAATTAATCGACCAGATTTAATTCAATTAATGATGGAAGCGAGATGTAATAGAGATGATTCCAAAACACCTGAACTTAGCATTGAAAGTATGACAGCACAAGCATTTGGTTTTTTTACTGGTGGATTTGATTCTACTGCGACATTGATGTGTTTTGTTGCACATCATTTGACAATATTTCCAGAAATAAAGGAACAGCTCCAAATTGAAATTGACCAAGTAATGATAAGTTGTGATGGTGAACCAACATATGAAGCAATAAATAATATGGAATATCTTGATGCAGTTATCAATGAAACATTGAGATTGTATCCAATTGCTCCTTTCATCGACAGACTATGTACGAGGAGTTTTGAATTACCACCACCATTGCCTGGAGGTAAATCAGTGATGCTGAAACCTGGTGATAATCTTTGGTTTGCATTGTGGCCTATTCATCGTGATCCAAAATACTTTCCTCATCCAGATAAATTTGATCCTGGAAGATTTCTCGGTGATGCTAAAGCTAATTTCAATCCCAATGCCTATATGCCATTTGGATTAGGACCAAGAATGTGTATTGGAAATAGATTTGCAATTTTAGAAACCAAGGTTTTGTTGCTTTATCTCTTGACAAAATTTGATATCACACCTGGTAGCCAAATGATTCTACCATTGCGATTGAACAAAAGAACATTTAATCTTGCAGTTGATGGAGGATTTTGGGTGAATTTTGAACCCAAAATCTCAACAAAATGCTTTATAAGGAAGAATAGTTAATGGACAAAATTAATTAATAACGAGTTCAATGTTTCTGGAAGGAAGGCAACGAACCATGAAACCAAGAATAATATTGGAATTGCGATTCCTGAAATTTGATCAATAATTTTTGATGACACGTGTACACCCAGCAACGCAGTCTACCTTATGTCACCACACTCATGGCGGCATTTGCCTTTACGCTATCTAATCAATTTGCAGACTCATGCATAAGTTAAGGTCATAAAACTGTACTTTGGGTTAAAAGCATTTGCGTAATGTGTGCAGAGTCAGTCGTGCGTAAACATTGACACAAGTACGTGTGGGCACAATTATTACCAGCTTCGACGAAAGCAGATTTGAAGAACATATAGAAAGTATCACGATGGATCATTGGACAATAATTTTGGCACTAATTATGGGCTTACTTGCTATCTATTATTTTTTCATTTGGGAAAATCCATTTTTGAAACATGGAATACCACATAAAACACCACTCTTTGGACTTGGTAATCTGGGCGGAGTTTTACTCAGGAGATACCCATATACGGACCAGTTGGTAAATGTTTATCGTTTAAATGAAGATGCTAAATACGTTGGATTCTATGATTTCAATTTTCCTGTTTTAATGATACGTGATTTGGAATTGATAAAAAGTATAACTATAAAACATTTCGACCACTTCATGAACCATCGTCATTTATCTGATCCTGATATAGATCCATTAGTTGCCAATAATTTATTTTCTCTGCATGGTGATGAATGGCGTGCAGTTAGAAATCTTCTTACACCTGCATTCACGTCGAGCAAAATGAAGGCAATGTTCAAACTGATATTAGAATGTGCGGAGACTTTTTCTAATTCTCTCCAAGAACAATGTGCCAGTAAATCAAAACAATACGATGCCAGGGATATTTTTTCACGTTATGCCAATGACATGATAGGTACATGTGCTTTTGGTATTACTGTTGACTCAATGAAATATCCTAACAATGAGTTCTATGAGTCAGGCAAACGTGCAACACATTTGGAAGGACTTAGAGGATTAAAATACTTTGCTACTAGATCATTACCTACTTTAACAAAAATATTTGGTATCAAATTGATTGATGTTGGGCTGGAGAATTTTCTTTGTAAATTAATTGGCGACACAATTGCTACTAGAGAAAAGCAAGGAATTATTCGACCAGATATGATTCAATTGTTGATGGAAGCAAGAAATCATAAACATGATGCTAATACACCAGAGCTCACTATTGAATGTATAACATCACAAGTTCTCAAATTTTTCGTGGCTGGATTTGATACTACTTCTTTAACAATGTGTTTTGTTGCACATCAACTGGCAATATACCCAGAAATTCGAAAAAAGGTCCAAAATGAAATTGACCAAGTAATGGAGAGTTGTAATGGTGAACTAACGTACGAAGCAGTTAATAATATGGAATATCTTGATGCTGTTATTAATGAGACATTGCGAATGTATCCAGCAACCGTCTTCACCGATAGAGTGTGCACAAAATGTTTCGAATTGCCACCAACATTACCTGGAACTAAACCAATAATGCTCAAACCCGGTGATAATATTTGGGTTCCAGTGTGGGCCATGCATCATGATCCAAAATACTTCCCACGTCCAGATGAATTTGATCCTGAGAGATTCATTGGTGGTGCTGAGGCCAATTCAAATCTCCATGCTTATTTGCCATTTGGAATTGGACCAAGGATGTGCATTGGAAATAGATTCGCATTGTTAGAAACTAAAGTTTTATTCCTTTATCTTCTGACAAAATTCGACATTTCACTTGGTAATAAAATGATTTCACCATTGCGATTGAGCAAGGCGACGTTAACTGTTGTACCTGAAGGTGGATTTTGGTTAAATTTGAAGCCGAAAAATATATCTAATTAATACTTTTGTTATTTCATGTTGGGATTTGTAGAGGTTTCAGTATTGTATTTTGATTAAATAAATTATCCTTCCTTCAAGTTAAAACTGTGATTTTATTAGGAGCGTAAAGAGCACTTGGAAGATACGTGCTTATGCCTCTGAGATTCGGTTAAAACTGGAAAATCACTTCTATACTATCTTACATTGCACCCATCAAGACAGTCTGCCTTATATTATATAACACTCGTGAAGGCAATTGCCCCCACACTATCTAATCAATTTGTAGAGTCATGCATAAGTTGAGATCATGAAATTGTACTAAGTTAAAAGCATCTGCGTAATATGTGCACAATCAGTCGTGCAAAAACGTTGACAGAAATTATGTGTGCACAATTATTATATGCTTCGATAAAATTACATTTCAATAATATATATAAAGTATCCAGATGGATTATTGGACAATAATTTTGGCAATAATAGTGGGCCTACTTGCTATCTATTATTTATTCATTTGGGAAAATCGATTTTTAAAACATGGAATACCACATAAAACACCACTCTTTGGACTTGGTAATATGGGCGGAGTTTTGCTCAGGAGATACCCATTTGTGAACCAGATGGTGAATGTTTATCGTTTAAATGAAGATGCTAAATACGTTGGATTCTATGATTTCAATATTCCTGTTTTAATGATTTAGAATTGATAAAAAATATAACTGTTAAACATTTCGATCACTTCGTGGACCACCGTGATTTCACGAATCCTAATATAGATCCACTATTTGCCAATAATTCATTTTCCCTACATGGTGATGAATGGCGTGGAGTTAGAAATCTTCTTACACCTGCATTCACGTCGAGCAAGATGAAGGCAATGTTTAAATTGATATTACAATGTGCGGATACTTTTTCCAATTCTCTTCAAGAACAATGTGTCAATAAATCAAAACAATACGATGCCAGGGATATTTTTTCACGTTATTCCAATGACGTGATAGCTACATGTGCTTTTGGTATTGCTGTTGATTCAATGAAAGATCCTAACAATGAGTTCTATGTATCGGGAAAAAGTGCAACAAATTTCGAAGGAATTAGAGCATTAAAATTATTTGCCACCAGATCATCACCTATTTTGTCAAAAATGTTAGGTATCAAATTGGTTGATGCTGGAGTGGAGAATTTTTTTTATAACTTAGTTCAAGACACAATTGCTATCAGAGATAAAGAAGGAATTAATCGACCAGATATGATTCAATTGATGATGGATGCAAGGAATCATAGACATGATTCTAATGCAGCAGAGCTGACCATTGAAAATATGACATCACAAGCTTTCGTATTTTTCGTGGCTGGATTTGATACTACTTCTTTAATGATGTGTTTCATCGCACATCAACTGGCAATATACCCAGAGATTCGTAAAAAGCTCCAAACTGAAATTGACCAAGTAATGGAGAGTTGTAATGGAGAACCAACGTATGAAGCAGTTAATAATATGGAATATCTTGATGCAGTTATAAATGAGACAGCGAGGATGTATCCAGTAGCAGTTTTCATCGACAGACTGTGCACAAAGAGTTTCGAATTGCCACCAACATTACCTGGAACTAAACCAATAACGCTCAAACCCGGTGATAATATTTAGGTTCCAGTGTGGCCCATGCATCATGATCCAAAATACTTCCCACGTCCAGATGAATTTGATCCTGAGAGATTCATTGGTGATGCTAAAGCCAATTTAAATCTCAATGCTTATTTGCCATTTGGAGTTGGACCAAGAATGTGCATTGGAAATAGATTCGCATTGTTAGAAACAAAAGTTTTATTCCTTTATCTTTTGGCAAAATTTGACATCACCACTGGTAATAAAATGATTTTACCATTGCGATTGAGCAAGGCGACGTTAGCTCTTGTAGCTGAAGGTGGATTTTGGTTAAATTTGAAGCCAAAAAAAATATCGAATTGATACATTTGTTATCTCATTTAACTTTTTCTCCCTTCACTCTAATCAATAAATATATTATCATAAGATGTGTTATCGCTCATTATCTTGTTGTCACAGATCATCTATTTCTTCTTATATATATCTTGGTTTTTATGCTTGTTTTCAATTGCAATGTCAATGATAAAAATTGCCTCACAAGTTTTGTGTGGTATGAAATAAACAGATCCATTATTATTAGCAATGATTACGACTGGACAAAGTCCACACGATGTTTTCTGTTCTTCCTCATCATGATAGCACGTTTCTATAAATACATCTATGGACAGTGATATACACTCATATCAAGAGACTGAAATTACTGCGTGTTGAGAGTATTCAATTTAGTTGATCACAGTCAGCTGTGAGAGAACATCAACAGTATAAAAATATCCAGAGTAACATGGTGGATTATTGGACAATAATTTTGGCAATAGTAGTGGGCCTATTTACTATCTATTATTTTTTTATTCGGGATAATTATTTTGAAAAACATGGAATACCACACAAGAGACCATTTCCATTCCTCGGTAATGCAACGCGTGTTGTGTTCAGAAGAATTACATTTGTAGATCATATACTAAATTTATATAATATGAATGAAAGTGCTAAATACATTGGATTGTATGATTTTGGTTCTCCCCAAATAATGATACGTGATTTGGAATTATTAAAAAATATTACCGTAAAAAATTTCGATCATTTCACAGACCATAGTAGTTTTATTGATCCCGATCAGGAGCCAATATTCGGTAATAATTTATTCACCCTTCGTGGTGATAAATGGCGTGGGGTTAGAAATCTTCTCTCACCAGCATTTACATTGAGCAAGATGAAGACAATGTTCAAATTATTGTCAAAGTGCGCTGACAAATTTTCTAATTCACTTCATGAACAGTGTATTAATGAGTCAATTGAATACGACTCCAAAGATATATTCACTCGTTACACCAATGATGCAATAGCTACTTGTGCATTTGGTATTGATGTGGATTCAATGAAAGAACCAAACAACGAATTTTATGTCCATGGCAGAAGAGCAACAAATTTTGACGAAAATAAGTTATTAAAATTCTTTGCAATCAGAATATGTCCTAAATTGACGAAGATTCTCGGTTTTAAAATATTTGATAAACATACTGAGAAGTTTTTTACTAATTTAGTTCGCGAAACAATTGAAACAAGAGATAAGGAAGGAATTAATCGACCAGATATGATTCAATTAATGATGGAAACACGGGGTAATAAAGATGATTCTAAAAAACCAGAACTCAGCATTGAAAGTATGACATCACAGGCTTTCATATTCTTCTTTGGTGGATTCGAATCTACAGCGACATTAATGTGCTTGATTGCCCATCACCTAGCAATTTTTCCAGATGTTCAAAAAAAGCTTCAAGTGGAAATTGACCAAGTGATGGAAAGTTGTGATGGTGAACTGACATATGAAGCAGTAAATAATATGGAATATCTTGATGCTATTATCAACGAGACATTAAGATTGTATCCAGTGACACCTGCAGTCGACAGAGTCTGTACAAAAAGTTTCGAATTACCACCACCATTACCTGGAGCTAAATCCCTGATGCTGAAACCTGATGATATTATTTTAATTCCACTATGGGCCATACATCGTGACCCAAGATACTTTCCACAACCAAATGAATTCGAACCTGAACGATTTCGTGGTGATGCTAAAGCTACTTTCAATTCTAATGCTTACATGCCATTTGGAACTGGACCAAGGATGTGTATTGGAAATAGATTTGCATTGTTAGAAACAAAAGTTTTATTTCTTTATCTATTAGCTAAATTTGACATTACACCTGGTAGTAAAATGATTTTACCAATGCGATTGAGCAAGAAGTTCAATCTCACGGCTGAAGGTGGATATTGGATAAATTTGAAACCAAGAACAATATGTGATTGATGATTAATCAAAAAAATAATTATTCATATACAACAACTCCTATACATTTATTATAACTGATCATCGTTCAAGTTTAATTTATACTCCTTCCACTCTCACATGATAATACTTCGTTTGTATATGTATACTGTATCATCTGTGTCATGCCATACATTCACACCAAGGTCAAAAAAATTGCTGCGTATTTATATATCCAAGTGGAATGATTACAATCAGTCGTGGGATAACGTTGACAAGAAAAACATTCTCTTAGTAATAGCAAAAATTAGATGCAAAGATATAACAGTAGTTGAAATTATAATATAGAGAACAACATGGTGGATATTTGGACAATTATTTTGGCAATACTAGTGGGAGTATTTATCATCTATTATTTTTTAATTCGGGAAAGTTATTTTGATAAACATAGAATACCACATGAAAAACCATTTTTAGTACTTTGGAATATGGTCACTCTGTTTATCTTCAGAAGACGCACACATGTAGATCATGTGGAAAATTTTTACCATTTAAAAGAAGACGCTAAATACATTGGATTGTACGATTTTGGTGCCAAAGGAATTATGATCCGTGATTTAGAATTGCTTAAAAATATTACTGTCAAAAATTTTGATCACTTTACCGACCATACCAGTTACACTGACCCTGATCAAGAGCCACTGTTGAGCAATAATTTGTTTTTTTTGCGTGGTGATAAATGGCGTGAAACTCGTCATCTTATTACACCTACATTCACAACCAGCAAGATGAAGGCAATGTTTAAATTAATGTCAGAGTGTGCTCAGACTTTTAACAATTCACTACATGAGCAGTGTGTCAATGGGTCAAAAGAATATGATTCTAAAGATATTTTTACTCGTTATGCTAATGATACAGTGGCCACATGTGCTTTTGGTGTTGCTGTGGATTCAATGAAACATCCCAATAATGAAATCTATGTATTGGGCAAGATGGGAACAAATTTTGGTGGGATTAAGTCATTGAAACTTCTCGCTGCCAAATTATTTCCAAAATTATCAAAGATTATTGGCCTTAAAGTAATTGAGGTTGAAGTTGAGAATTTTTTTTATAAATTAGTTCGCGATACAATTGCAACGAGAGAGGAGCAAGGAATTAATCGACCAGATATGATTCAATTGATGATGGAAATAAGAGATAATAAAAATGATTCCAAAACACCAGAGTTTACCGTTGAACATATGACATCACAAGCATTTATATTCTTTCTTGGTGGATTCGAATCTACTGCAACATTGATGTGTTTCGTTGCACATCAAGTGGCAATATTCCCAGATGTTCAGAAAAAGCTTCAAATTGAAATTGACCAAGTGATGGAGAATTGTAATGGTGAACCAACATATGAAGCAGTGTGTAATATGGAATACCTTGATGCAGTTATCAATGAAACGTTGAGATTGTATCCATTGAATCCTTCTATGGACAGAGTGTGCACGAAATGCTTTGAACTACCACCATCATTACCTGGAAGTAAACCAGCAATGCTCAAACCTGGTGATACTATTTGGTATGCAATATCATCTATACATCGTGATGCAAAATACTTTCCTCGTCCAGATGAATTTGATCCTGAGAGATTCGTTGGTGATGCTAAAGCCAATTTAAATCTCAATGCTTATTTGCCATTTGGAATTGGACCAAGGATGTGCATTGGTAATAGATTTGCATTGTTAGAAACAAAAATTTTGTTTCTTTATTTACTGAATAAATTTGACATTACAACTGGCAATAAAATGATTCTTCCAATGAGATTGAGCAAGAAGACGTTCACTTACATGGCTGAGGGTGGATTTTGGTTAAATTTAAAACCAAGAAAAACATCTGATTAATGCCTTTCAAACACTGAAGATTCATATTTAACTTCAAACGTATATCTATATCATGATGGGGCAAAGTCCAACGCACACTTATCCTCCTTTCAACTCTTGATAGCAAATGTCAATATATCATACATTCAATACACAGTGTCACGTGCATATTCCAAGGTCACACAGCAACTGTGCGATGAATTAAACTACGCAGATTGCACACGATCAGTTGCGCAAAAAACGTTGATGCGTGCATGTCTCTCTACAATCACTGGAACTTGTGAAAATTAACAATTACCACAAAATAAAAAGTAAAATGATAGATTATTGGACAATAATTGCAGCGGTGACAGTGGGATTACTTGTCATTTATTATTTTTTCATTGCGGAAAATTATTTTGAAAAACATGGGATACCACATAAAAAACCAATATTATTCTTTGGTAATATGGCTGGTGCCATTTTCAGAAAAAACTCATTTGTGGATCATCTAGTAAATATTTATCATTGCAATAAAGATGCTAAATACGTTGGATACTATGATTTTAATTTTCCCGTCATAATGATACGTGATTTGGAATTGATGAAAAACATTACTGTGAAAAGTTTTGATCATTTTACTGATCATCGAAGTTTCACCGATCCTGATCAGGAACCATTATTTGGCAATAATTTATTTTCTCTACGTGGTGATACATGGCGTGGAATCAGAAATCTTCTTACACCTGCATTCACGTCGAGCAAGATGAAGGCAATGTTTAAATTAATGTCACAGTGCGCCGAGACGTTTTCCAACTCACTTGAAAAACAGTGTGGCAATGAATCAGTTGAATACAATTCTAAGGATATTTTTACTCGTTACACAAATGACGCAATAGCCACATGTGCATTTGGTATTGCTGTGGACTCGATGAAAGATCCTAATAATGAGTTCTATGTTTTAGGAAAAAAAGCCACAGGTTTTGAAGGAATAAAGTCATTGAAGTTGTTTGCAGTTAGGTCATTTCCTACAATATCAAAAATTTTGGGAGTGAAATTGATGGGCAGTGACGTGGAAGATTTTTTTTATAAATTGGTTCGCGAAACAATAGCAACTAGAGATGAGCAAGGAATTAATCGACCAGATATGATTCAATTGATGATGGAAACAAGAGGTAATAAGAATGATCCCAAAAAACTGGAACTCAGTGTTGAAAGTATGACATCACAGGCGTTTCTATTTTTCTTCGGTGGATTTGATTCTACTGCAACTTTGATGTGTTTCGTAGCACATCAAGTGGCAATATTCCCAAATGTTCAGAAAAAGCTTCAGATTGAAATTGACCAAGTGATGGAAAGTTGTAATGGTAAACCAACATATGAAACAATAAATAATATGGAATATCTGGATGCTGTTATCAATGAAACACTGAGAATGTATCCAGTAGGTGCTTTCCTAGACAGACTATGCACCAAAAGTTTCGAATTACCACCACCATTGCCTGGAGGTAAACCAGTGATGCTCAAACCCGGTGATAACGTTACGTTTGGAGTTTGGCCTCTGCATCGTGATCCAAGATACTTTCCTAATCCAGATGAATTTGATCCTGAAAGATTACTCGGTGATGCTAAAGCTAATTTCAATTTCCATGCTTACATGCCATTTGGAATTGGACCTAGGATGTGTATTGGAAATAGATTTGCATTGTTAGAGACTAAAGTTTTGTTTCTCTATCTACTAGCAAAATTTAATATTGAGCCTGGTAATAAAATGATACTACCGTTGCGTTTGAGCAAAACGTCATTCAATGTTATTGCTGATGGAGGATTTTGGTTAAATTTTATGCCAAGAAAAATATCTAACTAATCGTTGATAAAAATGAACAATTCATATTCGATGGTGACTCACGTGCACCTATCATAGCAGGACATAATTCAATTAATCTTGTCACCCGTCCGCTTCCCCTCTTTTTCAATTACACACGGTCACGAACAACTGGATTCAAATGCGCAAATTTTTGTCGTACTCAATATAAATATACTGTTCACCAGTTAGTGCTTCTTTTTCATTCCAAGTTTGATCAGCGCTTGCACGTTCATCAATCAAGTACTAATCGCTATACTTATTAATAATCGTAGACGTTTGATATATATTACATTGATATAACGAATTGAAATTAACTATTATAGAACAAATGTAAACGACCGCATTGTTAAGAAATTAATTTATCATCAGATCCTATACACGCAGTCATTAATTACTGTATTATTTTTTCTCAGTTATCGCTTTCTTTTTAATATTAATTATTCCAGATATTTTAGTTAGTCCGAATTATCTTCAACAGCCATGGTATATAATCATATACTCTGGTATAAATATCAGGAATTCCAATAGCACATCGAGTAGCTAATGACACAATACCAGCTATTTCACCATTGACAAAAAGTGGACCGCCACTGTCACCCTATTAACAAAAAAGAATGATAATGAATTGTAAACAAATGTAAAATTCTTTTTTAGAATTGAAAGAAATATTATTCAATAAACATACACAACAAACTCCGACGCCGGGGACATTGGTCGTACACACTTGTACTGGACGAACAGTATTACGTGTGTATGAATGCAAACATTCATCATTTGTTATAGTCCATGTATCAACTCGTTGAAGATGTCGGGAAGTATGATGAGCATTATAATCCAACAGTCCCCATCCAATAACAGTACCACCAACTCCCTCTCCTAAAGGAGTTTCATATATTCCAGCTACCTGTTGAGTGGTATCCTCAACTATACATTGCTCCAGCTATAAAAGATAATTAATTATTATAGAATCAATTCTTAAATTGATTGCAAAAAAATACACAACAGAAAAGATATACGTATTTTTATTTCTATTGTCATCGGCAATATAATTCGAACATTTATATGGAAACTGTGCTTACTTTGTTCATTTAGAAAAGAATTTTCAACTGTTTGTATTGATCTAAATATACTTCAATATTCTTCACACAGCATGGAATTATAAATAAAGAGGACAATAAATGTGGAAATGAATTGTTGGAAAATGGTACACTTATCATTTTAATTGATTGAATTTTTCTTAACATACCTTTATAACAGCAATATCATGCCAATAGTCGTTTGATCTTCCTATGTATAAGTAATGAATGTCAACTTTTTTTACATAATAAACATATCTGAATGTAGCTTGATCAGAACTTCCTGCTGCTATTGTCATTGTCCTTAAGTTCTGTCCATCTACACAATGTGCAGCTGTCATTACATGACACCTTGTTACAAATGTCCCACCGCAAATGTGAGCATTATTCTGTTGTATAGAAACCATCGATGGAAATTCATTATTCACAGCTTTAGTACCACGAACAATTGTCGCCAGATCGTCACCTAAATTCAATAAAAAAAAAATACAAAATAATTTGATTATTTATAGTACTACAATTAATTAATAATTTTACGTGTTCTCCAAAATTTACCTTCACATGATGCACAAAATACTGCAATTATCAAAACACTATAGGTAAAATTATTACTGCTTGAAGCCATAGTGAATTTCAGTCCCAGGATTTCAATGTTGATACAGTTGGAATTTCTGTGTGAACATCTTGAAAAAATGGATTTTATACTGCTCTGATATCCAGGTCATCATTCATTATTGACACTGTCATAAAATAATTGCTCACATTACCACACAATTATATGTACAATCAAGGCAAAAAATTTAGCTGAAAGTTTGCAACAATTCAAACTAATGTTGCTCTGTTGACAACGATATAAATTAATTAATTTAGGATTCATTTCAATTCCTGATGTCAATGACAGTGTTTCGTATTTCTTGACTTATTAATTCTCATGGTAATATCGATGAATAGAAACCAAAAATATTTATATAAATATTACTGGAAATTAATTCTTCAATAATAGTTCTCTTGAATTTCTCAGCATATCATTGATACTCTGAGGCCATTGACGCAATGAAGATAAAAATTGCGATTACTCTAATAAATTGTAGTGATTATACATCGCATTCATCATCGAATTATATCTCTATCAAATTATCAAGAACAGTAGCAATATATACAGATAATTATTGGAATTATTTAATGATAGTATTTTTGGTTTACGTAATAATTTTATCCAAACAAGATTTAATCCATAGTGATAATTTATTTAGCGTATTATCCAGTACAATTTTGTGAGTGCGCATGATATTACATGCAATTGTCATAGTGATGAAATTGAATATCGAGATTACATTTGAGATAGTAATGATGATGCAATGAGTAAAAATAAATTCAATTCAAATAAATTCAAACTTATTAAGTAAAAAAATCTGAAACATTAAATGTTTACTGAACGAATAATCATCAACGAAGGGTTTGAGATTGATCAAAAACAAAAACCAATTCTGCAAATAACACCTCTATCAATTATAACATTTTTTGCTTCAATAACTATGGTTTAGCATCTTTTCCATTAATACTTTCTGATTCAATAATCGTATTCACTAATAATTTATTGAATGAATTTTTGATTGAATCCATGGTATATAATTGAATATTCGGAATTCCAGCACTACACATAGAACCCATTGATACAATACCAGCAACTTGATTATTGACATAGAAAGGTCCACCACTGTCAGCCTATCAAATACATATGAAAGAATATGAGATAAAAATTGATGTGGAATTTTTTTAATTTAAACAAATACTTTAAAATATACATACCCTACAAACTCCAGTGCCTGCCATATTGATTGTACACACTTGTGATGAGCGAATAGTTGCAGAACCATATGAATTTATACATTCAGGATTCATTATAGTCCATGAATCAAGTTGTTGAAGATATTGAGAAGTAAGAGGTATGTTATTGTATAACTGTCCCCATCCAACAGCTGTACCACCAACACGATTTCCTAATGGAATTCCGTATAGTTGGGCTACTCGTTGAGTGGAATACTCAACAATGCATGTCGCCAGCTATTAAAAATAATTAATGATTGTAGAATTGATATTAAATATTTTTTCTTTAAATATGTTTGGGTTCTGCTTATCATCATTAATAACCATTCAAGAAATTTCATCGTGTCATTATATTAGATTTTCTATACTTGATTGAAGAATAGTGACGAAATAAAAAATAGTGCTTTCATCTAGAAAATATAATGGTGGCTTAACAATGAGAGCTAAAAAAATAGTTAATTTCTTCAAATTGTACAAAAAAAAAAGATACGTGTTGCTTTATCGTTGAATAACACCATTGTTGTTAGCGCTGTCGTGAAATAATTAAATAATGATTATAATGTTATCGTTGAAATAATTCCGTGTGGACAATTACTGGATATGATTAGGAGACAATTGATTTCCTAATTTTCCTGGTTTATTTTTCATAAAATCCTACATCAAATTCACATATTATTGAGTTCTCAAAAAAGCTGTAGATTTGTTTGAATCGACAGTTTTAACCAGAGAATAAATATCAAAATATATGTATCGTTCTTTTTGTTTGACATAACACCCAGTAATAAAGTCAAGAATAAAATTAAACAACGTTACCAGACCAGAATAAAAAATTCCAAGGCGAGTACCACGTATATAAATTTAATTAATTTAAATTTAACTCACCATTATCACTTGCGATATCGTCAAGGTGTATGTTAGATATTCCAATGTACTTAGGATGAATATCAACTTTTTTTACTGTATACAAATGTTTGAACGTTTCTTGATCTGATGCAATTTTTATCCCACTTATATTTATATTGAATACACAATGTGCCGCAGTCAAGACATGACATTTTGCAATAAGTGAACCACCACAAAAGTGTCTATTATTTAATCGCAAAGAAACAATCGATGGCCAATAATATATTGAAGCATCAGTACCACCAACAATTTTTGATGGTGGATTACCTGGATTAAATACGTACACAAATTTTTTCCAATCCTTTTCAAATTAGATGATAGATTAATAATTCTATTTAACTTCAAAAGTTTACCTTCACAGACTGCACAAAATATTGTGATTATGAGAATAACTATGGGATGATTATCGCTAGAAAATGCCATTGCGAACATCAGTCACTAAATTCTGATGTTAACCAGCCAAAATTCTATGTGGATGGGATAAAAAAAATTAATCTGTCATTACTTTTATATCCAAGTCGTGGTTCATTATTGATATTGAAACAACATAAACATCCATATTAACGCATGCTTATATGTACATTAAATATATAATAATATATCAAAGTAAATTATTGCATCTACGACGGATCTAAAAAATAAACATTAATGGCAATTGAAAAAGAAAAATGTGCTATTGTCACGAAAAAAAAATGATTGGAATTAAATTGTGTGTTACGTTTTAGAAAACAGATATAGCCCACCAGATTGACTTAGAAAATTATATTTCATCAGCACCTGTACACGCAGCCATTAATTACTGTAACAAAATCACAAGCACAACCTGGTGTAAATAAAGAATAGATCAAACGAAAATTTAATGGAACAATTGCTCATATCAAATTTACAGTATATTTTATTCTCAGTGATTGTTTTCTTTTTAACATGATCATTACGAAACATAAAGCAATTAACAATTTGTCAGAATTAATTGTACCAGATAAAAGTATAACAGATATTTAATTTTCAATGAATTTTCGATTGAATCCATGACATATAATCGAATACTCTAGTATAAATATCAGGAATTTCACCACCACATATAGCACCCATTGACACAATACCAGCAACTTGATGGTTGACATAGAAAGGACCACCACTGTCACCCTATCAAAGAAATATGAAAAAATATAGGATAAAAGTTGATGAGGGATTTTTTCAAACTGAACAAATACGTTTAAATATACTTACACTACAAACTCCAGTGCCTGGAATATTAACTGTACACACTTGTGATGGACGAATAACTGAAGGACCATATGGTTTCGAGCATTCATGATTCATTATAGTCCATGAATCAATTTGTTGAAGATATCGAGACGTGAGACGTATATCATTGTGCAAATGTCCCCATCCAATAACTGTACCACGAACACCAATTTCTAATGGTCTTTCATATAGTTCTACTGCTCGTTGGGTTGAATCCTCAACAATACATGTCGCCAGCTATGTAAAATAATTTGTTATGATAGAATTAATATAGACCTTTTGGAAGAGAGATAATTGTACGATGATTATAATGTTATCATTAAAATAATTCCATGTGAAAAATTATTGAATATGATACAGTGCAAACTAGTTCAATTTCAAACGAGGATCATTGTTAAATTAATTCAATTTTCTACATGAATTCCTACATTTTCTTATTCCAGGATTTTATTTTTCTATAGAATTCTACACCAAATTCCCACATTATTATGACCTCAAAAAAGCTAAAAATGATAAGCACCACGTATATAAATTTATTCAATTTAAATTAAACTCACCGTTATAACTGCGATATCGTCGAGATGTGTGTTAGGTTTTCCTACGTATTTAGGATGAATATCAACTTTTTCCAAGTTATACAAATGTTTAAACGTTTTCTGATCAGCACTACCTGTTGCAATTTTTATCCTACTTATATTCATATTAAATACACAATGTGCCGCAGTCAAGACATGACATTTTGTAATAAGTGAACCACCACAAAAGTGTTTATTATTGAATCGCAAAGAAACAATCGATGGCCAATCGGATATTGAAGCATCAGTACCACCAACAATTTTTGATGGTGGTTTACCTGGATTAAATACGTACACAAAATTTTTCCAATCCTTTTCAAATTAGATGATAGATTAATAATTCTATTTAACTTCAAAAGTTTACCTTCACAGACTGCACAAAATATTGTGATTATGAAAATAACTATGGGATAATTATCGCTAGAAAATGCCATTGCGAATATCAGTCACTGAGTTCTGATGTTAACCAGCCAAAATTCTATGTGGATGTGATAAAAAAAATTAATTTGTCATTACTTTTATATCCAAGTCGTGGTTCATTATTGATATCGAAACAACATAAACATCCATATTAACGCATGCTTATGTGTACATTAAATATATAATAATATATCAAAGTAAATTATTGCATCTACGACGGATCTAAAAAATAAACATTAATGACTATTAAAAAAGAAAAATGTGCTATTGTCACGAAAAAAAATTGATTGGAATTAAATTGTGTGTTACGTTTTAGAAAACAGATATAGCCCACCAGATTGACTTAGAAAATTATATTTCATCAGCACCTGTACACGCAGCCATTAATTACTGTAACAAAATCACAAGCACAACCTGGTGTATATAAAGAACAGATCAAACGAAAATTTAACGGAACAATTGCTCATATCAAATTTGCAGTATATTTTATTCTCAGTTATTGTTTTCTTTTTAACATGATCGTTACGAAACATAAAGCAGTTAACAATTTGCCAGAATTAATTGTACCAGATAAAAGTATAACAGATATTTAATTTTTAATGAATTTTCGATTGAATCCATGACATATAATCGAATACTCTGGTATAAATATCAGGAATTCCTCCACCACATATAGCACCCATTGACACAATACCAGCAACTTGATGGTTGACATAGAAAGGACCACCACTGTCACCCTATCGAAGAAATATGAAAAAATATGAGATAAAAGTGGATGAGGGATTTTTTTAAACTGAACAAATACGTTTAAATATACTTACACTACAAAATCCAGTGCCTGGAATATTAACTGTACACACTTGTGATGGACGAATAACTGAAGGACCATATGGTTTCGAGCATTCATGATTCATTATAGTCCATGAATCAATTTGTTGAAGATATCGAGAAGTGAGGTGTATATCATTGTGCAACTGTCCCCATCCAATAACTGTACCACGAACACCATTTCCTAATGGTCTTTTATATAGTTCTACTGCTCGTTGGGTTGAATCCTCGACAATACATGTCGCCAGCTATGTAAAATAATTTGTTATGATAGAATTAATATAGACCTTTTTGAAGAGAGATAATTGTACGATGATTATAATGTTATCATTAAAATAATTCCATGTGAAAAATTATTGAATATGATACAGTGCAAACTAGTTCAATTTCAAACGAGGATCATTGTTGAATTAATTCAATTTTTTACATGAATTCCTACATTTTTTTTATTCCAGGATTTTATTGTTCTATAGAATTCTACACCAAATTCCCACATTATTAAGCCCTCAAAAAAGCTGAAGATGATAAGCACCACGTATATAAATTTATTCAATTTAAATTAAACTCACCGTTATAACTGCGATATCGTCGAGATTTGTGTTAGGTTTTCCTACGTACTTAGGATGAATATCAACTTTTTTCAAGTTATACAAATGTTTGAACGTTTCCTGATCAGCACTACCTGTTGCAATTTTCATCCCACTTATATTTATATTGAATACACAATGTGCCGCAGTCAAGACATGACATTTTGTAATAAGTGAACCACCACAAAAGTGTTTATTATATAATCGTAAAGAAACAATCGATGGCCAATCGGATATTGAAGCATCAGTACCACCAACAATTTTCGATGGTGGTTTACCTTGATTAAATACACAAAAGAAAATTATTTCAACTATTTCAAATTAGATGGTGGATTTATAATTTTATTTAATTTTAGAAATTTACCTTGACAAATTGTACAAAATATTGTAATTATGAGAATAATTGTGAAATAATTATTGCAGTAAAATGCCATGGCGAATATCAATCAATTAATTTTGATGTTGATACGATTGGATATTCTGTATGAATATGATAAAAAAAATTGATTTGTTACTGCTTTTATACCCAAGTCGTGATTCGTTATTAATATTGAGACAACATAATTATCCATATTACTGCATCCTTATATGTACATTGAATATACAATAACATATCACAGGACGTTATTGAATTTACGAGTGACTTCATCAATAAACATTGATGAAGATTCCACCGAAAAAATATATGACATATTGACACTGAATCGTCGAATTTCCACTCTCTTCATCTTTAATGGTTTATTAACTCTGATAAAACTAGTGTGATTTCTACGTGAAAAAAATTGGTTGGGACTAAATTGTGTGTTACAGTTAAAAGAAACAAATCAATCATCCATTCGTTATTTTAACAATGAAAGAATTGCTGTAGAATCTCTGATTCGGTGGATTATTTGTGAAAGAAAAATTCAATATTTCCACTAGATTGAAATGATAATCCTGATGATAATGCATCGCAATCATAATTGGATTATACCAATATCAAATCAACAAAAACAGCCATGATACATTCAGATAATTGTATGAATTATTTAACAATATTATTTTTGTTTTATGTAAAAAAATTTTCCAAACAACATTTAATCAATAGTGATAATTTTCAATGCATATGATTCAGTACAAATTTGTAAATTAGTTCAATTATGCATGCCGTTGTGATAGCGATGGAGGTGAATGTCAAGATGACAATAAAGATAACGGTGATAAGAATGAGTGGAAATAAATGCAAAACATCACCAAGATAATTTGACCGAGAATTGGAAATTAGTAAGGAAAACACACCTGATATTGAGTTTACTTTAGAGTTAACCAATCGGGATAGTGTCAAATATCAAATGTTTATTGAACAAATAATTATTCATCAAGACTTGGAGATTTATAAGAAAAATAAAAAATTCGCAAATGACACCTGAACAAATTTAAGACTTTTTTTTATCACCAAATATGTGTTAAAAATTTTTTTTTACTTTTATTAGCTTATATAGTGCGTGGTCAGATCCATTATCAACAGAGAATTTTCAATTTATCATGGATCCATGTTCCAGTTGTATCCATGATACATAAGTGAATATTCGGATGCACACTTGTTCTCCATGAATAGTTTCAATTAATGTTATTTCAATAAATGCTCAATAGCCATGGTATATAATCATATACTCTGGTATAAATGTCAGGTTTTCCAGCAGCACATCCAGAAGTCAATGACACTATACCAGCAATATAGCCATTGACAAAGAGTGGACCTCCACTGTCGCCCTATCAACAAAGAGAAATAATGATGAATTGATATACATAAAATAGGTAGGTAACAAATGTACAATTCTTTTTTCCAATTGAAAAGAACATTTTTCAATAAACATACACCACAAAATCCAGCGCCAGGAGAATTGATTGTACACACTTTTAGTGGACGCACAATCGTAGGTTGAAATGTCTGCAAACATTCAGCATTCGATATTGTCCATGTATTAATTCGTTGAAGAATTTGGGCAGTAATATCCGCAGTAGAATGCAACCTTCCCCACCCAACAACAGTACCACAAACACCATCTCCTAAAGGAGTTCCATATAGTCCTGCTATCTGTTGAGTTGTATCCTCAACTATACATTGCTCCAACTATGGCAAATAATTAATAAACCTGTAATTAATTCTTTAATTTATTGGGAAAAAAAAATGAAGCGGACAGCAAATGTGAACATAAATTGTTAAAGGAAACTACACTTATCATGTTAAATGATTGGAATTTTCTTAACATACCTTTATAACAGCGATATCATGAAGATGATAGTTTGATATTCCTTTGTAATCAGGATGAATAGTAACATTTCTTATCTTATAAAAATATCTGAATGATGCTTGATCAGAACTTCCTGCTGCAACTGTCATCGATTCGAAATTCCGTCTACGTATACAATGTGCAGCTGTCAATACGTCACACTTTGTTACAAATGTACCACCACAAATGTGAGAATTAAAACGTCGTATAGAAACCACCGATGGGAATTCATTATTTGCAGCATCAGCACCACGAACAATTGTTGCCAGATCGTCACCTGATTTCAATGAAAAAAGAAATAGAATATTTCGATTATTCAATGAACTATAATTGATTAATAATTTTACATATTGTCTTAAGTTTACCTCTACATGATGCACAGAATATGGTGATGATAACAATACTGTAGATGAAACTATTACTGCAGAAAGCCATGGTGGATTTCTTTCCCAGAATTTTAGTGGCAATGCAATCAGAATTCTAATGTGAATATGATGAAAGAATGATTTTCTACAGCTTTTATATCTAGGTCATCATTCATCATTGATGATGTAACAGCATGTAATTCCTCGCATTATCACACCATTATATGAACAGTTCTTCACAGTTATACACAAAAACAACTATCCAATTGTAACTTCAACAATGGGATTTTTCTCGAAATATCATCGATATGCTAGGGTCATTGACAATGGGAATGATAATTGAATTTTTAATTACTGATATGACTCTTGGTCAAATCATCGAAGTGTCACTTCCAATGCATTAAGCAATTGAAAGTACTTCAAATTTTTAATCTATAATAAACTTTCGGTTGCATGCATGATACATAAATAGATATTCGGGTGAACACTTGTCCTCCAAGAATAGTTTCAAGTGGATATGACTTTGCACATTCATTATTTGTTATAGTCCTTGTTTCAACTTGTTGAAATCCCCATCCAATAACAATGCAACGAATATCGTATTTTAAATGACTCATATATATTTTTTTTACAACTTCTTGAGTCGCATCTTCGACGATAAATTTTTGCAGCTCTTGAGAATGAATCATTATTATAGGATTTAGTCAGTTATAATTTAATTGCAGAGAAAATTCCTGATGTCAAGGGTGAATTATTTCAAGAGTTTACAATCGATTTTGATGAGGCTGTTCAATTGTTTTCTATATTTTTCTGATGAGTATTATATAGAGAACAATATGAAGGTATGTATTGTTTTGCTCGGCCATTGAATTTCACCATTCTTGTTAGCGTTTGGCATGGAATAATAGAATTATGGTAATGATATCGCCATTTGAACAACTGGATCTGGAAAGCGAGTAAGAAACTTATACTGACAATAAGGACCAAATGTTATGATTTTGTCTGAAGATCAGAATTAAATTATCACCAAAATCTTGAAACAATTTCAATACTTATTTTTGGATTTATGCTGAGTTTTCAACTTCACTCACTTAAATATGAAAATACGTGAGACAAGTGGTACTTTAATTATTGAATGTGGAATGATATAGTATTAATGAAATATATGCCACACCATAATCAATGAAAGAATATTAACAATAGAATATCGAATTAATTTTTCATTTGACATTTTTATACATGATTTATATTTCTGTGGGGTTATTTAATGAAAAATGTGTGATTGTCATGATAAAAAATTGGTTGACACTGAATTGAATGTGATAATTCAAAGACAAAATACTATTACGTGTTATCATCATAATTGTTCGCAAAATCAATTATCTATTCGTGATTTTAACGATGAAAAGTGTGGTGTAAAATCATTGATACAATGGAGTCCTTATGAAAAAACGAATTCAATTCCTCTGTTGGGTTGTGATGATAAACCTAGTAATAATACATCGCACACATCGTCGGATTTTACTACTAGTGGATCATCAAGAACAGTAATAATATATCCAGATAATTATCTAAATTATTTAACGATAATATTTTTGGTTTATGTAAACATTTTCTTCAAACAACATTTAATCAATAGTAATAATTTTTTAATCATATTATCCAGTACAATTTTGTGAATAAATATGATGTTGCATGCGGTTGTGATAGTGCTGAAGGTGAAAGTCAAAATGACAATGAAGATAATGATGATAAAGTGAGTGAAAATAAATTCAAAATTGTACCAAAAAAATTTGATGAATTATCGGAAACTCGTCAAGTAACAAAACCTGATATTGAATGTACTCTGGCATTAATTGATCCGGACACTGTCAAACATCAAATGTCTATTGAACAAATAATTATTGACGGAGGCTTTGAGATTTGTCAAAAAAAAATTCTACAATTGACACCTGAACAAACTGCCGATATTTTCAACGATAAATATAATGAAGCATCTTTTCCACATTTAATTACTTACATATCTTCTGGACCAATTGTCGCAATGGTACTTGCAAAACATCAGGCAATAAATGATTGGCAAAAATTGATAGGTCCAGAAGAGGTAAAGTTGAAGACAAAAAACAAATGAAACATGATAAAATAATTAATTTTTCTTGAATTAAATTTATTTATCAGGTGGCAAAAGCAAGATTATATTTTCCAGATAGTATCAGAGCTATCTTTGGAAAAGATGAGCCATTTAAGAATGGAGTTCACGGTAGTTCTTCATATACAGCAGCCAAAAAAGAAATTCAATATTTTTTCCCTAATTGTATGTTATGATCAATTTTTTCCTTTTCATTTAAATATAAATGAGGGCACATGTGTGTTTAACATCTTTCCATTTTTCATAGTCATTCTTGAACCAATAATGACAGGAAAAAAAGTGGAAAAGTATTTATGGGACAGGATAAATCCCACCCTAAAAAAAGGCATCAATCTCGTAAGCTCCATTCACATATATTGATGAAGAATTTTACTATTAACTTTTAATTAATTTCATTCAATTGTCAGTGCTGTAAAATAAAACCAGATGACCCATTAACATGGCTTGGTAATTGGCTGCTGGAAAATAATCCTAACAAGCCTCGTATGATTTTTGGATAAAAATTCCCGATGATGCAGTGATAAAAAATAGAAGATTTAATCAATAGTTTTCTTAATCCAACTACTATTTTTGCACGAGAAATGAATTGTAAGAAATATAAAGAAAATCGTTAGAGTAATTCAATATAAAATATATATTTGTATATACATGCAGTTGTGAATGAACTTGGTTCTTGTTGATGTGACATTAATCAATTATACTCGTTCATTTATAAGAATAACAAAACTAACATTATTGATAATATTTTTGTATTCTTTATCTGATGTTAAGTGTAAATATTTTGTTCATACATAACATATGTATACACGATATATGATTAATTGTGTTCGTGTTATCTTTTTGTCGCTGTACATTTTTGTTTATCATATTTGTTTATCATCTTATCATATATGTATATTTGTTTTCATACTATTTAATTCACAAGATCAATCATGACAATTTTATATATTTAAGAGTTAAGTCTGCAAATATTAATCATCGGCTGTACCAGTGTCATTATCCATATCTCGATAAGTTTCAAATGGATTTGGCGCTGAATGTATTGCTGTATCAATTTTGATGACATTGTATTGGATGATGGGTAGATATTCAACATTGAGACTGCCATCGTTACTGAACACATCGTCAACAGTAGCATTCAATTGTTGTAAAAAGTATTCATTGTAATCTGCTGAATTATTTCTCCATGTGTCCACACACTGATAAAATTTCTTCAATGGTAAAAAATTATTTGTTCCATTAGGAACTTCAAACATAACAATTAATTTTTCTTTCTACTTTCATTTATGACTTACCTGACACTTCCATAACACTCCAATATTTCGACAATTTTCAAACCAAGGATCGTCACAAAAAACCTTACAAAATAAAAATAAATTTCGTATTAGAATTTTCGAGTATATTATTTTTGTATATATATATATTTTTTCATGTATACTTTCCAACGATGATCTAAATTATCCAGAGATCCAATAGAGATATGGAGAATCGCAATAGTAAATCCAATGCACAATATTAACTTTCCCATAGCGATAAACGAAAATTGTTCGTACTCTCCGCGTCTATAAATTCACTGTGACAGCCAGGCACAACTGAATTCATATACGCAATATTTCTCATGCGCATTATAAATATATATTATTGCCTGCCAGTTCGTCCTTTTTATTTATTCCAAGTTTTATCAGCACTTCCCGTTTGTCAGTCAAGTCTTAATCGTTGTATTCATTAACAATCGTAGGCGTTTATACTCACATAAAATTAACTGTACCATTAATTACCATGACAATGTCATTGATATTACTCATTGATATTGTTAATTATTAAAACAAAATGATGTATTAATAAAAACAATTGATCAGGTGTAATCTTTTTTTCTTGAGTACTTTTGTTAATATGCTATTATCATAAAAATACAGTTTTGATGAGGTTGTCCAATCACATGCATTATTTTTTATCACATGTCATGTAGAAAAAACGAGATATATATTATTTTTATTCGGCAATCATTCTTATCAATGATAAGATGAAATAATCTGATTATAATGATAATACGAATGAACAAACAATTATCTTTCAAAAATAAGTGGGTGTGGGAAAAAAAATAAATTATAGTTCAATTTCCAATTGAGATTACCACTTGATTGTTACAAAATTATTTTTGTGATTACAAACCTTCGTACCAAGCAGTTAGATAATCATATATAATCAAGTTGATCTAAAGAATGATGATGAAACTATTTTAACTATGCTTTTGTTCATATTCTTTGTACATGACATTTTATTTGTTTGGTCGGATTGGGGGAACGTATTACAAACAAAAAATACTACAAGTATGAATATCATGAACCATTTTGGTTTATAAATTATTATGAATTAACATTGGCTTTTGCGTCAGCACATTCTACCCGTCAGTAGCAATTCTCATTCACTCTAGTCCCAGTATCCAGTTGACGATAGCGTCACTAGAGGGCAAATGACAATAGATTCTCTCATCTATGATACCACGAACCTAATAAATATATGGATGCATATTGACTACAGAATTGTTCCTTATCAATGAAACAAAAAATTCCGTAACATAACATAAAATTCAATCAAGGTCTGGTACACTGCAAATTATTTTATGAAGTTTGTGGACGTGGTATAAATTGAGAATTTTGATACAATATATACAGAAGATTGGGATGGATTTAATAAAGACAGAGTTATGTCGTTACAAGTCCGACGAAGCGACGCCATTTTTGTACGATATCGAAGGTAACATTACACTTTATGTAAAGAACTTTGAATCAATTTGTGGCATGTCATTGCGCCAAGTTGTCAAGTCTTTACCTCCAGTGATTATTGGACATATGATATATCAGCATGAAAATTGGATCGATGCTGGTGCACTAATGACAGAACATTTGACAAAAAAATTTGTACCACGTGCATTGAGTTGGATTGATAATATAGATCGATACTCTATTGAAACAGAATATCTTTTTAATACACATCTTATGGGATACTCATCACAACCATTCGATCCAGATGAAGAACAGGCAATGCTACGCGGTACATCAATTGCAGAATGGAATGAATATCCATATCGTGTTGATTATGAATTTCGTTACAATGTATCGTCAACAGCGCAAAAAAAATACAAATGGTTGGGATATCAAAATTACGCTAAATATAAATTGCGGGACGAACGATTTAAAGAATATATGCGAGCTATTGTCAATTCACAATCTCTACAAGTATTTAATTGGATGTATGATACTGATAAAGCTATGAAAGCAGTTTTGTTTTTAGTAGAATAAATATTATTAATAGTTTCATATTTTTATATTTTTATACTTGAAAAATTTTATTTAAAAATTCTAAATGAGTGCGAAATGTTTTGATTAATAAATGTGCAAAAGCTATCATTATATTTTGATGAAGTGACAGAGTTTATTTTTCCTTTTTTCCATTTTTCCATTATTCTGATTTATATTTAAATGCCTTAATTATTCATTATTAAGTATATATGAGTGTGAAATATTTACAAATAAAAAATGACATTAAATAATAATTGAGTTATGTAACAATTGAGTAAAAAAAAAATATCAATTTACATATGAACAAATTTTTTTCTTTTTCGTATTTGAATTTAATTTTTATAATATAACAATTTTTTTTATTCTACATGTTTGTTTATGACAGTACACAGACTCTTTTCTATTTGAATTTTATAACGGTGCAAAAATATAAAACAAAACATATATAATATATTCATATGATATATTTATATATAAACAAATTATTTACACTTAACATATAAAATTCCAAATTATTATTAATAATATTAGTGATGTTATTCTAATGAATGAACACGTAAAATAAATTAATCTCACGTCAACAAAAAAAGTTCACTCACAATTTCACGTATATATATATATATATATATTTTTTATCTTCAATTTCCTCGCCGACTTTTTACACAAATTCTCTCATTTTGTTTTCCCCTCTCTTTTACATATCAATTTCAGACTTTAGTTGTCGCCAAAAGTTTAATATAATGTGCTTTATGCGTAATTTCAAATTCTTGCGCCGGTAAGAAACATTGCGTTTGTATTTGTGGATGTCGTAATTTTTTAACTAAACTTCGTACAATAAAAATAATTGTGACAAATAATGCACAAGATGCAACCGCCACTGCCATTATAATCATTTCAAAATTTTGTCGAAATGCTTGTACTTCAACACAACGTGAACGTCCTCGTTCCGGATTAACTTCAAAACCACTATGATCAACGATATCATCAAGACTTGCACAAACTTTATACCGACCTGGCACAAGTCCCGACATTGTATCAAATGCTAATGTACAATTTAATTTTTTTCTATGTAACGGCGAATCACCAGCAAAAACAACAACTGACAATTCACAATCCGACGATTTTAATTCAACATTTGACGATAAGCTAACATCAACATGAAGAAATCCCTGATTAGAAACATTAACATGAACTCCAGTGATACGATCTTGATTATTTAAAAGCGTCGTGGAAGGAACTGTTGATGTTGAATCATGAAAAATGGTTTTATCCGTCATTTCCTCCCATCGTGTTTTATTTCCATCCAATTTGATTACATCACTGCAGCCCAAGCCCAATGAAAAATCATCGAAAACTGATGGTACAAGTAAAACAACACAATAACGATACTTATGACCAATTTGAAGATTCATTGATGAAGGGATGGCAACAGGAAGCGAACACGGATCTCTCATAAGTCTTGAATCACAATGCAATGGACTTGATTCAGTTTCCACTTCAGAATCGCCAATTGCCTCGTAAACAATTAATGTATCGCAAGTATAACTCTCTGTGCACGGTGCAACATTCCACAAAAGATTAATTCCTGTCGTTTTATCATATTGAAATTGTTTTAATGTCAATTGTGCACCGGCCAATGGTACTTTGGTCATCATTGGTGGTGTTGGCTCACCGCAAAGTAAACTTCCCGGTGATACTTGAGTTAATATACCATTTTCAAGTGCTGGTGGTGTTGCACAAACGGCTGATATTTTATCCTCGTCATCCAATGTAGAGTTACTTAACCAATTAGCGAAATCCAATAATGTACAGTCACAATTCAATGGATTATCAGCGAGTGACAAACGTTTTAATTTAAGTTTTGACGTTGGCACATCGCTCGCCACCATTGTTATATCATTGTCATCTAATCGTAAATCTTGTAGACTTGTCAATGGTACAACGAGATCGGCAGTGAATGAACGAAGAAAATTATGAGTGAGATCGAGCGTTACGAGTTTTTCTAAATGCGCCAATGACGCACTTGAAACAGCAACAATTCGATTACTCGCAAGATCCAATCGTGTTAAAGTTGATAAATGCTTGAACGAATGGTCCTCAAGAACATCAATCTGTAAATATTATTTATCAATTCATCATAATCATCTGGACCATGGAAAAAAAAATTAAATAAAACAGTTTTTTGGGTAATCACTCACCTGATTGTGACTGAGTATGAGAACTGTCAAATTTCTAAGTCCCATGAGTGCGCCTTGTTGTACATTAACAAGCTCATTTTCTGATACAGTGAGGAATCGCATTCGGGGCATAAGCGGTAGTAAATTGGGTCCCAAGGGTCCAATAAGCAAGTTACTGGACAAATCCAATTCTTCCAAGTTCTTCAAACCGCGCAATGCTGACAATGCCGATACACTCAAACGATTTCCACGCATCTTCAATGATCGAAGTTGTTTCAGTGCACCAAATGCCTGTGGCGACAATTGGGACAATAAATTGTCACAAAGATCGAGGTATGTCAAGCTAGCGAGTCCCTATAAAGCAACAAAAAAAAATATTATATAAAATATAAACTTGTTTTTAATCAAAAGAATTAATTGTGGGAAGCAATGGTAATTATTGTTGTTGATTCTCTGTTGGACTTGTACTGAATTAATATATCTTTCAGGAGGAATAAGATTGATTGGCTAATGGTATACGCGCGCGTGATGCTTTTATTGTGAGAATGGGAGAAAAAAATCTGATGATGGAATCTCGCTTAAAGAAAAACCAAAAAGATGGTCTGAATAATATTAATGGTCCCTTTTCTTTATTTTCTTCTTTCATGTTGACATATTTTTTGTTTACTTACACGAAATGAATGAGCTTCCAATGTTTTCAATTTATTTCTTGACAAGTCGAGTCTATCGAGTCCATTGAGGTGCGCCAATGCTGCAGTGGGAACAGACTCGAGTAGATTGTTGGGAAGCCCAAGTGCTTGAAGTGGCCGTGCTAATGCAGTAAATGCATTTTCATTGACACGACGCAATTCACCAGTAGATACTACTAATCCATGGAGTGCTACGTTTTCAAGAAAACGCGCTGGTAATGTTGAAATTCCAGTGACAGTCACATCGAGCAATGATATCATGTCTTCGCGTCTGCTTTTCAGGTGTTTACTGATTGCCTGAATATTGGATATAGCAATTAGCAATGAATTTAATTAAATTTCACGTTGAAAATATTGAAATGGAATTTTTATAAATGTCAGAGAGTGTTTGAACTTGTACAAAATATTATTTTTGATACTACTCATGAGTGAATGAGGCAATTGCAAAATTTTAACATGCATGTTTTGAAATATTCTATTGTACTAATGGGAGAGGTTAATTTCATTTTGATTTATTGAGAAATTGATCAATATTGGGATTAGACTTGTTGGATAAAATTGGACAAAAAAAATTATTCACATGGAAAATTAACTGATCTGTTTTTTCTCTGCTATCGGACTTGTCATCAATTTCATCCGTATGTTTCATTTGAGCTAGTGTACGCCTCTCGATTAATTGTCGTCAGCCGTAGTGATAAATTACTTAGAGACTTTTTTAAAAATGGAGCGAAACATATAAGACTTGTATACCATATTAATCTTCAAGCGTATTGAAGATTTTTTTTTCGTGCCATTATAGATTCGAAGAAAAGACGAGAATAAAAATGGAATTACGATGAACTTCAGCAAACATAATTCTAATATTAATTCTCGGAATATTCATAAACTGAATCTTCGTGCTTTTTTATTTCACCAGTGATAAAAAACAATTATAAGAGCATTGAAGAAAAATGTTCATTCATTAACCATTAATTTCATGTATAGTTTTAATTTACTAATTCCCTGAGACTGTATTTTGCTTCTGAGTAACAAAAATATATTATGCTAATACGATTGAATAGAACTTCAAATATAACGAATAAAATAAAATTGGCAACAACACTTTAAGCCAGTTTAAATTATTCTTGCGCATGATGGCTAATTTATTCTCAGCAATTTGTCTCAACCGCTGCTGATGATAATATTAAACAAACCTGCAATGCCGTTCGATCTCCAGTGCATCTCAATGTATGTGGAAAGTCGCACGAACATTCAACGCTGCCTCTGGTAATATTGGGACACTCCCATGGACTTTCCACAATTTTAATTAATTCTTTAGGTGACATAGTCGAAAAAGAAGATATATTCACTACAGTGGATAATGTGCTTGATTCCATTACTATTTGTGATTTATTTGTTGGCACGTCAGGATTCAATGATGACAATGATGAAGGATAAAATTCCGTTGTCAATGACGACAATTCCGTCGTGCTTAATATCGTCGTCACATTTTTAGTTGTTACATTTAAAATTGTTGTGGTGATTATTAACGTCAACGTCAACAACATTCGTCCAATCTTCGGCATCCTGAAATAAAAAAAAATCTTTAACATTTTATAAACACATAAAATATGTGGATCCACATAGTGATAATGTAATATTGTAAATGCGTGTATTTGTAACCCCCCAAAAATGATGTGAAGAATGCACTCTTCTTTGGGAGTCTCACCCGTCGCCATTCGTCTTTTTTTTTTCTGCTTCTTCTTCCTGTATTTTTTTTTTCATCTTTTGTTACACGTCAAGCCGTGAAATTCTCTCGTGACAACGAGACGTGAATTCCGCGCGCGCAAACGAAATAAAGACAAGACGATGATATTATCCCGAGTGTAGAAGATCGATTGCGATCAATCAATGTCCGAGTATTTTCCCCCATCGTTCAGATGCCAATGAGTAAATTTAGGTTACATATATGTGTTTATACTCAATTGACGCTTTTATTTCGAAAAACCCTTCTCATACAGGAGTTGATGAGCTCTCTATTTTTACCATTATAAAACATCTACAGAATTTTTTTTTCACATTCAAATCACAATGTCAAATTATTTTTATAATGAATTATGGCAAAGGACATACAATGATCTGGAGAATTTACAATCATCGGATGATTCAATTCAAGCGAATAAAATTCCAAAAACTCGGGAGATAGCATTGACACAAATTTTACCAATATATTTGAGGTTCGCAACAGGACATTTTGATCATCATCATACTTTTAGATGCCTACAGAGAATAATTCATTGAATTTAATTCATTCAGATATCGAAATATTATTGAACGTTTGACTCAATGTTACGACCAAATAATTCACAGTCAAAAGCGACAATTTATCAAACGTTTGCTTGACTGTTCAATTGGTCGTATGCTTGAGTACAGAAGAGAAATTGTGAAACTCAATTGCTCAGAATACGAGTGGGTTTTTTTTTTTATTTTTTTTTCAATCAGAAAATAAATTATTCAATTTCGAAACTAATTTATTTTTTTTTTTCCATTTTTAAATACTAAGATGGCCAGATGATTTGTTGATCAGAATGAAATGGACACCTGATGACATTGTAATATCACCACCATCGAGTTATATTTCAGATCGTTTAGACCAATTGGAGCAACGATGTAAATTCATTGATAATTTAATTGAAAAAGCAGAAGTAACTATTCAGGAGGTTGAAAATAAATCAATGAACCAAACACCATCAACCAGCGATACTGATCTTAATTTGGCGTCATCGAAATTGGAAATACGACGTCGTGTAAAGATTCTTCAACCGTCTCAACAATTGTCAGAAGTGAATTTAAACGCTGAGGATATTATCGATGAAACTGATGAAGGAAAATTTCGTGATGCAATTTTAACGATTCAATGTCATGAGAGAGCAAGAGTTGGTCGAGTAACTGCAACTGCGGGTAAAATAAAAAAAGTTATTAAATAATCATTGATAATTTAGTTGAAAAAAATGATTAGATAATGTAATTGAAAAATTTTTTTAGCTGAAACTGATTATAACTACAATATGAAATTGAAAGGAGGAGAAATTGAATTTAGGAGAGAGAGTGTGTCGGAAATGAATAAAGCTGCAGTAATAATTCAACGACATTGGAGGGGATATTCTGCACGAAAAAGATACAAAAAATATTTTGATAGAATGGAGGAAGTTCTTGGAATGAAACTTTGTAGCGTTATGAAGAATAAAAGTGTGATGGAAAAGGATAAGAAGAATATGAGAAGACGACAAGAGTTACAAGCACAAGCGAGACTTCGAACCGAGGATACAACTAGTCGCGAAAGAACCCAAGTAATATCGTGTAGAAATATATTTTTAATGAATATTATATTTGAGAATATCGATGTCGGGTGTTGTTGTGAAAATTTGCATTCAGTTATGGTGAGGCTATCCAATTATTTTCTTGTTCATTTTTTCTTGTATTCTATGCGAAAAAAGAAGAGATGTGTATATTTTTTTTCAGACATTTCATCGGTTCCAAGTAAGAAAGAGACGAAAAAATCTGCAAGGGGTCCATCGACGGTTTCGTGTTTATCATTCTTCAATGCATTTATTCAGCATGGATTTTCTTTTTTTTTTTGCATATTTATTTGATGTTGACTTTGACTGTAGCAAGTCGACAACATTAAAATCATAACTTCCTAACCAAAAATATGTTTTTCTCTTTTTCTTCTCCATAAAAAGTATCGAAAAATCATTGAACAACTCCACAAGATTCGAATGTTTATTCCATAACGAATGGTTCATTTATAAACAAATTTTGCTTGTTTATAGATATTCGACACAAGAGGTCCAACATTGAAAGAAGACATCACCGATGAAATCCACGAATGGTTTGATCATTGGTACAACACTCTTGGTCACTTCGGTATTTTTCCAACTGCAGAAGCTGGTGGAACAGTTTTAGTAGCAACTGGTCAAAGTCTCACTCCCGAAGAGTATTTCGCGCAAAAAAGTAAATTAAAAGAGAAAAAAAAAGGGAAAAAGAAGAAAGAAAAGAAACCGAAAAAAAACGAAAAGAAAAAAAATAAAGATGAGGGATGGATTATGCCCGAATCAAAAATTCCACAAACTTTTCTGGATATAAAACGTGAATTCAAAGAGATTTGGAGTTTACGTAATGATAACAATGATTTAAATCAACGAGAACACACAGATTTAATTAAAAATGAAATTTATTATGATCTTCAATTGAAAATTCGTGTATCTGTCGATGAATTGATGCGACTTGAGTTAGATCGACTGAATAATGCACTGAGAAAAGATCACAAACACGACAAACCCAAATTCAAATTCCCCGGAATGAAAAAAAGTATATTCACATTTTCTTATCATTTTAAACAATTACGATTTATTAAAAACTCATACATGAATTAAATTGTCTATCAACTTCATAGAGAAGAAAAAAAAGAAGAAAAAGAAAAAGAAAAAAGGCAAACCAATCGTGCCACAAGAACAAATCGATGAAATGTTTAATGAATTAGTTTTAGCACGTATCATAAAAAATTATCCATCAGTGAAACTCAATGAATGGATTGGTGATATTTCCTATCAAAATTACGAGGCTAAAAAAAATTACCAACGTCATCAACATCGATTGGGCGAAGTTAAACAGACAGTGATTGACTATTGTATTCTTCCATTAGGAAGTAAAGAAGTTCACACTCTCGCACCCTTAATAAAGTAAACTAATAATTCAATTCTCAAATCATAAAAATGTTATATTGTAATAATATTATGTTCACAGATCAGTTTGCATTGTCGGATTACCACGTACAGGAAAATCATTTCTCGCCAATGCAATTTGTAATGAAATTGGTGCACTTCTATTCGACTTAACACCAAGTAATTTAGTTGGCAAATACGATGGCAAAGTAAATGAGAAAAAATTAATGAAAATGATAGGTATATTGGCCAGGAACTACCCACCTGCCATTGTGATGATTGACGGAGGCGACAAACCATGGTGGAAAAAAATTCCACCGGAAGAACGACCAACGCAACCACGAAGATTGGCAAAATTGCTGCCGAAATTTATTAAATCAATCAAACGTGGCGATCAGGTATAATATACAATCAAAAAACCTAATTAAATAATGATGATGTCGTGAAAGAAAAAAAATTAAAAAGAAGAGCAAGATTTTATTTTCCAGATGTTTCAATGATATTTATACTAGTAATTACTTTGACATGTGGGCACACGGTATTTAATCGTGTAAAATCGTGGGCACACGAGCCTGACATATATTTTTTCTCTCTTTTTATTTTTTTCATTATTATTTATTTCTATTTTTTTTCTTCATCTTTTTAATTTACTCCCGCGGATAAACTGATACCCACAAGTCTATAAGCGAGAACTTGTCTCGATTCCTCACTTCCCACGCGCATTATAGCGTCGATAACCTGTCGAGCCGCAGCGGGTGGCCTTGGACATGTGTATATATGTGCAATATCAAATTGAAAATAACAATTACTCTCATTACTGTAACATTAATAATTTTGGGGGCGAAAAAAAAAAGATAAAAAACCCGGAAAAAGTTGCGGATAAAATTTTTTTTCTTCATCATATCTTCAACCAATTTTATTCACCACGTTGATCATTTACATTTTAAGATTCTGGTTTTGGGATTGGCATCGGAGCCTTGGAAAACGAAAAAACGTTTCTACAAAATCTACAATAAATTTATCATCCTACCATCAACAGACTACAACACACTTTATCTATTCTACCAAAATATATTGATGAATTATCGCGGTGTTGATCGTAATTTTGATGTATCATCATTGACAAAAGCAACTGTTGGCTATCCATTAGATGTAATACGTGAGGCAATCGAAAATGTTTTAAATATCAAACGGCGAATAATGCTAAAAATTCAGCCGCTCTTACCTGAAGAGATCTTAACAGAATTAATTAAGTGGACAAGCCCTAAAGATAAAGTCAAGCGGCAACTTGAAATATTTGAGAATAAAACTCCATTAGGTAAGAGAAAATTGAAAATGCTGAAGAAGACTAATGCGATGCGCGCGTTAAAATAAACAAAAAAAAAATGAAACTGAATATATATATTTTGTAATAAAAATTGGAGAAAAAAAAAAACGTTTCAAGCAATCAAAGACCTTCAATAAACTCTCTGCAACACACAACTATATACAAGATACAATGCCCTGATACAATCCCTCGGACCAGTTACTATATTAGTCCTGTTGTCCACAGTGAAGCGAGTTTTTGAGCGACTACATGCTGCAGCAAAGATATATAAGTGCATCTCACTATCTCCCCGCACATCCTCCCTCTATTTCTTCTTCTTATTCACATCAATTTTTTTTTTCTCTCCATTTTTCCTTCTTCTCTTTACTTCTCATACCATATATATCCTTACCTCTACACGCGTTTGTCGCGTGCACTAACACACGACTTCTCTTCACTTCTTGTGCCTGCACACCACCACCGCCGTATCCTTCAACTCCTTTTATATATAATCTTTCTTCCTTGTCTTCTCCTTCAATCTTTTATCCTTTTATTTCTTCCTTCTTTTATCAAACTGTATACAATTCAAACGTTTAACACTGACATGCTCCCACGCCGGTACTTCTTCCCTCTTCTGATGACGAGCGATAGCATTGCGATTGAGATACACACCCGTGCAAAATTCTCGTCAACTTCCTTATACAATTTTTTATTTTTTTGTATTAGTGTAACCACTTTTTTTTTTTTACTTTATCTTTCTCACGAAACTAATAAAAGTCCATCATATTATCCACAAATTGATTCAAAATTACAATCAATATCGACTGCTGTAGAACACTATTTAAAATAGAGAATTGTCACAAATATGAATTAAAATGACACACAACACAGTTAGCATTGAGATGAAAATTATTTTCAAATATACTATTGATGTTAGTAAGTATTGTCACTCAAGTTGAATTGATTTCGCGGGTTCGAATGTGGATAACGGATAACGAAAGGAAGGTGGAACGTAACTAAACGTGTGCACACACCGGTCACTGGTTGGACACCCTTCTCTCTTTTTCCCTATCTCATTTCCTCTCTCAGTCATTTCAAACTCACACAGCATCACCATCTCTTTTCTTCTTCTTCACCAGTCGACATCTCTTCCCGCGCAACCTCGCCTCCGCCTGTCCACCTCCTCTTCTGTATATTTAATGTTTGTATATATATAAATATATGTGTGTTTCAGTTTGCCCCACCATTGGAATCATTGGTGGGCCCCATTCCTCTCTTTTCTCTTTCTTCTCTGTCCCACGTCGTCTTTCCACATAGCATAGCCATGTATGGAACACCCGGGGAACGACGACGACGACGACGACGACGTTCTCTCCCGGCCCTTACGCCCACTTGACTCTCTTGACTCTCTATACGCAATAACCAACGCAGGTTTATACCAATCGCCTTTTTTTTTTTATTCATTCATTTATTTATCTTTTCGTTTTTTTTTCACTTTTTCATTTTTACTTTTATTTCTTCGCTTCCTTGTTTTTTCTTTCCGTCCCACGAAATCTACCACTCGTTGTGTCTTCTCTATACCCATTCCCATCCTCAGCTTGTACACATTAAGCATTTCAAATCGTGGGAAATGAACTTGTGTGAGTTGAGGCGAAAAAAAAAAGACCCAGTAGTTTATTTCATTGACACGACGATGAGATGTTTAGTGTTTTGGTTGGTTGAATAAAATAAATGCGAGAGGTTGAATTCGAGTCGTTAATATTATAAATGTAGGAGAGAAATCGGTATAGAGAGAGGAAGACTGAACTTTGATATACAATCGCCCACGTAATATAACTGTAACAAATTATTATATTTATATAATAATTCTATTACTTGAAATAAATTTATATTATTCTATTTTATCATTTATACCTGCAATTTATATTTGGTGATGTTATATCTGAATAGATAATCGCGTATTAACAGCTGCCGCAGTTTAAAATCTTTCGTCATCATCGTTATGAAAACATAAGACGGAAAAAAAATCATAAAAGAATTATAAATAATAAATAAATACGTGGGGGATCAGGAATATAATGAATGAAAAGGCGCAAGCGTGCGCGCTCGATTCGAGTCCAACAAAGATGAAAGAAAAAAAAAAAGGAAAAAAAAAATGGTGAATGAAAGTTTGAATGCGCTAAAGAGTTATATGCTGCGCTGTATCTCTATTTCTCCTCACTCTTTCGTCCATTCTTTCTTTCTTTCTCATTGGTCAACTGAATTTTTGGGCACGACGATGAAGATCGCGACAGGGAATGGCAGAGAAGGCGGACGATGCTTCTTATAGCGGTTCTTCCAGTTGGATACCGCCACCAACACACTACTATTTCCTTCATCGATTAAGATCTCAGATTGCTTCAAATAGATATATATGTATTTGTATTACTTTTTACACAAATTAAAAGAATTTATATCTCATTATTTATCCATTTTCATCACTGCTTTTTTTTTCATGCTAATCCTTATTTTTTTCTCTGCGCGGTTTTGTGTATACTTTAAGAGGATTATGATCCATTAATATCAATTTATAGTTATTTTCTTTCTAATGATGAGATTATGGGTGTGAAGAGATAATAGGTATATTTATTAGTCAAAAATTGTTTCAGACTGTGAAGAAGAAATACTTTTTCTTTCTTCTTTCGGCTTCTCGTTTCTTCCTCGTTCTTTTTTTTTTTTTGTTTCAACGTATAAGTATCCAATGATATCGAAGATTGAATCAAGAGAATTGGCGCTAAATATCGAGTGGCTCACAGCAGTCTGGATATATCTTACGGGTCCCCGCAGGTCCGTTACGAAATCACATAAAACCGGGCCCCAAACGCCCACGCGCGCGTGTCCAACGTCTCATTGGTCTCCTCTCATTTTAACGCTTGAAAGAAAGCGCACATGTATGTATCACTTCTTTAAAGTGTGCGACAGTGATGAAAAAGAAAAAAAATTTATAAAAAAAAGTTAATGACCTCGAGTTTCTTTTTTTTTTTTTCGACAATATTTTAGATATATTCAACCGTGTGATAAAATTAGAAAAATTGTTTTCAAATAACAATGTTCAGTAGCGCAATCAAGTTGAACGTGGAAAAAAAAAACGCAAATTAAATTCACGAGTTTGTTTTCGTGGAAATAGAAGAGTATAACTAACTGTTTGCAATGACTGCTCTCACGTGTGCACTCTTCCTCAGGTGGTCACATCAAACATGTCCATCGTGTACGCTGCACAATAAATAAAACCTCCTTGTCGATGGTGTGGAAGGTATATAGAGGAAAAAAAAAAGCTGAATCGAGCTCGCAACCGGCTATTAGCAGGAGCAGTCCAGTTGATCGACCCCGTCTTCACTTCCATCTATCGTTTTCACGAAAGCCAGTCGGAAAAACTATTAAATGACCATCTCCCTCTCTGTCCGTTCCATCTTCGCAGTTGTAGTTACTGTTGTCTAACAATTATTCTTTTTTTTCTTCTTTCCTCTTGCTAGAAATTTTTTCTCCAATTGCTGTAGTTGTCGAGAGATGTGAGACTCCACGCACGTACATGTAAATTGACGATGGAGTATCCATTATGCATAAATTTTCCAACAAATGTTTATTCTATAATTATTGTTATTATTTATTTCTTCTGAATTAAATTGGTATGAATCGCTCAAATAGTCATTCAATTCATATATGTATATATATATATATTTATATATGTATAATTATTATGTGCTATTGCACGATATAACGTGAGATAACTTTTATGATTTTATCATTCACTATTCAATTAATTTATTTCAATTTATACTCCATTTTCTCCTTGATTTTCTCGTTCACATTATCATTTACGCGTTCCTGTTGATTCCTCCATTAACTCGATGAAATTTTTTATATCATTTATATATAGTGTTAAAAATTTGTAGTTGCGTTTTATATTTCGTATCAAATTTTTCACGTCATTTATTCTGGAAAAAAAAAATGCGGGAACAATGATTAATAGGTGAAAGTGAATTTTTTTCATTCTTATACTTCTTTGCTATTAGCAACTTACCTGACAGTGCCCAGTAAACATGTGACATCAATGTCTTCAGGTTGAATGTCAACAAATGGCTTGATATTCATTGAAATATTCAGAATAATATTCATCCGCTTCGTCCAAACTCTAAACGATACTTTATCCTCAGTTACTATCATCGAATTAATACAACTCAATCGTTTTAATTCGTGATAGAAATCAAAGATAGAATTAACCTCATTGGTAACATACTCAATGAGGTTCAAAACATCATCATAAGTTTTATAAATATTCTTCAAACTTTCAACATTAATTTTTTGTACAATTAAACGATCGGTCATTCGCAATATTGCTTTTTCTTTGTCCGACATACGCGGAACTATTCGTACGCGATCAATTATCTCCAATTCATTGGGATGTTCTGGTACATTAAAAACAATTCCCAAAAGCAATGAAGTCATACAGTATTCAATACTAATAATATTTGGTGATGTTGAATTAACTTTCCAAATGCAATCATGTGTATTTGCAATTTCATTGAGTCGATCAACTAAAATATCATAACGACTCCTATTTTCTTCTGTTATTGAAGTCATTGACACAACTGAACTCTCCAATTCCAATCGATTCTCACCAGCTTTCACATTATTTTTCTCCGATGCCATAGCAGCAAAAATTCTCTGTTGCTTTTCAATACGAGCAACTATCAAATCATTCTCAGCCAACGCTTCAAACTCCAAATTAATTTTTTTAATCGGTGAAATATTAATTCTTCCAACTGTATTTGATTGCGCAAATTGTCTGACAATTGTTGCTGATGGTGAGCAAGGTTGGACGTCAATTGACTCATTTGTTTCGATTTTATTGATACTTTTTTCAGCTTGTATCTCATTCAGAGTCGGCTTTATCACATATGTCTTATTATTACTCTTGACCATTTTTATTCTCCCCGAGATCGCATTTTCCTCATTTTTATCCACTACGTACGTTCTTCTTCTTGTTCCTGCGATACAACTATGTTCAACATGAACTGTTTTATTCTCGTGCGAATCAGCTTCAGGACATGTTGTAATATTTTTTATTTTATTCACTGGAACGTCACCAATAATTCCGGGTGGCGATTTTCTTAAATTCTCATCGCTTTCGCGAATAAGGGATGCGTTCATTTCTTCACGTAAATCAACACGTCCCTCATGTGCATCGCGACTCATTACATACGTTCTTCGACGATTTCCAAATTGATTAATATCCTCAGTTATTGATATTTCTGGTAGCGGTATTAATTCTTCCTCCTCCGTTTCCTTTTCCATTTGAGACACAAGAATTTCAGCCGAACTATTTTCAACGAGAAACGACGGTGCCTCTAAATCTTCTAATTCAATTGTCATATCATTATTGCGATTCTGCGGATGTATTGGAGCAGTAAAATCATAAGTGATGTCATCACGACATAATTTTGATACTGAATTTGTGCGAAATCGGAGTTGCTCGATGGAATAACCTAAATTGCCATTTTGAATGAGTTCATTTGCTGGTGGTGTTTTTATTTGACTTGTGCGATCGCGTGTGCAGTTGCTTGAGAACGTTTCTGGTTCTGGTGCAATTGATAAATCCTCTTCAACATTATTTGTGCAGTTTCTAGTGTTAGGAAACAACGGAATCACTTCTGTCATTTCCATGGACACATTTTGGACGAGAGAATTTGGTTCATTCAAATTTTTTGGTTGAGTATAGTGTGCGGGAATAGCAACTGTCATTTCCATCGATTGATTGTGACAGTTTGGGGGTATGGATGATGGAAGAATGGATTTTTCTGGTAATTCATCCAAATTTCTGTGCAACAAACGATGCAATGCTGCAAGATCTGCCTCAGAAACTTTCCTCTCTTGTGAGATCGAATTGTTACGCAAATTCTTTGCATTTGGACTAGTAAACTCGCCATCTAATTTTATATTTTCATCTGTAATTTGTTGGTACTGTCGTTTAAGCGATGGGATTACTTCTGTATGTTCCATACAATAATTGGCGAATAATTGTGTACGATTTGAAGTGTTCAAAATATTTCTGGAGAATTCTGGATTTTCTTGTTGGATTGACGTCGATGAGAAATGGTGTTGGTTAATTGCTTCAGTCATGTCCATGGATTTATTATGAAATAATTGTGTTTTATCTTCGGGAATCGTTATTGGATGCCTTGAATAAGACACCCCTGGCACTGCCTCAGTCATTTCCATTGAATTACTGTGGAAAACCTGTGTTTTATCCCCGATAAATGGTCCAGGGTGCAGTGATGACAGTGCCTCAGTCATTTCCATCGACTTATTATTGAAAACTTCAGTTTTATCTTGAGAAAATTGACCTGGGCGGTTTGGAAATATCACTGGCACAACTTCAGTCATTTCCATTGAATTATTGTGGAAAACTTGTGTTTTATTTCCGATAAATTGACCACGACCTATTGATGACACTGCTTCTGTCATTTCCATCGACTTATTATTGAAAACTTCGGTTCTATCTTGAGAAAATTGTCCTGGGCGAGTTGGAAATATCACTGGCACAGCCTCAGTCATTTCCATTGAATTATCGTGAAAAATTCGCGTTTTGTCACCAGAAAATTTTCCAGGACGAATTGATGACACTGCTTCAGTTAATTCCATCGATTTATTATTGAAAACCTCAGTTTTATCCGCGGGAAGTTGTCCTGGGCGTCTGGAGAGTGGTATCACGGGCACTATCTCAGTCATTTCCATCGAATGATTGTGAAAAACTTGTGTCTTATTCCCGATAAATTGTCCGGTTCGTATTGATGACACTGCCTCAGTCATTTCCATTGATTTATTATTGAAAACTTCAGTTTTATCTTGAGGAAATTCGCCTAAACGGTTCGAAGTGAGTGCCACTGGCACTGCCTCAGTCATATCCATCGAATTATTGTGAAAAATTCGTGTTTTATTTCCAGATAATTGTCCGGATCGTAGGGACGGCATTGCTTCAGTCATTTCCATGGATTTATCGTTGAGTACTTCGGTTTCATCTCCACTTAATTGTCCTGGACGTGCAATCACCATTGTTTCAGTCATTTCCATTGATTTATTATGAAAAATTTGTGTTTTATCCTGAGAAAATTGTCTAGAATGTAACGATGTCATGACTTCAGTCATTTCCATGGATTTGTTTTGAAAAACTTCAGTTCTATTTTCATAAAATCGTCCCGAACATTTTGATGATATCATTTCAGTCATCTCCATCGATTTATTGTGAAATACAGACGTACCATTGTGTACTTCTTTCAATCTCGCGGAAAAAATTGAACTGATTGGTTCAGTCATCACCATAGCATTGTCCTCGTGAAATACTCGCGTTCTCTCTGTCGTCTCAGCCAAATTGTTTATTTCTAGTTTTTGATTAATTGTATTATCTATATGTGAAGACAAAATTGAGTCTGTCGCTGGAAGTGTACAATCCATTGATATATCCTGATGATCTGTTTTATTTAATAAATTATCCTCATTTTCATCTTCCATATTATCATCGCAATAAACAGAGAACCCATGTGAATTAGACTTTGGTTGATTTTTTTGTCCAAATATTAATTCATCATCTTCTATTAATGAACTATCAACTATTGATAATTTTAATACTGCCGGTATGTTTTCTTTATTCGCTAACAATTCTGGATTAGCGGACATTATTACATGATCAATATCACTAGGTTCGAGACGACTACGCATTGCTTCTATCGGCAAATGATCTAAATCTATTGCGTTTTGACGTATCAATACTTTTCTCGATTGATGATGAACAACCAAATTTGTTTCTTGGGATGACGATTGATAGTTTATTGCATTTGATAATTCTGATAATACCTGAATATGTGAATTATCGTTTGTGTTTGGTGGAAGAGTAATTTTTGTATGACTCAACTCACTCTCTTCATATGTATTGTCCCACACTGTACCTTGCTCCATAGAGTCACAAAATTCTCTGCAAAAAAAAAAAAAAAGAGAGATATCAATTTCATTCTCTAACTTGATATTGCTATTATTTTGCAACGATATATGCAATTATTTATATAAATAAGTGATGACTCACTTGACATGTTTTTTTTCTGCAAAGCTAACTCTCCGCTTCTGCTTCATGGGAGTATCTTCTGCTGGTGAGCCATTGGCCTCAACAGTTTGGAATGGTTGACGTGCTTTTGGAAGTTTCAAAATCTGAAACGAGTGAAAAATAAATTGGGAATAAATATACATACACTTCTTCTTCAATTATTTCGACTATTAATAGAATATAATACATGATATACTTACGGAAGATCGCCTAGAGCTCTTTTCTACCTTTGACGGGATCCTACAACATAAAGAATAAAAAAAAATATTCACAATCAAAATAATTTTTTTCACCCAACTAAAATAAATAACAATTGCACGAAATTATACGTTCATCGCTAAAAATACTATGGTAATAAACGTTTTTTTTTTGTTCTCCATGTCAATAACTGTATTTGACGCGGGAAAAACCAAATTTTGAGGTTAGGAACATTGAAACTGATAAAAATAAATCACAAATATTCACAACAACAAAATAAAAGCAGTAATTTAACGTACAATATAAATTTCAATAAAAAATCTCCAACACCCAATTATCCTAAAAAATTCATGTAAGAATTAAATAAACCAAAACAAAAAATGCCCCGTCAATATCCATGTTTATTTTTGTACACAAAAACCACAACACCACAGCAATCAAACGCAACAAATTCATTTGACTCCTTCTCACTCTTTCTTCTCCATCAACAAAGAAATATTATTATCAATTGCACATTATTATTCATTAACAATTGAATGAATACCTACATTTTGTCATTTATCACAGTAATTTGATGTTAGATGAAAAATACACTTCAATTGTTGTGTCTCAGCACCTCCAGCAGCTCCAAGACTCAGCTGTTGTACCTGATTCCTGAAT
Source organism: Zele albiditarsus (assembly GCA_958496275.1). Classification (NCBI taxonomy): domain Eukaryota; kingdom Metazoa; phylum Arthropoda; class Insecta; order Hymenoptera; family Braconidae; genus Zele; species Zele albiditarsus. The sequence goes on from OY292415.1 coordinate 5,926,516, forward strand.
TGTGCTAATGAAAACGCCGCAAGATATTGACGTGCGCATCCGCGTCCATTTTCTTATTTCAAATCTACGCATTCGCAAACTGTATTAAAACGCTATATTACTATATATCAATCAATTGATCAGTTAATTCGTATTCTCATTACGTATTCATCACTTATTTTCAGTTATTTTCATCGATTAATGTGAAGGAAAAAAATCATTTGAAAATTTTTAATCCACCGTTGACCGTTACGACTGCAGCGCCTCTTGTGCTGAATAATTGAACCTACATGTACTCACAAAGATCACATGATCATAATAACAACAGACACAAAACAAATTATATTTAAAAAATTGTCAACGATCGCCGTAATTTACTGCTTTACATGAATTTGCGATTTCCTTCCGTTTTTTTTTAGTTCACTTATTATTCTAATTGTTATGCACGCAATTTAGATGGTTATATAACACAGCCGAAAAGTATTTATATATATATATGTACATATGATAAATCAGACAAATAAGCAATTAAATAAAAATCAATAATGAATATTGTACTATAACCTAAAAATGTAGTTTGTTATTTATATTTTTATATGTTTATTTCAGTGAATAATAATAATATAAATGAGGTTATTACCAATTTTTATGAGGCATTAGTACTCGTACGATATCCGGGAATCGCTCAGATTGATTTATCAAATTTGGAATGTACTGTTCTTGCTGAAAACAATAGAAATCCATTGTTACATTGGCTTCTTATTCAAAGTGTTAATGCTGTTGATCCGACATTAGATATTCCCACTGCTGATGAGAGTAAGTTTTTGACTGATAGAGTGAATGTATGGATTGATATTATACTAGAAGATAAAATCGATGGATATAATTATAATTTATATTTATTTTCAGCATCGCTGATAAAATGGTACTCGCAGTTTGGAGTTTGTACCAACAAGAATGCATTGCTAGTTTGTATATTTCCATTATTATTTATCAAATAGGTTCGTTATATCTAGAAATAAACGCGATAAATGTCACGGATACCAATTTTGGTACGATGTGATATTTTAAATGTCTCAACAGGAGCACACCATTTGATTCAATCAATACATATATCCTATCATTCCTTTCTCATAGGGTCAATGTCCGTTACCAGAGCAATTAGACACATTAGTAAACTTGACTAAATTTATAATGAATGTTCTCGGCGCTGATGGCAATGAAGCACCAATTACACCAAATTCAGACCGAGACATTTTGCAAAATTATGTCGATAGTGATATTAATATATTCCCACCCCTCTGCGATTTACCAATTTGTAATCTCACATACAAAGAAACTCAACAGTATATAAAAACTAAAAATCGAAACTTGAAAGATGAGGATAATAATATTCACAATGGTTTAAATATTAATGAGGTAATTCATACATTTTTCATTGCAAATTCATCAAAATGTACGCTAATAATATATTAAAACTTGTTGAATTTTGTACAGGCGCAAAGGGATTCAGTATCGAAAAATACAGAAGTAGATAGCGATATGAAAATGAATAATCATCAGACGACAAATTCAGCCATCTTAGAAGAATTTTGCGAAGCTTTTCGATCTGTTGATATGTGTAATAATTCGGAATGTAATAATGTAGAAACAGACACGAAATCCGTAGAAAAATGCATTGAAAGTATTCATGCAAAGTTCTCAATATTCAATGAGGTAAAATTTTTATGATGCTTCTCTTAATGATAATATTGAAGTTATGATCACCTGAAATGCTAACACTTTGACGTTGAATTCATTATAGGCATTGCGGAGTCGATCGAACATTACGAATGTAGTTATTCCTGCAGAATTGGATATTGAAGAGAGTCCATTGAATGAAATTATTCAAGAAACGGTAATTAGCCTTGAAAATCTATCGAAACTTCACAGTGTAGATGATGGAGAAATCGGAAGTTAATTTGATTTATTTGATGAAAAATTAAAAAAAATTTTGTACTTTTATATCCAAACAAATTACGACATTATTGATATGATATTCCAGTGTTTTAAAGTTTAATCGATTCTATGAGTGTATATATTGGAGTGATATTGATACTCAAGCCATCATAATGGAAATAGAAAATAAATGTTAAATGTCATACACTTTTGCTATTATTTTTAATAGAGCTGCATTATATATATACATTTACTTACAGTTCACATATCGTACAATATAATACAATCATGCGATACCCAGTGTATTACACTGAGCGTTGTGCAGTTGTCGAAAAAAAATAAATAAATAAAATAAAACAACACAAAATTAATATATATAACAGACAATTAAATGAATTTTTTTTCCAACAAATTAAAACAATTATTTCGAACAATGCCTGCACTTTTTGAGCAATCAAAAAATTTTCCACACAAAATTATATTTCATATGTTGTAAAATAAATTAAATATATAAATATCTGGTGTATGATATATTGATTTCAATAATTAAATCAATTATTGCACACATAGTTCACAATATGCGAATATATATGTGCTGAATTTTATCAACAAATAGCAACAAATCAATTCAAGCAGAATCATAACACAACTAAACAATAATTATAAATATAATATACAGCTGTTTTCAATTCTTATTTGTAGAGTGAATTCCACTACTTCTCGCATTACATTCTTAAACGATCGAGAATAAATTTGATGTTGATTTATTTTTTAATCTATAAGGTACTTTTTAAGTTGGAAAAATGTTCATAATCATTTTTTAAGTGTCAATAGCAATAACGCTCCTAATTATCTTTCTTATCCATTTCCCAAGTGCATTTTGTTATTCTAATATAGCAATAAGTCTTTTCTAAAGCTCGAAGGCGACGAGGCATCAAGCGTATTTATATAATCAAATTATTGACGCTTCTGATTGCAATTAATAATATAATCATGACCGTAAATGTTTTATGTTAACTTTTGTTTTTTTCTCTTGGAATGTAAACATGACTATATATTCTTTACTTCAGTTACTGGCTTGGAAAGCCTCGACCAAATGTTTGTACATGAATATATTTCAATTATAAATATGTCACATGCGAAAAAATTATTATTAATATATAAACACTATTAATAATTAATTGCAAATTATTTCATCTACAAATATATTGACTACGTATTGCTTTACTTCGCGCGGAGTATCATATATATTTATATTTATTTGATATATATATATAATTTTAACGCGACGTTGCATCTTTGGAGATGATTTTCAATTGGCAAATTTTAATAATTATCAATTCTAACATTACCGATAAATTTTTCTTTCTCTCTTTCATCATTTCTATGGAAAATTTTTAGGCTCTCAATATAATCTCTTCAGTAATTATTGTTGTTCTTGAAGTTGCTGTAAAAGCGGACAAACTTCTATAAGAGGTGTTCCAAGTACCTCTTGACAAACTTGATTCATATCTGGTTCCATCATTAACGAAGATATTTGATCCTCTGTAAGCATTTCCACGCTGCAAAGTAAAAAATAATAATTTTTTATCATCAAAACTATTTTACATTATTAATTATATTTATTATCCATATATTTTGTTCAACCTGGCTAGACTTTCACTATCGGAAGTTTCTTCATCAGCATTAAGATAACCGATTGTTTTTTCGAGTGGACTCGGAACTTTTTTCCCTTTCACTTCTATCTTTTCATTATTTTTCGGCAATACTGCTTCGTCTTTATCTCTATTATTTTCTTTCTCTAATACTCTCGGCTCGCTCGATCGTCGTTCAGTCAAACTTGATATATTTAACATCATCATTCCATGGCTTAAAAGTTCTTTCATTCGCTCTCCAGTTCCCGTACTCCATAACATGTCTAGTGATTGACGTCTGCTTGAATTATCTATAATCAGAAAACAAAACATTACATGATTCGACATATTATAATATGAGGTTATGTATTATATCATTCAACGTGATATATTCTTGTATATTTTAATACAATATAGAATATAAATTGAATACCAATTAAATTATGATTAAATGAATCCTCACCCGACATACCAGAACTCGATTCGCCCGAGTTTCCTGCTGAACTTCTAGTAATCCAATTAGCCAAACTACTATCCAATTTCCCGCGAGATTTATTCGATGGACTTCGTGTTATTTCACATTTTCTTCTAGCACCAACAGTATCTTCATTCCTTTGTGAAATTACTGGTAATGATTGCTGATTGATCAAACGTTTTTTTTCTACCACCGGTTGTCCAATTGCATATGTACCATGCCCAGAATCTGGACTCAATTCACTTGGCAATGGTTTATACGGTATTTGATCTTCATCATCTGAATACATTTCATTGTTATAATAAATTGATTCTGGTGAATTATTTAAACTTATTTCAGTCCATTCGTCGTTATTTTGAATTGCTTTATCACCTATTACTTCATGATTGTTATCATTTTGATTTTTACAATTGTCACGCAATGATTTTGTGACGTCAACTGAAGGAATTTTAATTTCTTGATAATTTGATGTTGAAAGAGCTGATGCAGATTTACAAAAACAAAATTGTGGTAATGACACACTCTTCTGAGATGATTGTGGAGTATTGATTGCTGATGGCGTAGCAATACTTCTAGGTCGTTCACGTTTAATATATTTCCTTGGCTCAGTTGAAGACAAATTTCTTATATTACTCAAACCCATAAATTCGGACGATGAATCACGTTCAATCTAAAAATATAATAAAACAAAGTAATACTCACAGTTATTTTTTGATAATACTTCGCTTTCTTATTTTGTATTTGTGTATAAATTCGTGGATTAATACTTTATTCGGAACTGGACATGGTGTATTAGGACTCATTTTCTCAGGAAGACTTAGATATTCATCGCTTATATAGTCTGTACTGTCAGGTGATCCAGTAATACTCGATTCTGACGATGTAGTGGTGGTTGGTTGATTATTAGAATCTTTCATGAGGCAATTTGAATTATTTTGTCGGTTCGTTGAATGTTCATAGCGGCGTGTCTGCATAAAATAATTCATAGATCAATATTAGATGACTATTTATAGATAGACAATTGAACGGAAATTTAAATGTCAACGTACTCGATGAATTTCGTCGCTTATTTTTTCAAGATTACGCAAAGCCTCGGCATATGTCATTTTAGCTTCACCGACTGATTGCTCTAAAACACCCACACGTGTTTTCTGCTTTTCTAATGCCTGATTGAATTGTGCTTTCATTTCATAGTACGGCCTGTGGGATAAAAATAAATATTGAAATACAATTATAATTCGATGAACGTCGCGACAATTCCATCGTTAAGTTCATGACTTTTCATTTGGTTATCATAAAAAAATTTATTTCAACGAAGCACTATAATAAATTCGTGATTGCATGCTATTAAAATTATTTATTGATTCAATCAAAATGAATAAATAAATCTGATCGTAAGAAAATGTGATTTCAAATAAAAATTTCAAATGCTGGGGAAAATGTCTATTTTTTCTTTTTACATTCCTCTTCTTCACTTATCCTTCAATTCTATTCTACTTACAACAGGAGCAGGTTGTGCCTGTAGGCGATACTGTTTATGAGAAGCAAGCTGCGACGTGCACCCATACTGCCAACATGAATATAACCAAAGAGACATATAAATATCCTAGATCCTACGAAAATGAGAATAAAAAAAAAGGTGGCGGGAAATATATCCCAAACAAATAAAAGAGGAAATGTATCCATAATAATTTGATATAATATAAAACTGGCATAAACATTCGGATAAAGATAAAAATAAATAAGAATATATAGAATAAATTCAACTCGTATAATTTCATGCTGCAAAATCAAATAGTTGCAAATATAAAATATTAATATTGAGAAAAGGAGAATAGAAATATTTATTAACGTACCTGGACTTCGTAATAGCACGTTTGAGTTCTGATTGCAAACGTTGAACATTGTGCTCGGCGTTGTGATAAAGTGCAGTCATATACCGATGTTCAGCTTCAGAAAGCGCTCTTTCATGTTCCGATTCATTTACTCTTTCAGTTGCATGATTTAACATTTCCTAAAGTTTAAAAATAAATTGTTATTCAATATTTTTTATCAGAATTCAAATTGGAGTTTGATTTAATCACCTGCCAAGCGTGATCAAAACATCTGCCCTCCATTCTCAATCCCTCCTCAGCCAGATAAACCATTTCTTTCGCTGCTGCGTGTTGTCCATTGGCCCTTTCAAATCTGATCGCTGCTTTTTGTGCCTCTCGCAATGCCTAAGCGTATTAATTAATTATACAATATTGAAATGCGAATTTATATTGAATGATGAACGATGATAAGTGTGAATGTGATATAAAAATGCGTTATGTCTTTTTCAATTACCTCTTTAGCTTTGAATCGGGCATCGTAGTAAGGCCTTGACTTCTCAATACATGCACCGAGTTTCTTCGATAAAGTCTCTATTGTCATTGTGGACTCACATAATAATTCTCTAAATGTCGCCCGTGCTTCCTACAAAATGAAATTATGTAATATATTGTTAATAAATTTAAATAAGCGATACAATTCTTTTCGGAGCAGGATATTTTTGTTACAAAACAGACCAAAGTCTATCGCAGACTCACTATCTGGAAACTAAAAATAGCAAATAAATGATCCGGAATTCAAAATGATTCGTTATCACTTGCATAACGTTTCTTCAATACTATCCAAATAAAATAGTACAGAAATTGAATTCATATATATTGAAACATATTTTCTAACTATTATGTAAAGGTGACATCAAAGTTCCAAATTTTATTAATTTCCCCGAAGACGTATGATATTGATTTATATTTATCTAATATCTAATTCATTCGATATCGAAACTCCTTCAACCAGATAAATTAAATACGCTAGTATGGCGTGTTTTCGAACCATTTGTCAAATATAATTATCACTACTACTCCTCCTCCCCAATAAAATGTCAAAATATTAGAACTGTGTGAACGATCGCTTTTAATATTATCATATATCTCGAAAAATTTTCATGCATATTCCAATCAAAATTCATCATAATTACGATCTTATTTTGACTATTCGTTCAAATGAATTTGAGAAACTATGCTAATAAAAGTAATGAAATCAGAACCAATTTATACAAAAATACATATACCAAACTCACATCCAAATCAACTTCCAATTTGTTGATATCATCCGTAGCAGTGTTCAATCTTTCAAGTTCAATCTAAGAAAAAAAGAAAAATATAAAGGTTCATTGAATGGAAAAAAAAGTCGATATCAAATAATTAAAAATTCAATTGAATTAAATCAATAATATGTTGATAATGATGAGGAATAATATTCTAACAATGAATTAATAGAATTAAAAATACAATAATAGGGATTAAATTCGCCGCAGGAAAATGGAGCATAAATAAATTGTATATATTTCAACCTGCACTCGAGGATCCACAGCATCATCAACACGATCCATTTCGTCTACACTTTCAGGCTCATTCCGTTCACTCATTATTAATTCTATAACAATTGATTACTTATATATGTATTTACAATAACAATTTCACAGCCACCTGTATCGAGTTCGATCGAACATCAGATGGCCATGTTGGCTGTCAAGTGTCACCTCTTTTTTATAACCTTACGAGGTTGCGAGCAAGTAATAGGGATCACCTACGCACATTTCTTCCTGCAGATAGCGCTGTGTACACCTACGAGGGATGTCCATTTCAAAACGATATAAAAAATTCAAATAAGAACCGCGTAACACTGGTAACATGATGAATACTTTGACAACAAAACTATTTGTACATAAATATCGTTAAAAAAAAATTACGATTTATTATCAGGTGAGAACGGTATTATTTTTCAATTAAATACTGGCTTCTGCATGGTAAGGCTAACATATGTACAACTCGCCATGGTTGCCAACAAGGTATTAAATTCTCAACAAGTGGTATTAAAGATCGATATTTAAATTTTGTACATTATTTATCATTATTTTCAATACAATCATCATCGATTTCGAGATTCTTAACCCGAAAAAATTCCTAATCTTGAAATTAATTACTCTCGACATTGATACAAATATTAAAATACACTTTGAATGTATGTCATAATGAATATTTGAACATTTCAAATACGCTAGTGAATTCTGAGATCTGCATAGGCGCACTCTACTGTGAACATATGGAACTACTTTTAACAACCTATTTCAAAGAGCACTTTCATTATTGTCCTACAGTGCTTGCCTAGTTAGAAAGCACCCCAATAAATACAAACATATATATATATATATATGTATATAAAATATCACATATATAAAAAATCCTTTCATCTAGGTATTTTCAAATCTCCCTCTCTCCAATTCCAATTTTTCCATAGCAATCGAATCAAGGAATTGAACCAAAACGCATGCGCACAAGAAAAGAAAGAGAGAGGCTTAATTCCTGCTGTCGGCGCGTCCTTTCCAGTTTTCTACATTACTACACATATTCATATCCCTCTCCATCTCTCTTCCTTGGCCCCTCTCACACATTTTATACGAGTATACGTATGTATATTTGTTAGCTGGCTATTTCTCTCACGATTTCCCCAACAGTAGCAGCTTGCGCGACACTCCGTCAAAACAAAAACGTATCATTCTCGTGCGTTGTTCTCTCTTTCATATAAAAGAGAGTCACACACACACACAAAGTCTTTCATTACGCACGCGTATTATTTCTTTCGTGTATTTTTCAATTTAAGTGTATGTCTACTTGATTGACTATCCAGTAGACAAAACAAACACGGAGGATTACGAGAATTAAGCGCAAAAACAAAAAAAACACAAAAAGCGTTCCCACGCTTTTGGCCAAGTGTTGCTACTCATACGGTAAGTTGCAATTCATCTGAAAGAATAAATTAATACATATCAATAATATAAATAATGATAATAATACTAATGACATTATTAGGTGTATCACTTACTAATGAGTAATGAGAAATATTCATTTTAATTTTGATATTTCGTGTTGGATATGCTTGGAATTAACAGATAAATAAATAAGTAAATAAATGGCAGGAAGACAATGAACGAAACGACTTAACTTTCTATTTCGGAATTTCTCCTCCACCACCAGTTGAATATGTATACATATATTCAAGACAATAAGAGGAGTTATTGTTTGTATTTTATGTGTTGATTGGTGTTGTATATATATTGTCATAAGAATAATAAGATATTTTTATTCTTTTTGCTTTGGATAATTTTCACCATGACACTAATCATTGATTCAAAAAGAAAAAGAATGGGAAAAATTATTGTGTATTTGTATACATATACGTGAATTGATTATAATGTTTAATGATCGATCATCAACCGGTTTTATAATACAAGTATATAGTAGCATATTATAGGGATATAAAAATTGAGTGCAGTTTCTTGAGCAATGTGATAATTTTTCTCTTATTATTCCTATTTTTATTTGCATATAAGAGCTCAACGTATTATGAGACGATGAGAAAGAAAGACAGTGTCTTTATTATTATATATATATATATATATATATAGATTTGTAAATACATAAATGAATTATTTATGAATTGCAAATTCCACTTCACACATCAAATGTTCTGTCAGTGATATGCTCATTTTTATTTTACTATTCGTAATGTGTTATTGGTCAATTTCAACTGCATTGTTTTATTGATTAGATATGTATTATGTTATTGGTTGATTTAGATTGTTGGTGGTTTAATAAGTTAAAATAGTTCTGGGGTAGAATTGTAAGAAGAAATAGGAGGGAAAACATTCTGACATTAAAGCAAAAGAATTTTTTTATTTCTTACTCGACAGACACCAGGTGCATGGTAATATCGAGTTAATGGCATTGACCGTATGGTGTGCTAGGTATATATAGGCAAGCGTGTATATTTTATATAATATATATTTTGTCGAGATGCAGATGCTGTGAAATTTTATATTATGTGGGAGATAGAAGGATTGAGATGAAGTTGTGGGAGGAATATTTGTTCTACTTCTTTTTCCTCACTTCAGATCTATTGATGAATCCATTTTTTCCTTCACTTTGATCATTCAAACAAATTTGGGTTGACAAAATATTCTTCATTTTCGTACTATGATCACAAATTTTGAATTATAATTGAAGAATACGAAATGATAATCATATAGTTTATAATATTGACTACATCGATTTCAATTCTTTAATTTTTACTTCAATGTGAGTCCACCAAATATTTACAGACAATTTATCCATTTATTCATAAAGACTGTGACAAGTTTACAATAACATTTATATACCTCTGTTTCTCATTTTGTTACATAACAATTCTAAAATTCATATAAATATTGTTTTCGAAAAAATAAAAATGTCTAATGATTAAATCAAGACCAGAACCAGTGTCTGAATTAAAGGGCACCAATCTAAATACAATCCTTACATATAATGTTCTTTTTTTTTTTCTCTTTCTATTATAATCACCCATCATTTTTCCGCTTGGAAAGTGATGGAGTCACGAAACCGACTGACACAATACCCGAGGTATAAAGATGCGACGAGGTGGAACCCAACAAGCGAGTGGAAAAATTTGTCCTTTCACGAATAGGAATCGTGACTGTATAACCGTTTGTAAAATTATATTGTTGGTGCGAGTCTCAATCGCTTCCGTGCATCCATATTTAATTGCATTTGCAAGATTTAACGAAGATGACGAGAATGCAATACTCAATGAATAAAAAAAAAAACAAATGACCAGACAATTAGATTTAAATGTTGAATATATAAAGAGAATAATACGTGATGAATATTGAAAAATAATAATATAAACAGATAAAAATTAATATATTAATTTATTTTTATCGACAGAAATATAAACTTGTACTTTTTATCTTCAATGATAAATTAGCGAGAGTCAAACACAGTTTATCTATTAGTGGGCGTTTGATGTTTTTCATATTATATTATGAATAATACTATCATTCTTATTTTTGCTGCCTTCTCAAATATTTAATTTCAGATAAATATACACAGATTCACAATCAGTTTGTGGGCGTTTCACCATCAGTTTCGTTCCACATCAGTAATTTTATGTTTTATAATGGGGGATTCTAAGTAATGTCTCGTGTATTCCATGTGTACATAAAGAAAAGTATGTATATATATAAACATATGGAAGAAGAAAAAAAACAAGACGGGAGAAAAAAAAATAGAGAAGGAGATACTTTCCCTACTTTCGCCCCACACGTTAATTTATCCGGAAGCATTTCCATATATATACACACAAACCCACACACCGTTATAAGTATATATCGAATATCTGTCTTTAGAATATTGAGTACGGCTATTTATACGCAATTAATCTATAATACTCTCTTTTCCATCATCATTATCATCATCACTATTGAAATCGCCTATAAGTGAAAGTAAATATTAAAAAATTATGAAAATACTATTTTTTTTTTCAATATACAATTTAATATTCATTTTGGAAAATGATACAGATATTTTTGAGAGCTTACATAAAGTGGAATAATTCAATTAAATTTCATATATTAACAATGAAAAAGAAGTGAACTGTTAAATTGAAACTGGGCCAGGCAATTGCACAAAATCATAGAATAATTTCTCAGATACGTCGTCACTGCACAGTGCACAAAATCACGATTATAATATAATTAATTTCTATTATTATATAAAACTACACAATAAAATGCCTCCATACCAAATATACTTATCTAAAAAAGTTCCAACATAAATTGAATATCAAAGAAAAAAAATTGAATAAGTCAATACCACTTGTCTAAACAAAAATATATCAACCTTCGATAATAAATAATCATATCAAACATTCAAAAAATTTCTCAACTCAATCTCGCCACTCTCTTATTCCAATGGCAATTAAAAATAGTTTTCAAGAGCAATAACAAAAATAATATCCGATCATATATCATCCATTCTACTACACTGTTCATATACAAAATCTCTCAAAATCCCATTTTATATTCTATTATAAAAATTTTCTATACCAAAACAACAACGACATTTCATTCTTCATATTATTTTTGTTTTTCACCTCTAATTACCATACTGAAAATCATTCGAATTTATTTCTTTGTCATACATGGCAAAGTCCAACCAGAAGGTGTCGTGGATTTTAAATTTCAACAACCGGATCACAAACTAATATATACATATATATAAAATGCTCGAGGGCTTCCGCGCTCATACCAAGGCTAACTCAGCTGGTTTGACTGGCACTACCATCCTCCACTTGTACATGTATTTCTTCACTTCTCTTTTCCCCCCTCAATCACCACCAACCATATAACTTCCTTGCCAACAGGAAATTCCAGGCCCATTTAATCCTTTGTAAAAGAAAAAGAAAATCATAATTTTATATCATCTTATTAAAAAACAAAACAAAAAAATCTAATAAAAATGAAAAATAAGTCAATAAAATTATAAAAGATGAATGGTAATGGTAAATAAATTGTCGACTGCATATATATGTATATGTATATATATAAAGATAGATGTGGGGCGAGTAGAGGACAAAAGGGGGGAGTTTTAAGTGTATATGTATTTGTAAGAGAGAATGGATGATATAGACAGAGCACACGCGACCTGATCTCGTCCGTGACTGGTACCACCATCCTCCACCGCCTTCACTCTCTTCCCCATTGTGGGTATTGGAATAAACATTTAATTTTTTTTTAACCAATCATCGGTAGAGATATATATTTATTATTATTCCATCCTCTTTATCATATTTTTTTTACTACTGAAATAGATAAAATGAATAATAGAAAAAATACCTTAATTAAAATTTTACTGTGGTATCATTACAAAACATTTTTTTTTTTTTTTTTTTTTTCATTTGATAACGAAGCGTGAAAAACAACTGAGAGTGACTAAATTCCTATTTTTTTTATGGTCTCAAGTTTTTTCATTTGTTTTTGGATGTGTTTGTGTGTGAGTGTGTAATTGTTTGGTGTGTTGGGATTTCTCCTACTACTTACACAGTTCACTATACTTCTAGTACGAATAAAATACTTTCTCAGTGTATCTCTCTCTCGTTACTGAGGAGGTCCTGGTGCAGTTACATATATAATAATACATCACTTCACTGCCATCATTCATTGCAATAAAAATATTTTTATATAAATATATATTTTAATTTGATTGCGTGATTGTGTGTGCTCTGTGAAATAATAAATTCATGTTGAATTTAGAATTGAAAAGATAATATTTAATTCATGGGCAATTGAGATTTTATTTTTGAATTTTTTCACTTTACGATATCTTTAAAAATATTATTTTTTCTCACTTTATCTAATTTCCATTGTTATTCAAATTTTTATTCATAAATTGCTACAAGTTGAAACATGATTTTTATCGTCACGGGCTTTGTTGGCGTCATTTAAATATCACTACACAACACCTGAACATTGAATGATAAAAAAAGTTTCTCAATATTTTCTTTATCTCATTTCACTTGGTGAGTTGCAAATCATTCTTCTTTTTTCTTTTTTTATTATTATTATATGTGTCACTGCAGACGATAATGGAAGAATACAATGTTATTTTCGATTGTATTTACATTTTACCATTTGTAGCTGAATATTTAAAGCAAAAGTCACGTGTGAATGTTTGCGTTTGTGTGTGTGTGTGTGTGTGTGTGTGTGTGTGGTTGTGTGAAAGGAAACCATCAGGTTTTATATTTTAATATGAATCCAGTCACGTTGTCTATTCTTCTGTGATATCCTTGGCAATAAACGCGTCTTTATAGTCACTCTCTAGAATATTTCTTCTCTTTACACTGTCATATTTGACGAATGTATTTATGAATTATTGTAATGAATAAATGTTTCATTATCTATAGATAAATCGTTTCCCAAAAAGAGAAAATTATATTTTTAATTCAGTCACATTTTTCAGCAGTGTAATTTATTAATTCATGTTTACTGAATTATCACTTTGTTGTTCACAATTTTTTTGTCAGAATTTAATAGTCGATGTTGGAAATATGTTGATTAAATTCGTAAATATGCATCATTGAATTCGTGGCAATGAAGAAATTGAAGACTTCGATTACGTAATAACAGAAACATATTATTACAGTGATTTAAAAAACTTTTTTTTCCTACCTGAATAAGTGCATATTGCAGAAGTGTTGACACACATATTTATATGTTATGAACAAATACAAAAATATTGATGGAAATATAGTTGTAATAATTTTTACCAAAGGTAAAAACTGGGATATTGAAAGAAAATCAAAGTTTTCAATAGACTGCGATAATCCTATTACCAGTGACCATTATGATTATAACAATTATTTTAAAAAAATTAGATAATGAGTTGATTTGAGATTAACAAAAATCTTGCACAGTGTGAAACAACTTTCGCACAAATTCCATTCAGTGAGGAACTTCATGATTTCTACATTTAATCAAAATTACTAGAATCACATCTCTCAACTATTGCTGAACTGCTAGCTATTTATGAAAACAATATTGTAATTCACATAATTTCCGCTCATTAAATTCTATACAGAAACTTTTCATAATCACCATAAAGATAATCTTCTTAACAAGGATTGCTTTACAAAAGAAAATACTTCACGTTAGTCAAACAAAAAAATACCCAACCACAATAACATCACACATAAACTAAAATTATTTCCACAAATTATTTTATTTATTCATACAAATTTCCATTTCAAAAGTACCATCTTCATTCAGTAATTAATTTCTTTTTAAATATTCAATTATCCCAAATTATATTAGTACAAAAAATTCATGACTTAATAAAAATTATTTATATGTTTGACATACATAAAATTCTCTTTCTTTTCTTGAATGGTCCTAATATTAATGTTGATTATTCTCGATCATCATCATCATCGCGATCATCATCATCATCATCTTCATCATTGGACAGTACAAACTGTGATTGCAATCTATTTCTGTATGTGTGTGTGTGTGCTCCTTTCAGTTGAGGTATAATAGATGTGAATTGACTGTTGGCTTGTTCAAGTCAAGTTTATAAGGAGAGCACGATTACGCGGACGACGACGACTACGACGACGACGACGACGACCACCACCACCACCACGACCAAGACCACGAGACTCAGCCAGTCTAAGCCAAAGGGTTCAAAGTGTCTCGGATATAGCGGTACCGTTTTTTATTTGTCTGATGTACGCAATGAGGTCGTATATAATGATTCTTCATGTGAATTTACCCAGCTATTCCATTATTATTTTATCATACATTCATATGATACTCTGTATTTGTCAAAAAAACAATTGTCCATTCTTCTCTTCAAACAAATTGTCATTAATTTTTTTATTAAATTAAAATCCCTCTTTTTTTCCAGTTATTTATAAACTAAATAATGACAAATTATTTTGGATATATACACAAATGAAAATACAAATTTCAAGGCAATAATATACTCCAGTATATCCAGGAGAAAGTGCAATATACTCCAACTTAGCTCAGCCATTTTCTAATCGACTGCATCCGCTTAATAAGTCCTGATGAATTAACAAATATGTATATACAGTGTTTATACACAATATATATATATTTCTTCATCAATTGAATTACATTCTATTGATTAAATTTATTTAATTGCAAATCTAGTGCCATCGTACGTTTTGCATCGAAGGCTACCTATTGGCGGTATTTTACCTTGAACAAAACAACGTTATGCAACGAGCACACCGCATTAGCATCAGGGGAATGTGAATAGAACTATATGATATATAGGATTTTATTTATCTCT
Source organism: Zele albiditarsus (assembly GCA_958496275.1). Taxonomy (NCBI): domain Eukaryota; kingdom Metazoa; phylum Arthropoda; class Insecta; order Hymenoptera; family Braconidae; genus Zele; species Zele albiditarsus. Next base: position 5,942,280 of record OY292415.1, read on the forward strand.
TTCTCTCGATGTAAAACCAATCACCCGCACAATAATTCCAAGTCACACCCAATAATTCTTTATCATTATCTACACACTTTTTTATTCATTAAAGATAAAAAAAAAATCAAATATCAATCTCCTTCATTTATCATCTTCAATAGAAAAAAAGTAGTTGAAATTATATTAATTCGAATTAAGAACGGTCTAATTTACTCTCTCGCAGCGAAAGTTCATCCGCATGATATCAATTCTTACTTATATTTAAACTATATATACATATATTCAATCATTCATTTATTCATTTATTTATTCATGACCAATATATTTTATTTCATCACACAAAGCTGTATTATTCATTCCAATGACTCACAGCGTGATTTTTAATTCCTTTTATTCAATTTACTTATTCTTTCTTCCTATATTTTGACTTCTCATTTACATTGTAACTAAATTCAACAATTATTCATCAAACAACGTATTATATTTATTTAATTATCATTAAATACTGCGGGAAAATGTGTCGCATATATGTAGAATTTATGGTATATATCAAGTGTTTGATTCATTTTTTTTTTGTCTGTTCAGCGAATGTTAACGGTTCCAACATTTGCACGATGTCGACGACCAACCCACATGTGTGGGCATATAAGAGCTTTTGTCTCTCTTATATACCTGATTGGATGTGTATCGTCTCGGTTATTACATGTCACCAATAAATAAATATATATATATACATATATGTATATAAATTTTATTATTTATGATCTTTTTTTTATGGACGGCATCAATTGCACAGAGCAAGTGAGACTCAGGTATAAAAGTCGTGGGCACGTGGTGAGAATATATAGAAAATTTTATATGCGGTGAAAGAGCGATGAGAGAGTGCAGACGAGAATGTATATATTGTATATACTGCGGCCACTCGAAATGTCTACGTTTCAAAATGTTACTTGAAAGGAATTACATTCACGTACATGTATATACATGTATATATTTATGTTTATATATGTATAGGGAAGTGAGATATCATCAAAGTAAACTGGCAACAGCATTGTTTGAAAGTATAACGGGTGTTTCAGAGTTGGAAGAAAGTGAGCGAGGCAAAGTGGACTGCCAAAAAAAAAAAAAAAAATACGGAATAAGAAATGATGCAAGAAAATGTGTTCAATGATTTTTTTGCGTTTCTTTTGTTCTAGGTATTGAAATTATTTTCGGAGCAAGATGAGGAATTCGACGTTACTGAAGTGGGCGCAAAATTCAACAAATAATAAAAATCAATCCAGTAAAAATGGCGGTAATTATATTGAAAAATTTGTATTTAGTCAAATATTTGGAGTTGAATATTCATTGGGGTATTTTTTGTTTATTTATTATTAGGTTCAAATAGAAATTGGATTCATCCACCTGATGCATTACAGAAGGGTCACATTGCCTACCTAGTCAAGGTATTTATTTCATCAATGGATAAAATAAGATGAGAAATTGTTTATTTTAAATGTATCGTATTGATGATGAAAGAATGTATGCGTTTGAGTGCAGACACGTGCAGAAGATTATCATATGGCACATGGCTGAGTAGCTGCGCACTTTAAATTGCGTCGATGCATGCCGGGATTAAGATTAAAGTTCGCGCGTCATTGAATATCTAAAGACAGTTTCATCATCACACAAAATTATATAAATATAAATTCTTAATAAATTTTTTTTGTTTCTCACACATTTATTTTAATACATTAGTCCATGAACAAATGTATACACATTTGTAATCTTTTGTGAATTATTTATTTTCATGTTTGTATGAAAGAAAATAATACACAAGGAATTTGCGAAATATGTCGTGCCAATTCTCACCAATTCAATGAAGCCTCGAGCTATATCAAAACTGTACATATATGCAATTAAAATGATTCGATGTAAAACGAGATAGTCTCCATTATAGAGACTTAAAAGAAAAATAAAACCCGCGGAAAATGCGAATACAATGACCTCGTATTCATTTATTTTTTATTCTCTTTATATATTTTTTTTTTTGTCGATCCCTTTTCTCTTCTCGTTTGTCATTATTTTCTAATATAACTTTTTCGTTCAATTAAATTGTTTATTTCAGTATTTGGGAAGCACAGAAGTTAATCAGCCCAAGGGCATCGAAGTTGTTAAAGAAGCAATATATAAACTCAAGTTCAATCAGCAATTGAGAAAAAGTGAAGGTACGAAGACGCCGAAGGTCGAGCTCACTATCAGTATCGATGGTGTCGCCATTCAAGAACCCAAAACAAAAACAACACCTAAGGTAAATTGAAATAAAAATAAAACAATTACATAAACATAAACTCATCAGCAATAACTCATCTCCTACCATGACAAAGAAAATGCAATAATAATTTATTCTCTCTCATTTGTTTTTACAGCGAATTATGCATCAATATCCGCTTCACAGAATTTCTTATTGCGCTGATGACAAAGGCGAGAAGAAATTTTTTAGTTTTATTGCAAAAGAGGAGGACGCGGATCGGCACACCTGTTTTGTTTTTGTGAGTGATAAATTGGCTGAAGAAATAACGTTGACGATTGGTCAGGCATTTGGATTGGCATATCGTCGATTTTTGGAGACATCTGGAAAAGATTTGGAGACACAGCGACGGTGTATGGTGTTGCAGCAAAAAATACGGCGATTGGAACATGAAAATAATACATATCGACAGAGACTTCAAGACATTTGTGCGATTAAAGGCTCAGCTGATGTTCAATCGTATTTGGCTCATCATAATCTTCCAGATATTTTACATGTACCAAGTAATTCTAATGTATCTAATGAAGACACACCACAAATAAATGGCAATGGTAAATTACCGAACAGTAAAAATGATACTAATGGAAATACATCAAATGGCGCACAGCAACCACCACCAGTGCCACCAAGAAGCTTTGAAAAATCTTTCGATGATAATTTCATGAGCAATGAACCAACGTCTGTATCAACGCCAATGGTCGGTACGAAGCTGGAAGGTTTGCTTATGGATGAATTTGAGGAAGATTTCAATCCACGAGCTTATGAAACTGCCGCCAATGGATTTGGCAATCATCATGTCAATAATACAATTACAAACGGTGGAACAACTCCATTTTCATCGACAAATAATACTATCACGCCACCACCTCTTTGTAAGTTGAAGAATTGATATGAAAAAAAATTGTCTCATGTATAATTTAATCAGTTATGTTAATGGGATGTCATTTTTTAGTGGCACCACCATCAAAAGCTAAAGATTCTAGACGTCAGAATGGAATGAAAGAGGATTTGTTTGGTAGTGTGCCTTTCAATCCACCAGCACCAACAAGCAGCTCTAATGATTTCAATGATCCATTTGAAATGGGAGAGTTTGCGACACTTTCATTATCCAGTCCAAGTCAACATGAGCTTGAAAATGCTATTGGACTGTTGGATAAAAGATTGCTGGAGATGAAGGTAAAGTTTTGCTGATAGTATAGAAAGGTGTTCGTCAAAAATTATCAATTGATCCTGCCCCGGCCAATTTTCTTTCTGTATTCGGAAGTATATCTTTGGAATAACACGATAGAATATTATTCCATTGACGGTTAATTATAATAGTTGTTTGTAATTTCAGGATGGATTTAGCCGCGGACTTTCAATGGGAACAGACGATTTTTCCCTGGAGAGTCTTGATCCACTGAGAAATTAAGTGCGAGAAAGTTTGGAGTGAAAAAAAAAAAACATAACAACAAAAATTGAATATGAAGCAACTCAATATGGTGGTGAATTGATGGGCGATTGCAAGCCAATCGTTCGCGAAGACCAAAATTAGTCAATTAATTATGTGTATTTATATGGTCATGTTGGTTATTCGTTATTTAAGAAGAATCGATTAATACTTTTACATTTATTTCTTCTCTTTATTCATTTTTAATATCGAGCTTCCATAAATATTCAATATTTTACACATGGATATTAAACAAAAATTATCTCTCTATAAAAAACTAGAATGGGAAAAACCACCGTGATGGTGTTTCCATAATGCAATCGAATCAATGACGAATCCGCTACGAATAATACACAAACAGCTGTAATTATTTACTTTTATTTCTATTGCTTTTTTGATTGTTAAAAGCTTGATTTGGTTGATGAAGAAGAAATGAATGCTTCGGTACACATTCCTGCGATAATATTAAGGTTAGGATTTATAAAAATATTATGTATATGTATATTATAAATTAAAAAAGGTGTCAAAACAAAAAATCATATTTTTGCACTATTCTCACACGTAGATTAAATTATTTTTTGCAAACTGGGTCGCTCGACATTTATATAGTTAAAGTGCTTTTGATTGTTGGGCGTAAAATGAATATTAACAATTGAATGCTGGTTATATGGACAAATCCAAAAAACTATGTAAATATTTAATTCTGTAATGCTGCTTCACTATTATATTGCGCTGATGTTTGAGTATTGTATTTGAGATAAATACAGTGTGGTTATAACATAAAAACTCGAAACGTGCCATCATTTCTCCTCTGTTTTTTACAAGTTTTTTTTTAATCAAACAAATGATACCTACGTAAATTGGATAAATTATTTTGACACACTTACATTTGGTTTCCTTATCCCAGTGTCAAAATTGAAATTCATTGTAACGAAATGCAAAATTTCTGGTTGAAAATGAGAGTTGTAATATTCCTCATCGTTGCGATGTGCTGGGCAACATCAGTAAAAGCCCCCGAACAATATGGTACTACTAAACATAATTTATCTTCCCTTCATCCATTATTACATTCAAATATTATTATATGCATCTTTTCAGAACATACTACAGAAAGTTTCAAATTGTCAGCGAGTCAGTACTACCAAGATGATAAAAAAAAAATAGCGGATGATACTCGTCTTGTTGTAATAGATCAAATCAGACCCAAAATATTGCAGAAATCAGCGGTAAAAACAAAATTACTACCAAAAATGAGGTATAAAACGTCATCCAATGACCATATATTCATAACTCCATCGGAAGAAAAACGAATAACGAACATAATCCAAAATACATAACCTCAAACAAAAAAATTGAAATGAATTCATTCCCGCCCAAAGTTATTTCGCATGCGCAATCCATCGCCATTTTAGATAAATGTGTCCTAAATATCATTACATAAATGTATAAATAAATGGACTAATTAATCAACAATAACGACAATATCTTCAACAAAATATTTTTTAGAACCATCCTATAGCTAATTAACAACTCCAATGAAACTGAAACATATAGCAAGCTTCAAATATTTACATTTTTACATTCACAAACAAATACATAACCTCAATCGAAATCATGGTAAACAAAATTAATGCGCGTGCGCAATCATCACCGCCATTTTCTCCAAATAAATCTAGGGAATATATGAAGAGTATGTGCAGCAATGTAGCATTTTCACTAACAAACATTTCCACCCTCCAATTCCAATCGAGAGTTCGATAATTGCAAATGGTCGCTTTAATAACAGATGATTGAGCGCCCTCGCGTCAACTCGCCGCATTTATCTGTCAAAAGTTGTTGCGAGACGGCGTCACATCTCAACACGAGTGTTCGCTCATTAATTTTAACTATATATGAAACACATAACATCAATATCAATAATATCATCACTCACAAATAATATTTAATTTATTTGTGTACATAGTTATTCTCTTACGTAGGTTAATCACGCACGAGTGTTTGTGACTCTTCGTAAAAGGAAGAAAAAAAAACCCGGTGTGTGTGTTGTGTGATTATTACGATTTTGCTTTCAAGAGGTTGCGACTGAACTCACACACACTCAAACAAACGCACATACACACATTATAACAACGCAATCGTGACCAAAGGCCGCCAAATTATTCACAAAAAACCGGATTTAAATTACTATGTGATGAAATTGTGAATAATCTATTGAGCCTGAAAATCTAGAGAAAAAAATATCGATATAATATATATGTCTATATATATATATATATATAACAATTTTTAGAAAAAGTAAATAGTAAATAGAAAGAAAATTTTATTTATATATTTTAAAGAGAAAGAAAAATGCGGAAGACAGCTGCGTGTTTTCTCTTCGTTGCTATTGCACTAGGATCAACTGAAGGCAAGTATTTTTAGTTATTCATTTATATATATATATATATTTATTCTTATTTATTATATAATACGGAGTCAAAAGTAATTATTTGTTTATTTAATGTATATTTTGATGTCCAGTCTTCTGATGAGATTGAAATGATGATGATAGGGAGATAACGACGATGCGAGAGATAATATGAATGATGAGTTGAAAGGAGAAAAATTGTGTCGGTGAGGAGCATAGAAGATGACCAATTGAGAGCGTGACTACCATTTAGCCCATCGTTCATTTGCCATTGAAAATTGCCTTATCCGTTTCAGTCTAACTCTCAACATCTATCCCCCTCGAACCCATACATTTGCCAAAGGCCCACACGGGACCAATCATCCACTTCCGCTACACATTATTATCACATAAATCCAAACCCATTTTAAGTTAATCATTCTTCTGCTTGATACGTTTATTGCAATTCTTCTTCATCTTTCTTCTTTTTTATTTAATCATTTAAAATCAATTTTTTTCTTTATTGTTCATTGAATATAATTTGGGTTTATTGTTTTTTTTTTTCTTTTTTTTTCATGGCATAAACGTTTATATAAATCAACGAGATCCATTGTGCGATGAGTTTGTGATAAAAAATATCACACGTTATAGATAAACGTTACTGAATACTCTCATTCGAGTTTTCTTCAATGTCTTGTTTCTCCTTATTCAATTCACCTATGTCTTATTTCTTTCATTTATCTTTTTATCCATATCAGTGACGACATTTGTGTACATGAAATTTATTGATAACAGAACAAAGTAGCGAGAGATGAAAATTCGTTACGACTGACTAGTTGTATTGTCGTCAATGTTAATTATTAGTTTTGCAAATTTAATTTGAAATTCCAATTTTGCCTTCGATGCTTTGTATCACTTATTATTTATTTATTTCTTCTGCTTGTTTTTTTTTTTTTTTTTTTAATGGAAGGACTTTGGATTAGACTTTCCATTGCTTATCGTCAATACAAAGACACACTGTTTCCACACGTCACTCTCTCTTTCTTCCTTTTTGTCTGTCTATCTGCCGCCTGTCTTCCTTTACATTCAGATTATATTCACGATGTAGTCTATAATTAACGCATTTGCAATTTGCATTGAGTCAAGTGTCGATAAGATACAAAATATAGTGAATTTACCAGACGCTCCAATGAATTTTCATAATCATTTCTTACGCAATCTTGAATATTTATATTTTTATTTATTTATTCTAGTTTTTTTTTCTCTTCCTTTTCATTTACTATTCATCTCCTCCCGTCTGTTTCCATCGCATCAATTCACTCAAAACATATTATACACGGATGATTGAAGCGAGCAACATTGCATAACGCATCTACTTTAAATACATCTCCGGGAAATAATTTTGTAAAATAATTTATCGGTATATATTATAATATTATATCGTGCAACTCGTGTGAGAAATGATGTAGAAGCTTTATTCATGCGTGATGGGAAAATGTTTGCACGATAAATGAGAAAATGTGTATTTTATAACGTGTTTTCGTTATATATATATTTTTTTTTTCACGACTGATTTATGTATTCTGAAAAAATCGATCCTTATTTATTCATCCAGAGAATTCAATTGTCGATAATTTGTCTCTAAAATATTTCGTCCTGAAATTTAGTCCAGTGATAATCACTCCTTATAATAAATTCGTTTCAAATCATAAATAATTGAATTAGTCCAAAGTTTCGTGTCCATATTTTTGATTATAGGTAGTTAGTATTCATTAAAGATCCGTGTTGCTGAATTGGACTATTATTTTTGGAGCAAAATATTGCTCCACAAAATGAAAGTTATTGCTCGATGTTTCATTCTTATTATTTTTGCTTGAGAAATAAAAAGAAATGTAACATTCTTCATGATAAAAAATATATCGAGGTGATTCGTTTACCGATGTCAATAATAAATAAATGTAGTACCGCAAAATGAATGAAATTTAATAGCTGTAACAGGAAAATATTGATCAATAAATGATAAATAATTTATAAGATTAATTCCTCACGACGAATTGTTTTAACATTAGACGACATGGGACAATTTCATTTTCATTAATTAATTAATTGATTTATTCATTTATCTATTCTTGTCATTTTTCAGGTGGTAGTAAAACCTTGAGCCAGGTGTGTGATCCACACAAGATTTATACAGCATGCGGCTTGAATGAAAGATGCACTCCAGGAGCAAATGACACTCATTACTGCAGTTGTAAACGAAGTTTTGTAGAAACTGGTGGTGAATGCGTGGAAATTTCCACCACTGCTGCGGCATCAGTTGATCCGTCAAATCGTCGTACCAATGAAGAGCCTGCGTCATCAGGTATTATCATAAAAATTGATGATAACTATCATCCCAATTAAGAAATAATTCGTTGCAATCTTTAATTTATATCAAATTGTCTTCGTGATTTTTTAGGTAATTCCGTTGCAGTTGGTCTTTTAGTACCGACATTTTTAATTATTCTTGGCGGTATTGGATTCTGTTGTGCGAGACGATATCGCTTTTTACCATGTCGACAAAATTTATATGGAAATGTTTTAGTCACAAGAGACGAAGACGATGATGATGATCCGCCAATTGCATAGATTTGAAGACTGAACGATATGAAAAAACATTGTTCCTCCTTTATTCGATTGATTTTTAATTATTATTATTGATGATGATAATTTTTTTTGTCTCTTAAAAAAATTTGAAAAGCTAGAAAATGTGTGCACGGGAATAGAAAGAAAAATGCGAATAGATTACGATCACTTTTATGGTGAACTGTGGGATTCTAGGAAGGAGGGGAAAGTCAGCCTCTTCCGTTCCTTCTTGAGAAAGTGAGAAAAAACATGTGTGTGCGTGTTTGTGTGTGTATATGTTTATGTATGCATGACACAGGACAAATCAAATGACAAGGCCAAATGTGTAAAGAAGCGAACAAGACGCTTAATATACCATAAAAATATTATATATAAATAATGATAGGAATGAAAAATGAAATTGAAGAAATTTGATGTTATTTTTCTTTATCTTTTTCATTTCTTCAAACATCATCACAATTCAGAAGCGTTATTTTTTTACATTAATTATAAGAATTTGAATCGTTCAATCAATATTTCTATTGTTCATTTGTTATATTTGGCAGTTTTATGAACGTAAACATTTTTAATCCTGTTTGCTTTGGATGAAATAAAATATTTATCGATATAGGGATAAATAATACGATTGCATTTGTCATTAGTCAGATAAAATGAATGATTTTTATTGTATAATATTTTGTCACAATTCAAATTCATTGACTCTTTACTCAAATGAGAAACGGAAGCGGAATAAATAGAAACAGCATTAGCTTAATGATTGTGATCTACCAATGAACTCTTTTTTTTTTAAGGTTAATAATTACTTTTATAGAAGAATTTACTGAGTTATTGATAGTTGACGCGGAATCATTTGGAAAAACATGATTAAACAAATAAATGGGAACCACGAATATAATGTTTGTAAATAGTATATCTTCGCTCAAATGTATATCACCGACAAATAAACCACACTCTTGCCAGCTGTTGATCGTTTTGAAAGAGAAATAAATTTCTCTGTTAAAATGAGTCTTCAGTGTCATTACACTTTTACCAGATTAAAATAATATAAAAACACACATATATGAATGATATACGTAAGAACACATATAGAACTAAAGGAACACAAACTATTCTTGTACTCTATAATTTTTGTATATAAATTGAAAATTGATTGACGCCGATAAGATGAAATTTGCACAATGAAAATGGGTCTTGCGATCTTCCGTATTTGTTTAGAAATCTTTCAATGTCTTCGTTCACGCATAGTAGCGTTAATTTTCTTCCATTTCGTTGTTTAATAATTGCAAGAAAAAGATGAATTAATTAATTAATTTTTGGCCTATAAACAAGCGATTAATTATATCGAATAAAACGAAAAAATAAATTTTACTACAATTTTTGCACTGTGTACTCTGTGATGTATAATTAGCAATATAAATTTATCATTAGATAAGTTGGTTCATTCCATGAATAATGCTATCTTCATATACAATTAAGTGAATACGAAAAAGAAAAGAACATGACTGATAACCACAATTTTCAATGCGATATTTTTTCTGCAAACATGATATCGCTAAAATTATACCAGCGCCATTGGGTAAAATAAAATCAACTTCAACAGAATGAACAATTGCACTTTTAATATGCCTCCGTAACAATTATTAAAAATTAAAAATTAAACTCTATTGAAAGCTTCGATATTTTCGAATTTATCACACTTTTTCATGCGACAATCGGTAATGCAGATAACTGCATTGTTTCATCGAGTTGAGTATTTAAATCACGTGACTTTTTGTCGTTGATGATCCAAGATGGTGGGTTGGAGTGGATTAATTCGCTCTGCGGGCCAAATTTTACTTCGAAACAAATCACTGTCACCGAATCAACCATTAAAAAATGGTAAGATCAAAAACATAACCCTATTACCATATGTAGAAAAAAACTTCGCTTATTGTTACGAAACAAAGAACTGCTAAAATTAATATTCATTCTATTATGCAACGTGTGGCTTTACACCTACACGCATGTTCTATCATCGTGTCATTTCTCAACAAACAAAATTACATCAATAAATTATACCTATAAAAAGAAGGAATTTTAATATACAGGCAATACCTAACCTACAAATCTAAATGGAAATAGCATTGTACATTTATTTATTATTTGCAATATATCATGGGATTAATACATTATTTTTCATCTATTTAGGAGCACTCGTTAGATCCATGTCCGAAGTTCGGACATTCCCAATGACTCCATCACGTTGGCATTGGCATAAGACGAAAGATTTATTCCATCTTTACGTTTGTGTTGCCGCAATTCCCTTAGGAATTTCTATATTCTTGATCGATACTTTCATAGGACCCGCACAACTTACACCAATTCCAGAAGGATATGAACCCAAACATTGGGAATATCACAGAGTAATAATTACTTTATTATCTCACAATAATATATCTATTCTTAATATCGTTTATTTCTAGCAGGATGGACACAACGAAAATTATTCTTTCATTCATATACGAATTCAATTTCTGATTTTAAATTATTTTTCCACAACAATGGCTCATTTACGAGTCCTCGTTTAAGTTATAGCATTATATAATTCTAAATGATTTTGGATTTTGTTTCGTTTTGAAGAAATCACATTGAGCCAGTTAATCAATAGAAGCTGGAGTATACGTATCATACGACACGTTTCTGCAATTCATTTTCTCGTGGATAATTTAGAGAAGTTAGTTCGCGAACTGTCCAACTAAAAAGTCTTTTTTTTTTCGCCACCTGTCTCTCGAGATATTACCAAAATACATCGATAAACTATTTCAATTTTATTTTCCACAGCATCCAATATCCAGATTCATATTGCGTTACGTTTTCACTAAGGAACAAATGGAGTATGAGAAACACTGCCATTACATTTGGGCCGAGCAGGAGGTAGTGAAGTGTCGACGATTGGAGAGACAAGTAATGGACCTAATGGCAGATCGAGTTGATTATCAGGCTTATTACTATGAGCCATATACCAATGCCAAATATATTAGGAAAGCAGCTCAACTAGAAAAAGATTCAAATGAAATTTATGGTGGGGCTTAAAGATTCGTTCATGTAACTCAATATTTTAGAAATGTTTGCAATAGCATGAATAGCTCCAATTTAATCATTGTATAAATACGTATATATGAAATATACACACATACTATTCAATAAATAGTTAATAATACAAAAATTCATTTCGTATTATGGAATTTCCAATTTTAACGATGACGTTATCCTCGCTCGTGTCTCGCTTGCGTCTCTACTCACAATCCTGTTTTATTTTTTTACAACTTTTATTTCTCTTAGTATAAGAGAAATACGACGAACCAATCGGAGAACAGTAAGCGGGGCCCTTACATGTATATATAGAAAACCATTGCAAATTCTTCTTCTCATTTCATATATACTCTGTCTGACTCTTGTCTTGTCTCTGCGTGCCCTTCTCTCTCATTTACTCATATTTAAAAAGCATCAAACGTTCTTTCTCTTCCATTCTTTTTTTAACAACATCTCTATCCCTCTCTCTATTACCCACCTGGTAGAGAACAGATAAACCACGTGACCAAAAGGAGGTTCAGGTGGGATTCACGGGTGTTTGCGGTTGGCAGTTGCGAGCACAGTCTTGAATGTTGCGTCGTCTGCAGCACAATTGGTAATGGTGTATAATAAGGACTTGGGGATAGATATCAACAGGTGCCCCAAGTTAATGATGTTGAAATTTTTATAAATTTTATAATTAAACCAACGAACCATGAACTTGTCGAGGAATATTAACAGATAGACAATTCGAAAAATACAATTAATAAATAAATTTAAAATACGAATGGAATTTAAATAACAAGAACAAAAAATATTGACAAAATTATTATTCAAAATGTGCGGTTAAATTTGTGTGTGCTTTTAATTGGTGGATGTTCAACAACGATCGACAATATATACGCGAATTAAAAAAAGCGCCAATTCCAATTTCTATGTTTTTTTTTTCGTCAATTTAATGTTGGCAATGTTGTGAAAAACATAGAACAAAAATTAAACAACCAAAAAGAAAAAAAGGAATTCAGAGAAGGAAAAAAATGTTGAGAGATACGAATGAAGCCCAAATATGAGAAGAGATAGCAGCAGAACAGGTTACCATGAATGGTTTGCTGCTGGTGTTGGTGTGGTAGTACTTGTGGCGTAAAAAATAAAACGAGAAAAAAATAAAGTTTGTCATTATACCGATGAGAGAGATGAGTGTGTTGAAATCACGACAACGAAGATTGCTACCAAATAAAGAGAAAAAAAAAAAATTAGGTTATGGATATTTGGTATTGAATAATAATGTGGATATTCAATGTGAACATTGTGTATAATGTTTCTGCAAAATTAACAATACTATTGTTGAATTAATTGATGATATCAATTGGCGCGTAAATTGTATTTTACATATAACAACATTCTTCTGTTTTTTTTTTAAACTGGATGGTATACACGCCATCTTGGGTTCTCCCCGCTTCGTTACGCCTACTTGGGGATAAGTATATAATCCCCCTCTTGAATATCATCTTGTTGTTGTTATTGTATATTGTTTGCGGGAAGTTTTAACATTGTTGAAATTCTCGTGGTCTGATGAATCGTAAATTATAGTTATTTATTATAATATCACAAGGAAAGAGGAAGAATATATATACATAAGTGTATATGCATGTGAAAGAAAAGTGTGAATTATCACTGACCATGGGAAAGCAACGATTGAATACAGGTGATTTATATTCTCACCAATTAAAAACGATATTATTAATTGAGTAAATAACTATATTTATAGGTTAAGGATATATAGATGGTAATTTTTGTGATCTTTTTTGTGATGGGATGAAGTTGTGATGGTTTTGATTAATTATAGAAGCTCTTTTGTGATAGAATTCGAACTTGGAATAGATAATTTCTGCTCCATGAGTAATTATTATTGGTAACAGATTATTTCGAATCTAATCAAATGAATTTTATTCATTCTTCTTGTTTTTGGGTAGCAGGAGCAACCAAAAAAATCAGGAGAAATCTTGAAATGATTCTGGTACCAACGATTACCACTAGTATCGACTAAAAAAAAAATTCAATCGCTAATTTGAGGTCAACAGAAACCTTGTAAATTATAGAACGACTTTCGCAAAATTCCGGGCAACGAGAAACTCCGTTTTCTATAACCAATAGAAAAAATATTGGTTGATAATAAAACAGCCAAAAAATTATCGTTCAGACTAAAATGTCTTTCAAAATTTAATACAATCAATCAAACGCATCACAAAATTCAACTAATCCACATTATTCATTCCACTATTCTAAAACACAAAATTAACAGGGAGAATTTCACAATTTCACAATTTGAAATGATTCAATTTCACATGATTATAAAATCATTCCCTGGATATAAAATTAACCAATCATATATGCGAACCAAAAATAGAAATTGATTACAGTGAATACATGAATACACTGGGAGTATAATAGCAATCAATCGCGTACGTAAGAATCAGCACACACATTAATACATACAAATATATATATATATATATATATATATATATATATATATATATAAATATAACCATGAGATCATGTAAAGTCTTGAGGATCGTTCATGGACATCCGTGAGTAGCACGTGGGTGCTATTCCCGACCTGTCTTCGTCCCCGTGATACGTGAACACATCACGTAGATACCTTATATACGTGTATATAAGCAAACCGGTGGCTCATTCGCATTATGCAACTGTATAAAACAAGCCCAAGGCTCGACATGTACATTTGTACATATACGTATATATGTAAACGTTATATATTTTACATACCCATCACATCTGTCTTGCCTTGAATATACTCTTCTTCTTATTCTCTTTATATTCTCCTTCTTTCAATGTATCTCGGTACGCCCAATCCAACATTATTTCAAATCTCGTTCACATATTTCAACTCTTGTATTTTCAAACGTCGCCAAATATGTTCATACCAAGGCTTCATATTATACTCTCATGATACCCAATACCTTTTCCTCTATACACTCGACGTCCTTGAAACGTTTTTGCCATTTAATATCTATATAAAACAATTTTTTCATCCTATTCATTATTATATATCTGTATCATATCTATTACTCAATATGGAGTCAAATGTTCTCAGGTCATTGAAAAAAAAATTTGCCATATAAAGAAACATTGTTATATGATATTTTAATGAATATTGCATTTGTATAAATATTTATTTTCTGTAACAAACATATATACATTTATATATATTTATATATAATTTTATTTGTGGGCGTTACTGTGATAAAAGGTTGTACTGTATTATATATGTTATATGGTGTACGTAGCACATACTGCACATGGCTATTCATTGCTTGACCGCGCATTTAAATCACCCACGCTTTCAATGAAATTCATATGGCGCCGTGAATTTTTTTACAACTGTTATTTGTCAATTTAGTATGCGTGAAAAAAAAAAAAATCCACACAATACACAATCTACATTTTATTTTCATCATCGTGGAAGATAAAGTATGAGAAGGATGTGATTGCAAAAAAATTGTATACTCCATTACAAAAATATTGTTGTGTATATATAGGCGTGGATAATAATTATACTGCAGTTTGCGGTTGATTTTATATCGTAGAATTGGATGTAGGGAAAAAAAAAAAGAAATACTTAACGGTGACACACAGGCGAAAACGTCGTGGGATTAATTGCCACTGCCACCTTCATATATATATATATGTATATATTAAGATATAAAGATATATATATATATACACTTTTACTTTGGACTCTCGTCAAAAGTGAACGCAAAAGTTTGTTCTCACTCGCGTGTGTGTATTAACTTTCTCCCGACTTTAACTCAACACCGCGTGTGTGTGTTTTGTATACCCTCCTCTGGTTCCCCTCTTCTAACTTTACATACTGCTCCACCTAAAAACGTTGTTCTTTATTACATTCAAAAATGTAATTATACACATGGATATTTAAAATTCATATTCACATTGCTCAATAATCGAAACCAGAAATCTATTTTTCTTTAGATATGAAATGAAATTTTATTTAGTAGTTAAATGTCATTCGGTATTACGTTTATTTTATCTTATATTTATTCTGGTACATTGTATGATTGACAGTTAATATTTTATAGCATATAATACTATAATATTATAAGAAATTAACAATATATTCTATATATATATTATTTACTAATATGATACACTTTCTCTTCTATATTTCAGATATGAACTGGTGCAGTGTCGCACTCACATGTGTGTTGGTATGTTGAAAAATATTTAATGTTCTACAACAACAATTAGATACACATATGTTTAAATAAATTAATAGAAAAAAAATAATAAGAGTTGATTCAACTACATTTTACATTTGTGTATCATAAAATGTCTCAGTAAGATTTTATTTAAAATTGTATTGATATTCCATGTGGATAATATTTTATTTAAAAATATATTATGTTACACGGTCAATCTGTACACAGTACTCCTAACCCAAATATGTTAACTAAGAATGAAATGTTCATATAATATGTATTCTGTAACGCCCGCACTACGACCGTCAAGTCACGTCTTCCATGGCACCATCAAGTTTATATATTCATGCCTAAGAATGTCCCGATTACACAACTGAAGTTGACATAAGTGAAACGTGCGCCTGAAAGAAATGAAAAGAATTAAAAAAAAAAATTTATAATAATATAAAATAAAAGAATGCCACATATTCAAAATATTCTTTTATATACTTTTGGGAAATATCTTCCTCTTTATCATTATCTAATTATTCACTTGAGGTGAAGAAAATAATATAATGTCTACAGCCTTTAGTCATTGTAGCTTAACGAGATTAGCTAATCTTCTCCCCTCTGTTAAAGAGTGGCAATTTTAAAATTGTGTAATGGGTTAATAATCCGTCATGTCAAACACGAGAAGTAAGAGGAGGACAAACAGGCCGCACAATTACGTTACGATGTGAATCGAGTCGTGCAAGTGTCCTGAAATTCTCATTTTATTAGGTATTTTTTATTTTACAATTCATTGACAATTGAGGGTGTTTAATTGTTTAGTATTGGAAATACATGTACACACGTAGATATATATTTATATATTTGTATATATTGTATTGTAAAATACTAAACACAATTGCGGTGATGGAGACACAGTTAACCCAGTTGATTTTAGACGCCAAGACCACACCCACTTGTATATACTTTTCCTTTGTATTTCTCATGGTATATCGGTCTATAAAATCTTTCAGGCCCTGTAAACTCGATACACTTATGTCTCATTGCGAATACAAATATATTTACACATTATTGTAACACATTCATTCATGTGATATTTATTTTTCTCATAATTACCTAAAAGTGAATTAGTCAAATTGAAACAATGAAGAAAAAAAAAAGAAAAAAGTTAAATACGATTTAACTTGTGTGTGACTTTCATCCTACGAAGATCATGTTAGGAATATTTTTTCTCTCTTCCTACACAATTTTATTCCATTTACAGTTTTACATGCTTTCTCTCCAATTGTTTACACACATATATCGCGGTTGAATTCAACTCTTATTTTTTACTCCTCTCCCATGCTTATGTATGTATTTATCCATGGAAAAAAAAAAATAATAATTAGTATATTGGTGAAAGAGAAATGGGGGGAAAAAAAGTGAATTTCAAATTGTATATTACAAATATTTTTTTCATTTTTTTAACTAATCGGAATTTAGAACATTTTCTATACATATCACTTTCATTATTTATTTTTTTACATCACTACTTAATTGCTTTCGCAGAATTATTATTTATCATATTATTTTTATTTTTTTTTTTTCGTTTTCTACATTAGATATCTTTAGCCTCAATTAAACCAGCCGTGAATTTGCTTTCTGATATATGAACACATACTTTAGATACAGATGAAAACTTATATCGAATCAATTTTCACTACAAGAATCTGTACAGAACGCTGAGGAGAACCAGAGATAGAAAAATATAGTCAATAATTTTATTTAATTACATAAATTGTATAATCATTAAATTGGTTACGTGGAATTTATTTCCTGTTTATCAACATCACCCTAATGTACACTCAACAATTCTGCAGCATTGATTTTTTATTTTATCAAACACAAATATACAATGTATATAATCATTAGACTGTAATAATTGCTTTTTTATTTCTTTATGAACATAATTTTCGAAATAATGATGGAAGAAATACCCATGTTCAACAATTTTATGGACCCCTTAATGCACATATATATAAATAAATATACGGTGGAGTGAGCGATGAAAGATTAGGTGTTTAAACATATGTACAATGTATGCATGAAGCAGGATATAGCAGGCAGAGATAGTTAGTTGAAACCGTGTGGGTCGAGCGCAACGCTTCAATGTCCTTGAATGTCACCTACACACAAATTAACTTATAACAACAACGTAAATACATAAATAATAAAAAAAAAAATCCTCAATTCCTGTACAAATGTGTATGAGTATAATTTTATAATACATAGTTACAATAGTGATGGAAGAGTTGTTCGACGATTTATGTAAAGGTCTATGTATGGCCTTCCCCACAATTCCAATCATGTATTCATCATCGCTAGATTTGGATTTTATGATTCACGTTCTTGACAACAACTTTCGATTCGATGAATTAATTCCAATTGAAAAAAAAAAAAAACCCACATGATAATGTCGCTATTTTTAAATAATTTAAATATTTCAGACTGACCATGTCTCTTAGATGTCTCTTTGTTTTTTTTTTTTATTATTTCTCTATTCATTTATTCAAATATTATTGATGGGTGATGGTAATTTTATTTATTCTTTTTTTTCTAGTTACTGACAACGGTTTCTACACCAAAAGGAATTGCGCTAGCAGCACAACTACCACAACATGGATACTCCAGTCCCTCCACATGTAAGTATAATATGGAAATTGAAATGAATAATATTTTTTCCTCTTCTTCGTTTGTTTATAGGGTTATCGACAATTGATGGAAATGAGATATTTTTCTGTTAATTTATATTCAAGTCAGGTGAAGTTGTCACAATGGTTTCTTTGATTTTTGGTTTGAGAGTTGTGGATAGAGAATTGATATCTATTTTTTTTTCTTATTGACTGTTTCATGGAAGATTGCAGGTTTATAGGAAGTGTTAAAAATTTGTCGAAGGCAATTGAAAAAGGAATAAAAAAAGCTATAGTGAGTAGACCTGAGCTAGAAGTAGTTTGTACATTTGACAAAAGACTGAAGAACAATTTTATTTTGTGACATTAAAATCTTTAAACTGTTACTTCGGATTAAAACCGTTCAATCTATTCTTGATAACGTTTGGAAATTAAATATGACATATTGGGACATATAGAAACAGATATTAATATTTCATACACTTAGAAAACGTTTATCGTTATTAGATAAACAGAAGAATAGTGTGAGAAACGTTATATATTTATAGAGTCATCAATTTTTAATTGATTATGTTTGGAAAAATAATTGCTCCGGACAGAATAATTGGATAATCCTTATACACGCACGAACTTCAACATTATATGTCTGAACTACCTTGAGGTTAAATTATAGTGGTTTTTTTTTTAATCGATCCAATTAATAAGTTCAATTATCTTACCCGTAACTTAATCGCGATATACTACTCAATATATAACATTCTCTAATGAAAAGCTGTTTCCTCTGAGAACTTATTAAATAATAATCGATTATATTGTAAGAGTGTAATCAATAATGAAGATTAATTGCGACCATGAAAATCGTAGACAAAATTGCTAATGACTTTCGATTAATCTAACTTGCCATGAAGTACATAAAAGCAATTTTTTAATCTCTTTTCATCGTTTGTATCTTATAAAATTTTGTACCGCACCGAACACCGAAACATTTTTTGTTCGACAGTCATAACAATGTTAATATATATATCCATTCCCACGTTTAAACATTATAAGAAAACGAAGAAGTGAAAATAAACTATTAATTAAAATTAAAATCACTGACGTGTTCAATTGAGCATAAATAATTTCAAAATTATATACACTTCATAGAGACAAAATTACTGCGCTTCCATTTCATTTCTCTTTATTTTCCATTAAATATATATCAACATTGACTAATTATACATTATTAATTATTTCCGTTTTAAATGAATTTGTCGACGACCTTCCATCCAATCTGGTAAAGAGACATTGCCAAGCTCGTGAAGGTGAGCGCAGTCGTGCGACCTAGATATATCCACAAAGTGAGAGAAGATGCTTGCAGCTGATGATGATCATAATGATGATAATGATGATGATAATGGTGATGATAAAGATGTGAAATAGAAAGAGAGAGAGAGAGGGGAAAATATTATTTATATCGAATGAATTCTGCACATGTGAAATATAATATACTACCCACAAAGTGTATAGTGAAAAATGATGAAGAAAGAGAGAGCAGTGACAGAAAGGATAAAAGCAAAATGATTCCTTTCTTTCTCATCACTTGGATGATCATCATCAAATTCTTGCGAAAGTCAAACGCCAACGCACCGGAACATTGTTATACTGAATGTTGTAGACTGTGGAATGCGACAGCATCAGACATTTTGATGTTGAATTTAAAATGATGCACTTTGTTTTCTACCTCCCCTCTCAACTGTGTAGAAAATTATATACCAATAAAAATTTAACGTTTCATTTTTTCCACATAATGATTAATAGCACTCGGAAGAATTGAATTAATTTTTTAATTACATTAATTCAATTGTTGTGGGGTGAATTAATTATGATAAAATGTAGCCAGATCACACGAGTTATGGAACAAAGAATAAGGATAAAATAAATACGAAAGGGAGTGGAAGTTTTAAGTGGTGCAACAGAGCGAAACACCCAGGTGTCTCAAGGCCGTAAGTCAGATCGGAATAAACGTTTTGCCAACAGCGAAAGCCATCAAAACTAACCACCACCACCACCGCACATAATATTCAACTAAATTAAATAAAATTATAGTACACTTGTCATGTAATATCGTTATCAACATTATATCTGCATTATTCTTTGTCAGAAGTACTCGAATAACATTACCAAAAAATTTATATTAATATATCTGGAATCTTACTTATGAAAAATGGACAGACATGTTGTGTAGAATTTCTGCCATGGAATACATCGGTATTTCTATACACATTCTTGTGAAATATATACGTAGTATCAAAGAACAGTTTCAAATTGTTTTGTCGTCGTTCAAAGTTTTCAAAGATGATTGACCAATTGTTTTGGATGTAAAGCGGTGCATACGTATAACGGCTCATCGAAGAATACTGTTGGATAGTAAATCGATGATGATGATAGTGATGATAGCAAGCTAGAAACATCAGGCAGGAGGGAACCGCAAGCAAAATTATATGGGGGAACATACAATTGTCGGTCACGTATGAATACAGGATGCATCTTTTGTCATGATCACAACCGGCCATAAGTTTATTCATTGGATTTTTATTATTGGCAAAGTATGACGCGTCATTTTTATTTTGTAATAGCGTAAATTTTCCAAATTAATATAAAAATTAATTCGTCGTTTAAAATTAACGAAAATAATTGTTATAAAGAATTAATTTTGGAATGAATTAATTGTTCGATGTGTTTCAGAATTAAATACCAGTAAAGTGATCAATTTTTATTAAAATTCCACCCGTTATAAAATCATTTCATACGTTATAGTTTATATATATTTTTTAATAATCAATTTAGCTAGATATTTATCCCGACACATATTATTTTTTATCATTTTTTAAAGTACTTTATTTCACTTTATCAATCTTTGTTTATTCAAGATCAAACAATTATTATTACTATTCTAATCCATCGAATTAATATTTTGACATAATTTCAATTCAATAAATCTTTTATTATATCTTGTCATGGAAATAAATTGCGTGATTTAAAATGACAACATAACATACAATGACAATCCAATGAATTTAAATTACGTTGTCAATATTAAATCAGACTATAAATTATCTCTATTATAATATTTTCCATTCATTAAATCATCATCATGCTGAGACAGCAGATATAAAATGAATCATATATTTACTACTCAAATATGTTCATTCAATTGATAGAAATTTAATACAAATATTTGTTTAAATATCTAAACGACAATTTTCTGCTTCTGTGAAAATAATTTTCAATTATTTGCCTTCCACCATTCCCGTTCTTTCATTTTTTTTTACTGGCAGTTGCGTTCTTCGGGTCATTGAACTGGTATACCGCGTCTTGTCATGGCGTCACGTACTTGAGAATCCCTCGGACACACAACCGGACGCGATTTCCGCAGTCGTTGCCACTTCCCGCACATGACTATGTGAATATATATATTTATGAAGAGAAACATAACTCATAAATACATATATATATATATATATATATATATATATTAATGTATACGTATAGCTGTTAAATAATTGTCTAGTTACAACTATACAGAATTTTTCTAAAGGGGGAAACATGGTGAAGAATTCTGTTGCGGTATTTCGCGTGGCGTTAATTATGGTTAAATACTTTAAGAACCAGACAACGGTGTGTTTGCACTATTAAGAAGTGCACCGAGTACAACATCACCGTTAGACTTTTTATCATAAACAAAAGTATAATAATCACTTATATAAATATTTCAATTATTTATTTTATCGCCTCTTTCAGCTTTTTTTATCACGTTAATTTCCTGTTTTTCTTTCTTGTTGATCCATCGAATTATATAGTTGTTAATCCTTGTGTTTCACTCATCATAAGCTCCATCATCAAGTCAAGTTCACAACTCTCTCATCCATTGTTTTAGCTAGAACAGTGTCTTCTCAATGACAATCTTTTTTTTTTGTTTACGATTCTTTATTCTGTCTCAAGAGTATCATTACTCCCCAATTTCCATGGAAATATACATATGAGTAGACACGTGTGTTTATTAACATGTATAAATTTTATATGTGTATAGAAAGTATTGTTGGTGTTCGTGATTGCACACTTGATTGCAAAGAGAATCAGGAAAAATTTAATTACTATAATTGATTTGAAAAGGAAAAAAAGTAAATGTTTATTCAATTATTTCTTTTTTTTTACATTTCCAGCGACAATGGCGGTTGCCAGCACCGTGAGGATCGAATGTGCGAGGGAATCAATTATCGTTCACATATCAACTGAAGGCAATGCTGATTTTAATGGTCTTTTATATCCACGAGGATTATCAAAAAATAGTTCGTGTTTGCAAGAATATAAAACACAACCGACGCCAATTACATATCGTTTACCATTACGCTCTTGCAACACCATGCCTATAGAATTGGTAAGTAAATCCTCTTTTATGTCAAGATAAAAAAAAGAAAGAAATAATAAATTAAATGATTGTGTAACTGATAATAAGTTGATGATTTGCAATTGAATAAATTTTATTTTCAATTACATATTGAATAGGTAATTGATAACGTAAAATAATTTTTAATTGATCGTCAAACAACTGTTTATTACCATTGATATAAAAGAGTATAAGGATTAAGTTTATAATATTTCAAGTACATGACACTTAATTAATCTTTTGATTTTTAATCCGCTGTAATGTTGGATATTTCCTACAAAAAAGAGAGATATCAATTTATATTTATTCGATATTAATTTAATCAATTGTTGGTGTTGGTTCAAACTAATTACCTCAGTATGAACAAATACCTCAATGCAATTGTTTCTATTTATTTATATTATCTCAAACATCGAGTAACTCCTTCTATGCTCATCCGATGTGAATAAAGCAAACGCACCTTTGTTTAGCAATGAAAGTAAATTTATTTAACGTATTCCGAGATAGTTTTACATGAGTGAACACACAACACACCAACCGATAAGACGGATCCATCCCTCAGAAAAACAAAAAAAAAAACAAAAAAACAATATACACATCTTTATCTTCAGTATGTTTGTCGATCATGAACCCAAGAGTAGTCGTGGCTAAAAAAACCTGCGGAGAACCTAGGACGTGTGTTATATTCCGTTATATTTGCTATTGCGTTTGCACGTTACGTGGCGTGCTCACATAGATCGTTTCCTTACCACACCATATAACTGGACCGTTATGTGACCGGGACGGATTGCTATATTACAAAAAAAAATAAAGTAAAAATAAAAAAAGAGAAATAAAGATTATCTTCATTTCACCGAAATGCATGACTCTACTAAAGTTTATCACCCTTCTAAGTCAGAGTGTTCTATTAAATTTAATTTTTTTTTACTCCTCACTAATGACCAGTCCGTTAGGAAGATTGATAACTTCCTTGCTGTTGCAGCATCGGATGCTTCAAATGGTCCAATAAAAAATTGAAACACTGTGACTCCATTCCTTCTATTTCACCTTTTCGCTTGTTACTTTTTCAAAAATAAATTATCATCATCAATTCTTCTTTTATTTATTATTAATATTCTAATGCTACTCTATTCGTTCGTACAAAATTCTTGGTCGCAACAGACCAAGAATCCGTCACACACGTGCAGCGTTGCAGAAAATGCTCAAGGTCAAACGCCTTAGACATGAACGTGCGCATCCACGATGATATTATATAGCCAATGCGGACAACGGCTAAAGTGCACTGTGCAGGGACAAAGAAGAAGAACTATCTAGCTACGCCGCGAGTATAAAAGAGGAGAAAAAAGTTTGAGAAAAAAATATAAGGAAAAAGGTGAGGAGCGAAGGACCTTGAGATGGGCTGTACCATGGTAGGAGCTCTACATTATGTTGATGGCTCATCTAAAGCACCTTTTAAACGCAACCCAACCAACTCTGCCTCTTCTCGGCCTTCTAACCTTCAAGGACTTGGTCAGCTCATTCCAGTTCTTCGTTGCTTCATTTTATTTCTTCTTCTTTTTTATCTCTCCTCTTCGTATCCAACCGCATAAAATAACACGCCTTCATTCCACACCCACACGCCTTCAAATCGATTTGTCATAAATTTATCCATCAGAATTTTATGGATAGAAAAAAAATTAGTAAACAAAAAATGAATAATAATGATTGGAGGTTTATACATATATGGTTTTGATATCGAGAATTATCATGTGGTTTCTGTTGGTGTGACTCGACTGACCGGGCGTCGAACCCGATTCAACCGTATATATATATGTGTGAATGTGTATGGTGGTCGTGGGCAAGCAGCAACATTGCCAAGAGGTTTGCTTCAGTGGGAGCTCTCGCGAATCCCAGGAGCAATGAGAATAAAAAATAAATATAGAAGACGTGGTGAAGTATAGGGTATATAGGTACACGAAGTAGTGAAGAAAAGAAAAATTACGACTGTATATAGCTGAAGCCAATGACCTTTTATTGCAGCTATTCCAGGCGACCTCAGCAAGGATGCTTACTAAGAATATCTCAGTTGCGCCTGCCTCTTTCCATATTTGAAAACACGCATGCACTATTAATGTGTTGCTGTCAATTATTTTTATTGTTGAAATATTTTTAATGTTGATATGCTTTTTTTTATTTGTGTTTAAAAGGACGATGGTGGAATTGAGTATTTCAATACGATTGTGGTCCAACCACATCTCAAACTTGTGACAAATCAGGGAAGAGGATTTCATGTGAGATGCCGTTATCAGACACGAGATAAAATAGTTACAAACGATCAAACACGGGTTGCAATGTTACAGTCACTTCCGTTGCAGGTAAAGAACAATAGAATGTTTTTAATTAAATGTGTGTGAGAATATCGTTCTCTATCTTTTTTATAGAATGATTAAAATTATTTTGATATATTCTAGGCGACTGCACCCATGCCCGGATGCACTATGAAAATATTCAGCGGTGATCCCACACGTCATCATGTCGCTGAGAATGTTAAAATTGGTGATCCATTGAGCCTAGTCATCAGTATTGACAAACAAGAGATGTTTGGTCTTAAAATATCTGATTGCATTGTCAGAGATGGACTTGGATGGGGCGAACAGCGACTTATCAATGACGAAGGGTATTTTTTCAATTGAGATATCATTTATTTTTTGTACTTATGAATGTCGGATTTTTTTCCGGTTTTCTCAAGTGATTGAGCAACATATTTATAATCATTTTTTTGTTAGTAGTTAATAATAGAATTCTATCTCTTGCAAACATTCATTTGGAAGAAACAATTATTTTCCTCTCATATACAAAATTAAATCTAAAACCGCACATATTGTTTCTATGTTTTTTTTATTTTCGTGTGATATCAGGTGTCCCGTTGATGGTGAAATAATGGGACAATTTACGTATAATGAAGACAAGACTGAGGCGCGAGTCAATTTTCAAGCGCACAAATTCCCATACACTGCCAGTGTTTATTATCAATGCAATGTCAGATTATGTATTAAACACGGTGGAGCATGTTCAGATACGGTAAAAATATATAGAATTAAATTATATGAATCAGAAAGAAAAAGATACAAAAATATAATTGAATTAAAAAAAAATTAATTGTCGGTGAATTTTTCTCCTTACTTTCAGCCACCATTGTGCAATGAATTAAGTCGTAGACGTCGTCGAGCAGCGACTGCAAGAGCACTTGAAGATAAAGACACCTCTTCACTTGATGGCGGTACTCCAGCAACAATTGAAGTCTACAGTGGACTTTATGTCAACGAAGCTTCAGATATTGCTGGAAAATCTGATCTCACTGACGATGTTTTTCGAGAACGAGTGAGTGCATAATTATTCACGTATTTATAATTCTAAAGAAAAAAATAAGAAAGAATTCAATATACTTTTTTTTTTTTTCGTTCTTACAATTTTAATTTCACCTCTGTCTTTTTCAGACAATCGATGACGCTGATAGTATCTGCATATCGCAACGAAGTTTTGCAATTGGAATTGCTATTGCTGGTTTAATTTTGATGCTGGCTGTAGTCGCGGCAATTCTTGTATTGCTTGCTAAGAGACGTCACAAAAATATCTCAACCACTGGTTCATCAATTTACAGTGGACCATACACAAACACTGCCTACAGTCATAGCAGTTAAAAGTCATGGATGATATAAGAACAAAAATATTAGTGTTTATTTATATACGATGAAATTATTTTTTTTTTTTTTCTTACTTGCTCAAGCAATTAATTCGAAGATTCCGATAACGCTTTACAGCTATTAAGAACAATTAATTAAAAATAGATAGATGTGAAGGAAAAACTAGCTCATAGTGTAATAACGAAGGATTTTTTTTTTTTCAATTTTTTTTTCCAATGAGAATTTCCGTCTCGTACATGTTCCGTTACTCTTGCATGAAATATTGTGCGGCAATTTCAATTCATATTAAATATGCAAAAGCATTATTGCGCGCCATGTTGTCATGCGAGATAGAAAAACGAAAGATAATAATGAAATTATTATTGTTATTCTTTTTCTAATAAAGCAATTAAATGTCGATGGGTTCGACCTGGTGGTGGGTATTTTAGATAATGAACAAACAATTTACAATTAATTTAAAATGACAAAAAAGAAAAAAAGGGAACAAAACAAATGTTATTTGATAATCAACTTTTCTGATGTAAGAAGAAAAATTGTTGAGAAATTATTGAGAAACAATCGACGTTATTATACAAAGGCACCAAGCCAATTCTGCCGATCTTTCTCCTTTTTTTCTCACTTTTTCTTTTTAGTTAAAGGCAAGTGCAATATATATAAGTAACTCAAAAAATTCCGCAATGATTTAATAAAAAATGCGGAATGAGTCGTTTAAAATTGCAAGCAACGAGATTATTCCTTTGCTTGAATTGACGTGGCATTGGTTCATAGTGACATTGAGGATAAATAACGAGGAAAAAAAGAAAGTAGATAGAATTTTTGCCATTTTTTTTTGTGGACGTATGAAAGGTTTAACAGTTGAATTTAAATGAAATATCTTACAATGACTCTCTGGACCTTTGTCACTGGCAATGATTGTGTAAGTTGGGCGTTTTACAAATATTGTAAATAACGTAAACTGCAATAATAAAAAAATATTTGATACTCTGTCTCTCCTAATTATTGTGGTATTTTTCTTTTCTTTTTTTGTTTTTTCACATTTCACATTTTTTGTTTTATGATTTATTTCAATGACATCAAAGAAGGTTGTAGCAAGAAATAAAACAGACACGCGTATGAAGCGTGATCCAGTATCGTGTATAATTCGTTTTTGGAAAATATGAATAATATTTATGTATATAATAATATAACAAGAGAATATAATTTACACTTAAATTTGTGTAATATGACATTTTTCTTTTTTAATCCCGTATTGATGTGATGATGAACCATCTCTGCTTGAACTCGTATGTTTCCTTCAATTATTTATTTTATTATTTCGCTTCACTCCACATTTTACATTATTTAATGATCATGAAAAATAGTCAATCGGTGAATATATTTGATATCTAAAAAATAACATTCATAGTACAATTAAACGGCGACAGATAAGAAAGTAATAATAAAACAATTGTTTATCGTGAGAAGTAATAGAATAAATTCCGAAAATGCGTGGCTAATAAACGCATTAAAATATATTCACCGTAATCTTGTATATATGCTGATTTTTTTTCTTTTTTATTATTCTTTCTGTTCTCTATTCTTTCCAACTACCTAAGATAGATTTCTATCGAAAAAATTCATTCAACGATTGCTATTTAATTTAATACAACTTGGTATTACTTTATCTATATTATCTACTAAAAAAGCCTCCGCAATGATTAACCGCGTGTGTTATATATACAAATTATTTATAATTACAGACGGAGGAGGAAATGAGATGAACAGAGAGAGAGAGTGAGAGAGAGAAATAAAAATGGAAAGTAAAGAAAAACGTACAAACAAATCCAGAAGCTCAGTTAAATATGATAGATTCAAATTGCGAGACTAGTTATTATTCATGAGTTGAAAAGAAAAAGAAAAACAAAAACTTAAATCGATATATATATGTAGATATTTTTTTCGTTTAATTCAGTACCTACTTATTGCAATCATTTTTTTTTCTTTCAGTTTCGTCGTGAAGTCAAAGAGGATTGGATTTGTTTTGTGTTTTTTTTTTTTTTTTCGTTCATGCTCTCAATTCGTTTCTGGATGAGCCGAATTTTATTTTCCTATAATGACCGCGAGAACGAAAGAGTTTAAAAATGTAGTGGTTATTTTCTAACTCTTCACTGATGATTAGTTTTTTCTTTTGTCTTTTTTTTTTGTATTTTTTTAATCACCAATTAGGTGCATACAATTTTACGAATTAGGTACAGACTTAGAATTAATAACAACTACTGCATGCTCATTAATGTCATCTGAATAAATTTTATCGGACGAAAAGAGAGAAAAACAAAATTATTGATTAAAATTGCCACGTAATATTCTTCAAACACATCTCTGTTACTCATGCCATTTCTTTTTTATTTTTTGGTTTTTTTCTTACCGTTTTCTTGTCAAATATAATTTTCATAATTGTTCGGAATTGCAATTGGTGGATATTTCTGTCAGGCTATGGTTGAAATCTATATATTTATATATGAGGAATTGTTTCAAAAAATCTAAATAGGCACACGTTTACCTTAAGTACAATCACCGTGTTTAAGCAAAGAAGCTTTTTTTTTTCTGGATGGATTCATTCAAACTTAGTTTCGGTTTATTTTAGTTATTTCTTTGTTCGATTACAGACTAAGATAAAAAACTATTTAAAGATTCTTTTTGTTTCTTTTTCATATCCAACACTTGAAAACAATTATTAACAGATAATATAATTAAATAAAATCCAAAGCCTTTTATTTTATATTCTCGTAAAATCAGTGAAATTTATAGACGGAAAATTTTTCGGTATTGTAATTTTAATCACCACCATAATTCATCGTATTATTATTTTACATTTCCACTTGTTCAATCAATAATATCAACTGTATTAGAGATGATAATTTAATGCAAGTAATGAATGTGTATACATAAAAATCGTGCGGTTGGTGGTGATGGTATTTTATGTATATTATCAATGTTATTTTTCATTTTGTATTTTTTTTTCCTTGTAATCGCGTCAACTACATTATATAGACTAGATACTGAATACGTTCATTTCTGTCCTCATCTTATCGTATTCATTTTCTGTCGTGCGTTCAAGAGAAGAAATGAAACGAGCTAACAAATATACCATAAAATAGAAAAAGAATTTGTGCCATAACCGAACTAACAAAAATAGATCAACAATTATTATTTTCTCTGCTGACTATTGCATCATTAGCATGTCTCCCTGAATAGCAATTTATTTAAACTTCTGTTATAAACGTACCCAGTAAACTGTAATAGGACAATATAATATATTATCATCTTTAGTGGCCATGACGTCGGTTTTTATTTTATTTCACTTTTTATTTCCTCCCATCAGGTAATCCATTTATTTATTATTTTTTTTTTTTTCCTTCATTTATTTATCCATTCAATTTTAAACTCTCCTAAAATTAAATTCTCACATTCATATTTTTCTCTTTGTTTTCTCTATAAAATCGCAGTTAAAATAATTTCAAGAATAATATTTATATATATATATATATATATTTATATTTTTTGTTTTCATATTGATGCATTGTGTTTGTGTGTTATATATATTATATATAATATCTGTATTTATATTCATTTATAGAGATTAAAATTCTGTCAATAATCACTTCTGTGGCTTCAATAATAATTCGAAAAGTTTTTTCGTTTTTCGTTATTTTGAGATTGTAGTAATAATCAAAAGATTATTCGAGTACAGTTCCCTTCTGTTCTCACATCAGAGCTTTCAATATTTCTTCAGCTATTTCTCTCTTGCTTTGCGGTTGAACAAACTTAATAGTAATAATAGCAACGGAAAAAAAAAAAAAAACAAGATTTAATTCTTATATTATACGTCTCTTATACGCTCTCTCCTTCTCCTTCCACGGTCGGCCCCAACCAGATCATTTCAATTCTTGTAATTAATTATTAATCATAGACTTTCTTTCAAGTAACATATCGATTATTGGTTAGTCATTAATTATTTAGAATTAATTTAGATCCCGAGATATATTCTTCGCTTGTCTCTATTTTTCCCGTAATGATTTTATTCCTTTTTTATCTCTCGATTTCTCTCACTATCACGCACACAAACACTCACACACTCGTTATTTTTATTCTTCTCATTTTTGTACCGGCGGTGGCGCATCATCATTTTTTTTTAACTTAAACTTGTTTATTTTTCATTTCTATTATCCTTATTTCTTTTCTTTTAATGATCTCAAAATGAATTATTTTTTCGCATTACCTAATATTGTACCAGCTGATTTTGACGGGTGATTTGCACCTTCACGGTCCCTGGAAGATGGAAAAAAATATCTATATTAAGATGATATTGCACGTTCAACTGCACAATGGAGAAAGAATTTATTTATTTGATTTTAATTAATAAAATAGAACCATTTATAATTGTCAAAAGCATTTGTGATTCGATAAGGAGTTTGGACCCGTTAAAAAAATAATTTAGAGTGCTAGAAACAATATTTACAATGTCTAGAGAACATATCTTTAATAATAGATAATTGAAAAAGTAAAAATAGAAAATTCAAATACTTTTGCGTTACGAAACAAAAGATAAAACTATTCAGACTAGGAATTTATTACTGGTTATAATACCTTTATGTAATATTGTCTTCCACTGGTTTTGCTTTTGAGGAAGATACAGAAACGTGTCACAATGAATTTCATATCACATTTCAGTTATTTTCATTAACAAAATAATTTAGAAGACAAATTTGAAAGGGAAAAAACCACATTTAGATATATCGATGGACTTGAAATGTGACCCACAAAAATGTGGTGAAATGGATTCGTAGAAAAATAAAAATCATGCGTATTTTTGGTGGATGAGTAATGAGTGAAAGATAATATTTAAATTCTTATGCCATCATTCATAAAGTTCTATACATCGTAACAGTAACTTTCTTCACGCGAATTTTCCTATTTTTACATGAACTATAATCACAGCAGTGAAACCCATGCGATATATATGAATGACTTCAACTTTTAATTACTCATGAATAGAATGGTAGAAAATCTTGGCATGATAAAAACTAATTATCCGATTGGTTTATCAGTGAACTTTCTGGATTCTTGAATATCATCACTTCTACTATATATTTTCGGAGTCCGAGTTTATGCTTGAATTGTTATATCTAGATTAAGTTTTTTTCCCTTCGCAAATTTACTTAATAAATAGTTTTGTTCAAATAATTCCAAGATTAGATTTTGACAAGTGTTTGTGGTATATATTTTACCTTCTCTCATGTCTTTGGGCGAGTTTGATGAAATAGAGGGCAGAGAAGGAACTTGATAGATATTTGACCGCGCGCCAGTTGGTGGCAGAGTTGTAACTTTGGACCTGATAAAATATTTTATAAATAATAACACAACCCAAAACATATCGAACTATAAAAACGAACTAGTTCACAAAATTGTGAACAAAGAATTTAATATCTGAATATCACTTCCGATTATAGTTCATAGATGTAAATAAATTTTTTTTTCGAGATGAAATTTATATTATAGATATTAATAAAAATAAATCATACCTCTGTTTACGAATCTTTTGGTTACGTCCATCGAATGAATTGGGCGTGGGACATCCCGAATTATTTGAAGAATATGATGGTGGTCGAAATGGACGTGGGCAACCCTGAACAACTGGCGGTGATGGCACAGGAGCATATTGTATTCGCGAATTGTTTGCAACACCCGGATGCATCAGTCTGATATCCCCTATACAAACATTCGTGACGCAAAATCAATAAAGGAAAATCATCCAAACGTGAATAAATGAATAAATAAATAAACAAACAAATGAAAAAAAAAAAAAATAAAATAAAAAGAGAAAGAAAAATACATATCAATTCAATACCTTGCACAATATGAAGACCCTGGTACATTGGTAGTGGATAACGCGATTGTGCTTGTACGTTTCTATTATCACCACCACCAGCTCCTGAATTCCCACCACCATTAACACCATTATTGAAAAATTCGTGGGCGGGTGTAGGTGATCTGCTAGTTCGTTGGGAGCCAGATGGAGTTGAAGCACGTATACCGCCACCACTCATTGGTACATTTTGTCTGAATACAAAATTTGGTAATATTGATGGTGTCATGTAAGCAGTAGCGCCTGGCGGTGCTGACGCAGTGGCATTTGACAATTGATGACCAAATGAACCAGTGGCAACCATTGTTGGCGGTGGATACGTTCCGGAATTCACATACATAACTGGTATTCCAGGTATTTGATTAGATGTGGGTGTATTGGGTGGCGTGGGCACTCGCCACATTACCGGTGGTTGAATTCCTGATTGTCCAGCTGGATAATATGTTGGTATTACTGGTAATGGACTTTGATAAGAGAATTCTGCGGGTGTGGGCGTCACGGTTGGCATCGAATTGTAAGAAATTGGATAGCCATTGACGTAATTCGGTGTTGTTTGACTTGGTGGCGTCATTGGTTGTGGATTGTATGCGTAATTCGATGCGAATCGTTGATGCGTTATGGATTGACGATCGTTTGATGTTTGTCCAACGGTAATAGCATTTGCTGCAGGCGGTACAAAATACATTGGTTGCTGTGGCGGTTGATTGGGTGGATGAGAATGTGCCATCGTTTGACTCTGCGGCGGTGGTGGTGGCGGTTGCCAATATCCTGATTGTATCTGTTGTGTTGGCTGATGTTGATGATGTCCATTGGCAACAGATGGTGGAGGTGCTGGTGGCGGTGGTACTGAATATTGCGGAGTAACAGGAGCAGAATCGGAACCCGCCCGTGACTGCTCATAAACATTCATGCCCATGAAATAACCCGATAATTCACCGACGTCATTAGCTTGTGGATGAGGTGCAGCCTGCTGCATTGTCATCATAGAATAATTGTTGTAGACATTATTTTGACCGAAAACCATGTCAGGTGGCGGTGCGACGGGTTGATGTTGCTGTTGCGTCTGTTGCTGTGGTTGATGTTGCTGCTGTTGTGGATGTATTGCTGTTGATATCTCGGCATGACGTTGAACAATCATATTTTGTGGTTGTACTGCTTGAAACGATGGCGGTGGAGGTGGTGGCGGTGGTGGCGGCTGTGGGCCATATGTAATTTCTGCTGTTGTATTTGGTGGTGAGTAATTCGTGTAAGATTGATTTATTGGTGTGTGCACACACGATTGCGATTCTGTATTGGCTTTAGCTGGTGATTGATTGCACTCGTGTACTGGCGGTGGACTCGAGGAAAATGGCATTGTAGGTGATGTCGCGGTGTTTGTTACACGATGATGGTGGTGATTATTATTATTATTATTATTATTGTGATTGGTATTATTATTATTATTATTATTGTTCCCATTGTTATTTGCCGACGATTTATTACTCTGATTCTTTTGTTTTTTCGAATAATTTTTTATTGGTGCTGAATGCCGTGGTGATTCATGTGCCTCGGGAAATTTTTCCGGTGGCGTTTCCGACGGGCTCTCACATATCTCCGCAATATCATTGAATATCTTTGGTGGATTGTCCGGATCAAAACGATAAATTGTACCGTCAGTATTTGTATACGGTTGATTTGTACGTGGATTCATAATTATACTACCTGGTGGGACACTTGATATACTAGTGACAGCCCACATAACCGTTTGATTACCCTGTGTCACGTCCAGTGACGTTGAATTTTGACTAGATGACTGAATGTGACTGCAGGGTACTTGTGGAATTGGTGATGGCGATGGTGACGGTGATATCGTCGCGTCACTACGTTGACTCTGCGATTTATATCCACTGCTAGATGGACTCAATCGTGAGCATACACTCGCACCAGAATCCTGTTTAGTTAATCGTGCACTGGCACTACGTGTTGATGTAACACTGTCACCGCGTGACAACATTCCGCGTGTATAACCGCCAAAACTGAATGATTTTGATACAGATGGACGTAATACACCGTGAAATGATTCGCGACCATCGCACGATTCACCTTTGGACAATCGTGCTTGACGTATTGTTGGATGATCGATTGGATGAAGTAATCGATAGCGCGCTGAGGCATCAGAACTCTCTGACGATGACCAATATGGCCACGATGTTAATTCACTACTTTCACCACTGCTATCTTTGAATATACGACGTCGTACTTTTTCATATTCAACTTCGCGCTCTTCGAAGCTTTTACTACGTCGACAATAATCACCTGATAATCGATCGGGTGATTTGAAATTGTAACCATCTTCAAATGAATTTGAATCCCTTTTGAGTATACTCCGGCGCGGTTCCTCTGTCAATAATAAATCATCTCTAATATGTTCTTTGAATCGTGTATCGGGGATTCGCATATTTTTTGTCCGAGTAACAATTACACTCAATCCAGATTGATCAACATTGTGTTCCATGCCAAAGTAAGCGGCAACACGGTGCACCAGCATACGATTGTACGACGACATATTTGGAAATTTATGACAACTTTTCTGACGATCTTTCGCAAATTCAATGAGCTCCCGTTCAATTTTCAATAGTACAGAACGATCTTTTTGATTACGATTAATTGTCACGGCAATAAATTGTTCAAGATCAATGCCCGTGCTGTCCGTATATAATTCTGTACTACTATCGCGGGATAAACATGGCGATACGCTGTCAAGACTTCCACTGCCCTGTGAAGAATTTTGATGACGTAATTTGTGCCTTGTACGACTGCCAACGGATAATGTATTGCTTGAACACTGATTCGAGCACTGATTATTGCACATACGTCGATTATTATCTGAATTACGATGATGATGGTGATGATGATGATAGCCATTTTGTCCACCAGAATTAATATTTTTTGTTGAATATTGAGTTGTTGATGATTTGGACGGTGATTGCGGAGTTTGCAATAAACCTGGTTTATCATTATGATTGTTTTTAACGCAATTATTGCATTTATTATTTGCTGTTGTATGTGTTGGTGGTGGTGGTGCTAATGGACTTGTAGCTTTTGATCGTTGACTATCATTTTTTTCACGATTATTCGTTGGCGATGTACTAGTACTTTTTGGCATTTGTAATGGACTTGTTCGTCCATTTCTTGACGGTGTACGACATGTTGGTGATGTAGCAATATTACGCGTCTTTTTTGGCGACTGGGCGGCACTTAGATTGCTGTTATAAATTGACTCGTTATTATTCAACTTTGAGCTTGAATTATTCGGTGATAGTGTACCATTTCCATATTTTTTACTATCATTTTTACTATTATCACTGCTATCTGATAATTGAGGACTACGTGGTGACATTGCGCCATTATTGTTGTGTGGCTCACGGGGTGGTGACGTTGATTCACGCATTGCATGACTCCTTACTAACAGCTTAACCTTTGTATTTCCCTGTAAATAAATAATTATATGTATATTTATTATTTTTTCAACCGAATGCAATCAATAAAATATATTTTAATGGTTTTGTATTCCAATGATTATAATTTTGAATATATATATATATATGTGTATTTTGATGAATTCAAATGATCTGCTAACCCTATTGCGATAATTATTTGATTCCGTATCGGTTTTATCAGGTGGACTAGGCTGACAAGATGGTACAGGAAGCGAATTTGGCCGATGTGGTGCGTTAGCTGTTGTGATATTGTCAATGTCAACATTGACATTCCCATCTATCATCTCTGATATATCGTTAGAATTTGTGTAATTTACATTTGTTGTTGCATTTGACAGAAGTGCATTCTTTGCGGTTTGTACAACAGGCAACATTCCAGCAGATAATGGTCCTGTAGGACTTTCTGGTCGGCTCTGCGACCTACTTCCCTTGTGCACCACTATACTCGGTACTGAAACATCAATGTTTCCCCTCATTCATAAAAGAACAAATAAAAAAAATAATAAATAAATAAATAAATGTATACCAAGCGTGCGTTATAATTACGAAGCGAGAATAAAAATAAGCAAGTAGCATTCGGAAAAGAAGCATGTGTAAAAAATGGATGGTGGAAAGAAATTAGAACGAATTAATTTCGTTTTTTATTTTTATTATTCTTTCCAATGTGAACATTCGAATATTCATTTATATGGGAAACTGTTGTCTAACTTACTTTCCAATCTTGCCATAGGTTAAACAATCTATCATGGAATTTAATATACAGGTATGATAACAATCCACAGTGTCGTAAATCTCTGTGAATAATAATTCGGTTGTCAATTGATGAAAGCTGAGATAGGAGACAAGAGGAATTAATGCAACGTTCTTTGTTGTGGCGCGCGGGCAATTTGGTACGCCCGTATTCTTCCTTTGTCCTCAACATCCAACACAGCCGCCGACGCCGCACCTCTGCAATTGTACAACAACAACAACAATTTGCACATTGTTGTTTATCCTAAATAGTGTACGGTCATTTGTATAGATATTCGCCACCAATTCAATTGTCAATTAAACACAGTATTCAAAATTACAATCTTCTTGTCGTCATTGATTTCAATTATAATTTATTTATTATTGTCTCCCACCTCTCCCCCTAAAGTGGATAGAAAACAAAATTGTCACAACGGGAATTTAATTGATGGATTATTGTTTGTTCGTTTTTATTTTTTGTTCTATCTCAATATTATTTTTCCATGTTTTCAATGTGTTTTTGGATACATAAAAGCGCGCGTTGTTGCACGTTCGAATCAAACTTACAACCGCCTCTTGAAAGACTAAAGAGCAACTAAAGCTCTCGGGCTCTCTCGCGATGACTCCTCCGTTGAATTCTCTCAATTGGTGAAGGAGGTGGCTGTAAATGGGTGGGTGGGTGGTAGTGTGAGAGAGAGGGCGAAAAGTGACGTGATATGAGGTGGCGCTTGCGCATTTTCATCTGATAGACACATACGGATATATAAACCCAACAGGATAGCAAAATGTCCAACGGGTGTCCGAAGAAAATTGCGGTGTGATCGATGATGACAGGGTATGCGGAGGCGATTTTGCGCGAAGAGGATGATGAGAAAACAACAGACAACGTGTATGATAGACGAGAGTCAAGAGAACACAGTGAGATAGTGAAAGATTAAGTATAAAAATTGATTGATGAGTTATCGAAGAAATTAATGAAATTTTCTTAACCCAGTTATAATAACGTCTGCAATATGAAATGACTTATTCAAATTTATATTTCCATTTGTTGATGTTGGGAAAAAAAATTAGTTGTTGATGCAATTATTTATTCGTATATGATAATTCAAATTGAATGAATTTTTTCACGAGAATATAATTTTAGTACAGGTAATATAATTGTCAAATAATTTGGCAATACAATTTTATTTTAATGATTTCGATGAATTGAATATAAATAAGTCATTCTGAATTATGTTTTGGAAATATAGTTTAGTGTTTATGTGGAGATGCAAATGAAAATTTATTGATGGTAGATGAATAGGTATATATATATATATATATATACGTAAAGGTAATGAGAGGTTGTGGAATTTATTTAAGTATGTGATTTGTTTTTTATGTTTTCGTTTAGAGAGTTTTGGAGAAATAGTGCAGACGATTGGATGGGAATGCTTTTGACCTGGCAAAATGGTGTCTATGACCCATATAACGAACACGCCTGTGATCGTAACTGGGTCATGCACCTCCTATCCCTGGAATAATACAGGGTGACTCAATTGTATTTGTGTGTTGCGCCGCGCACGTGTTAATCCTATTGATCCACACAGAAAACCCATATGCACTTCTACGAATTAAATAATTAATTTCGCCAATGCAACGATAATTTTCAACGAATGGATATTCTGTGCTACAATATCATCTATAATTTATTCCAGAACAAAATTAATCTTTTTTAAATTTTTCAATATTACATTTGCTAATGAAATGGTTTGGATAAAAATTTTCGAAATTTTTATATTCTTATTTTTCATCAATACAACATTGCTTGAATCTTCTAATTCAATGTCTGACTCATTTCTGTGTTTCTCTCAAGGTTTTGCGTGGTTTGTGTATACGCCATGTATAGATGTAAAATAACAGTGCAGTAAATCGTCATTCTCTTGCTCTTCCTCTTTACCACTCAGTTGCGATTCGAAGAAATTTATGATATCAAGTCGTGAGGAAATGAAATGAAGAAAATAAAAAATAGTGCACTTATGCAAATAAAATAATAACAAGAATAAAAAGGAATGATATAGAGGAACAGAAAAATTGTTGACCTATTGCAATGAACACAGGTCGATATACGTTTAATTTGAAGCAGTTGATATGGAATCCTGAATATCCTGTTGGGCTTTTCCAGGGGGGAGGTCGAATGCACCCAATGTTGCCATGGAAACGACCTACACTCTCCCTGGCACAGGCAAATAGTAATATACGATTGAATTTAACAATATCACACTGACATTTGTTTGCATATTCATTTTGTTTTTAATTCATTTGCATTTTTTGTCACATCACAATTTTTATTATTCATCAAAATGTATACCTGAAAGGATTGTATGCTTCTCATTTTTTTTTTTTTTTTACGTTCTAAAATAGGCGTTATCAATTTTATTGCTACTTTTTCATATTTTCAATTGATTAATTGTTGGATCGATAAAACTGATTTGCATTGGACAAATGAAGGGTGCAATTGCCATTTGACTTTCAAATATATTAATTATTCTCACTGTGCAGAGTGATCATGTATAACAATTTTTAAACCATAGATATATAAGAAAGTGTTTCGATAATAATTTGACAAATATTATTATGAAAATATGACAAATTAAATTGTTCACTTTTTCTGTTGGCGTTTCATACTTTGATTTATTCAAAGGATTCATCATTCATAATTCCTTATATAGTACCATAAAAATTGTGGTGTGACGTTTTGATAAGAAATTAATAAGAAATGGAAGAAAATAGCTATTTTCGGTTCTATTCTATCATTTTTAGTACAATTGAATAAATAATCTAAAAATATCACCAATTTATAAATAACAATGGCAATACAAATGTCACTGTATATAATTATAAAACTCATAAAAAAATATTCCGAGTAGTTTTTTTTAAATCCTATTCAGACATTTGTATAAATAAATAAGTGAAAGTTTCGAATAAAATAATATTCTATAATAAATTCTAAGCATGAAATTTTTGAAATTAAATTATCACCCGAGTACTAAATCTCTCTGTGGTGTCATTATTTATAACCACCACTGATCCAACAACTACAATATACATAAAAAATAATTCAAAAAAAGTTCTATAATTATTTCGCACAGTATTTTAAAATTGATGGTGTATAATATTTTTTAGCACACACACACCAAAATCTAGTACAAAAATATAAAAATAAATGAAATAAATAAAATGTTATGGATGATATGTTATGGCTAAAATATAAAAATTAATCAAATGAGTTTTATTTTCACTCGTTCCTTGTTTTTTTTCTTAATTTTCATAATAAAATACACAAGTTAATGGTATGCGGAAGAGAATAAAGCAACGGTAAGAAAGAGTGATATGATTTTGTGTTTGTTGGTAGATTGGCGGTTGAAGCTTTCCCGTAAAACTAAACTACCAGTCTCGACCCCAGCTATTTATAATTCCAATAATATTTCAGCCACCGTGTTGCCGGGCGTATAAACATACACATGTCTACTACAATATTATATTTACCTATAATCAATTGAAATTTATATTATATTCTATTACAAAAAATATTAAATGTCTCACCCTAAACATTTCACATCAATTTTAAAATTAAATATTCAATATACACTGAACAAACAATTTGAATAATACAAAATAAAACGATTAAATGTATCATGAATATTAAACCTATCATCAATATCGCAATAATAATATCTATATAACAGTGTTCACGCACCACGCGAATGAAGGGGGCAAAACTATTGCTGCCAATTTTTGGCACAAGTCCAGACCTACGTCAAGCACAAATTCTCTGACGCCAGCATCAATGAAAGAACCTGAGTAGTGTTGATGCTGATGGTTAAAATCTCCTCTCTATTTTTCTCGCTTCCACTCACAGTATTTTACCTTCCAAAAATAAATTAAGGAATACGTTTGCGAAGTCGTCAAATGTCTTCGTTGTGCGCAATGTTTTACGGAACACAGATGGAGAAATTGAATTATTTTGATTAGCAAAAAGAAAAAATAAAATATTGATGCAAGTACATTTAGTTTTATTTTTGATTGAACATTTTTCTTTTTTTTTTCCTCACATTTATTTATGTATTTATTTATATATTTAAAGGAGATTTGAATGAGACACTCTGCATTGCAAATAGAAAATTGGCAGTGGATAATAAGCAAAGTGGTAGGATATATAGATGATGTAATCATCCCCCATTTCCGTAGTATTACACCTGAAGAGAGAAGATGACTCAGAGTTTATACCCAAGGGAGAGTGGTATAGAGTCGATTGTACACGCGCTACCTTTTCCTCCTTCTCTCTCTTTCTCCTTTTCATTTTTTTTCTTCTCTCGCTCTATCACTGGGTCACGTAAAAGTAACGGGTGCTTCGAAAGTTCACATTTAATGTTTAATAATGTTTCTGTTATTATTATAAATAGTTAAAATTAAATTGGCGTCATCTTATTGTACAACAAAAAAATTGAACTGGAAAAAAAAATTTTTTTCAATGATAAAAAAATTTCTTATTTGATAAGTGGATGAAAAACAATTAATAAACAAGTTCCCTGAATGGAATTCATATTTAAATATCCCATTCTAACATCCCTTATAAATAATTAGAATGAAATTAAAATTCTTCAGTCATAAACAAAGATAAAATGTGAAATAAAAATATTTTATTTCTCGTCCCTGCATTAAAAAAATTAATACCACAATCTTCTAATTAACATTGACATTAAAATATCGCATTGTCATGAGTACAGTAACTTTACAACAAATCTAATTTATTTGTTCGTTGAAAAAAAAAAAAAAGGAAAATAACAAGCAGGAAAAAAATAATATTTTCTCTTGATGACTAGACGGAAAAAATTAATAAAGAAATCCCCTAACCAGAGTTTCCATTTAAATATCACATCGTCATCAAGACAAATAGTCCGAGTGCAATCAAAATTATCCAATCGTACAGAAAAAAATAACGAGTGTAAAAAAAAAAAAGAAGTTTTTCCTGATGACTCGACGACGAAAAAAAAAAAAAAAGAAGAAAAAAAATACAAATTGATGAAGCAATACCCTAATCCAATAACCTTCACCTTGCACTCACTAAAACTGATAAAACATTCGATTATATGACCTTGGAATGAAATAAGGAGATTCCCCTTCCAAAAAAGACGAATGAAAAGAAAAAAAAAATGAAGTATTTACTGGCGTGACTCGGTATCAACATTTGCGTGTTATCAACTAATACACATATATAGTTCATATAACTTTGAAATACTAGACATTTGATTGGGCATTTATAATAAACTGATAAAACACGAGATTTCGCACATTTTTTTTGGTACAATTAAATTGTTGTGCCATACTTGATAATGTTATTGGATATACACACGTGAATATAATGTTAATGGGATTTAGGAAAAGCGAAAACACCTGACATGAAAAGGATATAGCGTGCAAGGTACACGCAAGTTCAATTGATTCAAACCTTGACGACCTTGATAAACATTCACATTTATATAAATACAAGCAATACCTACTCACTGACAATTACAAAACAAAAATATTAATCAATCATAAATGTGATTCATCAATATCTTTCACTTTTTTATTTATTACATGACTTCATCTTCATTATTTTCATAAATATTCATGGATCTTGTGGTAGTATTTCAATTTGTCATGATAAGAGGTAAAGAGGAAATAAAAAATTGATAGGTACATGAAAACCAATGTGTGACTCATAATGGTTTTAAATGGAACTTTAAATTATTGGAAATAGTTTGTGTAGTTACTTAGTAGTCATAATGTTGCGCATAGCTATGGTTATATCATGCTACCTACAACCGCGACCACTTTATATGTCTGACCGCCTGACGATCTACACCACTGCAGTGATTATTTGCCCTCCATGCTACTCCAACCGCGTCGTCACATTAATACACACGAGCAAACAATGTGCGACTGATAGCACATTGGATATGCACACACATACACGATGAGATTCAACCAGTGTAATATTGTTTTATACATGAGCGAGTTCATACTGTGTATGTGTAGTCAAGGCCAAGAATAACAAATCTACATTGCCTGTTACTGAGATTATCGATAACAGCATTCTGACAATACGAAAATGTGGAGGAGAAAAAAAAAAATTTATTTTCTCAATGTTAATTCATCAGTGACAATTTTTGTTTCTTTTTCTTTTTTTTCTTCTTCCACATTGACAAATGTACTCTGTTTCCATTCTTTCACAATTTTTCATGCAGATAAATTTTTTTTTTAACTCTCCCT
The DNA here is from genome assembly GCA_958496275.1 of Zele albiditarsus. Taxonomy (NCBI): domain Eukaryota; kingdom Metazoa; phylum Arthropoda; class Insecta; order Hymenoptera; family Braconidae; genus Zele; species Zele albiditarsus. The sequence goes on from OY292415.1 coordinate 5,985,463, forward strand.
GGTTCGTTATTATTCTTTTTTCTCTGTGTATATGAAATGTGAATATTCAGATTTAAAATACAGAGAAATGAAAAGCGATAAAAGTTTAGATAAGGGGTACGGGAGAAAAAACAGGGAGAGGAGGACACGCGCGAGAAAGATGGACAGAAGGGGTTGGAGAATACAGGGGGTTTGTATGAAAGTAGGGCAGTAGTGCGGTAGAACAATCAATAGAGGTCGGAAATATAGTGGGAGAGGGATAAAAACCGTAGAAGAGATTTTCTTCTTTTTTTTTTTTTTTCGGTGGCTGTATGAAATTTAGTCATGGCTATTTGACGCACTGAATTTTCAACGAAGAAAAACAAAAACATGGTGATAAAAATGCAACAAACATGATCCTGAATATATTACAGTAGTATCCCCTTTTGTCGACAATGATAAAAGAAAAACTATATTGAATCCGATCATAATGACATAAACTGTATCAACTCAACTAAATTATTGTCACATGTTGAATCTCAACGAGAAGATTCCTCATTAAAATGTAACAAAAACGATTATGAATAGATTCGATCAATGATATCTGTTCTCTCCATTCGCAATTGTAAATAACTTATTAAATCTAATCATAATAATAGTTCACTGAATGCAAAAACCTCAATCAATATTGTATATTAGATTTCAGCAAGAAAATTAATCTCACAAACGTACCCGGAAATAATTGCAAACACATTCAATCAATAACATCTTGCCTCTCGAATGTACGATAAAAATAACATATTGATACCAATCATGTCGATATCATCATTAAATTTCAACTCAAACTCTTCTCACAACTTAACAACAAAAATGACAATGTACAAATAAATTCAATACAGATTTTTCTCCTGTCGTCAAGAGAGTTAAAAAATAATATACTAAATCTAATCATAACAATAATCAACTGTATATGCATACACCATCACAAAAACTTAATCATACAATAAATCTCCGGATAATTATATCCAAATTTAGAATTATCATCACCGTCAAATGAAAAAGAAAATACATAGATATTTTTAATCCAACAAATTAAAAATATACCTGGATGAATACACAGTTTCATCCGATATGTTAACATCACAGCTGACAGTGAGATATATTTTTTTTTTTTTTCGTATCCCCCTCATTGTACACATATAAGTAATAACATAACAGTTCAACTGACTATGTACATGATAAATATTATATAGTGAGGTTATGTCTACTTATATTCGTCTAATTGTTGTATTGATCAGATTGCGATAACACCAACTATTCCATTATCATTCTTGAAGCACCATGTCAATTATAGAAGTAAAGAGGCATAATAATAATAACAATGACGATAATAATAATAATAATAATGATAATAGATGGATACATATAAAAATTGTCTAATGACAATGGCAACAAAAGGCATCCCCTCCCCACCTTTCTCCTATCTCAAGTGTAATATGACATGAAGCAGAAAACAGCAATTGAAGAACAAGAAAAAAAATCCACTGGTATATTTATTACTTATTCTTCAGTCATAAGCATGAAATAGAAAGATAATGAAAAGTGGTTTGGAAGAAAATATTTTTTTAACTTACCCTCCTAACTTCAATATATACATCACTGCCTTTGTAACATTTTGTATTTCATTTCCGCACCGAATTATTACGTTATTCCAACACACGATTTTATAGATATTATTATTTATTTTAATTCCTCGGGGGGGTTTTTTTTTTTTAGTGTTTCGACAAAATAATTTTTGCCGGTGGTAGGATCTATCGGTGGATTTGGGAACTATTTTGCATAAATGTCGCGCGCATGCGTAGAAATCAGGTACCTCTTAGATACATTGTGGGTTTTGAATGTGGCGGGTAATAAGTTGGGGTTAGTAGTTATCGACATTGATGACAGAGGGCCAGTGGACTTATTCTTCACTCTCAGGGTCGATAAAATGAAAACTATATTGTCGACATCTCTACTGGCAAAAATTTGAACCGTAAGGCCCATTCATTAGACACATGTATATAAATAAATTGTATATATATTTTGGGTATGTATGTATGAATGTATGTACTATTCTTAATAAAAAAAAAAGTTCGTAAACGGCAAGTCGGCTTTTGCTTATGTCCTTGACCACATTTAGTGCTTTTTTTGTTTATCTGTAGATTCCTAATTGGAGAAGATATATACATATCAATTGTTTCATCAGAAATACTACTCGAATGAAAAATTTTGTGGATTTTTCTACTTTAATTATTTGATGAATATATAATAGAGCTACGTTTTGATTTTGGAATCATTATCAAGGCGATGTAATGTCTGAAGACGAAAATGAGGATTTTTTTGTTGATGAGGTTAATCATTCATTTATATATATTTATAATTATTGAGAAAATTTTTTTGATGAATAAATAAATTGATTCTGATATTTGCACGGGACGTTGATGTTGATAATATTGTTTCACGACATATATATCTTCCAAAAGCCCGTTGGCTAATTGACAAATTTATCTACAATGTATGATATACAATTTTATTATTTCATTGTTTCAGGATTTCCTCCAAGATCTTGATCAAACCTCGCAGTTATATTACTCTCAAATAGAGAATACCGAAAACCATATAACCTCAAATAAACGGAGAAAATTAAATGATGGAGGTGATAACAATGATAGAGCAGTCATATCAAAATTCACAATCAAAAGAACAATTGATAAGACACAACAACTATCGTCACGAAAAAATTTAATTCTCAATATATTTGAGAGCCATTCACTGATAACAACAACAACAACAACAACACCTGAAGAATCATCAACGACGAAGTCTATGACATCAATTCCTATTATACCAAAAAATTCTAGTCCTCGTAGTGATTCAAGAATGGTAACAGAAAATTCATCGCGAAACGAAAATCAACACGAATTACCGTCGAGGAATCAAAGACTGCAAAAAATCTCACCAAACGTTATACAAACGACTACGAATACTAATCAACAATTGGAATCGACGCAAGCTATCGAGAACTATTCTTCAGAATTGTTTCAAACACCATCCACACTACAACCAAAGACTTTAGTCCGTAGATTTCCTGGTCCAGCTGGTTTGATTCCCGTAGGATTAAAAGATGCATTTAAAGATACATTGAAAGACACATTGAAGGACAATTTAGTGAATGATGCGCTTTGTTATCTTCAAAATCTTGATGATAAAATGAGCATGTCCAATCCATCAGATACATCTCGTATGTCAGAATTCTGTTCACAGGAAACTAAAAAACTCTTCTCTGCCGGTGCGTGGCGAAGAATGTTGGATGATTTACCTAAGAATTTTTTACGCGGTTACGACATTGCTTCTTTGAAACGACCAGGACGACCAAACAAAATCCCGCTATTAGCTGCCGTCATTCATAGAATTGAACACAATGTCGAAAATCCACGAATTGTATTGAAAGACATTTCGAATTCTATTGAAGCTTTAATGCATAAAGACATTCCATCGAAATATCCTGATATAATACAATCGGGCGTAGTACTTTTATTACGTGACATCGGTGTTTTGAGTTTTCAAGGCGCACAAAGATACAGTACAATATCACTGGTGATGATACCGCCAAATAGTCTCTTGGCTGCGTATTCGGATAAAGGACGACTTGTAACAACGCCGGCGTTTAATGATATTTTAAAACGTGATTATGACGTCGAGCCATCACGAACAATTAATAATTCATCAAATTACAATGGCGCATCATTGGAAATAAAAGATACAAAATATCCGAAGCACAATCGTGATAGATATAAGTCACGTTATGATGCAAGAATCAATCGAGAATCTATTCAGCAGGATCTGGAAAATATAAATCCTATTGAAAACTTTGATGATATAAGTGATCTTGATTTTGATGAACCATCCGCTGCACCTTATCAACGAAATTATACTCAAAGTTCAACGATTTCAACTGTTGCCGATAATGGCCGTACAATCATGACGAGAGCGATTATTGAAGTACCACCAAATAATTCATCAACACAGTCAACAATTACTGATAATGATCCTACAGAAATTATTCATCCAAGTGAGGATTCTACGATCTCACCATCGACTGGTTTCGGTGATGATCTGTTCAACGACACCGATGATGAATTATTATCACAATTTGATGTTGATTCTATCGCCAATAATTACGCAGATACCTAAGATTATAATCACACGTTCTTGTAAAATAAAATATTTAAGTTGTGATAATAATATTATTTGACGACAGTTGAAAATTTCGTCATATTTAATTATGGAAAATTGAGAAAATGAAACAAAAAAAAAATAAAATGGAAAAATGTATATATTTATTTTTATATATATATATATATACATATATTAAAAAGGTTTTATATATACACAGTCACAATTATACGAAGCTGAAGAAAACAAAATGGTTGTGATGTTGAAAATAAATAACAAGAAAAACATAATTGTTAAAATACCTACAATATAATTTATTGGGTATGGGACGCGTATCAACGCATGATATTTCTTCCGAGAAATATTCTAGCGCCTTAGGTGCACACTGTAATATTTTCTTATCATAAAAAATTTGATAACCATCATTACCCCATTTTGAAAATATTTGATTTGAAGTCAAACAATAATTGAGAATGGACTAAACTTGTCTGAACCAGTAATGACGATATTGGAAAACCAATCAGTAATACAGAGAAATAAAAATGACAATAAAGATAATTTTGCTTATTCACTATTTGAACTAAACATTACAATTGTTTACACAATAATTGTAGGTCAATTATAAATTGAAATAGAACAATAATTGAACAAAGACACGCGCATTCAATTACAGAAGTGCTGATATGCCTCAGGTGCGCAATATAATTATTATCACTTGAAAGTTCTTCAGCTACAATTAATCGTTTTTGAAAATATCACATTCCGAATGAAGCGGCGATTCGGAGAAAACAGAATTTGAGTGTCGTCATTGACAGAACGTCATTGACGATAATTTGATGTCTAAGAAAAAGTGATGAGGTATACCAATGTCAAAGTGAATTGTAATAATGCTATTTTCTGAACTGTTAAATGTTTTTTTTTATTTCCACGTCTTTTTCTTTTTCATATTCATCATCATTGTTTTCATTTTGTTTATTTGGCGCATCATCAATATGTATCAACGTTGAATGTAAATATTAATAACAGACACATGTGTGTCCCTGACAGCCAGACAAATCCACTTATCGCGGTTTGAAGTAGCTATATGACAGTCATGAACGTTTGTAGCTCAAACGCATACATATTATTACGAGACAGAAAATATAATCAGCTTGACGCATTTTGTCGATGTCAATTTTCTCATTGTCTTTGATTTAGCTGTCAAATAACGTGATGAAACACGTGTACAAATGTGTTATACGATTGCGTGATAAGTCATGAAATTTGCGCGCGTTTGTTTAAGAGACAAATCAACTACACACTTCTGTTTCACTATACTATGAAGTATGTCTACACACAGAGCAATTTAAAGATTAACAAACCGACATACATATATCATTCTTTTCTTCTTTTCTTTTTTCCTACTATTTTTTTTTTTTTTCTCCATCCTAAATCGCAATCATAATAAGCATAATTATTCATATATATGAACGCATTGCAATCGTCGATGGAACCTGTTCAAGGCGCAGCAGTCTGTCTACAATCTTTCCATTACTCACTTTTTCTTCTTTCGCATTTATCTTTATATAAATGAATAATTTTTATTTATCTCCAATTTAACTTGGACGCTTCTTGCGTTACTTGATTAGAAAGTATTTCATAATTTAATATGTAAAAATCCATGATCGAACGATCATCATCATTATTATCATCATCATCATCATCATCATCATTATCAACTCTTTCTTGTGTCATATTTATATAAAAAAATATGTCAATTAATTAGCATTAAATTTCAATTCAAAATGTTACAGTGTAAATTAATTATCGGCAATAAAAATTGCTCTCCGTATAGCGATGCATTGCGGAAGTGATGCAACAGCAGCAATCTTTTTTTATCCTACGTTTTATTTCATTCTATTTATTTTTGAAAAGCTGAGGAGATGAATTGATAATGCACAAAGATATGTGTAATGATTATTTAAAAAAAGAGATACAGATATATTTAATAATATAATGATTAAAAAACAGAAAAAAAAAATATTAAATAGGTGTGCGTGTGCGCGCGCATAATTGCGCTGTAATGTAAGCGCGGGAGACACTTGTAATTAAAAATATATAACCTATTCAATTCATCACCACGGCAACTAGTTGACATTCTAATATTTATTATTATTATTATCATCATTATTATTTGTAACTAGCAGGTGAATTGAAAAATAAACATGGCGTGTGAAATATGAATAAAATGGGTAAATAATCGAGAGAAAAAATGACAAAGTATGAAACATGCTCTCTCTTTCTCATTCACTCTCAATTTTTCCAATCGTGCGACAACTATTATTTGATCAAATTTATTGCAGACAACTCTAATAGCACCTAATCGTTATGCAGTTCCCGGTTCACTCCCTATCGTTGTATCATTCTCATCATCATCATCATAATCATAATCATGGGATTAAGCCAAGGTTGATCCAATATAAATATATATTGGCGTGATTTTTTTTTTTCACACATCTTCAAATGTCCACATGTGCTGGGTGATTTTGATATAGGAAGGAAAAGAAAATAAGAATAGGAGGCGAAAGGTGGAATAATAGTTGGAATTTGATTGGGAAGAGGAATAATCAAGGTTATGGTAAGTTTATTAATAATTGTTTGGCTTCTCTTTTTTTTTTTTAGGTTGGCGTATTTTTTTATTGTCGAGACGATTCTTATTTCTATTATTTGGATGATAAATGTTGGAAGATGTTATTCAATATTCGTTTTTATTCTATTGATAGGAGTTGTTGTCAGTTTTATGTAACGTTTGTTTGTTTTCAGGTGATTCTTGTGCTAGTAATTATTGTTTTGTGACAGTGAGAATTTATTGTTGCAATTGTATTCGAGGACGTTATTTGTGGGGATAAATATTTTTTTGGGAGTTGATAATTTTAATAATGATGGGTTGATGTTGGAGTTTGATTTAATTTTGCAGGAATTTTGTGTTTCAACTTGTTCAAATGCTAGTTAAGAAATTGCTTATCATCATTTATTCTTGTTTATATGAACATCGCCGTGGTTTGGTAATCTCCTGTATCCGTTGTTGATTTTTAATGTTGTGATCGCACTGTTGAAGATTGTAGACTTTATCCTTGAAAGTATTACAGAGGAAATTTTTTTGTTGGAATCCTCCTTTTTTTTTGGTATTCGAGTCCCAATTTTAATTATTATGAGTTCACTGGTAACATTAATCCATCGGAAATATTTAGATTCAGTGTTGCATTAATTTTATGATGGACAGACTGTTTTACATTATTTATTTCACAACTATACATATCGTATAGATTGTTATTGATAAGTTCATATTTTGCACGTAGAATTCTTCATATCAACATCGTAATCTTTTATATTAATTATTCATATTGAAAATATTTATATTGTTTATTGTGATGGCAGTTGAAAGACTAAAAAACTTTATCCTTGAATTGATTTTAAAGAAAATTTTTTGTCGGAATTTTTTGTTTCCTCCATCGCCAATTATTAATGTTCATGGGTCATTATTAAAATTATATCAGCACCGAACGTATAATTCTGTTGAGAAAAATTAATTTCAATAGCAGTTCATGCCCATTCAAGTCAAGTACCCAAAACTGAAAAAAATTTTAACAACCAAAAATTCCCTCTAAAATAACTTTAAAAATTATTCTATTCAATTGTCTAAGACCGATCACAATAAAGAGAATTACAATACATTCAGCATCAATAATTAGTTCAATAGATTACTGGACACAGACTATCTTTACATTGAGATCTAAACCAGATAATGATAACCAATCTTATCAAATTGTATTTCATAAATAAATAATACAGAGCAGTATGTCAAATAAGAAAGTATCGATGTCTTTTGGGAATACAATTGGTGTCTAATAATGTTTATAAATGTCATGGTTAAATAACCAAAAATAATTTTTACAGTAAAGTCACGGCCAAATAATTAATATATTTTTTCATTCTTATCCTTTCTCTAACTTTATAGGTATTATGAATACAGGAATTGCGGAATGCAAGGTCAGTTGGCGATAATATATAATGTGGAAAATGCTCTGCAAACATATGGATATATGTGAATGGTGGAGAGTAGACGAGAAGGCGTCCAATATTACATATACAACAACTGATCCAGTAGTGAATGGCAATAGCAAAACAGCTGGGATCATGATGGCTTTTATCTAGCTAGGTATATATAATAAATTAGGGAGTCAACCAGTATATATGAATGTGTGTGAATGAAGTATCAACACTGCCAACTCACATTCTATACGGAGACCTTGGCCCTGACTCTCTCGATCTAGAATATACAATGTGTATGATGAAGTGAGACATTTGCGTCCCACACAACGCTAAAAATTCAGTTTAACACCGTCATTAAACTCTTTATTTTATGTTTTATTAATCCATCACGGGAATACATGATCATAAAATGTCAATGAATTACAACATATGTTGACTCGGTTTTACTATATTATTCATCGAAATAGTCGTGTCGAAATAATATATTTTTGGGATTTTATGTCAATATTTCACTCAGTAATTTATGTTTGATTATTATTCACTTAGTTCGATTGCAATTTTTGGATTGGTAGATCGATGATGTCCTTTAAATGTTCACCACATATTTCTTCAGACTCTTCGATCAGACACTTCGAAGTATTCGTACAAAGAAGCTTGATGGATAAAAAGTTGAATCGATTTTTTAATAACATTATTGTTTCGTAACAATGCAAAAAAAAAATTGTTACGAACCTGGAATATGAATATTAAAATGTAGAGTATATCGGCATTTTATGCTCAACCGCTCTATAATCGCGAGAAAGATTGTGCAACTATAATAACTAATTTTTTTTCCTTAATGATATTCGAATTAGTTTATTATTTGTTTCCTTTTTCTGATATATCGAACAGAAATTGATTAGAGACCTTGAAAAAGAAGCAATTGTAGAATTAATACTTGATGACAATTGAGAATAGCTAAAGTTATATATGAAAAAAGAAAAGAAGGCTTTTTTTTTTTTCATAATAATAGATAAAATTCTTGGCGTGTATAAAATAAAATGCAAAATAAAACGATAGCATGTTGCATTATGAATAATCATGTCAAGTACACATATATAAGTATATATTTATATACACTAATTCAATGGTTATATCTATTATTTTCGAGATAATTAATGGATGAACGTTATATTACACTGTTGTTCATGAAGTCTTGAGAAAATCCGTATCATTAAATGCAAAGAGAGAATGAAATTCCGTACGCACGTTAATTTTCACATCTTTTTGCTAAATCTCACGAAAAAAAAAAAAAAAAAAATCTTATCTTTGATATTATCCATACGTCAGTTTATCATGCACTCCATAAATTTTATTGCTATATAGTACCGCGAATTTATTGTTATATTACACCGTTATATAGTACCTGACAAAGCGAGAAGAAAAATTAAATTTTTATAAATGAATTGTACTAATAATTTTTTGTTTGTAGCGATAAAGGACTCTAATGTCGCATCAACTATAGAGTCTATCGTTATAATTCGCTGAATATGGAATTACAACGTGAGAATTAAGGCAATTTATTTTATTTTTTTTTATCACCATTCTTGATTGTCCGATAAACATCTACGTGCGTTGAAGTTTTGTGTATAGGATTGTTGTTGATTCAAATATAGAATTAATCGGAAAAATGGGGTCGAGGATAGATAAAAATTATAATCAGGTGAAATGTAGTAGATCCGGCACTGTCCTAAGGTTATTAACATCAATTTATCGTCAATTATCATTTTTCATATGTAAGTGAAAATGACTGATGTTGATAAAAAAGAAATGAACAATAAAATAAACACAAACATGTTCTTCTTTTGCATGGAAATTTCCATCGGAAATTGACGGTCAATCACACTCAAGAGGAAATAATGTTATCAAAAATCGGTAGAATGCTAGCACTCAATTATCATTAAATTATTTGATCAATTCAGCAATGATATACATATCCACTCGAGTTAATATAATAAAAACTCGAGTACTGATGCATCTGATAAGAGTGAGCTAATGCGACTTTAAATGTTTCAAAGAAATGAGATAATATTGGTGCACTTGAATTCCCGCGTTTGTTAAAATTCAATTAGTATATAATAATTCAAGTGTAAACGTGTTAAGATTCAATGATTAGATATTTATTTCCTGCAGGAGAATTTTCGGGGGTGTTAAATATTCTATTATTTATATTTGTATATACATATTTATTGAAAAGCAACAGGCGATGAATGATTGTGGCGAAGGGAAGGCAAGCAAAGAGCAAGCGACGCAGGTGATGTGAGTGGTGGATGGTTGATTGGTCACGGTATGGAAACCCACATACAGGTGGTGGTAAATATAGGTGGGAGAAATTTGAGATGTTAAGCACGAAAGCGCCGTGAGTAGAAAATGTCAGTTCCACGCAGACGTTTGTCACGTGAAGTGTGTTAAATATCGTGACGGTTTAGAAAAAAAAAAAAAAGCAAATATTCAATTAAGTATAGCTAGTTAATTTCGACGTTTTAATTATTTTTTCCTTCCATTTTTATTTTTATTTTCATTATTTGTCCAACTGATGTAATTGAAAACGAATATTTTTTTTCTGCTCGTATATTTATTTTTATTGCTTCACGGCAAATAACATTTAATCATTAAATTAATATTTTTCATTATTGACGCAAGTCTATAATATCATCATATATAATAAATAATTAAAATAAATGTATAATAAGAAAAGAAAGAAGTCTTGAAGAAGCGAATATAGAAAAGAAACGATTTAAAATCGTTCGCGTTGTTTATTCATACGAGTTGTGACATCGTCCGTGGAACCATACAAATTTATTTATTCAGGTAAGTTCCTGGTGTAGAATGTCAGGTGAAAAAAAAAAAAAAAAAAAAACAACGAAATGAAAAAGAAATAAATTATTTCATGGGATTGTTTTCGTTTACCCAAATATCCGTAAATAAATCATTTCCAGAAGTTTATATCACAAAATATCAAAGAATATTATTATCATTCTTGTTCTACAGTAGGTGATTGACCAATTAATGCAGAAATTGCAGTGACTAATTCAATTGTATACATGTGATGTTTTTTATGAATATATTTTTGTTTGATATGACAGAAAATTATTTTTTTTGTGTATAATGGAACACTCGGACAATCTATGAGACCGTGACAAGAAATAATCGAATGATTGATGTTCGGTATACCATTAAAAAAAAACGTTTTATGCCACTGATATAGGTGATGAATAATTTAGATGACGAAAAAAAGAATAACTAAAAGAAAAATAGTTATGCAACCATGCATTTGTCGGTCGTGCGGTTGTTGCGCGATAAAACGCGAGTAGAATTGTCACTAACATTCGCGAATATCTTCATACGTACATCTCACAACTTCCCCTTTTTTTTTACTTATCAATCACTTTTGTAATATGCGATAATTATTGAGAAAAGTTTTTGGCAAGAAATAAACTCCTGTAGTCTCTTTACGTAATCAAATCGTATCAATTTAAATCTGCTTAAATTATATTTACGAATAAATATCAGTTTGTAATTTGTTGCAGACAATTTGTGAAACTTGAAATACTGACGAAGCGAAAAATTTGATAACTTCTTTTAGTTATCGAGAAAACAATCCAATTATTGTGTTAATAATTTCGAGAAATGTTTATTAGAGTTATCTGGAATAAAGTATTGATATTTTCTTGTTTATTTTATTTTTCACGCAGTGATGAGAAAAATATGATGAATTTCTTGTGACTTTGAAAGTGCAAATTGAAGTCGCGAACTTTACATTCTCTTTATCATCCTGATTTTATAAAGATCAAAATCAATTTTTGTTATTCGCTCAAAAGTCAACAGACTTTTTATTCACAAGGTGAATGCAGAAGAGCATTTTTTTTAGTGTAGTTATCAATTTGATCTTCTTTTTAATTTAATCGAGAATTTAAAAGATCCCTACATTACTATTTGATTAACAACATTAATAATTCCAGGAATATTATTACACGTAGTAAATATTTTTTATACATATGTGTACTTCAACAATTTCATCTATTCATACAATTTGTTACACATTTAGCACAATAATTCTTTCCTGAAATGAAAAAATTGATTTTGAATTCAACTTTATCTTAGAAAATTTACTATTCATGACTAATCAACTGTTTGCATAATTAATTTATTTATACCATCATTCATTGCATAGAAATTAGCCATCCGGAAAAGAATTGACTCCTATTAAGATCTATTTATGATCACTGAAGTTCATCATGATAGACATGATTGTCGATGTTGTCATTAAATAAAAATAAGAGTAAAAAGGTAAAGATAAAATAAATCCAATCAAAATATTTGGCGATGGACTCACGCAGCGATGAATTGACCAATTGACAATGTGTACAGTACAGTAATTAAAGCTTTTAAACTGATCATCTATATCATCATCATCAGATCAAAGGTGTTAAAAAAAAAAAAACAAGTTGTAATGTATAATATTTTTTACAGACAATTTGTTATTAATCGCTCCGATTAAAAAATGCATATGTTTATCAGGAGCTTATGCACTCGAATGACCTCTCACTCAATATTTACCAATGATTTCTAGAACACGAAATAAAAGTATTGATATATAAAAATTGTTATACAAATAACTGAGAATTTTTTTGGACAAAATTTAATAATTGAATTGCATATCGGTAAAGAAATAAAATGGACAAATGAATTATCTCAAAGATAAAAAGTACATACAGACTATCGTTGTCAGTTTTTCATGCGCATTAACTTCATGAACACGACAAATTATCACACGCGGATATATGCAGTCACAACTTCTTCACGTGGTTGGAGCGATTTTTTAAAATGTCATTAAATAAAAAAACGCCAAAGCCATTACGGTCTCTCACTGCGATTGTGTATATTATCAAGCAGGAAAAATATAATATAGAATGAGGAAACAAGAATAATGATTTAAACTGTCTGTTAAGAGCAGGAGAAAAAAAATTGTAGAATTTGCGACGTATATTTCTATTCTTCATTACAGATCTCCACAAAAACCGATCAACATCAAAAAAAAAAACCAGTTTTCGGTCAACTAAAAATAGAGCAAGACACAACAACAATACCAACATTCTTTCTGTGACTTCACACCAACGTTATGACCGATCTCAATGGTGAGTGTGATAATTGTTTATAAATTATAAAAAGAAATATTCGAATTCCAACTTCAATATTCAAACAAACACATACCTCTTTTTCTTATTGTCATTTTATTTTTCCATTCATTTAACCATGATAGATTGATATCATTTCTGCATGCCCGCTTTAATCACTCATATCTATTTACACTGATCAAACTCCCTAGATATTTGTTTTGCGATATTTTTACTTGTCCTCTACCTCAACATACAATTTATTCTTTAATCCGTGCAGATATTGTGAGATATTAATCGGTATACATATGATGTATGCCGAGGTTGAAACCGCAGACAAGGGCGTCATTGCTTATATCGTTGTTTTGTTATTCTTTTTTCCGTTTCGAATATTTTTTTCTTTTATTAATATTTTCTTGACATAAATATATTCACAGGGCTGAAAAACCACAAGCAGGCGGATATTGAATGGCAAAAAATTCACACGGACCACGATACAGAAGAATTAGTAAGCAAATATTATTTATAATGATAATTACATATGTAAAATAATTCATAATCATTTGATATTGATTTCAATCTTTTTTATTTTTTGCACATTAGCAAATTCATGGATTTGAAAAGAGTTACGTTAGTATCAGTCTAACATATCTGTCATATATTCTCACTATTGGATGGGTTCGATTATTTTTTCATTGGTATCCACATTTTCATTTGTACGCAACTCACAAACGATGTCCATTAAATCGCGCAACCAAGCTCTTAATAATCGTAAGTGCCATTTAATTAAACAAAATTATTTTGTCTATTGTACATTGCCCGAATGATTATTTAAGTGTCTCAAAATGGTTCAATATTCGTAGGACGATTACCAAGGAAAATACAAGTCATACTTCGTCAAAGATATCAAAACCATTGGAACAAAAAATTTTAAGTAAGAAACAAATATTTAACAATTGAATATGGAACCCTGAATTAATTAATTATTTAAATATATTCAACAGATCAAATAGTCAGTTTAAATATTTGGGAATCATTGAGGGTGATGTGAGTACACTTGAGGGCAAAAATCTGGGAATAAGTTTAGAAAATGGTACAAAGCAACAAGTTCCTGAATACCGTGCCTTTTGGTTCAAAAAACAATGTTATATTTGGGATGAATCTAGAGAAGAATTTTCTAGATTAGTTGGTCTAGATAAGTATGTCTTGTGCTCAGAACTTTATCACGGTTACCAAGCTGGTTTATCGAAAGAGGAGCAAATATTAAGGTGACTAAAAATATTTTTATTTATCCTCAACAATCCATTGATCTGTATGAAAAAATATTTCTCAAACGAAATTTTATTTCTAGGAGAATTGTTTATGGATATAATGAAATCAATGTGCCAGTCCAGAGTATACTTGTTCTTTTGCTTCTTGAAGTTCTCAATCCTTTCTACATATTTCAAGTATTCACACTGGCGGTTTGGTTTGCTGATGGATACTTTTATTATACCGCAGCAATTATTATGATGTCATTATTTGGTATCTCAAGTTCTATTCTTCAAACACGTCGAGTAAATATACCAATTTATTTACAAAATTCTGATATATTGATTTGTCGTATAAATATCATAACTTGGGGTTTTTAATTCAGAATCAGAAAAATCTTCATGGTACTGTTGCGTCTACGGAAATGGTGCGTGTAAGACGAAACTCGGGTGACTTTGAGAGCATTTCTAGCGCTGAATTGGTTCCCGGAGACATAATTGAACTACCGAGATATCAAGGAATTGTTGTTTGTGATGCAGTTTTACTCACTGGCCATTGTATAGTTAATGAATCCATGCTTACAGGTATATAAAAATATCCAAAATCAATCATAAAAAATGACTTAATGGAAATTTTAATTATTTTTTTTTATTACAGGCGAATCAGTTCCGGTTACTAAAACACCTATAACACCACGATCAACATTCTACGAACCGAAAGAATGCTCTCAGCACACTCTCTACAGTGGTACAACTATAATTCAAACCAGGTAAGTCATCGAATCATCGGAAAATTATTTTTTATGTGCGTTAATATTTTCTCTTACTATTCCGAGACTGTTAATAATGTTCTAGATTTTATGGGGATGGTCCAGTGCTCGCGAGAGTGATTAGAACTGGTCTACAAACTAACCGTGGAGCTTTGGTAGCTGCAATTTTATATCCTCCACCTGCTGACTTTAAATTCGATCAAGATTCATACAAGTTTATTGGTATTTTGGCTTTCATTGCTCTATTGGGATTCATCTACACCGTTGTAACAAAGGTGAGTCATCATTCAATTTGAAATATAAAGAATTATTGTAACGAGAAATTAATTGGATCGAATTATTTTTTAAGGCGTCGCGTGGAATAACCAGCAGCGAAATTGCTATCAAAGCGCTGGACATTATTACAATTCTTATTCCACCAGCTTTACCGGCTGCAATGACTGTGGGTAAACTGTACGCACAAACGCGTCTAAAAAAAGCTGAAATTTATTGTATCAATAGCCGAGTGATCAATGTGTCTGGAAGTATAAATTGTATCTGTTTCGATAAGGTAACATAATATTTATATGAATCATCAACAAAGATTGGGAATTAATTTATGCAATGGATATTTATTTGACCGTTTCAGACAGGAACATTGACTGAAGATGGTTTGGATATGTGGGGAGTTGTTCCCAGTACCAATGGAACTTTGGAGGAAACATCAAAAGATGTGAAACAATTTAAAAATCATCCACTCTTTGAGGGAATGTTGGTTTGTCACAGTCTAACATTAATTGATAATGAACTGTGTGGCGATCCGCTAGACGTTAAGGTGAATATCCGCAACATGTGAATTTTTCCCCGACAAATAGCGATATAAAAAAAAACGATTCGCGTAATTACAAATATTAATTTACAGATGTTTGAAAGCACTGGATGGGTTTTACAAGAACCTGAAGTCGCAGACACGAGCAAATATGATTTATTAGCACCAACAGTTGTTAAACCAACAGCTTCTAATTCTTTATTCGAAGACAGTAAAGATTCAGAGCCAGAAATAGGAATAATACAGCAATACCAATTCTCAAGTTCATTACAACGAATGTCAGTGATTGTTCGTGTTTTAGGATCAAATCATTTTACCGCGTACACCAAAGGCTCGCCCGAAGTAATTTTAAGTCTCAGCAGACCAGAAACTATACCACAAGACATTTCAATAGTTATGCAACGATACACTGAACAAGGTTATCGTGTGATTGCTATTGGCAGGAGTATTATATCAAGTAGTCTAACGAAGATTCAGAAAATGCACCGCAATCAAATAGAAGAAAATTTAGAATTTTTAGGACTGGTAATATTGGAAAATAGATTGAAAGAACCGACAGTACGTGTTATTGACGAACTGCGTGAGGCAAATCTTCATGTTGTTATGATTACCGGTGATAATATTCAAACAGCAGTCAGTGTCGCTCGGGAATGTCAAATTTTATCTCGAGACGAAATTGTAATTGGTGTTACAATTATACCGCGTAGTCAAAAACTACCACATCAAATATATTTCAATATCCAAGGTGGACCAGTCAAGCTAAGTGCGAAAAAAGGAAAATTAGTGACATCATCTTTGGAGGCAGTAGAGCGGGGTTTACAAACGACTGATTATCGTTTTGCGCTCACTGGTCAAACTTGGCAATTACTTAGAGAATATTATCCAGAATTATTGCCAAAAATTTGTGTTCGTGGCGCAGTTTTTGCGAGAATGACAAGCGATCAGAAGCAACAATTGGTGCTAGAATTAATGCAACTTGGATATTATGTCGGTGAGTGAAGTTGGAATTATTAAAAATTCCGCTAAATATTCATTATTTGTTTTGACAATTTTTTTCAATATGTTCGTAGCTATGTGCGGTGATGGCGCGAACGATTGTGGCGCCCTCAGAGCAGCTCATGTTGGGATTTCCCTCTCTGAAGCAGAATCGAGGTATTTATTTCATACCATATAAACGAATGTTTTATGATTGAATTTAGCAATGAAAGTTTCTTTGTTTTCATCTAACTGTAATTTATTTTTCAAGTGTTGCGAGTCCATTCACGTCACGAGTTCCAGATATAACGTGCGTGCCAAAAGTAATTCGACAAGGTCGCGCTGCATTAGTTACTTCGTTTGGCATCTTTAAATTTATGGTGACTTATTCATTGACGGAATTTCTATCAGCCATCACACTTTACTCAATTGACAATAATCTAACGGATCTACAATTTCTCTTCATTGATATTTGTCTCATTGTAAATTTTGCATTTTTCTTTGGCAAAACTCAAGCGTACGAAGGAAAATTGGCGCGTCAACCGCCAATGACTAGTCTCTTGAGTTGCACACCATTATTTTCACTCGCTCTTCATACACTCACAGTGATATGTTTTCAAAGTGCTGCATTTTATGGTGTTACGTTGTTTCCATGGTTTACACCTTATGTTAGAAGTGAACCCGTTGATTTTACGTCGTATGAAAATTATTCAGTATTTTGCGTATCTATGTTCCAGTATATTACAATGGCAATAATATTTTCACGCGGTAAACCATTTCGCCGTGCAATTTATACAAACAATGCTTTTATAGTGTCAATTGCTCTACTCACTTTAATATGCATCTACATTACAATTTTCCCAGCCCATTGGATAATTATTTTACTTAAGCTTCAGCTACCGCCAAATTTGGAATGGCCAAGCATTATAATATTGCTCGCGTTCATCAATTTTCTTGTGTGTTTTTTCATTGAAACATTTTTAATCGAATATTTAATCGAAAAACGTATCAAACCAAGTGTATATAGACCGGAAAAATCCAAAAAACGCTACCTCGTTATTGAACATGAACTCAAAAATGAACCAAATTGGCCAAAGCTCGATAGTGAATTACCAATACTTCCATTAACGCCAAGTACTGAAAATGTTTTGAATAATTGTAATAAAGATAATGTCAGAATCGAAAACGAAAATTTAACTAATGGCGTTGAAAATCTTGGTTTTCTCGATGATGATACAAATATAACTACGAAATTTTGAATAATAAATAATTGTTCAAATATACCGTTTAAAGTATTGGGTAATTGATATTTTTTGAATATTTTAAAAAATGTCAATTGACACACTCTGGAATAACTGCGATATAAATAATGTAAGAATTTTTTTGCTATCAACGTTGCTTATCTATATAATGTAAATGTAAACATGTGTGCGTACGTGTGTAGTGTGATTGTGAAATAACTAGAATTGAAACATTTTATATAAATTCTATACAATGTATTTATCATTAGTATACATAGCAATTGATAACAATTAGTATTAATATGTATAAATAGCACAATTTCTTAAAAGTTTTATTTGTAACTTACATCAAAAATAAATCTGTCCATCCATAAAGTGAAATAAATTGCAGATCATAAGTCTTGATTGTTTCTCATCAGTGGCACCAATGATTTGAATTACTTTCGCGTTTTCTGAAATCCAAAAAATACATAATTCAAATGGCTGGTTCTTTTTTTTTTTCGTCTTATTTATTTTTATTTTTTCACCAACTCACCTAAAATATTTTCTTGCTTTTGTGCTAGTTCGCTACGAATCCAACTTCCATATTGCAACACCACACGATTTAATATTCTTATCGTATTCTCATATATACTACTCTTCAACAATAAATCTGGCAAACCTTTGACGAAATCTTTAAATGCAGGTTCACTGAAATAAAAGGAGGACATATCATAAAAAATATATCCACAACTGATGATTTTTATTTATCATATCCGAAAGTTTTCGGCGAATGAATTGAATCAAAGCAAATTTTCTTACTCGTGAAGTTCATTTAGGCTATGATCCAATACAATATCTGCAAGGATTGAAAATAATTGTGTATGCAGTTCGCGTTTGGGTTGTCTAGAACTTGCGACAATTATTGAGCGCAATGTCAATCCTAACTTCACTTCATTTTTGTACAATATTTTGCTCGATCTCAAGAAAATAACTCGCAAAAGTTTGATCATATGCGGGAGCGCCGGTGCATTACAGCTACTCCAATTGCTCACTTTATCTAGAGAGAAAAAGAAAAAATAGTATAAAAAACACTTACTTTATTTAAAAATTAATAAATCATCTGGTAAAATTGATTTCTTATTGAGTAATACCATTAATGAATTCCAATATCCTTTCATAAAATTCAATCGTCTCCGTATTATTATTTTTTTTCGACAAATTCGTTGATGTCATCCACATGTAGATATAACATAGCGACAAATTTTGTTCAAGACAATTATTGCTATTGTTCATCTCAACAGTTTCGAAATCCGCTTGACGTTTTTTGATTCTTTCCATTGAATTGACTTGACTGTAAGGAAAATTGGTCAAGAAATATTTGGCAAATATATCTTGAAAATTCAGTCTAAATGAATCACCAGTAGGTCCACGTTGGGGTTCCAAAATGTCTATATATTCTACAATAAGTTGCATCACCGTTGTAATTGTTTTTAACAATATACCTGCCTCAACAGATATCAAAGGAACTTCATTGGTGGCGAGATTAGTTTTTGGTTTAACTTCCAGCCAACTCTCCATCATCAACGGCATCAATACAACAATATATTTATTGAATTCATCCAATTCCACATTAGCATTGAACTCTACTGCCTCAGTAGAATCCTCATCAAAATTAATTATACAATTATCTAAATAATTCCCATGGTACAGTGGAATATAAAATAGTTTATCATCCACGAATAAAATCTCCTCATTTTTCAATTGAGTATTATTATCATTTTTATGAATTTGTGATTTTGTACTGTTGATGATTGATATCAAAATACTGGAGAGCCTCTCTAATACTTTAATTCTCCATTTTATACTCGTATTTTTCGAATTTAGACTCACTGTAAGATGACGTGTTGCTTGTGAGTGTGAATGATGTTTCGAAATCATGTCCAGAAAATTAGGTAGTATTTTTCGAGCATTTTTTGCCATTAAACTACTTGAATTTTGTACCAGAACGTCTAAGAAATTGAGCGAATCTTCTTTTATACTTGGAACAATGTGAGTCATTGCACAACATAAATATGAAATTAATATATCAGAAAATGGCGCAAGTTGCTCGCTGGAAATTGGTCCAAGAATTAAACTTAGTACTTTTAAAGTATCACGACGAATGTCTTTCTCTTTATCTAGAGTTAACGATGATATTCCTTGAAGTAATGCATTGAGATGTGCACTCAATAATTCCATTGGATATTGTTGGATTATTTCTTTGAGCTCTTTTATTGCCTCTTGGCGTACAGTTGAATTGTGATGTTGAAGACGAGTTAGAAGATCTTTAACATTTAATTTTCGTCGACTGAGTATCTCAGATTCTTCATGTGACTTCAACTGATCGCGTATCAATATTTTCTTAACTTTAAATGTTGTATCAGTGATGTTTTGACCTTTTGGCAATTTTTTTGCTTTGAGTTTTACTTTTGCTTTCTCAGACTTCAGATTTTTTTGATGACGATTATTTTTACCCATAATGAGAATTAAATTAACTGCACATACACAAACGCACGTGCGTGGAACGAAAGTTGATATTAATACGAACTTTTGAGGTTATGTTTATCCTCTCCAATAAACCACATAGAATTGCATCGATAAATCTCACATGCAAGATGAGAAACTAATCGAACTCGAAAAATATATTGCGACATGTATAAAAATCCCTCTACCGCCATTTTCTTCAACTAAATCCGATAGTTGAGTTTCCTATCTATACACTACAATCAAAAATTATTATCAATCTCCATCGCAATAGGCGCAATAAAGACACGTCAACTTAGTTTAGAACATTTAATAAAATGCTATACATAAGTAATACAAATATATGACTGAAATGATGACCAGAGTATCTAAAAATAAAATGGCATGATGGCGATTCACCTATATAAACTACTAACTTATGTTTCAGAGTTCATCAGATGTTCTAATTAAAAAATGCGAGTTATTATATGTCCATAAACAAGTATGGATCTTTTCCGATATCGGAAAGTGTTTGTTTATCTACTAACGTTTTTGGCATACGCCTGGTCTGGTTATGGTGCCGGTCTCTTAGGAAATTTACGAGATGCTGTTCTTTCAGCTGAAACTGTATTTGGTGATTTTTTTCAAAATGCAATCACGGTAGCTAAAAAAATTAAAGACATTCATGAGGTATTTGACGCAGCTGTTGAGGAACATTGTATATATAAATGTCCATCTGGTAAATATATTTATTTAATATACTATTTATATATTACTTAAGGGTGAATCCACCAGTGAATATATATATATGATATTATTGTCATCTTTAGTTTCGAAGATGTATTATTTTTTTCCATTATCAGTGCAATGTCTCGTTTCATCTGAACCAGTTCGGAATATGACAGTTTTCTAATTTGTCCTTTGACTGGTGGGTTTACCATAGTTGTTTTTATTAATGTTGATTCGAAGAAGATTCACCATTGAGATTAGTATATCATGACAACAAGTCTAGAAAATATCAATGAATCAATTATAAATATATCAATGTTTATGAGTTCATTTGCGTTATATTAAATTGAAATTTATTTTCCAATTGATGTTGTGATAATGTCGGTGACAAACAAACAAATTGTCTGATAATAATACACGTGAATACAATTTAGATAAACCAACTGACGTGGTAATTTTTGTTTGTTGCAGGATTAATACCTAAATCAGATAAGAATCACGTGCCAAAGAGCAATGGTTGTGGATCGCTTGGAATCGAGGTGAATCATATCATTCAAATAGTAAAAAAAAAAAAATATTCCATTGAAATCAAAAGATAAAGAATGAAATATATTTTTCTAGATCAATCACGATTATTTACCACTCTCCGAGATGACAAAGTGTTGTGATCAACATGATATCTGTTACGACACTTGTAATAATGATAAAGAAAAATGCGATTTAGATTTTAAACGATGTTTGTATAAATATTGCGAAGGATATCAGAGCACAGGTGCAGCAACAATTGTTAATACATGTAAGGCAGCTGCAAAGATGTTGTTCACTGGAACAACAGCATTGGGATGTAAGAGTTATATGGATGCACAAAAAAATGCATGCTGGTGTGGAGACAAGAGTAAAACTAAAGGAAAAAAGTCGAAATGGTTTAGTGGCGATGAATTATAATTAAAAAAAACATTCAATGAACAATTTACATTAATTTCTTCCCCGATAGATCAGTTAAAAAAAATGCTCCATGATATAATTCATTCTCTAGATTCATTTCCGTCCAGAATAAATCTGTATTCAGTGTAAATATATTCCATTAATTTGAAAATTTTATAATCGAAATAAAAAAAGAAACATTTCATTTTTCATTCTCTTTTTTATCTCCCCACATTTTTATACTTTCACTCTATACAATATAAATGGCGTATGGGTTTTTTTTTTTTTTTCATTTATGATGATGTATATAAAAATAAACAAATGAAGATGCTATTTCTTTTTTCTCGTTCAGACAAACGAGCCTCTGCGGCCGAAATGTCGTATTGCCATACGTTACATTAAAATTATTTTCTCCAGTTTATAAAAATTAAATTATCAAGTAAAGGAGTAAATGAACCGAGAAAATCGTGAGGAACGGCAGAGAATGGGCAATGATGGCTCCACGGCCAAAAAATCACAGACAAAAGAGTACCGACGAGAACGATCATCCGGAAGGTGAGAAAAATTAAAATTATCTATTCAAATTTATTAAGTTTGTTTTACGGTATTATCATCACCAAATCGTATTATACAATATTCCGTAATTTTTTTGCGCAGCACAGATGTTTCTACGTCAAAGCCGCCTGAAACACGAAAACCAAAAACACGAACAGCAAATGTTAAATCACAAAGAGGTAATTCCGGACCGACAAATCCATTTCTCGTATTTTTTCTACGAGTGCGACGTAAAAAACCCAATGCACCGGTGACTGCAATTGCAAGAAAAGCGGGCAGAGCATGGGCGAAAATGACACCGACTGAACGACAAAAGTATGTTGATCTTGCCAATGCAGCTAAACGTAAACGTGATGGAAGACCACGGAAGAGCAAAGCCAAAAATAAAGATCCAGAGTCAAATTGAAAATGATAGAGAGAATTAAAATTTTGCCATACACGGAAAAGCTAAATAATAAATTGAACTAATAGTTATCAAATGGGATTAATAATCGCATAATCTGTGCAACTAATTTATGATTTCACATTTTATTTGTTAGTAGTATTTTTTTTTTTTTATATCTATGTACAATAAATATTGATGTATTTTACACTATGATTTCTTAAAGACTTTCGGTAATCGTTTATTCCATCTAAAAACTAACGTTTTGTAATCTTCATTATTTACTGTTTCTTTTGTCCATCATTCATTTCAACCATCGTCATTATCATTTCCTTATTGATTATTTATTAATTCTCAATTTTATTCGATGCTCTCACTCTTCCTTATTTCTTATCGTTTTTTTTTTTTTTTTTTTTTCGTATTTCTGTTTTGTTATATAAAAAAAAGCAAGAAAAAAAAAACCTACATACAAGACCATTGGGTTCGCTATTCGGCAAAGTGTCATACATTCGTTTCACCTCTTTTTATTTAGAATAATAATTTTGGATAGAATTGAAGAAAACACTTTGTGTCACTTAAATAATAATACAAGAGAAAATACACAATTTCAGTTCATAACATACATACATACATACACAGCATACACGAAATCAATTTATTGAATTGTGACGCAATGCTTGAGAGAAAATACAATAAATAACAATGGTCCACGACATTTTGCCGAATAATTATTAATGAATTTCCACCTCCAATTAATTTCTCTCAATGTACAATAGTTAAAATTTCACATGTTTGCAATAATTGTTCAAAACTAGTGAGTGTCCTCTCTCACATTATTATTTATTTCTTCATTTTTGTTTGTTTGTTTATATATTTTTTTTGTTTCTGTTATTATTTTTATGATTTATCGTCATTTCTAATTGTAAGTAATAAAAAGTTATAGATTCATGATGTGTGTTTGTATGTGTAATTCAATAGTGTTGTCTATTTATATTTCAACAGCTAGTGGATCCTTTTTTATTTGTTTCAATTTTTGCCTGGTTTTGTGTATTATGTGCAATTTATTATTATCCATTCGGATCGCGGCGAAGGCGGTGAGATAAAAATTAATCATCAGTGAGCTCGCAATTGAATGAATTAATTATATAACTGGCAATGAAAATTGATAATTGGGTGAAAAGCTCCACTATATAATACAGAATGAAGTACATTTTGCCTGGATGTAACGGGGGGAGCTGAAAGAAAGAGAACTAGAAGTGGACCCAAAGAAAAAATGAAAACAATAATACGAAACGAAAATTGAAAACGAGTGTAAGCAACAATTCGATAATATTTTACAATAGAATCCAACTCTCTTCCTTTCTTACAATAAACTCCCGTTTTCTCCCTCTCTCACACCCAACAACACGATAATATCAAACAGAAAAAAAAAAAAATTCTAGACGCTATTTATATATAAATATTATACACAAATAACGTAACACACTTGGAGGGAAGTTTTAAAAAAATACTCGTTACATTTGACGATTTTCATTTCACGCCCCCAGAAAAACATTCTTACCCAAGAAATTATTTTACGGGAAGATAAATTAAATGAGCCTATTTGAGAATAGACACTTTCGATGATCAATTTTATATTGCTTTCGATTCCAGCAAAATCATTTATATCTGTTACTTTATTATTTTATTTTCTTTTCATTTTTTATTTGTGTTAAATTAATCAGTCACTTATCGCGGCCTCATTGTACCATTCAACGGTTGCATCAATCCACCGTTAATGTATCCATGATAGGTCGTATAAACAGCCGCAGGATTTTGTTGATGTGGATCCTGTGAATATGGCGCAGGTACATTGACAACACCAACAGGTAATTGTCCTGCCTGATTCATAAAACCACCAATTTGCGCTGCCGCTTGATTCATATAACCACTCGTTGGTTGAGTAACTCGATAACCATATTGCGCAGCGGCCATTAAATTTGTGTTCAACGCAACATTTGGGCTAACACGTGTTGCAGCACTTTGCATTTGTGGACAAGTGCTGCCCGGATCTAATGTTTGCCTATAAAGACTTTCAGTAGGATACGGTTGACTCAATGATGTCATATTCGCATTAGCCGATGATCTAGAAGTCGATCTGCTTGGTGGTCCTGGTGTACCAGGTGGCGGTACACTATTCACATTATAATAATTCTTCGCATAACCCAAAGGTACTTGCGGTGGCGTTGGTAATTGTCGCGAATTTTGTGGTGGTGTCATAGTATGTGGAATAGGAGGTGGTGGTGTGAGATTCATTGCTGGCGATGCAGTTGGCGGTATCATTTCCAATCCATTTGTTAATTGTTGAAGTTTAGCTAGACTACAAGAATTAGGAGTTTGATGATTGCCGGATGCACCAAGTGCAGCGGGCGACGGTGTGTGCGAATGTGGTGGCATTGTACTCGCTTGAATATAAAAATTCGTAGCTGTTGTGCATGGCGTTGGTGCGCCAGTACGACCGCCACGATGCTGAATAACATAAGTATTCTGTGATGGAAATGCTTGTGATGCAACAGCCATATAATTGCCTTGAGATATAACAGCCATATTGTGCGAATGCGTGTGAGTATGACTGTGTGGATGTGGCACTGGTGGAACAGTCATTGACGTTGGTTGTTGATATTGTGGCGGTAACGATGATGCTCCATGTGCCACAGTCGTATGTGCTGTACTTATATGTTGAGAACTTTGTGAATGTGAATTTGGCGGTGTGGCTCGATGCGATCTGCTTTGTTGATTCGATCGCGATCGATGTGTTTGTGAACTGTGAGCGCGTTTACTGCTATTATGCGAGTGTTGAACCTGCTGTTGTTGCTGCTGCTGCTGCTGCTGTTGCTGTTGCTGCTGCTGCTGCTGCTGTTGTTGCTGCTGCTGCTGCTGCTGTTGTTGCTGTTGCTGTTGATGTTGCTGCTGCTGTTGCTGAAGTTGCTGCTGCTGTTGTTGTTGCTGGTGCTGTTGCGAATGTACATGATGTGGTGAATGCTGCTGAATATTCTGCGCCTGCGATTGTTGAACCATTAATTGCATCGGTTGAGGACTGTGCGTGGGCATATTTTGCGGATGAGATTGAACCATTGGCTGGGGTGTATGTGATTGAGGAATTGGTTGGGGTGTATGAGATTGTGGAATTGGTTGTGGAGTGTGTGATTGTGGAATTGGTTGAGGTGTATGAGATTGCGGCATTGGTTGAGGACTTTGAGTTGGAATACTTTGTGGTGTGTGCGTTTGTGGAGTGCGAGGTTGCTGTAAAGACTGATGCATTGAATGCATTGGCATGTGATTTGGATGTTGGGACATTGAACAATCGTATTGAACTTGCGACATAACGGAAACTGATGTGGGTGGTGGAATTTGAATTGGATTTGAGCTCAATGGTGCTGATACAGTTGTCGTTATTGATGGCAATGCGCTTGGCGGTCGTTCAACACTATGCTGTGATGCTAGATCACTTGCAATTGACGTTGGAGATTCTAAACCAAGTTGACTGACGTCCAGATCACATTGTCCATAGTGTAGTGAATGAACGGAATTTGTTGTGGAGTCAGGAGTGTAAACGCCCATCGATGGTAAATCAGGTTGTGATGGCGGGGTACGTTTTACAGATCCGGGATTTTCTAAATGCGGTGTGGTTTTTCCACTCTCCGACGAGTGTTCTTTTTCTTCCGGAATTGTTTGTTGAATTTGTGATGATATTTCACGAGTTTCCATTGGAATCACCGTGGATCTTTCCTCGATTATTTGTGGTTGAATTTCTTCCACGAGCGGAACTGACGGAATCGTTGGATATTCTTTTGATATTACAGACACCGGCGAACTTGGGGTTTTCGGCTCAA
Organism: Zele albiditarsus; assembly: GCA_958496275.1. NCBI lineage: Eukaryota > Metazoa > Arthropoda > Insecta > Hymenoptera > Braconidae > Zele > Zele albiditarsus. The sequence continues at coordinate 6,012,814 of OY292415.1, forward strand.
ATTCTTTGACATCTTTTATTTGTAATGATTGCTGTTGTGGTTGTGGCGGTGGTGGCTGCTGTTGTTGTTGCTGTTGCGGCTGTTGTGGTTGTGGTGGCGGCGGTGGTTGCTGCGGTTTTTCCTCTTTGCTCGATTTCGGCAGAGGTTTCTCTTCCTCTGGACATAATTTTGGCTCTTCCGGTGTTATCTCTTCAATTTCTTTTATTTCCAGAGAGACTTTATCAATTGTTTCAATTGATTCGGGTATTTTTTCTTCTACAGCTTCTTCAGGCGCGTCTGTTGGAAGTTCTTTTGGCAATTCTTCAATTGATTTAACACTTTTTTCATCCTCTTCAGGCCCATCAATATGAGAGGTGTCTTTAGATTGGGTTTCAGGTACATCTTGCTTGGGTGAATCAATTTGCTCTGGAAGTTTTGTCGCCTCCACGGATTTTTCTTTCACTTTATTAGATAAACTTCGTGACGTTGACGTTATAGATTTAGGTCGTGGTGGTTCTTCTTCTTCCTCTTCACCCTCATCTTCATCTCCGCCTTCATATTCACCCGGACTTGCTGTGGGCACTTCTGTCTCCACAATCGCTGATGTTCTGGTTTCCACAACTTTTTCTTTCTTATTTGCTTCCTCAGTTTTCTTTGTGGTTGAAGGCGATGGTATCATCTCGGGGATTGTTAATTGTTTAGAAATTTTACTGAGCTTTGGAGTTTCACTACGTGATGATGGCAAACGAATAGGACTATCATTACGTTCTTTTTCCGATTTAGATTCATTTTTCGTTGCTTCAGAATTCTTTTCTGTAACTCTACCCCGTCTTCTTCCAGATGATGGCGCAGTTTTTTCTTTAATTTTTGTTTCTTTCACCTCAGCTTTACCATTACACTCACTCGCCTCCATGATTTTTTTCTCCTTCGCCTGTTTTGCTTGAAGATATTTATTTTGCCTGCTCGTTACTTTCATAAGAATGTCATCGAGCTTACTTTGTTTATTCGGTTTTTGAACTTCAGGGACTGTAATTTCTTTCACTGGACTATTTCTTTCCGGTGCGCTTCCCTCTTTCTTTTCTTTAACTTTTTCCCTTTGTGATTCACGCGTTCGTTTTCGCGCACTTCCCACAACTTCAATAACTTTTTTCTCCTCCTCATCAGTCTTTTCGGAATGTTTTCGTTTTCTTGATGGTGTTGTCGTTAATGTCACAGAATTTTCAGCCACAATTGGTGTTTTTGGTGTTCGTATTCGACGTCGTGATATCGACGACAATGGAGTAGACACTTTTGGTGTACTTGTAACAACGGGAGAATTTTTTAAGACACTATTTGTATTGCGTGAGTTTCTAGGACTCATAACAACTTTGGGTTCTTCCTCATGTTCTTCATCCTCTTCCACATCCGCAACGCTACCACTATCTTTTTCCACTTCTTTCTGTTTTTTAATGGGTTTCGGTAATGTTTTATGTTTAACTGGCGATGATCTACGTGCAGACGATCGACGTCCCCGTGGTTTCTTTTTAATTTTTACCCTTTGTATTTTTTCAATCATTGCTGTAATGGGTTTTGGCTCTAGAAGTGGCGACGCATCACAACTTGTTTCATTGGTATCATCAGGACTCTGGTATGGATTTGGAATTTGTGTTAACAATGGAATCCATCGGAGACATTCGGGATCGAGAATAATTCTCGAACTTTTCTTCACTTTCATCATGTGCGCGTCAACTTTATTCCAATCAACGACAATACCAACACGTCCTTTAGCACCATCGCTCATTGTCTTATCCAATGTCCGAACAAAACCAAGATATTGAAATGACATTGCAATATCGTGTGCCGAAACGCCAGTTTCTTTTGTTATATCACCCAATTTAATTTCTATCGCATCACGATGAGCATCCAAATATTCCAAAACGACACTTCGCCAAAATGAATGATAGGACACACGACCAAGATCAGACAGTGGTTTTTCAGGCGTTCCAGGTATGCCCTCAACTTTTGACAGGAGATAACTGAATTCAATGAGAAACCTACCGAAACCCTGACGTTGATATTGCGGTAATGTCATTATACACGAGACATTATAACGTTGGGCCGGACAATGTTTCTCCTTAGAAAAATAGCCAACTAAATGACAACCGTATTTATCATTTTTCGTTACAGCATAAAATAGAAATGGCTCCACATCATAATACAGAGTTTTATGATCCAAGAAAAGTTTTGCCAGCAAACAGAGATTTTGGCAATAAATTTTATTCACATTTCCATCAATCTGTAATAATTAAAATTCAATTAATTTTCAATTCAACATTTAATACCAATAAACTCTGATTAATGAATGAGATTATTTTCACTTAATTATTCTCTTTTCTTACCTCAAATACTGACAAACCGTTGCATCGATAAATTTCGGTCGCCGGTGGATGCCTCCATTGACATTTGTCCATATGTCGATCGAGTACCGCTCGACTTTTTGTATATTTCAGACAAAACTCGCAGAAAAAGAGTTTAGGTAATCGTGCATACTCTTGGGGAAAAGGACTGGAGTACCACGTCTCAACTTCATAACGTCCAAATACAATTGCTGCAGGATTTCTTGATCCTGCACCGGGTCCAGTGCCACCAGGACTAACGGATAAAGCGTCAGCCTCATCGTTATTGGCTGTCAATCGGTTTGCTTGATCGCGTGCCTCTTTGAATAACTCCTGGTCTTTTTGTGTAACTCCCGATGGAAGAGATTGAGTCAGCATTGGCTCATCTGAAAAATAATATGACTACATTTATTTCACAATTTATAATCCCTTTACTTCAATTATCATTATTTAAACACGCTCTACGTTTCTTTAGTAATATTATTAATACTTGGTAACAAACGACAACAAGTGGTTAAAAAATTAAGGAGATCAGGGGATTTTTAAAGGCCCAGCGGAATTGTGTTGGCATATAGTGTCGTTAGGATTCACGACGCGCGCAACAATTTCTAGTGAGATAATTGTAATTTTGAATTAGAGGGTTGTGGAGTTTGTTCACGAGTGGATTGAGTGAGGGGCGTACGTATTTGTTTTATTTATCAGTGACATTATAATTCTTTCGCTCTTTCTTTCACTCTTTCTCTCGCTCGTTCACTCTTTCGCTTTCATTTCACTTTCGATTAGTTGTTGAACAACCGGTCTCTGGTGGCTCCAAAGTTAGTTTTTCAATCTCTCCCTTTCTCGCACGCGTATACATTTTTAATCATTTATGTTTCTTTTTTCTTGATGATTTTGAAAACAATAATAAAACTGATGATGATGATGATGATGATGATGATGATAAATGCCATGCAAGCCACAAACATTCCGAGCAATATGAGTATTTGAATATTGCATTTGTTTTTCAATAACACTTGATTATTGCTTGGAATGTCATTTGATGTAACAATAAAATAATAAAAAAGGACACGAAGCAATGCATGCAACAATTGTTTTAAAAATAAAGTCATCAGTAAAATGAATTTTGTCAGGACATGAAAATCAATAGAATTATTTGAGTATTGAAAATGTTTATTTGTATTTTGGAAAAGTAGATTGATTTTAACTGATGACTTTTTTTTAAACAGTGAATCCTCAAGAATAAATCTGATCTAGACTACGAAATCATCAATATTCTAATCAGCTTTAAGTCACAGAGGATTCTTTTCAATGGCAGATTATTCACAAATAAAAATCGGATGAAAAAATGTTTTTTTTTTTTTTCTTTCATTTTTCGTCACTGCTGGAAATATTAGGAAGGATGCAGGCACACGCACACGTACAAATAGTACCAAAATACCACACACCACACCGCCAACACATCCACGGTGATGAATCATATATAGAGTGAGGTGTTTTTTTTTTATTATTATTTCAAAATATTTCTTATTTTCTTTTGTTTTCATGGTGGTATGAGGAGGATGATAATTGGTGTCAGTCGTGAGGGATAAAATTACTTTTGGAATATTCACAGATCTCGTTATTCGTCACTTTCATTTAGATTTAGGTATCTCAAACTTCAAGTATGTGAATTCCGTTAAGGACATGGGTTACTTATTCTTCATTAAGAATTAGAGAAAAGGTAGTTAAGGACGTATTTATTTTTTTTTTTTTGGTTTTTTTCTGATGTTTCTTTTTTTTTCTGTTTTGTGAGCGGGCGGGGTAGACTCTTACCCTTCCTGGTGGAGCAGGGTGTCGCGCGGGGTGTCGTGGTGGTGTTGGTGGTGTTGGCGCTAGTACAGGCTCGTGGTTGGGAGGATTTGGAGTGGCCAGGATTGGACTTGGACTCATCATGATGATGATGATGATTGTGGTGATGATGGTGATGATGATGATGACGACGATGAAGACTTGGGACAATTGCTGACGGCTCAGGGTGGCCGTCCATTAATTTTTGCTTATGTTGCTGTTGTTGTTCCTTTGTTTGAGTATCAGCACACTTAACCGCACCCATTGTCCTACTTTTGCCTTGCTCATGACGTTTGCTATTCACTGCAGTTTTAACAAGATTAGACGGAGTCATTTTAACACTTTTATTATTACTAATGTCCTTTAATTTAATTGTATCTGTTATAATTTCATTGTTATCAATATTTTTTTGACTCTCTTTTGATTTACTCCGTTCCCTCACAGATTTAATTATTTTTCTCGCTTTATCCGTATCATCACCATGCTGTCTTTTCCTCCTATCTGGTGCATAATTTGGCGTTTTATCACCACTTCTCACTCTGCTACAACCTGGCGCCGAGAAGAAATGACTTAAACCATCATAAAGTCCTTTCAATTGCCCAAATCCCGGTCGTACCTTATCCAAATTTAATGATTTTTTTCTTGTATCAACAGGACTTGCAGCTGGTTGAATATGTAAACCAAATGTTGGTTTATCACTGAGATCTAATTTTGGTAGTGTTGCACCAAACGTATTAATAGTACTGAAGAAAGGTGTATCGACATTTAATTTAGCTGCTGCCGCAGCAAAACCCCATGGACTTTCTTCATTTGTATCGCGTGTAAAGGCAACTGGTTTTTTATTAATTGGTTTTTGAATGTCAACGCTGTCTTGTGATGACGATGAATCGCTTGAATCACTTGAGCTTGCTTCATCGCCTTCTTCATCATCTTCATCATCGTCCTCGTCACTACTAGATGCATCTGAACTGCCACTGTCACTACTGCTAGATGATTCACTACTGTCGCTGCTTGATAATGCTGGTACACGTCTCTTTGTCATTGTTTTTTTTGGACTTTCATCGCTAAGATCAGCTGCATTATCAGAATTATTTGTAGTAATAACAGGAGTAGGAGTGACAGCTGGAGTAACAACAGGTGCAACAGCATTTCTCGATGACCTAGGACTGATTTTTGCTGATGTTTGCGACTTAGATTTACTATCACCACCTACTACGCCACCTCCGCTTCCCGTGCCGCCACCGGCCCGCTTCATTTTACTATGATCAGCATTAAATGCGCTCAACCTAAAAAACTTTTGTTTCTCCTTGGATATTCGATCGCTCTTCTCCTCGAGCAGCCTACCCTGGCCCGCGATTGAGGTATGGGATTGTGATTGTTGGGTATTGGGATTTAATGGTGGTTGACGAAGGGAGACAACACCCGCATTACCGTCCGAGCTGCTGTCCACCTGTGACACCGACCCGCATACTACTCCTCCATTTCCTCCACCTACACCTCCATTCCCTCCACCAATTCCACCAAGTCCATTTCCAGATTTTTTAACTGGGGTTACCGATGGGCACTTTCTCGACGCTGCTGATCTGTGATTTCAACAAACAAAGAAACAAAAATACTGATTTTTTAGTAATTGAATTTAACAACGATTTAAAGATAATAAATTGAAAGTGAATTTGTTACTGCAAAGAATTAGAAAGAAAGAAAAAAAAGAAATGGTAGGTAATTTTTCAACTTCCTAGGTCTTATTAGATCTATTTCCTTAGGAAGGTGTTCTGAAATAAAATTAATTCAATAGAAATAAATATATAAATTTCTGTTTTGAATTTTTTTTCTTTCCAGAAATAGTAGAAAGAGAAATATATATTTCACATCGACGTTCACACAGTCACTCACTTTCGGTTCTCCCGAATTTTGCTGAGCCTCTTTCTTGCGCTCGTTGGCGAACAGGTTTCATCCTGCGAACCAGAATCTTGATGTTGCTGTTGATGTTGCAATTTATTTCCACTTCTTCTACCATCATCACGATGATGATTGCCATGTGACGTTTGACAATGTCTACATCTCCACGGTGCTTTACTCTTTTTATCCAACGCTGGATCGAAACAAGTTGGATGATAGCACTTAGGACAACCCGCGCACTTCACTAAATAGTTCTGTGACTCGCGTTCAAGTTGGCAGCCAGCACACGTGGGTGAACAATCATCACATGACCATGTACTACCACGATCAATAACAATTGTAAGTTCGGCAGGCGCACATGAATAATGTAATGCAGCACCGCACGCACTACATTTACTCAACTTTTCCGGTTGATTTTTCTTCGTATTGTTGTTATTACTCGCTGCAGTTGTGCCTAAACATTCACGGCATATTGGCAATGGTGCTGGAAGCTATTGAAAAACAGAAAGAAAGAAAAAAAATAAGGCACAATAAATAATTAGTACGATAATAAAATGTAAAAGGGTGTTTTTTTTTTTTTTTTTCATCTCATAATTAAAGATTAATGTGATAAATTAAATGTAGCAATTATTCATTCAAGGCAACTGTTTGCATTCAATTGGAGTCTTGAAAAGGGAATTTTTATATTTCATTTTTTCTTTTTCACCTGACCACAATTCACCACCAAGAAACGCGCGCGCAGTCCAGTGAAACGTAATTATTCATTTTACTGGTATATAACCGTCCCCTTTCATATATATATATATATCCCTATCTATCTCTTTCAGTCTCATTCTCTCTATCACTCTACTTCATCCTTTTCATTTGAAGGGTGCATCTTATTAATATACATTACGTGCGTTTCCCCGACCCGCATACAAATGCAACTTGGGATTCCGAATTGATATACACTAATGAATGTAAAAATAAACACAAATAATAGGGAGCGTAGCAAGAATTTGAATTATATATATATAAATATATCTACCTACTTTCCTTTCCTTTTTTTTTATGTTTCTTTAATGATATACAAAATGAGAGATAAGGGCGAGACGAATATACAATCAACCTGTAAGATAGACTTTATGATGTGAATCATCATATCATTGCTGTTGTAATGGGTTCTGATTGTATACTGATAAATCGATGACATACGCGTGTGAACAAATAAAATTTTTTATCACAGTCTTACGCAACTGATGAGATAATACACACAATAATAAACACACTGAGTTAATTATAATGTCTCAATGATACAACAGATAAGGATGATGATTCTTACATTGTTTGATTGAAAAATTAAATAATTGAATAAATTGAGATGAAATAATGAATAAATAAATGAATAATATTCTTGGCAATGTAATTAACACCTTCACCTATAGAATAAAAACAAGAAATGAGTCAATCAACCATGAAGAAGGAAGAGAAGTGGTGGTAGTTACAAATAGTGTGTTCATCCAACATCTTAAACGTTTTGCTGATCTCTGCTGTCGACACTATATAGTGGCGAGTAGTTTTATATAAAGCCACGTGACCGAATGAAAGCGCGCGCGGACCAACGACCTGTTGCGCGATAGAATACTTTGACTCGTTCAATCGTCGCGTTAATTTTGCTCTCTCCCTTCCATCTCTCTCCTCTCTCTCTCTGCAACTGGTCGCGTCCGTACCCGGTACATGAAAGCATACATATATATACAGTTTTATATTCTCTTTGCACATTGCGTGTAATGATGACGCCGTTCTCAAATATAACATGGCAACCTCGCATATTCCTCTCCCAATTTCCCCTTTGTCGCCGCACACCGGGTACACGTATATGTATTCCTGCGCTTGGTAAATCGGTTCGAGGTCACTGGACACATACAAAAGAGGACGCTAAAGTAAACGTGTACTTGGCCTAATTTTTTTTTGATAAAGAGATTATTATATATGCGAATAGAATATGATGCAGATGAAAAAGAAAAAACAGTTGAAAGAATAAAATAATGAAAAAAAAAATTGAATGAATATAAATAAGTTGAAAGGAGAAAAAAAAAATAAATCAATAAATTATTCTATGGAATATTATAATGACGATTAATTATCGGTTATGAAATAAATAATATTTTATGTTGTATAATTAGTTGATAATGATAATGAGTAGGAGCAATTCTTGTGTCAGTTCGAGAGAAATAATGGAAAAAAAAAAAAAAAAATGAATGTTTCTAGAAAATGAATGCATTTTTTTTTTTTTTTTAATGTCTTTGGAATAATATCGAGAGGACGGAATAATTATTAACGAGAGAAAATTGTGTTGCAATTGTTTATTCAAACAGGATGAAGAATTGATAGTTGGATATTTCAAGAATGGCAGAAAAATTTAATTCGGGTGAAAATGAGAAGATAAAGTGTGAAATTCAAGCAAGAAATAAATTTATATTGATGCTCTATACTCCAAGTCAATCATATGATGTAAATTTGATATTTTGGAAATTATATTTGGTGAAAGATAAATAAATTGTGACTGAGAATTAAATTCAATGGAAATGGATTGTCATGACAAATATTCAATCATAAATCATCAATGTCCATAATATCCCAAACATATTTTAGTAATAAATAAAATAGCATATTAAAAAATTGCCTTCTGAATTTGGCCTTCTTTTCTTTCACAATATTATCGAGTAGTCAGAATGATTTATTATATCAATGATAAATAAAAGAAATGAAAGAAGATAGAATTTATGTACATTGACACACTCATCAGTGGAGTAGTGAATGAGCGGTGAAAAAGCGCGGGAGAATATTAGCAGACGTGAATATGTGCTAAAGGAATATCAGCGAATTATTGCGCCGACGCAAAACAATATTTAACACACGTGAACACGTATACAGAAAAATATTGTCGGTAAGACTCGGCCATTACACCTCACAATGACGACGACAAACGAATGAAATGTTCCTCTCGCCAATCGGGAAACGACATTATCACGCGTGTCGAGATATGTTGACTTCATTGGCGGTGTGTGCGCAACGTTACAGAGCTTGCGCTCTTTCAGCTTGATATATCCACTCGTATTTTATCTACATTGTGGTGGTATTCGGGTCAGCATTTATTGACCCTAAATGTGTTCACTCTGCCACCGACGGATGGGGGTGTAAGGGAGAAAGGGACAATGGATAAATCCACCCTTCGAAAAATATGTGATTTAACACAAGACATATGGAACAGAAAAAAAGATGAGAAAAGATGATCGAATTACATTTTATTTTTCATGTACTTTTTTTTTTTTTCTTTCCTTTTACTACTGAAAATGGTGGCTGGAGGGTTGGGACAAATATATTCTATACACCAAGGGCTCCAAAATGTGATAGAAAAAAAAAGGAAAGAAGAAAAAAACACCAGAATGAAAGAGAAGAAAAAAATAAATAAAGTCACGTGTGACGATCAATAAAAGACCTGAATACAAAAACGCGTCTGGTGGTGGTGGTGGTTGTTGGCTCTTCTATATATATATACATGTATATAACTGAATATAATTCCCTTTTCAATTTACCCCATTGCACCCTCATGTGTTATAACGTGACAAACACTGTGTATTGATCGATTAAATATTTATAACCACAAATAATTATTACACCAGTATTAAATTTGATGGAATATAAATACCTTGGTAGAATTATTATCCGAATTATTCTCGACTTTCTCAACTTTTTTTGCTGGTGGTCGATCAGGCTGTCGAAATAATCTACCATCTTGATTAACCAAAGATCTATCAGCTGCTCTTTTAGCTGATAATCTCAATGCTGTACGTAAATCACCATCACTTTCCTCCTCAACAGTATGACTTTGTCTGATATATTTTTCAATATTTTTTAACGTAGAACCGTCACGTTCACCAAGTTCACGCACAGCTTTGCCCAATACTTTACTCAGATCTGTTGTTTTTGTCACCTTAAGTGGTCGTGATTGTAAACCACCAGGGTCTTTATATGACGATTGACCTTTATTAAATATTTTGAGTACATCGCCGCGTTTAACGGCCACCTCAAGATGTTCACCAATTTCTTCTTCATGATAATTATGATGTTGTCTAATTGCATGACAAATCCGCTCGACACTCGGCCGTTGTTTCTGACTGCGAATTTTACGTATCGCGTCAAGAAACCACGCCGACCATGTGTCAGCGGACTCGGACTCCCCCATCTTGAATTACACACTGTATGTTTGTAATTGTGTAATATTATGGTGCTTTACACGTGTCTTATCTGTCCGATATTTGTTATTCTTATTTACCCTCTCGGTATAACGAGAGCGTACTCTGTGGACATTCACATTATGCTCGTAAAAAATTTCACTTCCATTTGCTTCTCACCTTTAACACAATATCAAACCTCAACCTGCAACAAACAAAAATAAATAAATAAATAAACGTATATATTTTTCTATTTACAAAATAAATATTATCTGATATTTGATTGATATTTCATATTAAATAAATTTCCATTCGTTTGATTATGATAGAAATAATTGGCATGAGCACTCCTACAATAAATATCAAGAGTAAATAGAGTTGTGGTGGTATTGTAGGTGAGGGGAGAACAAGACGAATAAGAGTTCATTAATGCTTGACATTTGTCGATTTTGCGGTAGTGGGTACACACAATGTAAACGCCGTGACGACGATGAGAGCTTTCTTGTATGCTGTTGAATGTGAATCTCAGTGAATTATTTCGATTGCTCTTTTCCCCTCCCCATTATAATACCTATAATAAAAGCCCCCTTCACATTATTTATCTATACACAATACCTCAATTTTACTCTCATGACATCGTTTAACAATTGACATTTTGCAAACATATATTTTATAAATAGAATAATAATGCATAGAGGAAATTTCACGAGAAATATTTGTTCCATAGAGGGGAAAATAATTTGTATGGCGTGGAAAAATCTTGAACATATTCTCGTAATTTTTCTTGTTAACGATTTATATATAAACAATTCACCCTGTGGGCACAACTTTCTCTCTTGAACCCATTCAATTTATGTCAATTACATATAGTAAATAACTTTACTTCGTTATGTCTTTATATAAATAAATAGAATAATGAATTTATATTAAATCTTGTGTGTGTGTGTGTGTGTGTGTTTTAATCCTGTTAACGAATTAATTAATCACATCGTATTGATTGGAAATTAAAAATTAACAATTCAGATTGATTGGCTTCAACAGCTATTAATAATTAAACACAGTTACGACTAGTAGTTACAATTGGTTTGTAGCTGAACACGGCAATTACACTGACGACAAAACCAGATGAAAGAAAGGGATAATATACTTTTTAAATACATATACATAAATATATCTATATAAATGGGAGTGTATTGAAGGCATGAAGAGAAGCCGGAAGGCTTGACCTAGGCCTGAAGAGCTCGTTCAACCGGTGTAGTCAATGATAAATAACTTACAGGCACTCACAGACTTCAAAGAAAATATAATAATAATAAAAATAAAACAAAAAGTGAAAAAGTAAAACTTGCTACAAGCCAATCTATTCTTTTCTATTCATTTCCTCTATCTGTATTATTCTCACACTTAAAAATATATATTCTACGTTCACACATCCGGTATGTATATAACAACGACTGCTTAAAGCAAAGAGAAAGAGAAGAAAAAAAAATCCTACATAAAATTTACATGTCAAGTTCAACCCTCAAGACAAAAAAAAAAAAGTGTCTATTTTTAATTTTTAAAATTTTATCGCGTGTTGCGTTAAAAATTTTCACTCTCATGTATTGTCTCTACGTGGCTTTTCCATCGAGGAATTTTAGCGATTGAAGTGAGCAAGGGGGAAAAAAGAGACACGACAAACGTTTCACGCGAGGTTGAGGCACATCAGACATCATTAGTCAACAGTTATAAATAGATATAGAGGAATATACAATGTTTGAATGGTATGCGGCGTGTGTGCACATCGTTCAACACAACTTTGAATTACGGATCATTGAGATACATATAAATATTTTTTTTATTTTTCCCCCCCTCGCAATAATTCCATATTAATTCATCATATCCTCAATTGAATTATTATCATTATCGTATGTATAATTATTTTTTCCAAAGTGAATAAACATACAACGATTGTGAAAACAAGTGCTGATTAATTATTCTACTATTACTTATTTCTTTTTTTATTTAACATCTCGAGGGAGTGTATAATCACAAAACTATGCATACAGAGAAACTCCTGAATGAGATAAAAATTCTCCAGCCAAGTGAAAGAAGCCTTGACCTAGGCCTCTCATAAGCTAAACTTCTCTGTTGAACGCAAGCAAACAAAGGGAATTCCCGTTTCATATTTTTGTATATATATTCATATTCGATTAATATCTTTCAATGAACCGGATGATTTTCAGGTAAGACAAAATGACAGCTGGATCCAATCACATTGAGTGTTGCAATAATAACAACCTTTCATTCGTTCTCTTTCTCCTGGCTCTCTACCTTTTTATCTGGCGCTAGTTCAATCACCACTACTCAGATCTCTCTCAGCGGTTATTCTTGTTAGGTAAAATAAAATGCTGGCGTGAAATATATATATATATATTTCTTACACACATTCATTTGTCCTGGTGATGGTGCTCGTTCACCAGGCACTTATAAATGACGAACAGAGAGACAGACATGTTTATCCCACAGACACACTCCAATCCATGTATATATATAAATACATATTATTACTTTGACTATTAGCTCTCGTTTCTCTTTCTTGTTTTATTTCATTATAATTTTCTTTTTTCCTTTCCTGTATTCTATATCTATCTGTCTATCTCTCTCAATGTCCCAGCCCTGGCCGGGTGTGTTCTCGCGCGCGCCTTCAACATACAGCCCCTCTTCTTCATATATGTTTGCTCACCACTCCATATATCCCTCTCCATCGTGCTCTTGCTCACTGGCTGTCCGAAACGGCAGCTGCCTCGGCCACGCACGAGCGCCGCCGCCGCCCGTCGGAAACCTCTCGTCATTTTCTTATCTTTTGCGTCTTATACTGTAGTATATAATATACAAGTCGAAACAAAAAGAAAAAAAAAAAAGGAAAGAAAATAACGATGAAATGTACGAAACATTAATTGAATTAATATAGAGGGGGAATATTTTTTGGAGTGTAATGGAATAATAACTGAATAAGAGTATTTCCAATAGATAGACAGTTAAAGATAGATTTTTCACATTATTTTTTTCAGTAAAAATATACTGTGAGAATATTGACGAAATGGACAAACGGGTTTTTTTTTCTTTCCACTCATCCGACGGATGAAAACCGGTACATATTATACTTAAAAACAAAACGTACCACGTCATGAAAAAAATGTCGAGAAGTGAAACAATGATTTTGATATTTCTCACGAAAATAATGATTCATTAAGTAAATTAATCATTGATTTATCAATTGACATTGTCACTGATTACGTGGCGAATATACGTTTGCATGTGTACACATACGCACAGACACACACACATATATACATATATATCAATGAAGAGTAATATACGTCAACCGTGCCGTCGCTCGATGGTTCATCGAAACGTTTCCATGTATACACCCATAAAATACATCAATAATTTTCAACTTTATATATGTAAAAAAATAACATATATGCGGTGAATATGCGGGATATGGGTGCGCACTCGATGGCAACGGTCAGCGCTCAATCGGAGTCGCGTAATTGCGATTGGAAGGCATCTGGTATAAAGAGAATTCTCACTCACTCACTCTCTCTCTCTCTCTCCCTCTTTCTCTCACTCTGTCTTCCTCAACTCAACAGAGCCCGCGACGGCCATCTTGGGCCAGACACATTCGGGATACGTGTGTGTATAAATGGTGTACACACATTTTTTTATATCAATGATACATTTTGGGCGCCAATTTGCCGCCTCATATCTCATCAACACACAGAGCTTTTGTGGTAGACCACCATCATGGCCATTATCCATTGTAGGAATTGTGAAAAACCCCCTACAAAATGGCCGATTACAAATTTAAAAAATATCCGTTTTGTTAAATGGTATGTATGAATTTGTATGTGTGTGATAACTCATGTATACTGTTTGGATACGATGTTTAGTAGTGGTATACACGTATTCCGTATGCGTCGGAAAGAAAGCGAAGACGCGAGAAGAACAAGCCACCTTTTACAACATCGGCGCGCAATCCGCTCGTTCAACATTTTTTTTTCATCCTTTGAGCGCGCGGAGCATCATTGCCGTATAATTTCTTTTTCATCATCTCCATGGCCCCTGAAATGTTTCACCCACGGGAGCAACAACGAGAAACACTATGATAATAGTCAGAAGTTTATTTATTAATAAATACCTTTCAGGTGAGCATGTGTTAATCCACAGGAGCCTGCAGGCCAACAACACTCACTCAAATGGTTTGTAAATTAATCACCCACAAATAAAACGTACGCGTACGTTATTTATGTATATATATATATTTATATATATATATATATATATATATGATAACACGGATTCACCGATTAAACTTCGACGCACCGTGTACCATCTACCTCACTTGGTTTCGTACCACAGGCGTCACATTTCACAAATCAACAAAGGTTACATACTTCAACAAAGATGGCCGTGTGTCTGAGTAAGTGAGTACTGTGCGCACGCGGTTACGATCGTCATGCCGTCTGGTGGTGGGATATTGAAGACAATAAATGACGTGATCAGAGAGTGGATAAGTGGAATGTTCTATATCGTTCGAAGAATATTGTATATTTTTTTTTTATGACGTTATTCTTCAGATAATGATTTATTGTTGTATATTTGTGTGTTTATCTATTTATTCATTTATTTGAATTAGAGGTTATGTTTGAGGTTTGATGGGAGTTTTATGAAGTTTTTGCATTATGCATGTTGGATTATTGGAGTTATTTGGATGATTTACTCATGGAGTTTTTTTT
The DNA here is from genome assembly GCA_958496275.1 of Zele albiditarsus. Lineage (NCBI taxonomy): Eukaryota > Metazoa > Arthropoda > Insecta > Hymenoptera > Braconidae > Zele > Zele albiditarsus. Next base: position 6,027,892 of record OY292415.1, read on the forward strand.
TTTTTTTTTCATTTATTTAATTTGTCTTTTATTTTAATTCATTGTTGTGATTCCAGGGGAAGGATTGGGTTCCTTTTTCCGGCTGTGTTTATTAAGAGGCGGGGATTGAATGGCTGGAGTTAAATGATTTTTATGAATTGATGAAGAGCTATTAAAATACTGGCATATGAAAAATTGGATAAAGAGAAAAAATTTTTTATTTTTAGATTTATGGGAGTGATAACATATAAATGTTTATATTTTTATGATTAATAGGTAATTAATATTATTTTTTTTTTCAATGTCACGAATATTTCTCGTATGCTCCCTTATATGATTTACAGCATAACCTATATTTGTAACGTACATATCTTATTAATTGAATTTGCTTATCAATTAATTTACTCTAATCTCATATAATTTTGGTAATATAATACGAGGTGAAAGGGGTGTGGGAAAATCTGAATAGAACTCATTTAGTTTCCATTCTTCGGGCTCAATACAGATGGCGCTCATGTTGTAGTTCTGGCCCAATATATATTTTTGGTTATTAACCGTAGTTGACAATACCGACTGTGTTCATTTACCGTCGGCGGAATAAATCACTGATCTTGAGAAACATCTGATGATCACTTAAATTGGAAGATACTACTCTAAAATCGATTTAGACAGAATTATTTTCTACTCACAACCGATGTCTATACTAATTTCTGAATAAGAAGAAATTATAATTGAATTTTACAATGTGTTCTGTTTGAAAAAAAGTTGTCTTTGTATTACGTATTTTTTTTCGTGTGAGAAACATATAGATATTTATTGTTTAACGTGTTTTGTCTTTTTTTTTTTTTTTTTCATTTTAAGTACAATAAACTATTGATGTTGAGTGTGGTCATGGTGCAAAGTCAGGTTTCCCTTCGTAAGTACATCCTGACCTTTGGACAATAATTGTTGCCGCCCAAATACCACACTTGATGCAGGTCTCAATGCTCAAACCTTTGACATATTGTGCCAAGAATCCTGTTAAATAAATTTATCAATAGTATCAATGTGTGCGCATGTACACGTATATTGATGTAGAACAATATATAATCAATATTTACCTCCAACAAATGCATCACCAGCACCATTGGTGTCTACAACTTGTTCTTCAGGCAAATGAGTTGCTGCAAATTCAGTGATGGTATTATCTCTAGCAAGAATAACGCTATCAGCGCCTTGAGTGATGATAACAATTCGTTTTCGTTTATCATTCATTTTCGGGAACTCAGCCATCTTCATCGCAATTTCTTTTCTATTCATCGTTCCCAAATTATTGGCTTTCGAAAAAGCCTCAGCTTCAGTTTCATTACCAAATATAATATCGACATAAGGAAGTGCTGCCATCAATGGTTCTTTGAAAAATTCACAAATAAATGGCGCACTCAAATTCATCATAAACGTTTTGCCATTATCATGAGCATGTTTAGCCACTTCCTGTATTGTTTCTGGACTTACTGTCAAGAAAAATCCCTGGAGTATATAATCAATTGTGATGGTCAACAAAAAATAGTCTACATAAAAATGAAAAGAAAAAATAGAAAAGACTGAAGTACATGTATGAAATAATTAATAATCTCACGGATATGTAGTTATATTGTGCATTCTCCAACAGTCTACGATTTGCTGGTTCTTGAATGTGATGTGGTGAGAAACAATTTGCCGCTGCCAAATTAGCACAAAGTGATCTACTCTTTCCGGTTATTAATACAGCGCATGTACCAGTTGGTTCTGTTTGATGATATTGGTATCTAACATTGACACCACACAATCGTGCTTTTTCCTCGAGAATCTTTGAATATTTATCTTGTCCAACGCAACCCATAAATGTTGCAACGTGAGGCTTTTCCAAGAGCCACTGAAACAAACAGGAAAATATTTAATTAGCCAATCAGTGACAATTAATATGAATGTCTTAGGTATAAATGAAATACAAGAGCGGAAAATTCCATCAATCTATTAGAAGTTTGTTCAATTCTATACATATGCATTCTCAAATATATATACATCGATAATGCAGCCAAAACAATTATATATCACGCTATACAATCTTTTATCACTACTTAATACGTTGTGATAATTTTTTTTTCCTAGCAGTAATTGCATAATTCATTTACTTGTGCGACTCTCAAGGTATTCTGGACTGCTCCACCAGCAATGAAATCTGCATTGTATTGCTCAATTAATTCATCGTACAATGGCTTGTGAATATTGTCTGCAAGAATTGCATCATTGGCTTTTAAATTGTATTTTTGTAGAAAATCATTGTCAACAGTTGCTGATATGTCAAGTAATGGATTTCCCAATCCTAAAATCATTCCTTCTCTGCAATAATAAATTTATTACATACATATATCTCATTTGTGTTTTTATTGTAGAAAGAATATAAGAAGATTATAAGAATTTACTGAATTCATTCATTGAACGATTTAATGATAATTACAAGCGGATACGCTTGCGTATTAACTCATCTATCTCATAACGTCTTTACGTCATTTAATTATAATTAATTTATTCATTGCTCAAGGCTATTGTAAATATAGAATGTGGGTGTCGCATAATTGAACAATCCGCTTCAACATAACCTCAAAAAAAATGGATAAATCAATAAAAAAATAATTTTTTACGATACTCAATGTATATTTACACGTGAATAAATTATAAAAATTAATAATATATTGATTCAGTAGCAAAAATTCATTACCAATTGTAAATAATTTGTAACATATGTTTATTTATTTGAATGAATTGCAGACACGTGGAATATAACCTCAAAAGTGCCGGTGAAAATGTTTATTGAGAAAAAAAAAGAGAAATTTCTCTTGAAGTAATAATATATATTATCATACCGTAATTGCTCTCCCATTTTAATAGACAAAAAAAAATATCTATGTGTATATATATTAGCGTAAGTGCAAACTCTATATTGCTCGGCGTCACGGCGCGAACTGATTGTAAATTTAAATGACAAAACGAGACATTCAATGTAAGCGCAATCTCACTGACGAATATAACAATCGACCAATAGAAAAGTCGAGTTTGTCTGCTCACTGTGAGATAAATTGATAAACTTAAAGTGAAGAATACAAAAGGAATATAAATGAGGATTTTTTTTTTCATCACAAATAGCTGACCTCCCAAGATAAAAATATTTAGTTCAAATGATAATGTCCTGATACAATATGAATGACCATCATGACTTAGCTCCATTTATTTAAATAAATCTCTGTAGTACCAGCGATAAATGGAAATGAGTGGAAAAAAAATTTTTTTTATATACATTACCTTCGTGAAATAATACCTAAATCCTTTTTACAATCTTGAATATTAAATATAAATTATAATTAATGGATCATGGAAAATAAATAAAATATGTACACAGTTTTAATTTTGATTTTAAAAGCTCCGTTTATTCACTGAATTAAGAAGACAGACAACATTATGTATATATTTTTATATATATATATAAATATGTATTATTCATGTATGTATAGTCACGTGTTTAATTTCTTGCTTGAGAAATAAAAAATCCGTGTTTCAAATCAATTGTTATGAATTCAAAATTTCTAATTGTATATTAGAAATAATACAGACATTAAATATACTGAAGATTATTTTTTACTGTTTCACAATTGATTCTTTTGTGTATTTTTTTTTTCTCAAGAATTAAATCAGGAGAAGGATTCAATATTAATTTATATTGGTATTATAAAATTAATGTGATAGGAAATTTATATTATATATGAGGTGAAGGGAATGAGGTGAGGGTGGGGTTTGCGAAACGAAACGGAAGTGTACGCGCCTGCGCGAATCGCGAGCGAGCGCGGAACGCGACGCGTACGACGCAGGAAGCCAGCGAATCGCACATATCTTTATTTTTTTTTTTCCAATTTGAAACGTTAAACATGATAGATTTATTTAAAGAAAATTTTTCTCCAGTTATTCGATCAAATAATTGACACAATGTAGTGGGTAAAAATTCGCTTAAATATCCGCATAATTAATCTGTCGTGTTTAGCAATCAAATTTTATTTTTAAGTGGGCGTACAATTTGGATTAAAACACAAAGGTGGTTGTGATGGCTCAGGGTTTTAATTGGGATACACAAGGGCTGATACAGGATAATTGTCATTTTTCTTTAAAATAATAATAATAATATAATTGACCGGGTAATTCGTTTAAAAATACAAAATCAGGAAAAAAAATCACGTATAATTAATCATTGTTGCTTATCGAATTTTTCACAATTACAATAATTCTGATATCTTTACTCTTTAGCTTTTTTTTTTTTCTTTTTTATTTAATTATACAGCATTTTATAATGAGCAGGGCGAGAAATAAAAATTTATTCAATTAATGTTTCTTCTATCCACAGACAACACGAGAAGAATCCATATGAAGTGTGAATTGAAATGATGAGAGAATAATATATATATATATTTATATGAACAATCGGTATGCGCAGAGGGAAAAAAAAAAAAAAAAGAGTTTGTAGTGGGTGACGAAGCCAAAAAAAAAATAATAAAAAAATAAAATTGAAATGAAATGAAAATTTTTATACAATCAAATATGTGTGACGGTGAGGATCTGCATTTTTGGGGTTTTCAACTGTATTAATTATTACAAACTAAAGAGTTGAACGAATGGGTTAAACTCTTTATTCTATTATCGGATTATGATTTTTTTTTTACTTCAAACTTTCTTTTACATACATTATTACTTGTCTTTCTTCCTCTCCATATCAAGTCAATTAATCCTATGCTTAATAAAAATGATTACGTTTACACTACTGCTATGGTATATTATTAATTGATTTTCTTTTTTTTTTCTCTTATTTATTTCATATCTTTGTTATTTTTTTATTTATTTATTTATTTTTTTTTTTTCATTGATCGGGTGACCGGTTTATAATGGATATTTTTTTTTCTTCCAAGATTTCATATCATCAATACACAGGAACCGACGGATCCTATGACACTATATACCACCTGATCACAAATGATATTGCCTAATTCTTATATTTCTTTCTGTTTTTGTAATTTTCTGACTAATCATATAATAATACATAATAATTTTGTTTGTGCCTCCTCGGGGCCATCACACGCGTCTTATCCGTTTTTTCACAAATTACATCATTACATGTATATATATATATATGTGTATATATATATATATATAAATATCATCAAAGGAGGACATTCATTTACTTTTCCACTTATTACTGTAAATTCAAACACGAAAATATTCATTCTTTCACTTCTTACATGCAGTTTTTATGAATGGACTCTTTTCAATTGGATTTTAATCACTGTGAAAACAAAAAAAAAAATCGAAATCCCGATAAGTCTTCATTCATATTTGTCGCGAACAAATTTAAATTAATCTGATATATATACACATATATCGTATATAAATATATATACATGTATGTGAGATGAAATATGTTAAATAATGTCAAAAGTTTCTGTTCGCGACTGTTATTTTTTCTCCTTTCCATGTTTTTTTTTTTTTTTTTTTTTTTCGTGTAAATATACAACAGGTTATTATTATTTTTGTTTAAAATAAAGGATTCATAAGGTAAATCGCTGATAGTCCATACATCAATTCCGACAGTCGACGTTATCTTATATATTCTCATGTATTATTAAAATGACGCCAAAACGTAGGAAAAAAATGTTTATGGAACATACGGATACTCTCGGTAACAGTTTTACATTTTTTCTCACTCTCATAAATCGTCAAATCGCAGTCTACTATTACTTAATCAAATTGGTTTTACACGCATTTATAATTTATTTGTATTTTTATTATTTATTCCTTTTTTTATTTCTTCCTTTTGTATTTTTGTTTTCAATGTAATTTGATAGCATACCAACGGCACTTGTTCATATATATATGTACGTATATACTTCATATATACTTTATATCCATAATTGTGATTTTATTTCATATTATTCTGAGGTTGTATTTCAACTGTTTGTATTTTTTTTTCCTTCTTTTTTTTTCTCTCTTTTTATTTTATTTATTGTTAATTTATATTTTGAATTAGGTGGCGACCCTCGCGCGTGCAGATCGTACAGGCGACGGCCAACAACAGTGTGTGTATGTGTATTCTCGCATCATCTCGGGATCCCGACGGGCTTCCTGCAAGCGACGGGCGGGTTGACGGCGACCAACAGAGACGACAACCAAGACGACGACGACGAAGACGACGACGGAGGACCGGATCGATGGACTCGAGACTGAGAGACAGAGAGACCCGACGGCGACGAACGAGCATCACCGATCATCCGATCACGACGCGACGACATGTGTTTTAGTATGGTGCGAACCGGCGCGACGGCGATGGTCCACGTATTCCCGGTCTGCTGACGGAAAACAGTTTATATTCAGAACGTGATGAACAACAAGATATAATATTTATCACGATATTATTATAAATATCAATATTTATATTATCAATTCTGGCAATCGCCGACAAACCGGCGGGTAAAAATTATATATCAATGTAAAATTTTATTATTTATCATTTTGAAATGTTGTAAAGAAAAAAAATATATATGTTTTTCATATTTATTATCAACACAGCTGATTGTTGTGCAGGAGAGTAAATATCGAGTCTTTGGTATATTGTGAGTGTTGTAGGAACTGGAAAAGTCTTTTTTTTCAACCCCTTATCGTAAGAAAAATAAATTTTAATAAAAATAGTTGAAAGTGATGTTATCCTCTTTTTTTTTTTTTTGTGATACGAATATCAGATTGATAAGCATATGATAAAGGGTCTTAAGACTCAGTTGAACATAATGATACAATTCTTTGTAGTGAGAGAATTAAAAAGCAAAAAAAACAAAATTTATAATGAGGAGATGGAAAAAGTCAAAGAGGAAAGTCGACTCTTCTCCACGTCGGACCATCCGGGAACATTTATATTTCTTCCAAAGAGCCATGCGTTGTGACATCATTTGTTTTTTTTTTTCTCTTCTCTATTTAATGTAATGTTAATTCTTATTGCAATAAGTATTAAGCGGCACCGAGAAAACGCGACGTTGAGAAAAGTTGAGCGTAGGATATAATAAAAATTGATTGAATATATAATTCGTCTGACGAAAAGGGAAACGGGATTTGTTTTTGTATTGTTGAGAGAAGTAAAAAATAAAAGGATTAAAAATTTTTTTTTTATTTGCCCGACTTAGGCATATTCTACTTACCTACGCTCCTCAAACGAATCTCGGCTGAAGTCCTCGTACATGCCTCTACTATAAACAGCGTCACAATAAATAATCGATTCTGACTAAATGCGATTCTTTGATTGATTGTATTTTTTCTTGTTTGTAATGAATTTTCTGGCAGTTTTAATTTTTTTTTTTTTCTATTACTTTGAAGTGATTTGATTGATTAAGCATTTTTGCAACAACATTTATGTATTGTTTATACTCCCTCTCGCCCAGTGCCTGAATTTACCAATATCAAACAATTACCTAACCGATTTTAATTTAATTTTATCATATATCGTATGTAACCATCAATGATTAAATAAGATAAAAATTATGTAGAGAATCTGGATGATTACAAAATGAAGATAGAGAAATGATTATGTTTATTACTCTGATAATAAAGGAAATAATGATGATTAAAAATGTGTTGTGTTTACAATTGAGACACCGAAGCGAGAGAGTACTTGAAATGAATTTAAAGACGACCCTAGAGGAATTAATTAATTCATATCACGAACGAGGCCGTGTATTTAAAGAAAACAATTAGCAAATTTCTATTTTCGTTTTACCACTATTCGTTTTTTCTTTTGAAACATAAAACTGGTTTGAGAATAACCATATACAATTACAGTGGAATCGATATGTTGATGTACGCTATTGATAAGAATGAGTGTGTAAAGCAAACACACTTGTTTAAAAACGTATGAAAAGAAGATTGCTTTTTGTTTCAACAAAACACTTCCTCTTTCGTATCTCAAACAATATAATCGGGTTTATTTTTTCTCTCTAGGGTTTTCTGACAACATTATGGACAAAATTGGTACGCAGCATGAGGTGCACTGAAATTTAGAATGTACAGAAATGTCCAGGGGAGAGCACTAATTAACGGATAAATTACTTCGTTGAAGTGTGAATAGAGAGATAAAAGGTTTTCCAATTTACCTTTTTGACATAATCCTTGAGCTACACGAGATTCAGCGATAGAAAGAATAAAATGGAAGACATAAACAAAAAGAGAGAATTAAATGTAGATCTGAAATGATTGTGCATCATGTGTGCAATTGTGAATTAAATTAATAATGAATTACGCGAGTCCCGGACAATCCTGAAAACAATCTACAAATTCCATAGAAAGAAGACAAGTGCGAAAGATAAATGTGATACATAAAAAAAAGAAAAAAAAATTAACTACAGATGATTAATTGAGTATGATAAAGATGGAATAATAAATATATTAAAGAATAATGGTCAAAGAAATGTTATTTTTTTCCTTCTTTCGCACCAGTGAGCAATTAATATCATGTCTTTTCCTTCGAAAGAGAAAATGAAAAATTAGAGACGGGAGTACAGTTAATTAAGAAAAAATATGTCGTCGAATCACCGAATCCCAATTCGCACCGATTGTATTTTTTTCTCTCGTTAAATATCAATTTTAGAAGTCTCAGCCCCGAATAAAAGAAAATAAGATAAATTGCTGAAGACTCTGAATAATTCACGTAAAAAAAAAAAAAAAAAACTTTCCAATATTATTCTGAACTTATCTTTTTTCACAGTGCCGCTTGATTTAAATATTTAAATTTTACTCTACTAAATTTTTGGTTTCATTATTTGTCTTTTTTCATTTGTTGTTGCTTTTTTTTTTTTTTTTTTTTTTTTCATATTTCCGTTTCTATTAATGCTCATTCAACTCACCTGAATCTTCCATTGTTACCGCTTGGGGGTGGCGATCGTCTGCTGAACATTCCATAATCATTGCCACGTGAAAATCCACTGTCCCGCATAGTTCCCATACCTAGAGCAGGCATAGGAGGCATTGGGTCTCTTCTTGTAGGTAGTGGTGGCATTGACATTGGTGGAAAATCACGCCCGAGCATGGAACTGTCCATGTCACGGGGTCCAGTCATACCCGTAAACCGCCTCTCGTACAAATCCCTGGTATCATCGAATCCACGTCTGTCATAGTAGCTATCATACTCCTAATTATACGAAATGCCGTAGGAACATATTGATAAAAATAAATATTAATAAATTGTATCAATTTAATTGGAGGGGAAAAAAAAACAAAAATGATTTATACTTACGCCAAATCCACGACCGCCCATTAATCTATCACGTAGGAATGGTGGTGGCGGTGGTGGATATGGATCACGACCAAACATTCTATCTCTGAAACCATTTCTGTCTGGTCCACCTCCCATACCACCTTTGGGACACTCTTTAGACCAATGTCCACCACGTCCACATCTGTAACACTGCTCCGGATCGCCCATTCCCGGCCTCTGTCTAACGCGACTCGTTGATATCTGAACTTTCATCGGTTGTCCATCAACAATTGATCCATTCAATTCTTTAATCGCATCATTAACATCACCCGTTGCCTCAAGATGAACGAAACCATAATTACGCACAATGTCGCATTCAACAACTGTACCAAATTTCGCAAATAATTCACGGACTTGTGGTGCTTTAGTGTTATCCGTTAGATTACCAACGAATATCTTGGTAGTTGGTGTATTTGGGCCTTTACGACTTTTAGCCGCTTCGCATTTTATTGGTTGTCCATGAACAAGTTCACCATTTAATTTTTGAATTGCATTTCTGCCAGCCTCTTCATTCTCCATGTGCTTTAATTATTACAGTTACAGATATGGATAATTAGTTTTGATTAAATTTAATAATAAAACAAACATAATCAATATAAAAGTTGGATATTTGTCATGTTACAGTTGTGAAATTAAATTGTTTATTCACATTTAACTTACCACAAATCCATAATTTTTCACCACGTCGCATTCAACGACTTTTCCAAATTTTTCAAACAGTGGCTTTATATCAGCATTTGATGTTTTATCAGCGAGATTGCCGATGAATATTTTGAAAGTGCCAACACTGCTAAAACCCGGCATTTTTTTTATCTTGCTCCGAACCTAAATATAACAGAATGGAAATAAAAGAAAACAAATAATCAAGAGATAAAAACCCAATAGCTACAGATAAATTATTTTCATCATCGCAAGAATAAAGTTATTAATTGGATCGACACATAATCAAGTTAGTGAGTGAATAAGGCCAGTTTTGAATGGTTTACTCAATAGAAAGAAAAAAAAAATGAAACTCCCCGATATAACTGTCGATAATGAAAGAAAATCAACATAGGAAATAATACAATAGCACAGTAATTTTCCATTTAACTAAACAAGATGACGCCGAGTAATGGAATGATGCTGATGTTTTCCCCCACCAGATTATGTCGCGGCTATTCTGCCTTGTTCTGTCCTACTCCTTTTTTTCATCTGCTGTGATATATATATATATATTTATTCCAACGCCCGCCCGGCGCTTCCACCTAGCGGCCATACGCCATTTTCGACACATGATTACAAGATTAACATACAACTTTCGTCGCGTCCTTGCAGAATTTTGAGCCAATTGAACTAGCCATTCCGACATGATACATATACATGGATATATAAGAGTTAAATGGATGAAATCTTTCTTGGCAATCTAGTTAGCAATGGCGACTAGGTTATGATGCATTCCTAATTAATGATCTCGTATTCATTAGAATCACAAATTAATTTCAATTGGACTTTGTAATTTAATCGGACAAGGTGCTACGGCCCAATTTTGTTTCATCAATAAACAAAATGGCGGACGTATTAACAATAAGTTTTGTTGCTGGACGTCATGAGGGGAAAATTCTCAGATACGACGTAAAATTTTGTGGAGTAAAGAGACGCGGGCTAACTGCTAATAATGGCGTATCCATGATTGATGTAGATATATTGGTGAAGCGTACTGTCTTGATATGTTTATTATTTCATGTGAGGTAATTGTTGAATTATTATTGTTATTGATAGGTAGATGAGTGGTTTATAAGATAATTGTGATGGATTTTGGACTTACCACGTCAGTATTTTTGTAAAACTACGCGTTAAAACGCACGACGCAAACGTACACGCTTTCCGAAGTAAAAATGGCGGCTTCGAAACAGACCGGGAACCAGGGTTGCCAGAAAAATTTGATACAAGTAGCCCCTCCGTGTTCAAACGTAGCAAATATCACCCAGTATGTACAGTAGACGCTCCCTTTAGTTGACTTCCCCTTAACTCCTACTACTGGTTATGATGATGCGCGCGCATCTCGGTTTATGCGTGGTTATGTTGCGCAGATTATGGGGAAAAAAAAAACAAGATGGTTGGAGTCAAACCAAATCATACATAACCTAGAAACACTGATTAATCAAATTTATATTGACGCGGAATTAAATAGAAATATGGAATTGTTTAAGGAATTGTTTTGATTATGCGGGACAATCACGACTTGAATATATTGGTATGTTGAAGCTGCCATTTATTATTGGTGGAAATACATCACGTGACCCAAAAAAATGTAGGAGAAAATAAAGATGACTGTTTATCTTTATAATTCATAATAAATCGCTGGTTAATAAATCAGGTGGGATAATAAAATCAATGTTCCTGTTATTTTATACATTTTCATTAATTATCGTATCGAAATTGATGTTTTATGTTGTTATCTGAACCTACAGCAAAAATAAATATTTTGCAATCACGCTGAGAGAACTTCGAATATGATTGGCTGAAAAAAGAATCTTATTCCAAGGTAGGGGAAGTCAAATTAAGAGAGCGGACGTAGTGATCCTTAGGGAACATCAACTTATCAGAAGTTAGGTGTGTATGAACGACCACTGTACATATACAAGCTGTGATTGGTCAAGTGTTGCGATGAGAATAAAATATCGCTGCCGTCCAATCCAATTTAATTTAGAAACAGCGTTGTGGACGATGTAGTATCCGATTTCTAGCCAATAATAGCACACTCCATTGTCGCGCTTAATTCAAAAGTGCATTCAGTTGATTCATGTTCAATTTTGAAAATTGAATTTAAGAATTGGCGTCTCATGCTCATTACACTTAACAAGCATATATACCATTATTGTAATAACGAACTGAGAAATAATATTTAAATCATATTAAACATTCACAAAATAAAAATTAATTGAATAGACATGCATAATGAAATATTAACACAATATGTGAAAAGATGATATAGTTTAATACTTGTTAAAAATATAATTTTCATTATTCTTGCAATCGAATAGCCGTCAGGTATGATTTTTCATAATTCTATTTTCTTTTTCTCTTCACGTCATTGTTGTTTTTTTTTTTTTTTGCCTATTTGATAAAAATTACAAAGTAATCCTTATAGAAAAAAGAATCTAGCGTATAATATTCAACAACAGTCGACGAGGTGAATTACACCAACGTAGACGAAAAACGCAATAACATAACGACGATTTTTTTTGAGCTAACGACCAAGAGTCCAGTGTACAATAATTACTTTCAATTCTTTTTCATCGCATTTTGTCATTTTCTTTTCGTATCTTCTTCTTCACTCTCTCGTCAACTTAAATAATAATCCTCTTCGTACTGATACGTTTGCCATGTACAATGTGATACTTAGATAAGTGTCGTAGAGATATGCCAAAACGTTGCCTTTCATAGCCCAATCGTTATTTTTTTTTTTCTTCTTTTATTTATTTATTATCAATTTAAATCCAACAACAAGAGGGACTAGGCCATGATGATATTTCTCTGGACCATCGACCACACGCTTCATTACGATATTCCATTCATTTATTAATTTATATATTCATTTTTGTTACGCAAGCCTACTTGAACCAATTTATTTATCGATTTTACTGCCCCACACACACACACACACATTCGCTCTGTACAAATTAAAAAAAAAACAAGAGAACAAAAATATTACAATGTATCTTGTACTATGGTATAACGCCATGGACTCGAGGAGGTGATTTCGGAGTATACAGCGCAAAAAGCTCCATTTTTATTACAATTCTACTAGGAAAAAAAATGAGAAAAAAAAATTGTACTGTTACTCCGGACAATTGTCTTCAGAGTCCATGGAATTTATAGGCAGCAATATTTATAATAAAACAATTGTATATAATAAGTCTGTGAGTATCCTGCAACGCGTCTCGGTTATTCACCTGATGACAATTAAATGATAGAACTTATTAAAGATAATTACAAGTAAACATATTGTCTAAATAATTAGTTAACAATATTATTTTTGTTTTATCGACCGCAAGTCAAGAGAATAAGAATTCGAACAGCCATATAATTGTGACAATTATTTTTTCATTTACAATTTATTCAAGTTCATGATCTATTTAATTCGTCGCATTTTAATGGTGAGTCGAATCTCTCGAGTAGGCACGCATGTATTTTCATTTATTTTCCCATGGAAGTGATAACAGCGCGCAATTAATATAATACAGAATACAGCAATAATAAAATTGAATTTCCAAACATAACCAAAAGTATATATGAAAGAAAAATATTGAAATATAAACAGCGCTGGAATACTTCTAAGTAATAGCCTTCAATTATTTTCTTATCTCACAAAACAAGTCACACCATCACCTCCAATGGAAAAAAAAAAAAAAAAAAAAAAAACGATAACGGAACTAAAGAATGAAGGATCAACATATTGCAACATTATAACGCACAAGAATAATCGTAATATATACAAAAGAACAAATATTACAATGAATTTCATTTGAACATTGATACATCCACGCTTCCTCTATCACTCTCGCTCACTCATTTCTATTTTTTCTTTTTTTTTTTTTACAATTTTGATGCGGAAAAACTGTTTAATTTTTCGTCGTCTTATTTCTTTTCTTTTTTTTCTTTCTTATAAATCCTCAGTCTTCTTCTAGCTGCAGTCTGTATAATCGATCCTATGTACACGTTTGAATGGGGGATGAACTATTTACAGGGTGGAGCGGGCGACCAAAACGCTATTTATGTATATATAAATATATATATATACGATTTTACGGAAATTGAAGTGATAGAAAAAAATTGCAATGTCCAATGAATGGACAAAAACTATTTACAAGGGAAAAAAAAAAAATATTTATGGGTAAGTAATTGAAAGAGATTTAAAAAAAAACTCTATACTATCTTAATGGCATTATCGATGTGTATCTTCGACATCGATTTTTTTACCCTGAGGGCCGTTAATCGCACAGCAGGATTCCCGTGCCAGCACTCAGTCATGACTTTACTCATTGCAAAGAGAACCTGAAAGCATAGAAATAGAAACATTAAAATTCACAACAATTATGTTGAGGAAAAAAAGCCTACATCTAAAAATGTAAATAAAAATAATTTTCTTACCGGATCAAGTTCCCATCGCGATGGAACCATGGGCCTTAACCTTTTAACACAAACTGCCAGCCTCATATCCTCAAAGTCAGGATCACTCGGCACAACATCGTGATAGGGTAATGCATATGGCTCAGCAGTTGATACTTTACCACCAGTAACGCATCTTCTACATATTTCCCATATAACTAATCCAACTGAATACATGTCAGCCATTTTAAAAGCATCAAACGACAGTTTGTTTAAACTCTCGTCCAACACCTCTGGTGCCATGTATCGTCTGGTTCCCACTCTTGTATTTGGCGCGATGTCAATCTCACCGCTCTCGCTGTAAAGAGAAGAAGAAAATAAAAAATGAAACCGATGAATAAATGGAATTAATACCGGTTAAGGTAGCGTGACTTGGAATATATACTTTAAATGGGCAGATCAGATAAAAAGGAAGTCTTAAGGTCAAACCGGTCTGAATTTTCGTAATTATGCCACACCATACACACAACAATTCTCTCTCATTCTCCCTCACTCCCCTTAACCGATCATCAATACCCTCATTCTTACCTTATAAATCTTACAGCCAATCCAAAATCAGCGATCACACATTCACCATTTCTTTTAACTAGAATATTTCTGCTCTTGATGTCACGATGTGCAATCGCTGGTTTGCCACGTGTACCAAATATTTCTGTATGTAAATGCGCAATGCCTGATACTATTGACAGACAAATAGTGAATAAACTTGGATGATCAAGGACTGTTGTTTGTAGATAGTCGTGTAATGATCCACGTTCATGATAATCCGTTATTAACAACATTTGCGTCCAAGAACCAGTTCCTTTTATATCAGCGGCAATAAATCCAAGGATATTGTCATGTCGCATAAGAACAGTTTGATATATTTCTGTTTCACGGAACCACGATGCCTCTTCCAAGGTGAAAAAAACCTTGACGGCAACCTTCTCACCACGCCATCGTGCCAACCAAACTTCACCATATCTACCCTTGCCAACGCATTGAGCGAGCGCAAGTTGTTTGGCAATTGTTCGTTGAACAAGAAGTGGTAAACCTGATCCAGATCCTGAACTTTGATCAATCAAATCTTTTAACGTTCCGTTTGACGATACCAAACATGGTCCACGTTCTTTTCTTCTGTATCGTCGATAAATAATCACCATAGCAATACAAAAAATAATTAAACAGACTGATAGTGTCGCTGCTAAAATAATTAATGGTGCGCCAGATGCTAAAGCAATTGGATCAGGTGACGGTGTTGATCTTGGCGTATACTCTGGGAATATATTTTTGTTGCAGAGATTGGTATTATTGCAACATCGAATACTTTTTCCACGATAATGTGGTACCAAGTTGCCTTTACACTGCATAAATCCTTGTTCCTCAGGTGGTAAGCATCCAAATGAAAATACAGCGACATATTCACCAATTTCTTTGTCCCATGCTTCTTCAACAACACTGAAACAAAAGCCACCAGGTCGTCCCTCGCACGTACCATTCTGACGATCATCTGGACAATGGCCCTCGCAATAGCATGTGATACCAACAACTGTAAACAAACAAGAGAAAAATAAATTAAATTATTTATCATCATTATTATATAAATGAAAATTAATTGGGACAAAGTAATATCAATTGAATTATCATTGATATATCTAAAAATAATTCCAAGATTTTCTAAATATATAAAGTGATACGCAGCAGTGATATGTGACGTTGTTGAAAGATAAGATTATTTTTATATATGACTTTAGAGAATTGTATAATTTAACGATAAAAATATAAGACTGTGTTGATTATGAAGTCGTTTTCCAGGTAAGTGCGAGTAAAGTTCTATAAGGCACGTGGCCAATTATGTATAAAATTACTAATGCTATTACTACTACGACGACCCATCGTGTTTCAACCACACGAATAATATACGAATTTAAAACTGCTGACTGAAAAAAAACAGCTCGTCCTTGCCTCAGGCGCGGATGTAGGAGGGACACACACGAACCTTTTACGGTATTTTTCGTATAGTAATCAAATGTTGAAGCCACGATAAATATACTTTCACCAGTTTTATTAATGCTACAATATTACTGTCTATTTCCTTCTTCCTCACTGTCACCATACCAACTCTGTCATTCTAAAACATGATTTTATTTGACGATATAACCTGTAGGTGTGACGTAATTGCGTAGTACCAGTGAGCAATAATATACTCTTGAAGCGTCGCAGATTGTCATTTTATGACATCATTAAAACGTTCACAGTTGTGTGTCTGTTACATGTGCTCTAAAGTTGCTGATCGTTTGGATGCTATCATCAATTTCAACTTGATATTCAGATGAGTTTTGTCTACAATACTTTGTGTTTTTTTTTTTTTTTTCGCGATAAAATATAAAGAGGAAAAAGAGTCCACCAAACAAAAATGGTATGAGGATCTATAAGTGGATGCTATGTTGGAATCTGGATTGTGTTTAAAGTGCTATAACTGTAATCAATGAATTTATAACTGCTAGACAAAATTATATTTATATATATACAAATATATTTGTCGGTAAAAATTGCTACAATAAATTGTAACAACATTTTTCTTCTCTCCGCACAGTGAAAAATTATATTTTGATATTGAATAAATTGTAAGTGACAGATAACATGATGGCGAGGTGATGGTATAGAAGCCGACGGTTAGCGAGTTGAGAAATAAACGATTGGTGTGATAATTGTAGTCTGGGCGAGTTGTGGTATAGGAAAAATATAAGGAGGGAAATAAGATAGAGAAAGGGGAGCAAAAGAGAAAAGAAGAGAAGGCTGCTGCCCGGCGAGATATGTCGCGTGGGCGGACGACCATCTCGGCCCACGATGGTGAAGAAAAGAAGAAAAAAAAAAAAAAGGAGGAAAAGGGTGCGGCGAGTTCAGGAAACCCGGGCCTTCTATATTCCACCTTCACTCTTTCTCCTTCTTTTTTTTTTTCTTCTCTCTGTACATATATTATTTATGTATATATTTGTGATGTCGTTTTGTGTGGAGGTGGTGCGCACTTCCTGCACGTGCGTGCGAGTAATTCAATGAGAGATAGTGACGATCAATCATTGTTGAAGAAAAAAAAGAAAAATATATATATTCATTCATAAGTCATTAAAGTCTGTAAAAAATATTTTTGTTGAGATAAGTTTGGTAATGTTGAATAATTATTTGTGCATGTCTTTGAATTTAGAGAGGAGAATTCGTTATGATTTGGATTAATTAGTGTTTGGTTCAAGTGGAAAAAGTAAAATTTTTCAGAGAAAGTCTTAAATGCTATTTTTACGTTTATTTATATATATATATATTTAATATTTGGAGAGATAAGGAAACAATTTTTAGACGGAAATGAATGAAGATCTTATGTTTAGTAAACAATAACTTGATATTTAAATTGAGAATGTTGAATAGATAATAAAATGGAGGTAGGATAACTGCATAATAAATAATTACTAACTGCATTGTAAATTATTTTTTTTTTTTTCATGTCTATGTAAAAATTATGTTAAGAAAGTGTTTCCTACATTCATTAAGAAAAGAATGAATGTAAAAGTAATACAAATTACATTCATTCAGTAGAAAAAAAAAGAGGAACATTATTCACTTAACATAATTTTCTTTTACGATACGCACAATAAATTTACTATAAAATTATCAATTCTTTTTTCTTTTTTGCTTGCACATGACGATCTCGAAAGCAACACAAGGTAGATCTTGAAGGACAAATAAATTGATGGTAAATAGAATTGAAAAAAAAAAAAAAAGAATGACTCTTGTTTGAACAACTTGATAACCAACTAGTCTTCAATCTCATATAAATTTTTTTCCGATTAAATCATAAACTTCTTTCATGTACAGCGAAAAATATTGTGAATAAAATTCCATTGAATTGTAAACAGATGTTTGCACAAAGTATAAAAATACATACATAAAAAAAAAATGATGTATCAAATACCACATACATATTATTTATCCCATCCCAATTTTATCTCCAATGTAAAATTTAGTATTTTTACAACAGCGCAATTTCATTCATTAAAATTTCCTTCTTATAAACAGCTGGTTGTACACAGCTCAAACAAAAACCATTCTCTTCATTACATTCCTGCTCACAATCACATCGTTCACACTATACAATTCATCTCTCTTCATTTTCAAGATATTCAACCATAAATCCTTCATTTTATTTCGTCATCTCTCAAATATTCCAAACAATATTGACGAAAAGAAATATATTCCATTTCTTCTAGTTCCTCACTTTCAGCAAATATCAATTAAACCACAAATCAAAACATTATGAATTCACATTACAAATTTCAATCTATCCACATTTTCATTCCATATCCAATACGTAGTAAAATTGCATACACAATTCAATTTGTAAAATCAAAAATAATCTTCAAAACATGAGAAATAAAATAAGAAATAAAAACAAGAAAGCAAAAAAAAAAGGTTGGACATGATCCAAAGAATTTGAAAAATAAAAGAATATATACGAAGAAGAATCATAATAATGATAACAATAATAATAATAATAATAATAATAATAATAATAATAAACTGTGATATTTTGAGAATAATCAGAGGTGTTTTGAATGAACGAAATGTGTCCAGTCAAAATTTATATATATTGCCGGGTGTCTAGATTGCTCGCCAACAGGAATGTGTATCTCTAACGTGAATATATATATATATATATATATATATAACAAACACAAGATGTGAAAGAAAAAAAAAATAAGATGAAGAGAGACCCAGAAATGGGGACAGAAGAAAAGAGAATACGAATTAGCAAGGCGCGTAACAGAGTCAAGAGATATGTGCTTGTATCCTCTTGGCTCCGGGACTTATATATAATAATATATATATATATATATAGGAGAGTAAGAGAGAAAGATTGAGAGAGTGATGGAGAAAAAGAGTGACCTGGAGGCTGGCGATCTCGCGACGCAGGCGCCAGGCGGTACAACTACACAGGCACATAACGATTGAGGGGACATGTTCAAAGTAAAAGAATAAAAATAATAAAATGAAATTGAATAAAATGAAATACAAGAGAAGAAAAAAAAAAAAAAAATAATGCGCGACATTCACGAAAACAAGAGTCACGCGCAAAATTTTGTTATCACTTGTGCGAGTGACGCGCAGGATAAAAAAGAAAAATATAAGCGCGAGTGATGAAAACAAAAGTATAATAAAAATAAATATGAAATAGAAACAAGCAAGGGGAGGACTTTTATGCAGCCCGCCCGCGCATCTATTTTATGATGACGGATTCTATTTATGTCTTAACAAATATCTGGATGAGGGATTGACCCACACCTTATACTTCACCCCACTCATCACACTCGCTCTCTTTACTCAGATATGTACATTTAAACGTCATATGCATTTTCTGTGCATTGGTATATGGTATGGTTGTGTATGCTTTTTGCGTTCCGCATCCGTTACACAACTCTAACAATAAGCAGACTATAATATCACTTGTGTAGATGTAATAAACATGTGTGTATGTGAATATTAAATATACAGAGCTTTCTGCGAAACTCTCGGATTTCATTTGACTCAGAGTTGTAATAGCAAAATAAATTTAATAACAAACAAAAATAGTTTTTATTTGAATAATTTTAATTGTCCTGTGAATGACGAATTTAAAATGTTGTTGTGGATTTTTAGTTCGATTATTTTTTTGTTATTAAAATTTATCTATTGTTCTTGCAACTTTCAGATGGATATCATTTTTTTTTCTATTGGATTTTTGTTTCCGTTTTTTTTTTTTTTTTTTGATAAGTGGACATTTATTGTGTGTTGAATTGTAATAGCGGAATAAATTTAGTAACAACGAGAACAATTTATAAAACGACAATATACAATTTAATATGAAGAATTTCCAGTTGTATTTAATTTTTGTTACTGAATTTTTCTATACTGTTTGTATTTATTTATTGAAATAATATATCCCCCCTTTGAATTATTAATTCAAAAACCACTCGAGAGTATTTATGATATTTAATTTTCAATATATATTATCAGCGTCAATATAACTTCTTGGAATTTAATTTAGCAATAACAGAAATTATTAACATAATAATAATAAAGTATATCAAATGAATAATAAATTAAAAATGACGTGAGAGATTTATAAAATTAAATTGCCAATAATATATGCTTTTTTTTTTTTTCTTCTTCTTGTTTTCTAACTCATATTATCTGCTCCAATAATTTTCAGATACAAACACACATTGCCAACACATATATTACTCACTATATAAATTAAACATTCAATAACAAAATAAATCCGATAATAAATAAACAAATACATGCGATTAAACAAATTGAATCCCAATTCTTCTGCAAATTTTCATTCTCAAAAATGTGTCTATTACTCTATTCCTATAATTTTTCAAATACATTTCATCAACACATATGCCAACAATATTTTTTTATTGCCCATGAATGGTCATGAATAATCCCTTCAAGTGTCTCAGAATCTCTTTCGTCAATGCATACATATATATATTCAAAGCGACCATTGAGGCCTTGACTTGAATTTTCTGCTTCAAGCACTCTTGATTCAACTCTCCATAGATACAAGCAAGCAAATGCATGGATGGTCCTCTCGAGGACACAACAACAACTACGCTGATGTATCAATATATTTAATAAATAATATATATATATATATATTAAATAAAAAATAGAGTGTCCTGTTCCATCATGTATATAACGAGATTAATAAAATAAAAAAAATAAAGAAAAAAAAAACATATCTCAATCATGTCACTAAACAAATCAAATCATTGGAATTATTTCATCATATTACTCGCACTCATATACATATTTCACACTACATACAAATATTAAATTACATCATTTTATTCTCTGCTATTTGTCACTATAAACAGTGATACATAATTATGACGCAATTTGTGAATCAACTTTTGGTTTTTCCCTTCCATTTATCATACACATATTAATCTATTTTATATTTCTCAATTATTATTTTTTACTTTTTTTGTTTCACACTAAAATTAGCTCGAATGTCATCAACGTAATGTGTGTGTATGTGTGTGGAGGTTTTTATTATATTTTTTTTTCTCCTTTTTTTAATTATTTGTCTGTTGATTTTATCATTATACATTTTAATCTAATTTTAACTCAGACGTTCAAAGTGTCGCCAAAATAATTTTTATCATGAGTGTGAACATGACATATACTGACACCAAGAATAAAGCTCATACACTTGAAATATATACACGAAGTTGAGTGAACTATATTTTGCGGCTTATCGATCGTACAATTTTGCGTTGTGAAGGGATAGAATGAGTGAGTGAGTAGAAACTACATGATGAAGTTTAGTTCATATACACGTGGATTGGCTTTCTACAGTCATGCCATAAGCGCCAGGGTAAATCGATGGTAAAGCAACGGTACAGAGAAACATATACGTATATATATATACATATAAGTGAAAAAAGAGAGAGGGAGAGTGAAACCCCTGTATGTGTAGCTTTGCCAACTCTCTGCCGGGCTTTTCCTGGAACTCCAGGCTAAAGCTCTTTTCAATATATATGTGTGTGTATGTACATAGTTTGATATAATATTAGTGTCGAAGACTTAACGCGTGCGCGTTGGCGTTCTTGTTCCACTCCCCGTGTCTGAAGTGAAGTATCTAGAAAAACACCTGTTCTTATCATCTATATACTCTGAGCAATGAATGTGACGTATTTGTTGAAGATTAATATGAATGAAAAAAAAAATAAATAAATAAATAAAATAAGGAATGTGGAATTATTATTTGAAAAAAATTATGTTTGGTACAATTTCAATGGGAATATTTATGTGTTAATGATAATGAATTGATAGATAATTGATGATAAATATTGCGAGATATTTTATATGGATTTGTTATAAGTTTGATGAATGATTTTTATTTTGTAGAGAATTTTTTTCTGCGTTTTTTTTTTTTTTGTGAAGAAGTGAAATTGTTGATTCTTATATACCGGAAGAGTGAATGAGGATTGGATCGATGGTGAAATTTGTGGTGGAATTGTATACTGATAAGTTTGCGATCATAGACGGTTGTAGACGACTTATTTTATATTGTATCTAGAGAAATGTTATTTGTAGAATTACTGTTAGAAATATTGTTTAAGATTTGAGTGAAAACTGTAAATTCGAAG
Source organism: Zele albiditarsus (assembly GCA_958496275.1). Classification (NCBI taxonomy): domain Eukaryota; kingdom Metazoa; phylum Arthropoda; class Insecta; order Hymenoptera; family Braconidae; genus Zele; species Zele albiditarsus. Next base: position 6,050,548 of record OY292415.1, read on the forward strand.
ACTATATTGAAATTAATGGCGAATCTTTCGAGGTGTTATAAGCCCATTTATTACAGACATAAATTATCGTGGAATTTATTCTTCATTATATTTTAGAAAACAAAAATTTTTTTCATCCAACATTTTACTGTAGAAAAATATTTTCCAGATGTTCAGTAAAAAAAAAAAACACACACACACACACAATGGCCATGTATTGATTATAAAAACAATGATAAATTGATGATAAATCTGTCGAGATGTTATATACGTGTTTATAATGATAAATTATTGTTAAATATAATTTTTATCTTGATAAAAAAAAAAATTTCCTCGAGGTTTTGCTGTGTAAAAATATTACTCTTTTTTTGTTCTTCTACTTAGGACTACAGTAAAAACCACAAATCCATGTATCGATAGTGAATAAATATTAAATTGATGATAAAACCTGTCGTGATATTGAATCCATATTTATCTTGTAATGAATTATTGTAGAATAAAAATTTTTATCATATTACTAAAAAAAAAATTTAACTCAAGAGATTCTGCTATGTTTAAATTTTTTTAAGGCTTCAGTAAAACCGCAAACCCAACCACACACACACACACACACAAACCCTCCTAACCCAAGAATATTTTCTACACATATAAATGCAAGAATTTTCTGGCTTCTCATCATATCAGATTACTAAATTTGACCTTTACTATTTTTCGTGATGCGATCTCTTCGATGCAACAAAAAAAAAAAACGAAATAAGTACTCATATACCAAAGAGCACAAAGGAGAAAAAAAATAATAAATAATACGAGAAGAAAAGACGTCGGATAAAAAGAATAAAACCAACATAAAAGCATTCAAGTGCGTATTGAATCTTTGGGCCATGGATTTGTTGCATTTGATATACACAAGAACACCATAATGTACAAAACTGGTCAGCTCTCTTCTCACTCATCTCGTATTTTTCTTTCAAATAAATATATATATATATATAAAGAGTAACAAGAAACTGGAAGACGCAGAATATGGACGAGGGCACATCACGCATCTCCTTTCGCGTTTGAACACAGCAGTCACGTACACCGTATGCGACCAACCACTGATACTTCTCTCTTCTGGTTTACCCTTTTTTTTTTTTCTCCTCTCTTTTTTATTTCTTGCAATTTCTTTCTCGCTTTGGCTTACTCGTTTCTTCACTTCTCATTCCCTTCACTCACTTCAACTTTAATACAATCTGGTGTTGTACAGTATAGATGGATTTTACACCGTGGCGCCACACATCGCGTGCCTTTCCCATAATAACGTAAACACATTAACAGTGTACTGTGGATTGTGTTTGTATTTTTATTTTTATTCAAGCTTTTCCTGGGCTTCTCTCTCTCTCAATGTCTGTCTCTCATTGAACACGTTGTTGACGTGCAAAATTCCACAGTATAGTTAAACATGTACTGTATTTGTTTCATCATCACTATCTCACTTGTATTCGTTCAATTCCCTTTTGTATTTTTTTTATTCATACGTGTCTTTTCTGCGTGTACTTATAAACATCGAGTAAACCGCATCATGCCATGAATTGACCTGACACGCGATCACACACGATCACGCCCCTCTCGATTGGTCATAAACTCATCGTGTGTGCACATACATACAAATATACTCATGAGTATGACTTTGTTATAGAAAATGCGACAATTTCACAATCAACTGTGAACAAATATTTATTCAATGATTTTTATAACTTTACCCAAGGTGGAAAAAGAAAAAAAAAAGGAACATTTGTGTGTGTGTGTGTGCACAGTTTTCAATATATATCTTCAGAGCAAATGTTATATTTACATCGAGCATACAACATTGAAGGTGTATTTATTCTTGATGGAGATGGCAAAAAGGAATTTATCGACGTGAGCAAATGACTGTGGCTATTAAACAGTCTTATATAGATGGATGATAGATATTGTGAATAAGAATAAAAGAGATATGGATGATGTTAAGGGAGAGTAAGTGAGAAAGATGAAAGAGGGAGAATACGAAGGAAGTATATAAACGAGGCAGGAAGATTAGAACTTGATCCAGGAAGACGATCCCCATTTTCTCAGGATTAATTTTCTATCCCCCTGAAACTGGTTTATCGAAAAGAAAAAACGAACTCGCGCCCCCCCTTTTACTTATACATTTTATGTATAAAGACATAAATTACGAAAAGAAAATAATAATAATAACAATAATAATAGTAATAATGAAATATGAAATAAAAATAAAAGAGAGAGTGACATTGATGAAAATTTGCACGGAATCACGAACATGCTACTCTCCTATATGTATTTCAACAAACGAGGTGTGTTCATACGTCAAAGATAAAATGATGAATTTATTTGTAGAAGAAAATCTTGAAAGAATGAGAAGAGAAAAATATGTATTCTCTTATAAGATTTATTTGCAATGGCTTATTGTATTATTGGTATAGGATATAGATATATATGCTGGAGAATAAGCGAAATAAATAAGAAAAAATTCCTGGAGAAGCACTTGGAATATCGTTTGAATAGATTTCTAAGATGAAAAAAGGGAGCGGTGAAAAAATAAAATAAGTGTAGAGGAAAAAAAGAAAAAAAAAAGGGAATAAAGAACCGGGCCGGGGCATTGTTGAATACACACATATCTATAGATGTATATACGTTGCAGGTCGTGTTGCAGGAGTGCATTGGAAGAAAAAAGAACTGAACAATAGGTCAGGTATAAAATACATACATATAATACAACTCGTCCTACGCAGCTGGTGAAGTGTTTCATAGCCAAGTGATATACTTGGTATCATGCAGAGTAATATGTATATATATATATATATATAAATGTTTTTTTTTCTTGTAGCCGGTTATGGCCAACAGGTTCGCGCGTTTCCCATCAATTTTTCCAACGTCTTGAGTAAAAAGCCCTGAGAAAAATATTTATCTGCAACTTCATATACAACTGAACCAACATGAATATGTTTTCCTTATTTGTTGGTTTTATTTCTTTTTTGTTTCTTTTCAATTTTTGCCCTTCGTGCTCTTTTCCTTTTATCAATTCTCCCAGACATACTCTGTGTATGTGGTTGCAATTGAGCCACGTTTGTATTGAGAATTTATAGGCACGCACGCGATTATATACTAGCGGTGATGATGCTGCGTTGTGGAATTTCAGTGATGTGATGTGTATGTTACAAAGCTAAAGAGAATATATAGATAGAAGAGAGATTGAGTGTATAAATGAGAGATACATCTTTACTTTAAGTCAGTAATGAAATATATATGTATATGTGTTCAGTAGTATTATAGCTGAAGCTTCTCGAGGACATACGCGCAATAATTGAATCTTACAATTAGCCATTGGGTTCTTTGCCAATAAATGGCGTGTGACGAGAAGAGAACGTGGAAAAAAAAAATAAAATAAATAATAATGCAAAGAGGAAAAGAAGATGAGAAAAAAAATATTGAAAGAGGAAATACATATAAATAAAACGAGAGCGAGTGAGATTTAAGATAAGCAAAGAACGGAATCCCCGCGTGCGATAAATGCGACCCTTTTGACAGCAACACAAATTTAATTTCATGCTTTCCAACATTCCATCAAAATTAATCTGCCAACTACGACCTTTATGTGTATTATTAATAAATAAATAAATCAATCAATATATAAATGAATGAATAATTTTTTGTATTTAAATTTAGCAATGAAAAGATGTGACACTGGTTATCAGTTGCGGACAGAAAAAGAATGAAATTATTATCGTGTTGCATACATTATGCATGAGAGATAACAATTGTTCATTCAAATTTATTTACGCTGTTAGATGGACGGTGGATTGAGAATGGAGTAAATATTGTGATGAAAAAGATATGACAATTTCAATCTATACTGGAGATTGTTGCACAAGAAGAAAAAAAAGTGTCGGATTATTTTTGTACATTCAAAGATATTGAGAAATATGAAAAGGTGATTAGAATTGGTTTTACGTCATGAGATAAATAATCAGACGAATTGGAGTATGGAATAATTAACAATTCAATTCTTTACATGACTGTTAAATATGTGGGATTATTGTCCTGTGTTTATTCATGAGAAAAGAATTTTTTTTCAACTGAGATTTTTGTGATTTGAAAGCAATCTCCCTAATTTTCATTTTTTCACGTCTTCAAGAACCTTTTCCCCATTCACAAATACATAAACGCACATAGACAGACAGACACACACACACATTTTTTTCTTTTCTACAATCCAATGTATGCGGGTTTCGAAGAAATATTTCTCAAGCAGTCTCATCACACATGGACCCACAAACGGTGCCACAGATCAAGAGCAAGTGAGAGAGGAATTGAGCTTGAAGGAAACAGAAAGATGAAGAGCAGTTTGCCTCGTATCGTCTGCAAGTGCGTGCACTTGAGAGACACTTCCTATGCGAAATGAGGTGCATATAAAAAAAAAAAAAAAATAGGGGAGCGATAACATATACATATGTTTTGTCTGTGTGAATGTGCTTTGGTTGAAATCGCAGGAAAACGATGACGATGAGAAGAGATACCGTATAATATACTGAACTCAAATCGTATATACTCTATATATATATTTAGATATATATGTATAGATATATAATGAAAAAAGGAATATGAAAAGTGGCAGACTGCGAGTCTGCTCTCAGGCGTTCAAAGACAAATCGTGCAATGTGTGTAAATATATGTACACGCGACATCTGATCCCGAGACATCTGTGTGGCAGAAGATTCTCTCCTCTCTTCACTCTCGGCTTCTTCCTTCCCATTTTTTTTTCTGTTCTTCTCTTTCCGTCTTTTTACTTCTTCATCTTCTACTCCTCTATTTTTTTTTCTCCGTAATTTTCTATCCCGCTTCCTGCGTCAAAGAAACACATATACACCAGTAGACATTCTCAAAACTTGCACTCATTTTACACTCTCTTATTCAAATCAAACTCACCCACATTCAATATTTTATCTCGCGCAAAAATTGCGGTACGGAGAATTAAAATATTGTTAACCTAACCTATAAATATGTAACTCACGTATAGTACACAGATGAATATTGATGAAATAAATAGGAAAATTGAATGGTAATTAATTATTAATAACTTACCGCCAATATTTCTAGCGAGAAACACGACAATGCTGAGCCACAACAGGCCGTATTTACATCCGCGCTGACCCGGAGTAGCGGAGAGCGCAGCAGCCATTTTCTACACTCGAGAGCACATACTTCACTGTGACGTAGGTAAGACAGCGCCGAAGCGCAAACCGCGCAGGCAACCACATCCACCACTTCGGGTGTCTTCGTATAATTCGAGTTGTAGTGGGAGAATGCAAAAGTTAGGTTCTTTTTTTCTATGGTGGGGGATTCGGGTATGTTCGGGTAAACGAAGGCGAACCGACTGCATATGATTCAAAGCAATATTGCGTTAAAGTCAAGCACAAAAGTTTGTTTTTTTTTAGAATGAATGAAGTAAGTATATTACAATGTATTTTCCTCCATCTTAAATATCATATTTTTGGTTAAGAATGTACACTAGTCACTCACACCTTCAAGACTATTCATTCGAATCAGACTTACGCTGACTTACCGACCGGGTTGCTGATACATGTACACGAAAATTGCACGATTTCTACGCCTTAATATTCATAATATTTATTGAACAAAACGATTGTGTAGCGTGATTTGTTTTTTTTTAATATCCCCGCAATCTAAATTTGATATAGAATTACGTTTTGTTGTAATTTCTTGAATCATTTGATTGTAAAATAATAAAAAAGTTTGGAGGTTATACATTTGGTATGAGCGATATATGTTAAAATAATGAATTCTAATAATTTTTTGCCATAATTCCCGCACGGTTAATGTTGTTAGTATTGGAATAATTTATCGGTGCTTTTCTAACCTATAAACTACGGCAATTCAAGAAAATTCTTATGGGGGCAACTTTACATGGGATTTATGTGAGTTGAAGAAGGAAGAAGAGAGGGTAGAACAGAGATGAAGTTACATTGGGGTTATGTAGAGAGTTTGAAGTGGTAGCAACTGGAGAGAGCAAGTGGGGGAAAGAAGGAGAAAAATCAGAAGACGACGAGGACGGGCGTCGGGGGCGTCAGCTATGGCTGAAGAGTGAGTCGGCGCCCTACGGGCGCCACACTGCCGCGACTTGGGGCCTCGGGATCTTTCTTTCTTTCTTTCTCTTCCAAAGCTTCGTATATAATGCTTGTTCAATCCCTAAAGCAGCTTGGAGCATAGCAGGCAACGGCGGCAGCCGGTCAGACACGCCGAGAGACCTCTTCGTTCTCTTCTCCTTCTTCTTCATCATCATCTTTTATATATTCTTGTTATTCGATCATCATCAAGGAGGATATACAAAATGCCGCCGCAAGTTTATACTCCGTTTCTGCATAGCATCACTTCCAGCTATTGAATAATAGTGCTGGAGGATTATTGAGGTGATATCACCAATGGAATTCTATCTGATATGATTTTTGCAATGAGCATGCGTTGATGAGGGTTATTTCCTTTTCAATGCGCAAGGGTAAAGTCGCATTAGACCCGGCGGGAAATACAATGCCAACAGATTATTTGTATCCTTTTAATTTTTCTTTTCCATTTTAGTTGTTGCCAAATCTGTGAAAGGAATAAGAAGAAATAAGTATGAATTAAAATGCAAAGCTATTCATGAATGTTAATGGTAGGCGCCATGGCGTTTGATATTTTTAGAGATGATCACTCGACACTTTTATATGTATAGGAAACATTAATTCTCCTTTGGAGTTTGTATTTTTTAATATAGCGAGAAGGCGAGAGAATTAACGGCAGGGGGAAAAAAAAAAGAAGGAGATGAATGGCAATCAAGTTAAGGGGTATTGGCATGTTTCGTATCTAATTAATCGACCTTTTTTTTTTCTTCGACTGTTATTCTTTTATCATTACTCAAGCGTAAGAATGTAAAATTTCTTCTTCGGAATTGTCGACAAGATTTCGTGTCAAACCCACAAAAGTCGATCGATGTTGAGCCAAAATTCTGAACGCGTTTTTCAGAAAACTATTTTTCAAACTCGCTGATTTGTTATCTTGGGAAGTAATAGACCGATCCAACTCTGAGTAGTTTCCTTCAATTTATTCTTGAATTCTCTAAATACTAGAATGTAAATGGTTGATGAGAAGTTTCAATTTTTTTTCTCAACCACAATTTAAAAGATTTAAATAAAATTTTACTTTGACCGTTGCAGCAAGACAATTATTCATTTTTGTTTTCAACAATAACAAAATCAAATGCAATATAATTTATCTTATACTTTTCAGATCTTCACCGATTCCAGATGTCCCATCAATAATACTGCAGTTATTCTACAATGTATATGTTTCACTATTTTCTATTGCAACAAGTACGTAACAAGCTAGTGGTGTATATAAGCATACCAAAGTTGGAAAGGCAAGTTCAATCACCGTGAGAAATCGATTAAGAACTGACTCAGTTGAGACGTGTTCATATATACATACATACACAAGTTAGTAATACATTCACATTTAATAGTATATAAATAAATGATTGTGAACTCTTTTACTGTAAAGGTAAAACAACAATTTGTGCACGACTCTTAAACGAACTTAGGACTTCCTCTCTCGCAAATAGACACTACGAACTTAAACCACTAACATATAATCGTTAATCACCCTCAAGCGATCATTTATCGTTAAACTTTTCCCCATTAAAATTTCAAGTAACGTTATATGTTGAATCGTGTCACTGATTGATCTCGAAAATTGAGGGAAGTCAATGGATAAAATAATTCTGAAAGGACTTTGTTAACAAGTCATATGAACAGAATAAGATTCACTTGCCTCTCACTGCGATTTGTCATTCGACATTTTTTATTTTTTCTATTCACATTTAACCGATGACTCTTATAGAAGTGAAGACGTTTTTATCTATTTATTTATTGGCTATTACAACACACGATGATTTACTGTTTATTGATGCAAAATGTGTTGATTGCGCGCAAGAAACGTAAATGTGAAAATAACTAGGAGAGAGGAGGTCGTACGATAATTACTGATATTCATTTCAGGTGGTAGAGAAAATATCATATATTACAAATGTCCTCGTTCGTGTATTATTGTATATTATTTAATATCTTTTTAATGATTGAATGATTGCTGCATTGAAAAGTTGTACAGTAACAAATTATCGACTGCCATCATGTAAATGGAAATGAATAATTGCTTGTGGGAAAATTATTGATGAGTATCTTGGATATTATTGTAAGAAATAAAATGATAAATACGAAGTTTTATTCGAATGAAAATCAAAGCGGAAATGTATTCTTTTTTTTTTCTATTCTAATGTCGGCTGTATGTGGTTTTCTTGCTGATCTTTTCTTTTTTTTTTCGTTTACAGAAACAATAGCTAGTGGACACACACTAGATTTTTATTGTGTATATTTATGTAAAGTATCTTAACGACAACTCTTCCTTCTACAAAATAATTTAACATACAGTCCACGCTTTTATCTTTGCCGCGGATCATGTTGACGCCTAGTTTCACCAAGCATAGTCACTCACATTCACAGAGACGTGGTGACGAAGAGAAAAAATAAAGGAAAAAAAAAGAAATAAGAGAGACAGATGGAGTGAAAGAGTTACGAGAAACGCGTGTGTAACCTCGAATGACCGTTAAATGCTCTTTTTTTTTTTCAGCTATTATTTTATACTCGTTCGTTCGTTCGTTCTTTCTTCTTTTTTTTTTTTATCATCCCGCTCTCTTTTATATACTGTGACGCTCGTTCATCTAATGAATACGTTTGTAACTATCAATAAAGTTCAGTGATCAACAGGACAACAATTGACTTGAGCAATTCATCACAGATTATTCTTATTATTGTTGTTGCTATTATTAGTACCCTTCTTTTTTTTTTTTTAAACCGGAATCAATCTTGGCAGAATGATTAATTATCAATGATAGCGATTAATTGTCTTCACCTTATTATGTTTTCTTTTTTCTTAATTATTTTTTGATGCTGTTGCTATTTCTACATTTAATATTTTATTTTATTCCATTCAATTTTTTTTTTATATATATATACTTATTTACCTCATTTAATTTTTAGTGGCTTTTCATTAAAGTGTTAATTAAAGAAATTGGATGTGAAACGTGTATATGTATGGGACGCGGTAAAGATTCAAACTCAGGTAGGTCCTTTCTTGGTGATGTCGGGTGGTAATTTATTGGCATGAACAAGATTACCTATGACTGAACCCCAAAAATCGCAGTATCTATCTTTGTGTCTGTATTTAAATCGTCGAATTGTAGAACTAATAAAAAGAGAAAAAAAAAACCAAATATGGTAGAGAACGGGAAGCGATAAAGTTTGGAACGGATATATGTCCGAGGGCTGAATATAATTGGAGAAACGATTAGTGTCGCATCATAGAAATATATAACAGCCATATGTGGTTCTTGCTACTGAGAAATTATTGACTCTCAACGATAATGTATATATTTTCGCAATATATTTTGAAGATTTAATTTATGAAGTAAAATATGTTATTATGAGAAAAATTCTTGAAGTGTGACAAATGTTCTATTATTTATTATTGGAATTAATAATAATGTCAAAGTGACATTCTGTCTGACTGATATCATCTCAATTATGTTTGGAGTCGTCGCATTTCATCTTATTGTCTATGATTTCCGGCATTGATTCTATTACTTTCATACCCGCATTGAATACTGTTCAAAGTGCGTCTTTGGACACTGTTTAATAGGGTACCCCTCATGTTTCAGGTCAAAATTATCTCAAAATAAAGTTTCCGACCTTGCTAACGTATTATCTCAGAAAGTAGTGAATCGATTTAGTTGGAATAAAATTTGTTTGATTCATATCCGAATTCTCAATAGTTTATACTAGAATCGAAACGATCCATGGAAAATTTCTATTTTTTTTTATCAGATTGAAAGTTAGCAAGCAAAGAAAAAATTAAACAGACGTTTTTCACATTTTCGTATTCAAATAATCTTAAAAGATATTATAAAGACAATCTTTCCGTTTATAAAAAAATATATTAATTTCCATTCTCTGATTAACACAGAGAATAGTCCCATGTCAACACATTATCCCAGAAATATTTCATTGAGTCAGAATCCCTATGCGGTACGAACTGAAATATAAATCAGTTTTGCGCCAAATTTGATATACAATATGCTGTAAGACTAATTAAAAGTATGTTAAAAAGAACTAAGCTATAAATTAATTCCTTACAAAAGAAAAGAAACATTAATAAAAATCGTCCTCTCCTTGGAAGCCTTAAATCAGAATACCTTCTTTAAAATTGACTTTTTCTAACCACCACACAACCATCAACAATAAACAACCATTACAATACCTCATATCTCTAGAATTCATAACAAAACAAACCTGTCGCGCTATTCTGACTAGACACTCTAATTTAATATATAAAATATAATCCTATATATGAACAAATTGATGACAAATATTTGAATTACCCACAATGATAATAAATTCTTGCAACATTATCCAATACAAATAATACCAAAATTTGTTGATTCCAATTGTCATTATCATCCAAATGATCAAATATGAATAATGTCTAATCCATTTTCTTTCTCTTTTAATTTTTTTTTTGTCTCACAAATTTCCACAGATTAAATTTTCAATAGGGATAATAATAATTATTGTACCTTGGGTCGAGACCGTATAACAGAAGGGTCGATTGCCGGCAATTTGTGAGGCAATTGTTCGCACCTCTCTCTACCCTTCTACCTACCACACACACACATATATACACACCCTTTGAAATACGCATTTATTACACACGTGTTCCCGACACACCATCAACGCACACCGCGGGCGTACCATCACCTTCCACGAATAATGTGTAGCGAGTCCCCACCCCCCGCGAGACGTCGTGTTGGATGGTGTTGGGCCGTTAATCAAGGATTTAACACCGCGGAATATTGTTTGAGAGAGGTGCAAAGCCAACGAAATTAAAAAGAAAAAAGAAAGGATAAAACCTAAATGAAAAAAAAAAAAAAAGAAAATAAAAATAAATAAAAAAGAGTCAAGGAGACATAGTGAAAGAGTGAGTAAGAAAGAGTAAAAGAACACGACGAGGCACACATGATCGCGCGCGCGACAATAGCGTTGGAGAACCGGATTCGAGGATTAAATCAGCGTTTATATTCTACGAAAATCCCCAAACGAATTCGAGGGTCCTCGTTACGCTTGATCGGCTGAGTCTCTTCAAGGCGTCACAAAAGACCAAACGAATGAGATAGAGTGGAAAGAAAAGAAAAAAAAAAGGGATGAGATGAGAGGAATAGAGAGCGAGAGAGCAATAGGGTGAGCGTTGAATTGAAAAAGAGAAATAAATAAGTTCAATCACAATGAGACGAGTATCAAAATGGAATGGAAATAAAAGAGAAAAAATGTGGAGGTAGGCGCAAAGAGAACTCGTGAGGAGGCACGAAATCTCAGATCTATTCAACGCGCATTCGAATGTTCAGTGGATTGCGGTGGAAATATATTCCATTCGGTTTTGGTTATATATGTATATATAATGCTCGTGTGTGGTGCTGTACAAAAGAGCGAAATATTCGTATATGTCTGGACCGAAGGGGACTACTAACGCGCTGTAACCGAAGCATCACGCGCGGGTTCTCCCTTTCGCTCTCTCTGGGTCCTATAACACATAGGCACTGGTGATTCGATATAGGGGCCCACTGCTCAAAAATCCAGTAACGTGTAGATAAATATATTTCTAGGGTTCTTTTAATAAATATATATTTATATATATTGGTAGGTTATTTATTTTTCTGTTTGTATGTAATTGTTTAGGGGAGAAATTAACGTTGCAAAAGTTAATTAATAATGATATGTGAATAGTTGAATGAAAAATATGAAATTGGTAGTAAAGTGGAACTGAGATGAGAGAGTACGAAAGTAGAATGAAATGTTTAATGGAAATATTTTACATTGAGATAATTTTTGAGAAATTAATTCCATGTCAAGAAGTTGATGGCCTTAATATCTTGAACTTTGAGATTTATGTTGTCGCTTTTTCGAGACCGGCTGTCAATGTCATCATTAAATTTCACTTTAGTTTGAAGTGGTGTTTCAAATTTAATTTACATATTCATGATTAGTATGAATAATGTTTGCCCTCGTTTTCTATCTAAGTAAAATGAATTGAAAATACTATAATTTTGATAATGAAATTGATATGGATATTGAATAAGGGCGTTATTGTAAATGCAGTATAAAATTATGAACTTGGATTTACAAATATGAACCTCAACCACTCATAAACCTGAACACAAATTGCTGGTGGAAATACGTTGCTTGAAATTTGATATTTATTTCTGGTCAACGTAAATTTTCGAAACGAAACGCGATGTATGTAAACCCTTAGTAAAAATTATACGTGAATACTGTGCGTTATACCAGCTATCAATTCTTTCATTTAACATTTATAATCAAAATACGATAACTTTTTTGTACCCTCTCATTTAAGTTCCATTGAACCTATTTAATATTTTCATAGTTCTAATGAATTTAAATAAATAATACCTGAAGTATTATTTACTTAAAATCGAAACTGTTTTATTCCTGTCTTCATTCAAGAATCAATCGTTAATAAAAAGGTTTATTCAATTTCTTATTTATTGATTGAATATAAACTGGAATTAAACATAATATAAATAAATAGTTGAGTGAAGATTGAATATTTATTACTTCAATTGAAAGTTTATTTACCTTATTTTTTGATGGGTGACTGGCGTCAGATGATTTGCAGTGGGACGCTATTACGATTCGTTATTTAATGAACTTCTAACGCTGTCATTTCTATATACAAATCCATTTTTATTCCCATATTCGTAGTTATCATCGGTAAAATTACTCTTGGCATTTGTATATTTTTATTTTATTTTCCTGTTGAAAAAAAAAATTGAGTAATACATTTAGTAAGGACACGAGTCGGTAGCTAAATTTCGATGCTCAATTAGTTGGTGGTCAGTGGGGTCCCGATAAGCCGACACACACCACTTCTCATTTCCTCCCACGCACATCTCTCGCGCACTCGCTCTTTTCTTTTTCTTTCTCATCTCGCAGAGCACGCAGCCCCTCCTGCTCTCTTGCACACACACACACACACACACTGGTTTTCGTTTGAGAGAGGTGACCGCGCGAGTATTCAAGTGGCCTCACCCAATTCACACCTGACTCCAATGCCACGATAAAAACATGCCGCAAGATAACTTCTGCCATAGCATAACGACACGACATACACACACGTATTTATATGCGCGCTATCTTTGCCAGTAGCACTGGCGAATTTATTTGATTTATTTTTCTGGTTTAAAGATTATATAATATGTTGAGAGATATGAATGTGGTTGAAACATCTGGAATGAATGAAAAGAAAATAATTATTTTAATAAAATTAAATTGTTATATTTGAATGGCAATTGAAGGAATTATTTATTTTTTTCTTCTTCTCTTCTGTTATATATTCAGGATATATTTATGTACCAGTATGGTCTGGATATTCATTGAGACCCAGGCTATGGCCAAGTTGAATTGAATAACCGGGCGGACAACAAGCTCCCGGGGGCAATGTCTAAATAGACACAATTACGATTGATTATCCAATGTACTGCTCGCAGTATATATATCAACTAATCTCAGTTGGTGAATTGGTCACTGTGTACAGCAAGAGAATAAGAGAAAATGGATGGTATATAGTGAATACCGTGTAAGACCCTTCATAAGTGGACTCTTGAGAAAAAAAAAAAAAAACGATACAATTAATAAATAATACAGACGACATTGATGCTGGTTGAAGGAAATTTGTTTTTCCCTCGGCTTTTTTTTTTCTCGACGTTTTCAAGGGTGTAAATTCTGCTGGCCATAGTAGAAAAATGGGCTACATGATTTATCATGAAAATTCTCTTCAACACATGGCTTCACTGGTGAACTGTGAAGTTGAAAAAAATTACTGAAAGACAATATACAGCATTGACAATTTAAGTTTCAGTTCAATTCTGATAAATAAGACCACACTTTTCCATATACATTGTAATAAAGATACAAATCGAAACTACAAATCTCATACGAATCCTACAATTAATAATTTTGATTCTCTCATGGAAAAATCAAAAACAATAAAAGGAAATCTTGATGTACTATTATAACGTTAAATTTTGTCTTCCGAATATTGCAATTGAATAATAACTCTCAATAGCGAGTGGATAAGACAGTTCGTATCAACTCCTGAAGAATAAACAGTGTTTGGTTGCCATTCAAATTTCTGATTGGTACTTCTTCATATTTAATAATATAAAAGATTAAAAGTAATTGGTGACTTATAATAATTTAAGCAATTGACGGATGACACATCGCAATAATTTATATTGTACATTGAACGATTCAATTGTGTGTGGTTTGACCAAACCACCCAATATAAATTCGTTTATTTAATTCCCCCTTCTAAAATGACTATGTCTCTCTTGTAAAATTGTCGTGTGGCCTCATCTTTAAAAATCAAAGAGAGGCGTGATTGTGGGTGCAAGAGAAAATGCTTGGTAACCATGTACCACCACCACCATCGGCGTCAAAAGTGTACAGCCCTGAGATGTTATAGTCAGCTTCACTTCCCCCTATACACACTATATATATATATGTTGATATTCTAAAGAAACGAAGAAAAGAGAAGAGGTGAGCGAGAGTGAGGTTTGAAGTTGGAGGGTATATAACAAAGATCCATCGGGACCGGTTTCGTGTTCGGACCTTTTTTACATTCTCCGTAGGTGCCCCGCCGTGCCGCGGGTGTGAAAACCGACACCCACCCACTTGTTATTTTGTCAAACACGAGGCACAGAAAATTATAGGAATCATGCTCACTCGACTATATGGTGTGGTGTGAGAGACGACGCGAAAGAAAAAAGAATGCATGAAATAGCGTGAGCAAATTACCCTCTATTGCATCGTCTTACTGTGCATCTTTATAACCGTCAATTAAATGTTCGCGTGGACACCAGGGGAGAACAATTGGCTACCTCACTTCATCATTTGGTATCATGGGGGAGGATTAAAGAAAAAAAAAAAAATAATGTGGGTAGTGTAAGTAAAAGGGAACGCGAGAGTTTACACCTTGTACATACATTTGTAACGGATGAATGTGAAAAAAAAGGGATAAAAACATGAGAATCATTCATTGAGAAAAATAAGATAAATAAATAAACATGGATTGCATATGCACAAGATTGGAACACAAAGGGCTATTGAAGACGTTCCCAGTATTATACATGTGTATATGAAAGCACCATGAACAAGTTTTGCGTGTGCGCACGTTCGAACTCTCTTCTTGGTTTATAATTTAAAAAAAGCAATCGAAGGCGAATCGAATCGTGAAAGATTTTGCTGTACAGCTGGCCTCGGTTAACCGCAGCCATTATTTTCAGAGTGTAGTGCAAGATTGCACGTGTTGCATGAAAGGGGGAGTTGAAGAGGTGGAGAAGAGTGAAACTCTGCACAGTATTATTGGAGAGTAAAGAGAGTTGCAAAGACAAAATATATATATATAAAAAAAAAAAAATAAAACATAATAAGACGAGAAAAACAGCGCGAAAGTATTTCACTCTGCTCTCTTCTTGTGGTGACCATGAAATTGTACTTTGGCATCCGGTGGTTGTCTCCCTTTTTGTCTCCTCTGCTGATCCGACGCATTCTCGTATCGTATTTTTTTTTTATATTTTATTCTTTTCACTCGTGTGTGCTGCTTTTGGCGCAACGTAGGATGCCACAGACGTGCGAACAGACAAAAGATTTAGTTCCACCTTGTCTACCACCATTTTTTTTCTTTCGCTTTTTCATCCTTTTTCTTTTAGCATTTTAACTTTGTCATGTTTAAACCCGGCTAAATGCACAGAGAGCAAATGTTCTGTGGTGTTTCAAACCACATGAAAGATCTGATAAGAATTTCTTTATGCATTATTGTTTGCAGTTGCAAAACGAAAACGATATCATTTTCTTTATGGTGTTTTTATTCTTTCGTTTGCTTAACTGTACTAATGGAGAATAAAATAATATGTAATGTATTTTTTGATTTTATTTTCCTATAACAAAAGTATATCTATTCGCTCTCGTATTTTATATTCACGCACGGGCAGTAACGCCGCATTCTACAAACTATGTACCACAATGATACCAATTGCAGTATGCGTATGTATATGCTGGTCGCATTCTCAGGTGATTCGAAAACCTTTACAACAGAGTCACAAACCCAAGAGAGAAAGAGAAATGTGAGGGAGGGAGAACTTTAGAGCGGCAAAAGCCTTTCTGTGTCCTTAGGGTCGTATATCAAGCCTCGCGCCATTCTCGCGATGGTTATACATACATATGTGGTGTTAGTATGTTGTGGCGTGTACGAGAAAACGTGGCTCAACAAATAAGGCACTTGTTAAGGCCCACTCCAGTTTGCCACTCGGTTCACTTGGGGACATGGGCTTATGCTTGTTCGTGTACACAGCGCGCCTTTGACCATAATCGGAGTCATTCTCTTTCTCACTCGCGCTCTTTCTTCATTTTACTACCTTTCCTGCAACGTATATACAGACTTATACGGGAATATTTGCTAAAGGGAATGGCAACTTTATTTTTTTTTTCTTTCATTGCTCGTTTGTATTCCAGTTTATGCCACGAAACAGACACACGTTTCCTCATCACTGCCAGAGTATTCTCAAGTGAATTAAAAAAGACAACTATAACAAAATGTTGGAAGTAATTGAACGCGAATAGGGCGAAGAGAAAAAAGAAAAAAATTTGCTGTCATCATCTGTTTTACCATGGGAACAGCAATTACGGAGAAGAATTTGTTTTTTCTTTTCTATTGGATATAAGCAGGATGCATGACAAATAAAGGTTCTTGATGATAAAATATATAACTTGATCTTTTTTTTTTGCGTGTTTTTCTTTCTTTTATTAATTAATTAAAAGACGGGGGGAGAGTACTTTACTTTTCGGCCTTCTTCGTCTTCACTGAAGCCTGTTGTGCTCTCATTACTTTTACGACGATTTTCTGCTCCTCAATAAGGAAGGCACGTACAATCCTGTAAATAAAATTGTTATAATGTTAATTTATGCATGATTTTAAATATAAATTTATGTGATATTTGTGGCTTTTCTTTTTATGATCATTAATTTTATGATTATTTACCTCTCTTTCACGCATTTGTGGCACAACACTCCGCCATAAACTCTCTTTACGGTCTTCTTACGTTTGCACATACGTGAACGTTCCATCGGTCTTGCCGGTTGGATACCCCTGAGCTTGTCTTTGCACTGACCACATCTTGGGATCTTCTTGGGTTTCTTCAGGTACTGGTATACAAGTTTACCACCTGGAGTACGGACACTGCAATAAATAAATAAATGATTGATTAAATACACGTTTGTTGAAATATAGATACAAAATGTATTCAATATCAATTCCAAATTTAATTCATCGCCTAAGACTTCATTACAATAATTAGTTTTTGTCCATTGAGGCATGGGCACTTTATAGTTCAACTACGTTTTGTCAATAATGATCGGAAACAGGCGGCTGAAGTTATGGAAATTTTGATTTTTTTATATAGTTGACATTGTGGCAGATGGATCCATGTTATTCACCACTTCTATGTAGAACACTATATTCGAAACTTTCATACTACATGTGAATCAATAAGAAATCTAATGTACCGACATTGATATAAAAAAATTCTGTACTAGATTTAGTGAGGTTAGGTTGAAATCAAATGTGAAATTTGTTGTTAAATGTGAAATTCAAAAAGGAATAAAGAATACTGAATCGTTTTGTGATTCAAGAGTAATATTTTAAACATTTCTAATTTGGTTTTAGAATGATAAACACGTGGCCCCATATTCTGTTTTCATTTTTCTTTCAATCTTAATGATATCCGGAAATTTCATAGTGGTTACAATTGAATATTATTTGAATAACTATTTAATAGTTTAATTGCAGCTAGATTTTACTTAGTATTTATTCCAAGTATTTTTTAATGTCAATTGATTGAGCT
Source organism: Zele albiditarsus (assembly GCA_958496275.1). Classification (NCBI taxonomy): domain Eukaryota; kingdom Metazoa; phylum Arthropoda; class Insecta; order Hymenoptera; family Braconidae; genus Zele; species Zele albiditarsus. Next base: position 6,068,645 of record OY292415.1, read on the forward strand.
GTTTTGTGTGTTTTGTATTGCCAATCAAAACATAACCTCACATTTTTCGTTTATCATTGAGTGAATCCAAATGAATAAATTGGTGCAATGTAAAATCAAATTTTTGAATAATATAATAAAGAATATTGTCCTACATATTTTGTTTAATAAATTGAATAATTACTTACACGCGTCTCCTGTTGCTTTTGGTGTTGTACGACAATCGTCGTCTATAAGTGAGTCGCTGCACCATCTTTGTTCTGTAACATATAATTACTTGAAACACTCAAAAATTCCACATATACAATCACGAAAATTATCTTGAAATATTGATAATTATCAAGAACTATTTTAATTAATAAACAATATAAGGATTGCTTGTGAAAAACTGGATTTATAAATAACGCATGGCAAATAAAACCGACCTGTGTCAGAGCAAAACGGAAAAGGGAGCTGCAGCTTCCCCTTGTGACCAAAAGCAGCGCTTGTATCGACCAATAACGGCAACAGTTTTTCCAGCCGGTAAATATCCCTAGTATTGAAGCGACATTTTGTTTTTATTTTTCTACAACAAAAAAACTGAATATAATATCGGAATAAGTGAAAGAATAATTAATAAATGTTTATTGATCAATGGATGTGCGAATTACATTCTTCTTAATAATATTGGTTTGGGATTTTTTTTTTTTCGTATGTTTCCTTCTGATAGTGATTCCGAAAGGCGCCGTGATGAGGCGCTTGCATCGATTAGCCATCTTGAATTTCGCGTGAAGCGCGGGTAAAGTTATCGCAAGGATAAAGGTGATTTAATTGATAACAAGAAAGGATATACATCGTATAAGGTATGTTATTTATTATATCTTATGTACATTCAACATCGTCTTGACAACACCATAGGAAAAATGTAGTTTTTTTTTTATTAAACACATTCCAAAATTTTTTTTTGCCAGTTTGTGTTCATTGTCTTTCTCTCTACTCACCAGCCCTCGTTTCACTATTTTCTTCATGTTTACATATATAACGTGTTTCTTTGAATTAATTACTATTACCTCGTTTGTTCTATCATTATTTTTTTCTGGCATTTTTTATTTTACATTTAAAGTTGGAGCTGAGTCCATTGAATAACCGATAACTTTTGCTTGGCGAGTATTGTTGTCGTTTCTTTTTTTGACTTCTTGTAAATCATATTTAAATGTGTACGCTCTGTATATTTACGGGACGGTACCTGTTTGCTCGTTTCATTTTTATGTTTTGTTAACATTCATCTCGTTTTTTTTTTTTTTTTTATATTTATTTCTTTCATTTTTTCTTCGTTTTATGATTATTAAATTTGTCTTTATTATTTGCGTTCCATTATCATCGTTACTTATCATCATCATCATCATCATCACCACCATCATCATCAATACTTTTCTCATCAAATTTATATAATTCGAAATGATGCATTTATACGAAGCAGGTACTTTGGCAAAGAGTTCGCTGTAATGATTCGTTACAAAAGAATTCGTGTATAAAACAAATATTATATTGCAGAGGCAGGGGAATTTATCAAAAATTTCTGTGAACAAAATTAAGAAAAAAATATAGGCCTACTGCTCTCGCTTTCACATCTGTCGAATATTTTAACAATTCAATTGCTGAATAGAAAGAAGGAAAAATCTTAAGTAATAATGAAATCATTTTTCAATTCTTTAATTCAATCAGACAGTCTAAAAAAAAAAAACAAATAAATAATGTTCTGTTCACTCTTTCTTTTTTTTCTCAACTTCACGTACTTTTGTTTTCCATTTTTTTTTTCTTATCATTTTCATTTTTAATAAATAGTAGTACAGAGGCATTAATGATTAAGGAATTAAGTATAAAGTGCGAGGCATTCGATGATTTTTCGCATATTTTGTTTTCTTTTTTTTTTTTTCCTTCCTCCCTTCACTTCTCACGCCGTTATTTAAGCTCTCTTCGCGCGACATATATGACAAATTTTGATTCATTTATCTTCGCATTATACATATAATATTTTTTTTTTCTTCTTTTCATTTGTTACTAAGCATACCGCCATTTATTTTTAATTAACATATTTCTTCTTGTTTTGAGATATGGCCCACCATCGTTTGACACTTGGAAAGCTTTTATACGTTTGATGTTTGGACGAACTGAATAAAATTTAATGATAATAATATTTGATATCGAATGCCACATTCAAAATTTTCTTTTCATTTAATTCACGTCATAAATATTTTTTTTTCCCTACTCTCGCGTCGTTGAGGAGAAAGATTTTTAATTTAATCATTCGATCCTACCGGGATATATTTTTTTGTTACCCAAAGCTTTTTCAATCATTTATATATATATACACATTTTTGAATTAAATTTGTTGGCTTTTCATTTTTTAGTTTTGTTTTACTAGACACAAATAGTTACGGCAGAATTTGTTTTGTTCATTAAAATCTGTTTCTCTCTTACTTAGAATAATTATTCGCTTTTATTAATTTCTCTTCCATTTTTCACCACCTTTGTCTCATTTCTTTTCGTCGTTAATTTTCTTTTCCATCTTTTTCATCATTTAAAACCTTTAATATGAACATTTAGGAAGATAGCGCTATCAATAATTAATATCTTCTGAAATTTGTTAACATTTTCTATATAAAAAATCTGCATTTGCGTGTGTATTTCACTTATTGCTTCAGTAAATCGTTAATCATTCCATTATGATTTTTATCAGCCCACTCTCTTTCCAATCTTTCACATCAATTTATTCATTTATTTATTTATTCATTTATTGATTTATCTCAAGAGAGTTGTGTTGTACACGTTGACAGTAAATAATGATTTTTGTGATATATTTTTTTCGCATTATTACTAGCGTAAAATTTGTGTTTTACTCTTTTATTCACTGATAAATTCAGTAGAAAAAGATTGTCACATTCTCTCAATTTGACTGCATTGTCTATATAACTCATGACAATTTTCCATTTCAATCATCTCTCTTTTACAATAGGGGAAACAGTCGTATTAGTTAATGGTGTGAAGAGATTGGAACCATTAAAATTAAAAATTAAAAAATTATCTATCGAGACACACACGTTTAGCCCGTATTTTCACTTTTACTTTCCCCATTTACAACTTTGTTAATGTTGATATGTTCATTTAGAACAACTTACGCTTACGCGAATAATTCGAACGTACGTATAAGAAAAAGAAAAAAAAAATAATAAACCAAAGATACAGATATAGGGCTGTGATTTTTTCTCCTAATATTTATAGCACAAGACGGTGCTCCCTCACATATTCAAATATATTCAATTATTCACGCTCATAATTGGCACGAAGTATCTATACACATTTTCTTGACTTATATAAAGCAACGAAAGAGACAATTATACATACAAACATTCACATATACATAGAATTACAGTCGTACATACATACACAATTGATCACAGATATACATATTCTCATACTTATAAATTTTTGTTTTATTCCGCAGCGAAAGCTTTGCTTGTTTTCGTATTTTTTTTTGTTTCCCTTTTTATACCTTAAGCATATTTAAGAATATATATAAAGCAATCGCTCTTTATATTATCCGGCCATTTTCGTGCGGTATAATCGCACGTGTGTCCTTTCTCATATTTTATCTATCATTCCTAATGACTTTAAAAAGGATTGATTGTGTCACGACAATGGTTTTTATTTCTCTTTTACACCATTATTTTAATGCTAAAAGTTTTTATCCCCCTCATTGAATTTATTCTCATATCCTTTGAGCAAGTTCTCTGAATATTCTTTCACATCTATATTTATCCTTAAATATACACGTGTGTGCGACAACAAAAGATTGTTGCTTTCATTTTATTTTATTCGACGTTTTTTTATTGTTTTTTTTATTTCTCTCATAGACCAATTCATTGCTGTGTTCTAGGCCGTGAATTATTCATTCGCTGTATTGGATACTTTCTTTTGTATTACGTGAAATACACATTGGAAACAAATATACGAGAAAAAAAAAACGAAGAAAAATAAAAATTATACAAGGGAAAAATTATTTCACATATATATATATAGAAATATATATATGTATATATAAAAATTGTATAGGCAGTGATATCGCTCTCTCTCTCTCTCCTCGCACATATCTTGTGTATGTGCTTGAGTGTTTGCTTTTTCTCCTTCTCCAGAGAGAAATACTGGTTTCCTTGGAGTGTGTGTGTATTTTACTCGTCCCTAGAGCCACTTAGGTTCAGTGGAATGTCTCATGGATTTTTCTTTATTTATTTATTTATCTTTTAGTCCTTTCGTTGATAATATAAAAAATAAAAATGAAATAATCCATTTCAAAGCCGCGGTATAAAAAAAAAGAAAAACGATTGTGTAACGTTTGATTTAACGTTAAATATTGTATCGTCCATGAATTCGTAATGAATTTCAAGTCGGGAGATCGTTTTGTTTATTTTTTTCAGTTGTCTCATTCATTTCATTTAGTTTTACTTGTATTTTTCTTCGTCCCTTTTATATATTAAACGAGAAATCCTTGCGATGTGGCAGACATTTGCGCCCGTAGTGCCGTCACGCTATTCATAATTTTCTTCTGATGACCAACGAGTGTGATGCCCAATGCAGTGAGCTCCTGAACCGTGACCCTCGCAGCCGCTTCCAAGGTCGTAACACCGGCGCGCTCAAAGCTCTCAGCATATCTTGACATCTTGATGGATGCCAACCATTCGCTCACAGACGTCAACAGTGTGAGATCCACCGCGTCTGGTGCCAGTGGATTGGTTCCCCTGCGAATCCAATTGACATTTAGGGACTCCATATTGAGTCGTTTTATATATAAATATAATTGTGAGACAACTGGAACTGACTTTTAGTCATTTCACTAATGGAAAGAAAAAAAAGAAAAATAAAAATATTGGGATTTATATTTGCAGAGATTTTAAGGTTGTGAGGAAAATCCTAGCTAGTGTATTTTTTTTTTGTATAATTTTTTTATATTTATTCTATGGATTTTTTCTTTATATATATGTATATGTATATGTATATATATATATAAGAGAACACAAAGAACTCAAAATCTTAATTCTAATATTGAGGTTCTGGATATGTATAAAGAATTATTTACAATTACATGGGATCTTTGACGTTGAAGTTGTTGTTTTTTTTTTCTCAAAGATCACAACACTAATTTATCAATTTATCAGGAATTAAATGTATAATTATTATTTACACTATCAAAGGGGTGTAAAAGGGTTTATAGAGGAGTATTTAACATCATGATTTCATATATATATGTATATATATTTATATATATATGTATAAATATATATGTAGAATACGTATAGTAATCAAAAATTCGATAGGTTGTTTTACCTAATGCAGTAAACACTAAAATAGACAATGTCGTGTTAGCCACAAAAAAAAAAAAATTAAACGATAATTTAGTATTTATAAATATGGAAAATTCAAAAACAAATTATAATAATAATTAATATTATTTAAAGATAAAGCTAAATGTATGGATAGTGCATATAAAGCAAGCAGTGTCGTACAAAAATGAAAAATAATAGGCAATTGAAGGCAGAGCAAGGGTGGGTTGGTGGTGGTGGTGGCGTGGATTCAAGCACAACAACAAATTTCTCATCTACATTCAGAGAAATTATTTTCATCCTATTTTTTTTTTTCTTTTTTTCTTAAATATATATGTACATTTGTCATGGTTCTTTAATTTTTTTTTCTCTGCCTTGAGATGCAATAAAACGTCCCCGGCGATGAGATTCACGTCGTGAAAATGTGAAGAGAAAAGAGAAATAAAAACATTTATGACTTTTTGTTTTTTCTTTCATTACATTTTGTTTTGTTTTTTTTTTTTTTTTGTTTTCTCATGAAATACGAATATACATATAGAATTTGCGTCTAAAAATTCGCTGTGGACATTTTGTTGCTCCTCGTTGTCCGCATTCCACGCATTCTCATTCGGACTTGGATACACCCTTGGTTTGAGGAGTTTACTATGTTTTTTTTTTTTTTGTTAAGATTATTGTTACCATTTTTTACTTTTTTTTTTTTTTTTCACCAGGGTCTCTTATAATTTTTACCTTTGTCTGAAATGCACGGTTGTGGCCGACGTAGCGGGTGGAGGTGGGGGTGGAGCACCTCTTTCTCTGATTCTGACAATCGTTAGTACATTTGTTAGTGCAATGCAAGTCCACACTTGTGTGCTCTACTATTTTTTATTTTTTTTAATTGTTTTATTTTTCGTCTCTTTCTCTCGCTCTCTTTTACTCTCGCTCTCTCGCTTTCTTTCCCCTCGCTCTCTTTCTTTCTCTCGCTCTCTCGCTCTCCATTCTCATTAATATTTTTTGTTTTGTCATTTTATTCAGTAGCTTTTGTTGCTAAGTATTCAAAATGAAGCTTGGTTTTTTATTTTTTTTTTTTATTTGTCATGACAAAGCTTTTCCTTGAGGATGAAAGTCGCGACGGTGACGGGGGCGTAGTGGAGAAGTCTGTTTCAAATGTGCGTGTCCGAGTGAATAGTGTGTGTTATATATATATATTTATATATATATATATAAAAGGAAAAAAAAAAAATAGAATAAGATGAAAGGACAAAAATTAACGTGTAGTTGAGCGGTAAAATTGGGATAAACATTTCCCCATGATGTTGCCGCCACAAGACTTTTGATGATGAAATTGATAAAAGAAATCTGGTTTGGGCATAAATATTGATAGTGTTCGAAATTTTGTTTGCTTCTTTTTTTCTCTCTGTACCTGTGTGTACATTGTTTGGATATTATTTTTTTATTTTTTTATTTTTTTTTTCACGTAGAAAAATACTATACTAATTGTCACGCATGTGTTGCGTGAATTCGCGGTATTTATTAATAAGATAAGTCTTTTTTATTTTCCCAAGTAGAATCAATCAATAAATAATATGTTTAATTTATATAATATTTATGTTCATATATAATTTAACGTATATATTTGCGTTCAACGTTTATAATATCATTTGAAGAATGATACCTTTTGTTTTTTTTTTTTATTCGTTTCCGGCTAAGCCCTATTTCTATATCCTCTATATATGTCTACTGAATTATCTAATTTCATTTCGTATTCTTTCATATTTTTTTTTTTTTTACTAGAACATTTAGACCGACGACTACTTCTTCGTTGATTTTTATCCAATAAATATTTTCTTTCATTTCTTTATTTTTTTAATCGTCTACTACAAACGACCTACGTATATTATTATTATTATTATTATTATTATTTTCTTTTTCATCCTACTAATTCATCTGATATTGCTCTCTACTTGGCTACAGTCTTGATTATACTTTAGAATCATTTTTTTTTTCCCCCTCCTCATTTTTTCCTTTCCATTGCTTATATTAATAAAATTCGATCTGAACACGTCATTCGAAATATTTAAACACCGATTTTTCTTCCCTCTCAATGTTTTCGTTGACGCGCGATCGCTGTAGGAAATCTTGATGTGTACAATTATACAAAAGTAATGAGCGATTGTAAAAAATAAAAAATTATTTATCTGTTTGGGCAATTTGTGATGAAATTGCCTGCTGCTGTTTGGTCGGTTGTGGTTCATCGTACTGTTTTTTTTTTTGTTTTTCTTTTCTTTGAGTTTGTATGTTTGTTTGTTGAGCAGTTATGAAAATGAAGTCTTATATATTTGTTTATGGCATGTTGGTTTGTATGTATATGATTATACATTATGGCAAATGGTTAAAAGGTGGTGAATTGTTGATGAGCGATTGAGTTATATCAGCCAAAGTGGGAAAAGGGCACCCAATTGGGATAGGTGAGTGGTGGCTGATGTGGCAATGCATGTGTCGCTGCGTGTGTATGATAGTGTAGACTACGTCCGGCTCCCGCTGGCATTACTGGAACGGCAATTGTTGATTGGGACTGATGGGCCTGGTGGTTTGTAACATCAACAAATTGTCCCGGGCCAATCGCGCCTGCTACATGCCCACCACTCACAGATTGTTGTGTCACATAGTAAGGATTATGTGCAGGTGGCCTCACACTGTTGTTCGTTGTCATTGTTGTTGATGATTGGTAGCGTTGTTGGATGTAGTCACAGTTGTTGTTGTAGTAGTTGTTGTTGTTGTTGATGTCGCAGTTGCGGTTGCAGTTGAAGACGGGTACCAAAGACACCACAAAACCAAAACCACAAAGAATTAGCCCAGAAAAAGGAGATTAGGAATGTGGAGTTAAAGCAATAAATAATGAAAATTTTCCTCATTCTTTTTCGTCAGAAAAATTTTGTGATTTGATTTTTTTTTTTGCATTTGGAAATTTTGTGCGGAAGTGGTGGGTTGTGGCGGTGGGAAAGGCGTGGTGTGGTTAAATATTTTTTCCTCCTTTTTTTTTTGTACTCAACAAATGATAAGCGCCAAAAGCGTCATAAAAGCTTCTCTCACAAAAAAAAAAAATACAAAAAAAAATAGAAGAACAAAAAATAAAGCCCCGCGTGAATTAATTTTTTTTTTGCTTCCAATTATTTTTTCACAATTCGCAAAAAAATAAAATAATAAATTGCGAATGAAGTTAAGAGTGTATTCCGTCCATAAATTAATTTTGTGCCCAGCAATTTTCACGAAAAAATGGCAAATAAAAAAGAGATGAGAACAAACTGAAAAAAAAAAAGAACTTTCAAAAATTTTTTTTCTCAGTTCGTCACAGAGAGAATAAAATGATTAAAAAAAAAAAAAAAAAAAAAACAATTTCACTATAGATATAATCGTCCAGTTATTTGTCCGTTTCCAGTAATGCCAATCAGGTTTTGCGAGTGTTTTTATTTTTCTTCAAGAAAACACTTTCGCGAACACATCACGTGTATATATCCGCCCTCTTTTTGTCGCTCTCTCTCTTTCGTTCTCTCTTGCTCTTTCACTCTCACCCTCTCGCTCTTAGCCTTTGATATCCTTGTCACGTGGATTGATTGACAAAAGCCCCAAAGTTATTAGAGCAGTACAGATTGTTGATAGACGAGCGTGGGGTTAAGAGCCACACTCAAACACACACACTTTTGCACTGTCCCATACACAAATACAACACATACATACATACACAAACACATAATAAGAGAGATAGCAAATGAGAATGCCACCGGAATTAATTAGATGTTTGAGCAGGAAAGTCGATGAAGCGCGCTGAGAAAAATTAATTTATGGACACGAAGTGTAATTTCGCGTGACATGCAGCATTTTTTGTTTTCTTTTTTTTTTCTTCTTCTTCTGAGTTAACAGCTGACATTAAAAAACACATTGAAAAATTATTTCTCTTTTGTTTTTTTTTCTAACTCTAACCGCAGATTAGTAATCGACATTGTCTCTCGTTATTTTTATATTTTCACTTTTTCTCGTTTCTCGCTCACTCTCTCGCGCATTTTCTATCCTGACCTATCTTTAATTATTTCCTTTTTTTCTTTTTGTATAATTTTATAATTTAATAATGGACAAATTTTGTAATGGGAATTTGAAAAAAAAAAAAAAAATGAAAAAAAAATCATCCAATGAAACGAAGTGTTTTACCTGTTCTGCGCTATTTTTCTTAATGTATCAGGACTTCGTATTAATTTATCCAATGTTTGTGTAAGATTGGCAAATGTCGGTCGATGTGTACGTTCCTTTTGCCAACAATCAAGCATCAATTGATAAATTGCTTCGGGACAATCCATTGGTGCTGGTAATCTATATCCCTTCTCAATTGACTTTATCACATCCTGGTTTGACCAGTTCCAATATGGCCTTTCACCATACGACATCACTTCCCAACAAACTATACCCATACTCCAAACGTCAGAAGCGCTTGTGAACTTTCTGAATGCTATAGCTTCTGGCGCAGTCCATCGTACTGGTATCTTTCCACCCTGAATAAAAAAATAATCAAGAATGATAGATTAATAATAGTATTAATAATTTTTATTATTGTTATTATTATTATTATTATACGGTAGATGAGTATATGTGAAGAAAAAAATAATCAAACACTTACCCGAGTTGTATAAGCTCCTTCGGTAGCACTTTCAATCTCTCGACTTAATCCAAAGTCCGCTATTTTGCAAACTAATGCGGCATTAACGAGAACATTTCTCGCTGCTAAATCACGATGAACATAATTCATCTCAGCGAGATATTGCATTCCACTTGCAATACCTCTTAGCATCCCTACCAGCTGTAATACCTGGAATTTGCCATCATTGGCACGTAGAAAAGTATCGAGGCTACCGTTCTCCATAAATTCGGTTATTATCATCACTGGATTGCTCTTTGTCACTACACCTTGTAGGAATATTACATTTGGATGCTCAAATTGGCCCATTATAGATGCCTCTGTTAAGAAATCATTGCGTGCTTTGTCAGCCGAGCCGGGTTTTAATGTTTTAATTGCAACGTCTATTTCAGTACGGCCGTCGGGTGGTAATTTCAATTTTCCTCTGCATACATCGCCAAATTCACCACCGCCTGTGTATATTTATTAATTATCAATTGGTGGATGATTCAGTTTATTAGTATTTATTGCGGATTTTTATTTTTTTTTTCTATTTTGTGCTATTTGTATGTTTGAATTCAATTATTTACCAATAATCGCCTCTATCGTGATATATCCAGCGTCAATTTCACGCGCAAATTCACGAACAGCCTGATTCGGATCTTCGTATGTATGTGGATCAACGTAACTTCGTGCACCAGCACCACCAGCATTACCAGCACCCGGTGCTGTTACTCCCACTGCAGGTGTGAACAGCGGCGTCGTCACTGTAACGTCACCAAAACAGAGTCATTATATAAACACTTGGGCCGGTGTTTTTATTACAGGCGGAATTCTGTCATCATTTTTTCCATTTCTTTTTTTTTTTTTTTTGTAATCCACATTCAACCCCAGACACACCATTTGGAATGAAAAGTTTCTCATTAAATTTCTTTCAGGTTCATAATTGCGATTATAAATATTTTTGTATTCTTTAATCAGTGTGTTGAACCTGGAAGATTTTTAATTGTGTCAGCATTTGGAATTCATTCGCTCATTATTCATTGAAGAAAAAATTGAAGTTGAAAAAAGAAAACTGGGATGAAATATTTATTTTGTTAATTATTTTATTTAATCAGTGAATTCCTGTTTTCTTTTTTTTTTTTTTTTCTGTTTTCAAATTGGATGCAGAAGAGATGAATGTAGCATGCTGTAAATTTCACTCACACACAAACACATACATAAATATAAATGTTTTTATTCTACTAATAAAGAAATTAATTCAACTACAAACAACGATGATTAACGGTGTTGATAAATTCAAAAGCTTTAACACATGGAGAAGCTTAAAAGCGAGTACCAGCAATTTAACGCTTTGTTGTTTGTCCGACTTTTTAATGTCGAGATACATGTCTTTTTATTCTAAATTTGTCAACCAAGGATTTTTTTTTCTCTAGTTTTTTTTTCTTTTTTATCAAGTTAATAACGAACAATCACCAGAATTCCTTTTACCAATTGGTCTTTCTTCCATTTCCCATTGAATGTTAGTTAGTCTTATCTGTCTTTTATTATTATTTTTTTCTTTCTTTTTTCATCATTCTTTTTTTTTTTTGGTTTAATTGTCGTTAATTTTGACAAGTTGGGAGAGAAAGGACTTACGCGAGGACTTGCTCTTGTTGTTGGTATGGGTTGTCACAATCGGTGAACTGTCCATTTTGCAGTGCACTGTGAACAACACAACAACCAACAAACTGATTCACAAAACAGCAACAACACAAAAAAAAAAGAGAAGTCAACAAGAAGTAAGACGTGAAGGAAAAAATAAAACAAAAAAAAAAGGTGTAGTGAGTAATATCAGCAAATGAATATCAAAATTTCATTCTATTATTCATGCAATACTGATGTGGATAGATGATATTTGGAAAAATTCGAATTTGGTGGATGAATAAAAAAAAAATGATGATGACAATGAGAATGATCAACCAATTCATGCGTTAATTAATTAATAGACATACAACAATCATACAGGCAGGCAGAGGAACAAACAAATATGTTTCATTTCGCGTGCTTCATTGTGTCAATTGTTTTTTCTTTTTTTTCATTATCAAACAAAAAAAAACACAAATGATTGAGAGAAAAAAAATGATTAAACACTCAGTAGTGATGAAAAAAAAATTAAAAAAAGAGTAACTACATGACCAAATTCCTAGGAACTCGTAGAGAGAAATGAAAAAAAAAGAAATTTGTAGATAATAATTGTATAATATATAATTATGTAAAGAACATAAAGAAAAACAAAACAAAAAATTTTGAGGTGGTTGGAGAAGACTTACTGTAGGTCACAACTAGTCCTGTAGTAGCAGGCGATTGTGTACATTTTGGTTTGTTCATAGGTTTTTTTGTTTGTTTCATAGGTTTTGTTCATTGGTAGCAGGTTGGAGATATTAGGGGAATCGCACATGAAAAGAAAGAATCGAAAGAATTTAGTTAGAAACAATTATTTTAGTTATTGGGCCAAATCGTGTTTTTATTAATAAATTCTATTCTTTTCTATTTTGTTTTTTTATCATTTTTTTTTGTTTCTTTTTCCATTTTCAATCAATCAATTTTGAAATTTATCGAAAACATTTCTCTATTATTTCATAATAATCATCGCTTTCTCAGATAATTCATAGAGATAGATGTAAAAAAAAATAATAAATACAAATAAGTATGTAAATGAATAAGTAAATGATAAATAAATAAATCGGGGATAATTATTGGGGGAATTTAGTTATACACATTTTCATATTACAAAAGACAAATTATTTGTGAACAGTGTTATACAAATCTATTAAAGAGGCAGCATTTAATTTATATACTTGCTATAAAGAGAGGTGGGTGGAACAGAAAAAGGGGGTTCAAGAGCGGTTTTTAGGGGCGTGGGTTGGTATAATGGTCCAAATATTAGTCACATGACATGTATAGGGGCGGCAGTGAAAACAACTATGAGAGCAATAATCAAAAAGGGGGAAAAATATAATCAAAGTGATATATATAAATATATATATAATAACTTGACTAAAGACGAGGAAATTTGTTTTTTTCTGTAATTCTTGCCATTAATAATAGATCAGTAGAACGTACCTTCGCCATTTCTGTATTCCAATGTGTCACAATCGCTCGGTTGTTTCTTGTTGCATTCATCGGAGGCTCTGCTGTGTGCATTTAAATTACGATATATCAGTCACGAATTGGAATGATGGTTGGAATGGAGGAAGGACAGAGTGATGGGGAGTGCAGCGAAACAATGAAGGGGAATAAAACAAAGAAGGGAGAAAAAAAAACTGGCAAACGGAAACATATACTGTTGATAGAGAGGTGTAAGGTGTCTTGAAGGATTTACGGTGACGCTTATTACCTTCTGAGAAACAGGACGGTCATGATAATTATTATCACGAGAAGGACCACCACAGCGACAATAGCGCCGGCAATTATGCGCACCTGCATATTGTCATCGTCACCAACATAGTCTGTTAGTAATAGAAATAGAAAAAAAAAAAAAGGTTTAGCAAATCAATCTTTAATAATTGTTTTGTTTATTTTATTTTTTTAACTGCCATTATTTATTCAACGGCTTTATTCTCTCTCGTTCATTTATCACTCACCTAATCCCATTGCGTGTGCCGTCTTTTTGTAAATCACCGGTGTATATTCACCCCATCCTCGTGTTGTTTTTGCACGCACTTGTATTGCATAATCAGTCGCTGGTTTTAAACCTTTGAATGTTGCTGATAAATCGTGTGTTTGCAATACAGTAGCATTTGTTGCATCATCAAATCGTGGATAGCCACGTACTTCATAACGTTCAACTAAATCACTGTCGCTAGTTAATTCAGTTATCGGTGCGTCCCAACTAATACTTAATTCTGAACTTTTAACATTTGTTATTCGAACATTGCTAACAAGACTTGGTACACTCGCTTCAGTTGTCACAGTTATGTCAACAAATTCAGAACGTCCGGCTATTGGTGACACACCATTTTCAGCGAAAACTTGAAAACGATAAGTTGTCACTGCATTTAATCCAGTTATCGTTATCTTCGTGTCGTTGAAGATTTCCTGTGAAAACAATTTTGCACATGAAAATATAGATAATAAATGTATTGTGTGTGATTCATTTTTATTTGCACGTAAAAAATTGTAATGTGAAATAAAACGAACACTCACTGTATTTGGAATATATTTTACACCCGATCTACATGCATCGCAAATAACTCGATAAGTCGTATCTGATCTGCCGCCTTGCATGTGTGGTGCATTCCATGATAGAATAACCGTCGATTGATCGAAAAAGTTGACTGTTAAATTTTGCGGGGCCGAAGGTGGTTCTAAAATCATAAAGAAATAATGGCAGGATATCAATTGAATTGAATATCGTGGATGTGACAGAATTGTTTGGGAAATAAATACTCACGTGTGCATGGCATATTCTTTGGATCTTTAATCGCTCTAAAATATCCAACATCACAACGACACTCAATGAATCCATAATCAGGTGCGGTACTGTGTGCTGGACACTTTTCACAACTGTGTGAACCCGCTTCATATTTAAATCGACCAATTGGACACTCAGTGCATTGTTGTTTTTCAACATCAGCCTGATAACCCGGTTTACAATGACATCCACCCGATGGCAAATACCATTTACCATCTCCTTTACATAAGAATGTTGGCTGTTCAATTTTCACCGCGTTTGCAACACATGTACCAATTGTTTGTTCAATAAGTGCAACTTCACGTCCAGTTGGTGTTGCTGGAAAGTGTGCAAAGTTCACCGAAACTTCAGGACAACTGATGTAGTAAACTTTTATTGCGAGAATAGAGATGCAAGCGCCTTGATCTCTGAATGCAAAATAGACTCCTTTTTTTGTAACTGGTATTGATTTAACTTCAGTATTTATAATCACTTCGGTATTTGTATTGAATCGTCCTTCACCAGCGGCAATTCGACCTGACAATAACATCAATTAAAATATATATCGTTAAATGGTAAATAATAATAATTGAATTGATTATTGGCTATATTGTTTGGACATAGACAGATGTTTATGGAATTGTATCGTAAAGGCTTACCTATCAACTTGTAACTCTCAGGCTCCCATGGCGGTGGCTCCTTAGTTGCAGCATCAAACTCATAGTAAAGCAATGAGAATGTTTCCTTGCAGCTGAGCGCATTGCCTGGGAATAACGAGCAGTCTCTCGTTGTGAACTTGATTTCAATGTACATGCGATTGGCTGGTCCGCGCTCGATGAAGGGCGTCCATAGCCAGTTGTTGACGTTGTTGTAAGCGACATCGCATACCACATAACTTCGCCAGTTTATGCCCTTGTCGAAGTTTGTAAAGGATTCCTCCACCCACTGTAAATATAATAATAGACATATATATTAACTATCTTCTTGATGTTGTTGGTTGTTGTTCTTGTTGCTGTTATATGCAAGAACAAAAGAAAAATATTGGCAATAACAAAGTAAGAGTCTATCTAACATCAGAGAATTTCACAACTCATATAAAGAGTTTCTAAACTTTTTTTCTTTTTTACTTCTCTTACATTCAAGTCAAGGACTAAAATCAGATACGGCAAAGTTTCTAGGGGGGGTGAGGGCAAATATAGCCTTGAAGGAGTATCGCGCGCGCGCACCCCCCTTCACCCAAAAAACTATCTTGGCTAGGTAGAAGAGTGAGAAATACAGAGTCAAAGTGTGGCAATGAATGGCTTTTGTGTTATTTTGTTTTGTAGACAAACAATTTCAACTCATTTTTGGTTGAGTGTGCACAGAGTTGATGAGACAATTTTCGCATAGGAATATTCTCACTGTTTCCTCTTTGAAGTTATAAAAGTGTATTTGAAAATAGTCCTATCAAAAGTAGTATTTTATTTGTTAGGTGTATAACAATAAAGACCACAATTAAATTAGTCAAACAAAGATACTTTATTATTCTTTATCAATAACATACTGCTGAATATAAAGATATTATTATAGTTGGCCTTTCATGGACACTACATGAATAATATGTCCAGCAAATACTTGACAAATAAAAATTCAAGTTCTAGATTTCTTTTTTTCTTTCAATAAAAAAAAAATACCATAAAAATGTTGTATTTTCAGGATTTCAGAATGTGAATACACCCTTAACAGAAAAGTTTACTGAAGCTCGTTCACATTTTCTGCTCTCATACTATTCCAAGTTTATACCAGAGAGTTTATATTTATTTTTTCTTTATTCTTCCTCTTAGCTGGTGATAAAAGTGGACAAACATATGATTTAGTGGGACATCTTAAGACTTAGATGCACTAAATACCACACAACTCTCCAAGTTTAAGAGGCTTTCAAGGACTCAACTGTTCTCAGACCACGAAAATCAATCGGAAGGTTTTCACCACATATATATATATGTGTCCCTCGTCACGTCGTGAGTCGAGGCAGGTCGTCGACTTGCGGGTTGCGACAAACAGACCGCAAGGAATTACCGGCGCGCGTTACCATTAGTTTTATTGCCTTTAGGGCCGGTCCAGTCAGTGTTGGTGAAGGGTCCAAGTAAGAGGACCAGCTACTTCTTTCACTCTTGCACACCACAGTTGGATCAACATTCGCAAAAAAATCTGCTGTCCACAAGAATACGTCCTGGTCTTTTAAAGCCAGTCTGCTTTTCGATGGAGCAAGCGAACAAGAAGATAAATAAGAAGAGAAATGAGATGATGATGATGATGAAGAAGAAGAAGAAGAAGAAGGAGAAGAGAGACATAAAATGAACGGAGATGGCATGAAATGCTCAGTTTTCGGGACAGTGAAACCTCAAGGGAACCTCAAGAAGATTCAGTAGTACTAGTTGGTGAAAGAACTGAGACATTGCAAAGAGAAAAGGAAAACGCCGACGTATCACCTTGCAATCCAAGAAAAGAAAAGAAACAATATATATATATATATATATATATATAAAAGAGAAATATAAAAAAAGAAAATATGGCGGATCCTGGCAGCCGTTGTGATGTATTTCCGGCAGTTCATTCGGCGCTGCAATAAATTTCTCTGCAGCCACTCTAAAGCCACTCGTCGAGTGGTCCCCCTGGACTTGTTCCCTCACTTGGGTTGATGACGATTGAGCGCAGGGTCTCATTTCAACGACTTTAAATGCAGTGAGTTTCATTAGTGGAGCCAACCGACATATATATATATATAATGTTTGCTTTTATTTTTTATTTTTTTCTTAATGATGTTTTTAAAGAACCATATGACACTGATGAGATGGGCAATATGTGCTTCCTGTATTATGTAACTCTATCTACAAACAAATTTATTTCTGTTTAGAAAGATAATGATTTTATTTTTATTTATTTTTTTATTTTCAATAATTATCAGAGATAAATTAATGGGTATATTGAAGCAATTAATAATAAGATAAATAAACAATTTAGTTGTGATAAGATATAGATAATAAATTTTTGACTGCTGTTCATTGAAAGTATTGAACAGATGCTGGGATGCTTTTATATTTCTTTTTTTTTTAGCAGTAGACGAGTGGTAGAGCAATTCTGTATTTTTTATATCACCAACGATAGCAGGAGTTATGAATATTCCTAAAAAAATTTAAGAACTGAATTCATAGTAGTGCTCTATATTTCATTCAAATAAGAGAAGGATATTTATAAAATTCAAGTGTGAAAGTTACTGAGAGCAATTAGTAGGATATAAAAGAAATATATTTATTGTTTTATCTTCAATAGTCTACAATTAAAATCATTTACTTTAACTTAGTAATAAAAATGCACTTTTAACTCTGTATAATTTCAAACAACGATTGTACAATCATTTTTAATACATACTTAGATAAATAAATAAATAAATAAATAAATAAATAAATAAATATTACTTTCGTTTGTGGATATTGACCAGCTGCGACTGATAGTTTGCTCAGATATTACATAAAATTATATATATATATGTTTATATATTTATTGTATATATGGGGAAAGAAAGAGGATAATAAAAAGCAGTGAAGCGCGGTCACGAAAGAATTTTGATCCCAAGCCAATTTGGCATTACACACACACGCACATTTATAACACAAGCAAACTAACATACACATCAGGTTCATTCAATTTCATTTCTTTCCCCTCTGACCATACCGAAAAAGAGAAAAAACAAAAAGTTTTTTCACCATCACCTTGATCATTGCAGACGATCACGTACCTATAAAAAGTTGCCACAACACTCCTTAACAGTGTCTATATAACTTATATAAGAAATTTAATATATAACAAGTGTAAAGTACAGAGTGTAGTATTATAGATGAAGAAGACGGGGAAGATGTTATAGACATTGGTAAATGCAATATTTTCCATTTTTCTTCTAGTCAGTAATAATAGATATCAACTGGGTGGAACTAAATCCAATAAGCTCAAGACTGGTGTTTGTGTTCGTGTGGGTGGATGTTGTAGAAGTTTGTTAGAGAAAAGAAAAGAAATGGATAAAATGCGGAGTAATATCACCGCCATAGTGATTTTCAAGATGTTGTAGAAAATCTATTTACTGATACACAAAATATCAAATTGGGCTTTTATTTATTTATTATTCAATACAAAGAAATGAGTTTGAATGGTATTAATGTACAAAATAAATTTTTCATTTGTTCTCAATAAATATATCATTTTTAATTGAATACAAAATTCGTCTACAATTAATTTCATCTTCTTCTATCAATTGATAATTTGTTTAAGATCAATATGCAACGTTAAATATAATTCGAAACTTCAAATTAGAATTATATCTCTGTTAAATATCAATCTTAAATAAATAAAATAGATGAGATAGTAATTTTCATTTTAATTTCCGACAATTTTGCTAACGGGATCCATGTTACCAAGCACCCCTCCCAAATATTCACATACAATCTACGGGGAGAATTTCTCTCAGTGTTAGTGGTGATGGTGGATCTTAATATATATTAAGAGTTCCATCCCCATTTTGCGAAATTCACTCCCTTTTGTATTGTAGTGTTGGCTGCAACGATCCAAACATATATATTTATATATAGGTATATACACACAGCTATATATATACACCCTATACTCGTCTTTTCTACCCTTATACTTTCTTGACTAACCAACCGCTCTTTCGGTGGAACTTTCCTCGCACGTGTGACTACCCCTCCTCCTTTTAGTAAATACATACAGCAGAAGCAGTAGCAGAGCAGCAATACGCTTTCAAGAACAACTAACACGCGCCAGTGGAGAAGTTTATGTGTTACCATTTTTATTCGTTGGTATTCGTTGGATATATCTCGATTCACCCCTAACTAAATTTCTTTTTGGATTTAAGTATATAGACGTATACATATTGGTATTACACTGAGATTTACCTCGACACTATACTTCTTCTCACTCTCCCTTATTTATTTATTTTATTCTCCTTTTTTTTTTTCTTTCTGTGCACAAATGAGGTAGAGATATTTATTTGTCTGGATTATCTGCAATTGGTTATATAGAAGAGGGCGAACACGAAGGCATTGGAGATTGAAAACAATTTTATTTTTTTGATATATGTACATGCCATGTATATGTACGTATATGTGAGGAAAATAGCGAGGGAATTGAATGAGATTGGATTGAAAAGAGAAATGAAAAGCGAGTGGAAAGAAAGAAAAAAACAAAAATGAAATGAAATAAAATTGGGAACACATTGTATATAAAATAAGATAGGTCGTAAATTTTTCAAATTTTTAGTGGCTATCATTGGAAGGCGTGGTGGTGGAGGGGAATGAGATGGAGAGAAAAACGTTTTTGATTCTCGATTGTTATGTTGCCCTTGTCGATTTAAACTATGGGGTGACTTCCAATGAAATAAAAAAAAAATAAAATAGAAGTAGAGGAGAAAAATAACCAGAAGGAATAAAAAAAAAAGAAGAATAAGTTTCCAACAATAGGAGCGACTCCATCAATTGGGTGTATGTATCTATATGTGTATATGTATGTATGTGTGTGTGTGCAAACCACACAAAAGGGCACCTTTGGCCCAGTCTCGTTCGGTGGGTTCATCGCTCTCTATGAAAAGTTGGAAAAATACGCGTTTTGTTGGGTGGATATAAATGTGTCGTTCTATCGACTTGTCCACGCGGTTAAAGGGAGATGAAAAAAATAAAAATAAAAGTGTATACACGATTTGGTATAGATATAGACAAAACATTCCTCGGGACAACACAAAAATGTCTCTCTCGAGTGCTTTTCCTCTGCAATAAACAAGATCGTATAGTGTAGATAACCCAAAACACACATTTCAAAGTTGGGTGATATGTACTATATTTTTTTTTGTCCCTTCTATGTTATGTTTATTTTATTTCTTCTTTTTTTTTCCAACCAAATCCTCTATACAATTATTTAAAAAGTTCCCTTCACCAATTTATTTCATCGATAAAACAAAAAACTTTTCCTGATGAAATATCTCCTCAATTCTTTTTCATACAGATATATTTATTTATTTTAGTTATTCACTTCTTTTTTTTTCTTTTTTGTGGTGTTGTTTGATTTCTGAATGCAATTTTTCAATACATGGACAGACCCAAACCTCATCAAAGGCTTTTTATATTTTTGTACAAGTGGTCTCTTTGAGTTAGTGAATAAAAATGTTTTGATTAATTTTATTGAAAATGTCTCTCACTAAAATTTTTTCCTTTTCAATTAATTATTTTTATTTATTTATTTTTGTGTATGTATATTTTTTTTTCTTCGCCCTTTTTTCTTTATCGTATTCAACGTATAGTTCCAACAGTTCCCAATAACCACACACACATGTCACTGAAATGCCTGTCGCTGTCCATTGGTAAATGTCACTCCCTTTTTGTGTGCTTGCAATCGAAATGTCAACGAAATTACAACACGGTGTGTTCCTCCGTCACACACATACATAGTATACATTTATATATGTATATATATATTTATTTATATATATAAATGTTATATCTCTTTATCCCAATCAACCCTTATCTCTTTGAACCCATCTCGTCGTTGTTTCCTTTTGCTTTCAATATCCAGATCTCATCATCTCCATTTATCTTTTTATTATTATTATTGCACATCATTAATTTCGTTTTTTTGTTGTCGACAAAAGAAAATCATTCCATCGCCATGAATATCATCACCTTATTTTTCTAGTATTGGGGGATATGGGGGAACTTTTGTGAAAAAAAGAAAAAAAAAAAAGATAAAAAGATAAAAGAAATGTATATAAAGAAAAAATCCAATAACCATTTCGACAATTTCCAATTTGATGGAAATGACAGTTGCCCATATACCCTATACCCCCTCTAAATGTATATACACACACATACTTGGATCAGTTTTGTGTGCTCGCCTCAATTGCATTTCCAGTCACGGACCAAGTGTCAACCCTGAGGCTTGACGTGCGCGAGCGTGGATTATCCTATTCACGCTCGCGTGAATGTCAAGCCATCGGGTTCGTCTACGTATATACAAATATACAGTTAGAGAAAGAAGAGCGAGAGAAATGTTGGAATATTGAGGATAAATTTTTAGTCTACAAGGGGAGAGAAATTGGATAAAAAATTGTTATCGCAAAATATATTGAGAGAAAGGAAAAAAAAAAAAAGATTTAGGGAATTATGTGATTTTTATTTGAAAATGTGGAGGAAATTTTGTTGCGAAAGTGTAATGATAACTTTGAACTGAAATAAATTGACAATCATTTTTGATTGGTATAAATGCTTTTGTCATTTAAAAAAATATGTAAATTCAATTTGTACAATTAATGGAGATGTAAAATAACAAATATTATTTGATTTGGTTGAAAATGTTTTCAAGTAAATGGAAATCAACATTCATCGAGTGAGAATATTCTGCTATGGACTCTATTTTGTTGCTTCAACGTATGATTTTTTTTTTATATTTTCTGGCTTGCCGTACGGGACTCTAATTAATCCACCATCGTTTTCGAATAAAAGTACGTTCGCGTTCTCCATTCAATTTCATTTAAATGAATAGAAATGTTCATAAATAAAATTGAAATCCATCAAAATTTTTATATTCATATACAAAACTAAATGGAATACTTGAAAATTATTTCCTATCATTTATTCATTCATTTATAATCTGATTCCATATCTAATAACAGTTTTACAAAGGCTACACAGACCCAATAACAATATTCCGACATTATTGACAACAATCCAATTTATAAAATAAAAATAAAATTAAAAAATTCAAAGTGTCAAATTTTCCTAATTACATTTACTTCTTTTTCTCTATAAATTACCTTACTCTTCCAAATCATTCTCAATCACATGAATACATCGACAATTAATCAGACTAAGCGACATTAAACATACTTAACAACCACCCCCAAAATTCAAATTGACTGTTCCAATTTTTGTCAGCACATAAACCACATTGCCTTTAATTTTCCATCCTCCTATTTTTCTATCCATCTAATTTTTTTTCTTTTCACAAATCCAATCTCCCCTATTAGTTTACCGTGAAACGGTGCATGGTCCGAGGGATTATCATATGCTAATGGTTCTCCATTCCCTATGGATGAATGGGTTGGAAGGAAGAACAACTCTCTTCTTCCCCTCTGCCTTTTTGGCAGTCGGCCATCATCATTGCAATAGGGTACACACACCGGCTGCACATTCCACGGACACTCGCGTGAAATCGTGGCAAATTAGTTCATATAGGGGTTTATATATATATATTATGTGCTATCCAAGTCAGTTTAATATCGAAGGGTGATTTCGTACGCGCCTCCTGGACCTGTCAGCTTGACATATCGCACAGTCGCCCGGGAATCCATTATATAGTCAATTACTCGAGAATATACAGAGACCGACATGAACGATATACATATAGACAAAGATATGTATATATAAATATATATATATATGTGTACAGTTGGATTTGTACCCTCACTAGAAAGCACTTGCCAACGTCCCCGGCCTTGACAATGTATGGTATGCATTCTTTACTATACAGAAAGAAAAAAAAAAACAAAAATAATACGAACAAAGAAATGTGGACGAGGTAGAAAGCAAAAAAGAATCAAAGTGAAAACCTAAAGTATAGTAAGAGAAAAATAAAAAATATTAAGTGTAGAGTCTTTATTGTGTGCTGTAAAATATTTCCATATATATACACAAAACTTGTTTGATAATAATATTATATTATGTTTATATTTATATTTATTTGTGCTAAATGAATATGTATTGTATGGAATTAGTGATAATTTGAATTATAGTATGGGGAAATTTATTTATTTCTTCTTTTTTTTTTCTTTTTTTGGGTAAATTACTGTGATTATTATGTATTAGTGGTGGATCATATTATCGATATTGTGATGGGAATTGATGTGATGAATGTGACGGGGAGAGAGTGGAAGGAAAGAAAAAGTAGTAGCATGGGTGAAGGGAATTTTTTTTTTTTTTTTGAAGGTGCAAAAGTTGTATTAAATATTTTGTGGTTTTGAGTTGAATTGAATTTATGGGTTTAGATTTGAGGGATATTTTATTGATTGATGTTATTTAGTTTGGTAGATTATTTAGTCATTGTCAATTATATTCTTCTGAATGTGGAATAGAAATTAAAATTAAATATTGTTATATAATAAAATGAGTGGAAATGCTGTAATATTTATTATCACAGTATATGTTGGTATTAAAAATTATAACATTTTAATTATTAGCCTCAGAATACATCGACGTTTTGATACGATTTAATATAACAATACAGAAAAAAAAGTATCGTGGGTTTTTCTTAAATGGGAATTGGTAATTTTACTGACACTATAAAATCAAATAAATAAATAAATAAATGATTTGCAGTTAAAAAAAAAAAGAATTATACTATTTCCACACCCATTCATTTATCACATGACATGGTGTAAAAAATTCGCTCTTTCAATAAACTGTCTGTAAATATCATGATGAATGTCATATTCAAATGTACCACAATAAATTTGAATAATGCCTCACTGTTATTCGATGACGATTATTAATCGTGACTTTTAAAGAATTTTAATGTTGGGTATATAATAAAAAATTCAAGCATCCCAACTGTGTAGCAACGCCTTTATACATATAATAATAATAATGTGTATTTTTTTTTGCAGTTATTTTTTTTTTTCGGTAATAACCATAGTAAAAATTCGTGTAAAAAATTTCTCCACCGTATATAGCAATATAATCGACATACAGTAGCCCACAAAAATATATCTTTACACTCCCATATATATTTCCACCAAAAAAAAAAAAAAAACCTACCCAACAAAAACCACAATGTCCACAATATTATCAACCCTACATTTTAATAACTAAAATTAAAATATTCTACAATAAAAAATAACCAATATCTCTTTCAACTCAACCAATAAAAAAAAAAATACCCATATAATATTTTGTCATTTTGTTTGAAGAAAAAAATAAATAAAAATTAAATACCAAATAATTATTCTCGTGTAAAATACTTTTGTGCATCACTGTACACATGCTCATGCAGGTGGTGAGAGATGAGAAGGTTTTAAGTTCAATGTTCATTTTCCGGTAGTTCACCATTTAAAAGTATATTATAAGCACACGTGGCTTTTTATTATTGCTCAGTCGTTAGTGAGGTCATGAAAAAGACCACGGTGATGGTAAAAATGGAACAAGAATGTTGACTTCATAATATGCCTCACGGGTCGCAATTGTAGGTATATATACTTCCACATACACACACACATATATATATATATATATATATACAAATACTTTTGCTTGCGTGCCATCTCTCTTACTCTGATGACTTCTCCCTTGACGATGCGAAATAAGCGCTCTTGCTGCCTCTCCCATATTTCTCAACTTAAATCTTAATTAGGAATTTTACGACGACCATTTTGCCGCTGGGCACGAAAGTAAAACGGATACAAATGTGAGTGTGTATATATGTGTAAGTGTAGAAGAGTGGGAGAAAGATAAAGAATGAGAGAGATAGATAGATGGAAAAAGCACACCATGATAGAGTGTATATACTTTGAACGGTAGAATTGCCGGTAACTTTACCCTCTCTTGGGAATTCCACACCACCAAGCTTTAACTGTATAGGGTGGGTTATTTCCGACGGGGGGGGAAGGATAAAAATTATTATTGCCCACCCAACCACCCTTTGTACCGTTTTCACCTCACCTCTCTATTTTCCTTCCTTCCTTCTCAGTCCACCAACCACCATCAAGAAGATCGGCCCAACGAGATAGAGAGAGCTTTATACTTGGTATGGCTGCCGAGAGTCAAAATTGTTGAGATTCCACAGCACAAAGGCTGTTGGAGAGAAAGCTCCCTTGAAGCTTCTAGACTCTCTCAATATAATACCTATTATCTCATCTTCTATATATTCCCTTTGTATCATCCTTTTTATACCTCTTCACCATCATTTTCTTCATGCATTATTTTCGTGTCTGTATGTAAATTTATGATGGTGAATTTGGGAGTTATATATTAATGTTATTAATATTATTGGGTTTATTAAGGGGGTTTTCTTCCTTTTTTTTTTAGTTAGGATAGAATTTATTTCTTTCTGGGGTTTCATACGTTTTTTTATGGTTTTATGGGAGTAGGTTTGGACAGGGATGTTTCTGAAAAGATTGGGAATTGAAGAGTCATAAAGTAGAATAGTTTTTCAAAATTTTGAATATTTTTTATTCAACTGGCGATCAATATTTTTGGGGAAGTTATCCACTGATTTTACTCGAACAGGACTCATTCAACTTGTATTCGAATTATTTATAGTGACAACTAGAATGAACTGGATCCATGTGGGGATTCAATTTTTTTTATTACATTGAAAATTCTCTGATTTATGGAACTTTCGCTTTTTTTTTTTGCCTGTCTCTGAGTAACTTATAATTCGGCCTGCACTCAATATTATATCACTATTATTCTCCCTAATATTTCTAAACAAGAAAAAGAAAACGTGAAAAGTTTTTATGAAAGTGTGTCTTACATTCTTTTTTTTTTTTTTCCATAACTTTTATTAATTCCTATCACATTTGGTAATAAAAAAATCTGAGAAAAAAAAAATTGATGTATTTTCAACCAGTTACTGTGGGGTTTCCCCTTAAGCTTGAACATTTAAGTTTGTACGTGTATATAAACGTGTGTTTATAGAGAGATATAACGTCAATAAACAGAGTCTTATGAGCTTCAGAGACGGATGACAGATATATTAGGAAGATTCTGGTCTGGGCGAGAGACAGATGCGCAGTGAGTTGATGGAGTGAATCAGTCAGAGAGACAATAAAAAAATTTTATTAATCAAAAAGATTTGATATATTAATTTTATTTATTTATTTATTATTATTATCTTTTTTTCTTTCTCCCAGTGCTGGCAGTATATTTGATTATAAATGTATATGAAAATCTCTGGGAGGTCCATTCCATTCCACCCTTGGTTATATAAATATCTATATATAATATAAATGTATATGGATGAATGAAGGCGAATGGCCAAGGAAGGTCGCGCTCTCATAAATACCAGTCTTTCCATTAGTATATATGTGTAAGCCCAATGGGAAAACCAGTCAATACATGATAGATACTTTCCTGATGATGTGGATAATGGTGGTTGGACCTAATCTCATTGTAACAAGAATAAATATGTCGCAAAAAATGATTCTTGATACTATAAATAAGTATGAAAATAAAAAAAGTATAAATTGAAATATTTCAAGTTAAATTGTAATCAGCACAGAAGATTTTTCAAAAATTTGTTTGAAATAAATAATGAAGAAAAAAAATGTGATTGTGATTGATTTCAATAACAATCAATAGACATTTTTGAAGATCTGTATAATAAAATTAAATATTATAACCACAAAATTTTAATACTGCAATATTTCGTGAGTGGAATTTAATCAGAGTGTATCAACTATGCCGCAAGTATAGAACAATGTTGATAACGTAATTTCGATAAACAATATTGGGAAAATCAATAACCGTAGTAATAAGTAATAAAGAAAAAAATGTGAATACAAATTTAACCATAAAGAATTCCGAATGGAGAATAAAAAAAGAAGGAAGAATAATGTTTGATCATAAAAATAAAAACGAAACATGAACAAGGAAAAATATAAAGGTGAAGATATAACTACAACAAACGTCAACAGGAAAAAAAAAATATAAACACATTTCTGTACACACACTTGATATAATCAAAATAGAATAGAAAAATAAAAAGTATTACACAATTGTACACAGAAAATTTTTACCATACTTTTGTTATGTTTTCAAGAGTAACATCGTCATCGCACAATACTGACATATAAAATTCCAATCCTACTATAATAAGTTCCAATTCCACTTCAATTAACCATAATAACATACACACTGAAGTATACGTGTTAGAACACGTTTCAATATTCAATAAAACCAGAGTGGAAATAAATATTTTATCACTCAAAATAAATTAGTGTGTGTACATATATTAATTTTTTTTCCCCCATATCATACGTTTATCATCTATTTTACTCTATACACTTATTGCCATCATCGTGAATATATATCGAAGTCGATAAGTGGGACACTCCCTGAGAAGTATTTCCTTAGCTTTCACGTTGCAATTTCTGTGTGGTCCTGACGAGACGTCTCTCTGTATAGCAACTCTCAACTCACAGAATAAGAAAAGATAAATATATATATATATATTTATTTTTGCCAAAGAGATAGAGTTCTGCACAAGCTTCTGTGTGGTAACAAGAAAGATGCGGAAGCGCTTTTACTTCAATATATATCTATACTCTAATTGGTGCTATTCGGGCGCGCAAAACTCTAACGGTAGAGTTCGACTGCCATTATTTCGGATGGTTTCGTTCTTTTTTCTAAAGAGATCCGCACCCAAAGAGGCTTTTTGAATAGCTAGATAGTTACAGCAAGACATCATCCCTTCGAAACTCTACAGTCAATTTTTTTGTCTCCTTTTTTTATTTTTTCAGAATAATCTATCTATGACTGAAAACCCATTTCCCATTTCCTCAACGTGAACGAAAGAATTTATATATGATGCTTATCTTCTCGATGACAAGGAGGGTTATGCTGTTTAACAGTTTTTATATATATATATGTATATTAGGGTGAGAGAGTCAATTCACAACTGCAAGTTCATCTTCACATCCGGCTCAATTGAATACATAAAAAAAAATGATGATAGTAAATCCTAAGATTAACCCAAGAGACATGGAATTTCTGATGCATGTTGTGATTTAATCTGATTTTTCAGTGACATAATATTATAATTTGAAATTTTCTCTACGGTTATACGATTAGTCAGGGGTTTTCTGTAAGAATTAACTGGCTACTGAATAAATTTAGTTAATTAGATACAGAGATATATGGAGTTGAAGTTGTCGGATAAAATTTCGGTATTTGGTAACATTCAAAGCTAAATTCAACTTGAATAATTTAAATAATGTAAAGAGTAAATATTATTGAATTAAAATTGAATAAAAATGATAAATAATAGTAGACTGAAGTGTAAAATAAATGTTATGAATAAATAAATAAATTTATAACAAAATAAATAAATGTAGGAATTTATATAATAAGATTCAAATCAAGATTAAGTTAATCTCTCAATTCAATCATATTTATACGAATGACACTTGATGGAAACTAATTTATATTTCTATATGGCAATTAATGATAATCAGTATATACATATAGGAGTCAAATTATTGTCAACCCTTTTAATAGGATAATATAGAACATTCCACGCGATCGTTTTAGATATATGAATCCACCAGGGATCAGAAGGATTGTTGGAGTCTTCGCATTGATTGCCTTCACAACCCTCCATGGTTAAACTTGACTTCACAAATATATATATATATATATCCGTGGCATTTCCAAACTCACCCTTCGCTTAGGAAATAGATCGTTTGGCATTTCGTATATACATATATAAATGTGACATAGGACTATAGGGAGAAAAGCATACCTCAGCGAATTGGACGTTTTAATACGACAATGGTAGTGCAGGATGAATCATCATACACATGCCGCGAAAACGCCCCCTATTTGACGCCTCATAGGGGTGTAACACACTGCGCCATGTTCCCCAAAAAAAAAGTGCAGAGGTGGCACACGACAAATTACCATCCGGCCATTCATTTCCCTCATGAAAATCTATACACAATGATATACATGATGATTTATAAGACCCGAAAAAAAAAAAGAATAAAGACAAAAAAAAAATAATTTCAATAGATAGAACATAATTTTCACAGTTTCGGGGTGAATAATATTTTAACGAGAAGTAATATATATAAATATATATTCATTGGAATTATTAATTGTGTATTGAATAAAATATTTTTTATTGAAAATAATAATTTTGTAAATATGATTTTAAATTGTTTTTTGCTTGATATTGTCGGCAATTATTATTTTTTCTTTACATTGGAACAAGATATAAGTTCATTTGAATGAAAGCTCGATGTGTATGTTTATTGACAGATATTTAAAATATATGAATTTAATTGGCAATATTATTTACAATAAGTTTTTATTGCACTTCAAGTTGTGAGAATTGACTAAAGTCAGAGAGTTGTTATCTTTCATTTGAGTCATTCTCTTTGTAACTCTATGTATTGCACTCAATTTGATTTCAAATGAGTTTGAAGAGTTTGGTATAAAGGTAAAAAATAATAAAAAAAAAAAAAAGATAAGAAATAATATACTTGTCCAGTTTACGTTTTGCCCATGGGAAGTAGTATAAAGAAAAACTGCAACTTCTGGACTAAAAGTAATAGAAGCAAGAGATTCAATGAGTGGTTGGGATATCTATAAGACTCTTCACTCTCAGCTAAAGCCAGATTCAATTTAATCGTTGGGATCTTCCACATCAAATACAGAAAACCCAGCAAAAAAAGAAATAAAAAATGAAAAGCAAAAATGAAGGAAAAGAAAATAAGAACCAGGGAGAACAAAAATAAGTTGAAGATGGTGTTAAAGTTTTGCTGTAGTTTTATCCACATAACTTTACCAGTTGGTTTTAGCAACACTCAGAAAGAAGAACTCTTGTATATCTATCTAACCTTCTTCGACTCACATTCAACTGAAGATATATATTTCAGATAGTTCTATCATGTGGGATCGTATTTCGTGGGTGTATAAATAAGATCCAATTAAATTAACCCAGAAAAAAAATAAATAAATATACCAATATCTAATTCTCAACCACTAATTTTTATTAATACATTCTTTATTTAATTTTCCCCCCTACGAAAATTGCTGAATAACCTATCTACTAATATTTTTCCAATTAATATAAGTTTAAAGTCCATTGTGTATTTTAATTAAAAATTTAATTCTAATGTCTTCCCATTCATAAAGTGTTTGTTAGAATTAACAAGTTGTAAAATTTAATTTTTAATCACAATCATTAAAAGTATCTTGTTCAATTACAAATAATTCACCATTTCAGTTTGAAAAACATTGCTTCATAAATTGAAATTTATTTCAAATCATCCATAAAAAGTAATATAGAATCACCTTGAAAAGAGAGCGTTGACATTGGTAGCATCTTCAGACGTTGTACTACAGAATGTAACGCACCTAGAGTACTACCTTCCCTCTAATGTCTCGTACAAGTCAATGCTTATGTATACATACATACACAGAGGGAAACACATCAGAGCACATAGTCGTCTTTCCCCAATGGACAATGTGGTCACGTACCACGTCGCTATGGAAACCCGCCTCAACTATACTAGGAATGGAAGACGTACCCACATATATATATATATATATCTATAACCAAGGCGTCTCCACCAAGCTTTCCAATACTATTACCTCTGTATATATACTCCTCATGTGACCCATCTCGTTAGTTGAACTCACGCGCACCGAATTGTAATGTGAAAATAGATTCGCCCAACATTTACTTGATACCTTATGTTCATTTCTATTTAACAAAAGGTGTCCATTGCCATTTACCTTTTGGGTAATCTAAAGCTATACCAATTTCAACCCTTATCAGTGGCCTATTCTACAAATTTCTCATGACATTTGTGAACCGAAACGTTGATGAAGGCTCCTGTAACACATACATACACAATTTTCAATTGGATTTCAACTTAACTTTGTGTACTAGTTCGAATTCTAAGTTCATTTCACAGCTGAGTCATGAAATTTATCTTGAATTGCTATTACATTGAAGTATTAGTATCATTTTATAGTATATCGTTGGATACATCTGGAATAAGTAACTAACTTGAAAGAAATGTTCCTTTCGATATTATTGTTTCAAATTGAATATCACCTTGATCTAAGTTATTTCGATATCATTACTATAAATATTGTACTCGTAAGACTTATTAATCCGTCTTGAAAATTTACAATTTGAATAGAATTGAGGATTGAGGCAAAGTGTGTGGTATGCATTATCAAATAGAAAGATGGTTTCTGGTAGTACAAGATTGCCTACGGAAATTATCTGTGAGAATTTATTCTCGTGGAGTAATATAGTACAGTCCTTCACTTTTTCCCAGTATAGTTTTGAGTTTGCAATGGGAATAAAAAACAAAGAGGAGAAAAAAAAAAATAAAAAAGCAAAAGAGAGACGTGACAGAGATATATTTCACCGAGAAAAAGATTTCGTATTCTGTGGTTGAACTCTGCAGTGGGACTTTATGATTTTCAATTCGTAGAATTTCAGTGTATATCTCGACGCAAATGACACGACTCTTCTTATATACGTGTGTCCTCATATCGTAATAATAATTTAGCCAGTGGCCTCTGTATTCTTTTTTTTTTATTTGTTTCCTTTTGATTCTGAAGTAAAATATACACGATTCCATTTGATACACTTTCTGATGGTATTTTTATTTATTTTCATTTTCCCTTCGTCTGTGCATTTTGTCTTTTTTGTATGATTTCAGACTGGAAGGAAACGACAGATTATAACAATGGCATCATCACACACGCACGTGCACCAATGGCTTTCGAAACACGCTCGACATTTACAGTGGGTTCACTCTCTCTCTCTCTCTCTCTCTGTCTAGTTGGTCTTTCAAAACCTCATGGGACATGGGTATTCGCTCCCTTTTCCGCACTCCCCCATTATTATTATCATCGCACATACGGAGAATTCTGTATACGATTTGTACGTGCCTGACTTGTGTGAGGTTAGGATTTATCCGGTAATTCGCGCGCGCTTCGCATCAGAAAAAAATAACGATCGATTTTGAACGTGTCCTAACAGGTCGCAGTGGGATTTACTGGTGGTAGTTACTTGTCTTTTTTTTTCAATCATATATAAATTTAATATCGACATTTTCTAGATATTTGTTGTGCTGCAAATATTCTCTCTCTCTTCTATCGTCAACAGTACTACAGACTTTTGCTGAGTTTTCAATTGATTCTGTTTATTTTTATTTCGCCATTAAGTATCTACCAATTGGGAAATAAAATTTGAATAGCTAAATCCAGTGAAATATTTATTAATTTTTAATATAATAAATTATATTTGAGGAAATGTTACAACTTGATATGAGAAATATTTTCAATTAAAGAGAATAAAGATCTCGGTATTAATTTATAAATTGTAGAAATTACGAGAACATGTATAATTCACTCTATATAATTAAATTTATTTGTTGATTCGTTTCAGATCGAAATATATAATTTAATTCCCAATATAAAATTTTCTGTGAATTAAAATAATATTTCCTCAACTAAAATCATTCATCATGTTTATTTATACATACTAATAAATTCACAATAATCTCCATACAATTTCTCTCATACTTAATAATCATTTACCAAGCACATAAATATTATAAAAATCATTATCCCAAAGACGTAGAAAATGTCTGATAATTAATTAAAGCCACTCTAGAATAAGTGTCCTAACCATTGGGAATAACACCACGCTGCAAAGGATTAATGCCGATAATTCCTCTAGATTTGATTTGCTCTAAGTCCTCTTTTTTTTTTTGTTTGTCCCCAACACCAACCACCAACGCCACACCAGACATACCCGTAGACATTTAAGAAGCGAAAAAAAAAATTGGTCTGGAATCAAGTGTACTTTTGTTTTTGTTAATAGGCTTATCGCTCGCTAGACGATAGGCTCGCGCGCGCGCGCGGGTCTCCCGTTCACTTCTTTTCCCTTTTTAATTAACGCATTCTCGAAGCTCACACGGTGCTTCCATGTTCGTAAATAACTCTGTGTAGAGACGCCTCAGAGTTTTATGACTAGTCTCGGGTGTCCCCCAAGTCTTATAGTCCAGTAGAAAAAAAAAAGAAGCAGAAATAAAAAAAAGAAAAGAAAGAGAGATAAAAAAAAAAAGTATATGAAAGATGCGAGAGATGAATAATTCCAAGCATGATATATACTCTATTAAAATAATGAAAGAAAAAAAACAACAAATAAAACATCCTTGATAATCGGCCAAATAGATTTATCTCACATATACATTGTATACAAAGAGAAACAATGAAAAATGAAAGTTTTATACTGTCATATATAAATTGTCAGCTGATTGAAGTTGTGGCAATGAAAATAAATGACACTGATTTACAAAATGAAATCTTAATAAGGTGGAATTTAATACCCACGCGTGGCTTAAACGCAGTGACCAAGACACATCACATACATAAACACTTATTTTTTTTCCTTTCACTGTCGTCTTTTATAAATATCATAGCGAGTTAAAATGCTATCACTTCTAATAAACGATCAGTTGGTCATTTGGTTTTTTGCCTTGTGGTTTATCTCATTCAACGCGATAGGAACAAAGGGGGGGGGGGGGGGGGTAAGAAAAGAAAAAGGAATGAAAAAACAAACCCAGAAATTATAATTTCAATTTTTTTTTTCTCTCATTATTCTTATTCTCTGTTTTTGCATCTGGGCCTTATCCATCTTCAAAAGCATCCAGTTCGGCGCGTTGAAATAAAGTCAAAGCAAATTCGCGAGAAGACGGAAGGGGTGAGGGAGGGGGGGGGGGATGAAAGATTGAAGAGAGGGAGAGAGAGAATATGATCAAGATGTCGAGATCACGATCGAACCAAATGACTAGAGGCCTGGATTGCCTCGAGCAAAGTCACATCCAATAAACGATCTCTCACGCGTCATTCACCTTCTGGGCCTATCAACATCAGGAGACACACATCATCGCATGAGATGTGAGGACAAGCACAGAGTGAGTGAGATCGAGTGAAGGAAAGCGAAAAAAATAACAAAAAAAAAAAAATATACGAATGAGTATGAAAAAGATAAAAAGAAATTTTTGTTCCCCCTAATTCTGACGAATTCATTATCTGTGCGATGGTCCATCATGATATTGCCATGTCGGAATGTTTCTTCAAATTTTTTTTTTTTTTTTTTTTTCTTTCATATCAACCATCAACCCATGACTGTTAAAAAAATTAGCATCATTCCCCAATTCTCATTCTATCATTATTTCATTTTTATCATTCCTCCGTTTTTTTTTTCTTTTTTTTTATTTTTCTCTTCTATTTTACAGAAACATTTTTTATTATATAAAATCTACATTGGTTTTTTATTACAAAAACAATTTCAAAAGACACGACATAAATAGATTTAGTATATTTACGATTAGCAATGATCCAACACGAAGAGAATAAAAACATAAACGACTTGTCATAAATACCATAAGGAATATTCTTCGAATAAAAGAGAGAGAAAAAAAAAAAAAAAAGGAAAAAAGAAAATCAGGAAGATAGTTTCAAAGAGCAATGACGACGACGACCAACAAAGATGAAAACGTTTAGATGTGTAAAATGTTAAGGGGCGAAACTTGGGAATATAGCAGAGTCTAGTAATACCTATACGTCTTTCTCTCTCTCTATTTTCTCATTTTATTCTTGGAGAAGCATCAATTCTCTGAGGATTAACATCAGCTTGACGGTGATGATAGCGTCGTAAAAAGTGTTCACACAAGAGATGATACTGCGGCGTTTAAACTGTGAAGTACAGGGATGAGAAAGAGAGAATGAAAGGTTTTCAAGTTTTATCAGCGTTCGTCGATACATATTGGTATATAACACACATGAATAGTATTATGTTTATATGAAACAAATGAAATAAATAAGCAAAATGTGAATGAGAAAGAGAGAAAGGAAAATTCCAATTGCAACAAAGATTGAATGGTTGGTCATCCAATGTTGTTTCGCTCTCGATATGTCTTATCGATCTGTAGAGTGGTGATTCGTCTCTGTTACACAGTTTGTGTCTCGATGAGAAATCTGTAATCGATAAGCATTTTGTTTGGCTTGCATTCATCTGTATATGGCACGTAGATCTGCTATACATATATAAATATATATATATACATATATAGATTAACACTTGGCAGTTCAGTTGTGAGAGAGGAGATAAGACGTCATTCTTCACGAGCCAGTTTGAAAACGATCGAGCTATGATAAATCACTGGGGAAAATAATGGCTGAGTCAGAGGGAACAGGAATCGACAGGCAAGAATGCTCCAAGCAACTGTATATGATCGTATTATGTATTTATGTATAGTGTTTATATTGGGGAGAGTTGGGCCTGATGGGCCATTTGGCTGAGATGGCTATCTATCTAATAAAATTGTTAAAAATAGTGAGAAAAAAAAATTTAATACGACTATCTTCTTTATTCAATATGATTTATGAGTATTAATATTTGATTGATAATATTTCGTTTTATATTTCATTTGCAATATCAGACAATTTTTTTTTTTTTTTCTACACTCATTTATTCAATGGAATTTTCACATTTGAATATTTAAATATTGTTTCTATTGTATCATCAAATATTTAATCAACTGTTCAACTACTTTATTAAACTATCAAACTTCAATTTTATTATATTCAAACTTTTAAATCAAGTCTCGAATGTATGCACTCAGGGTTTAAATTCTATTCTTAATTCTATTATCGATAATTAATGGCGAAATATAAAATAATGATCAATACTATTCAGTATAATTGAATAAATTAAATGAATAATGAAAACACTTCGCTGGAAAAAAAACAAAAAAAAAAAACAATTTATTCCCCATATTGTATTTGAATCTCACCAAACAAAAATGCAAGAAAATAACAAACAAAAAAATCATCTGATGACTCGGTAAATTCAATACTTCCTGCCTTCGTCTTCCCCAACCAATATATCTAAATACATAAACACATATATAATGTGATAATAGTGTAATCGATGATGATGCTTACAGAGAAAAAAATCGAAAGAAGATCATCAGTTGTGTTCGATAACGATAAGATACATAACAAATGACAATTCCAAGTTGCGAGAACATGTGGGCCGTATCGGATTACGTTAGCTTCTCGATAGCATCTCATTGTTGTGTCGTATCCAACGCAATATATATATATATATATATATATATATATCCTTTTTTTTATAGGTACATATTAAGTATGTATATATAAAAATAATAGGGGATAAGTTGTGAGATAAAACTTTGAGGTATATATACAAGTGTGAGAAAATACATAGTTTGAAAATATAAAATAAAAAAGCCGCAACTAAATATGGTAATTCTCGGTGTCTTCTACGAAAAACATAAAACTATATAATTTCATCACGGATGAAAAGATGAGACAAAATGACGTCAAAGGCCTTTTTGTATTAAAATACATGTATATATATATATACGTTTTGTATTTATTTAGTTTCTAAAAGAGGGATCACACAAACTCGTGCGCTCTTCAAGTATTCATATACTAAAATTTCTACTCTAGGAATTTTGTCTCTCTAATTTATCGCACGTGACGCGCTCTCTCGTTCACACAACCCACCAAAACCCCCACTTTCCTTCAGCTAACTATCCCTAGAAATTTGTATCCCAAGAAACGCATTTAGATGCAGATACGACCGAAAGGCGGATGCGATAAAGTGACTGAAGAGAGAAATTCATGCTGGTAGACCGAATATGAATAAGAAGAAAATGATGTATAATAAGAATAAAAGAACAAACAAACGAATAATAAAGAAAACAAAAATCAAAGATGAGTGAAAGAAAAAAAAAAACAAAAATGCGAAAGGGAGGAAGACAGAGGAGAGGGGAGCTCGGCAGCCGCAACACAAGATGTAACGACGAGATAGCTTCACATCACAAGAGTTCTCATCTTTTATCTCTCACTCTTTTTCTCTTTTTCTCTCTCTCTCTCTCTCTCTACCTCTCACCTTGTGCCACGTGCGCGCGCGCCCGTCGTCTTAGCTCGCTTATCGAAGAAAATTTTCTTGGCGCTTTATTTGCCTCCAGCAGGATAAAAGGGAACATAGTTAGAGCGAGGATTCACGCTGCATGGTGATCATCAAGCAGTTTTCCCTGTCTCTTCATTTATCTCTGACCCTTTCTAACTTCTCTTTGTTTTCTGTATGTATGTATGTATGTATGTATGTATATTTCTTCGTTGCTTCCTTCATAACCTCTACATACATCCCCTGTTACAGACCTTTCCCCATCAGGTTGTTCAAATAGTCGAGGCTAATTCTGTTTGGGCTGTTTGTTCCCGACGCTTCTCTCTCACTTGTTCGCCCTCTGGGCGTCGTATATTAATAACCCCCGTGTATTGGCGCACATGGTTTATATGTATATGTGTGTCTGTGTTGGTGGAAGCAAAGGTAGAGGGAAACTTTATTGTGTTAAAAGTGGTAATTTCCCTTCATGAAATACTGGCCGATTACAATTGTATGTATAACGGGAGAAAAATAAATGTAACGGTATATTAAGGCATTTATTTTCATATGTATATAATGTAATATATGATGATGTATTATAGTTAGTTTGTATAGGTATGAAGAACATTATTATATATGGTTAGTTTGACATGACAGGTTGGAATTATTTGGTGGATGCATCGTCAGTAGTGTAACACTTGGTTTAGATGAGGAAATAATCCACTGTGGAATGCTCTTGAGACTGTTATGTGTTCTAGAATGTTGTAATGTGTTTCGACATTTTTTTTATTTTTAGTTTGAAAATGTGATTAGTTGTTTCATTATTTTTTTTTCTTTTCCTTGAGGGAAGTTTGTTAGTTAGTGAGATTGACAAGTGGTGAAGAGGGTTGTCATTTGCAGAAGAGAATGCAAGAAGTGTTATGGGAAATGGTAGTTTTTTATTTTGGAAAAATAAATTTGTTGAATTAAATTGAAAAATAATTTTCATGAAGAATTAAATGACTTGGATTATTTTTATTATTATTGATTTTTAATTGGGATTGAGGTTTGTTATTTGAGATGTAATTATTCACACATTTTTATTAGTCAATTAGGTCATGAATTTATTTTTAAACAGTTTTTGATTGAATCAATAGATAGTCGATGCATAATTTAAATGTGGAATTCGATTAATGTGGAAAAGATTTGAAAGCGTAAATACGTTTAGAGATGTGAATCTGAAGTAAATGTGTGCATTTTTAATCAGAAATAATTTCATAAGTTGAATTAATTCTGATGTTTCTCATTTGAGATAGAATTATTTTTAAATTTACTTCCAATCAAATTATTATTCTTCTCTCATAATATTCGGAATACAAATCGACTGACATATATGAATAATAAATATTCATTTCGTCTCAAAAAAATTTAAAACCACGTCATAAACATCAGCCAATTTCCCACATTTTTGCTAATCAAAAAATAAATAAATTCCATCATACAGTGAAACATTTTTCGCAAACAATTGCTGATTATTTATAACCTAACCTACTTCACACTCATTATTTATTCAAAAATTATTCACTAAAATTTGCATTCCCACAATAAATAATTTCATGAACAATCAACTGACATTTATTTATTTTTTTTTTTTTTTTTCACATAATACATTTGTAAAAGTAAAAATTGATTAACATTAACATGCTAATAAGCTCAATGCCAAGATATATACTTTAGCAATATTGTGGGCGCGATGTAGGGTAAAGATTTAGGTATCAAAAGTCAACAAGTAAATCCTTCGACGTTGGTTGGGTTTGTGTGCGCGCGCGCACGCGGTACTCTCTAATTTGTCTGTTCGTGAAAAAGGCAATTTGTTAGTACCACAGCAGAAAACGACGACTCTTCGTGGTATGCCCATACGTTTACATATATATATATAAATAAAAGGGTGGAAGACGAGATGAAGAGGAGGTGGGACGTGCCGGTAAAAGAGAGGCTGATTTAAACCTGTCTGGCAGCCCGCTGGGCGCTTAACAACTGAAAAACAAACATGGCGCCCAGAGTACCAAACGATCAGCGGGAGTCCACGTATAATATATACATATATATGTGTATATATGTATATGAACGCGTAGTGAGACCATAACGCGCGCTTCTGGTCAAGCTACACGAGGTCCATCGTCATTTCTGGCATATTCATAGTGTAAAAAAAAAAAAAGAAATACTAAATACATACTACACCGTGTTTTTTTTTTTTTCTTTGCACTATTGAATTAATAAAAATTTTTTTTTTCTTCAATTTTATATACTTACACCAGGTGTAGTTGCCTGTGGTCCATACGGAAATTTTGTCCAGTCCAGTGTCTCCTCTGTGGTCGTGTCCAACAGAACAACTGGAAGTAGACAAAAAAAATTATTTAATTTGGGGTGTGAAGATTTATTGTAGAGAGAAGAATGTTATGGTTATTCGCAGATATTTCAACATTTTTTTTTTTTAATTCAAATTTCAATCAGTTGAACTTTAGTTCCAATCAATTTTAAATTACATATTTAGTTTGATGTTGGAGAAATTAATAATTATTTGGAATTGCAATTATTTATATATGGTTTTACTTTTCAATCAATGTATGAATACAATTGATATTGCATTTAGAATGTGTACAATGTATAATTTATTTTCATTGGAAATATTTGATAAAATGAAATCAATAGTGAATGAATGAAAAATTATAATAAAAAATGCTACGATTGCTTGTGATAATTTATTTTAATTAAAATTTTTATATTGAATGTGAAAAGAGAAGTAATATCAAAATAAAATTTATCTATTCTTTTTTTTTTTTTCCCCCCCACAAGTATTTCAACCCTTGGAATAATTTATACACAAAAATGGAAAAGGAGAGAGCTCTGTGATGAAAAAAAATATTTCATTGTTACAATAGAAATAACAGGGGCTTATATCTATTGATGAACCGAAAACAATTTGCATCGGAAATTTTCGTAGCAAACAAAGGTACTCAATATAGAAAGCAATGAAATGTTTCGAACAGGCTCTTTATATTGAAATTGCACTGATTGCGAGACACTCAATGAAATACAAACAAAAATGGGAACAAACTACTTCGTCCAAGTTGACATTACCATACTACATCCATGTTAATTCTACTTTTTCAACGCTTTTCTATTTACACACTCGCTAAATAAATATATTATACTTGCTTCATGAGAAACTACTATTCAACAAATAAAATACTGAGAATAAACAATATTTTTCATTCAAACATTATTTTTTCACTTGAAAATGAAAAAAGATTAAATTTCATTTTTAATTCAACCGCACAATTCAAATATTTTTTTCAAGCTCAAAATATTCATAATTCATTTTCGTTTAAAATAATTTTAATACATGAAATATCTGGTAGAATCATTCATCTTTTATAAAGTGGGAAACGAATTTGAATAGTAGATTTGAAGAAAAAAAAAAGAAAAAATGAAATTGAATAAATGTACATGGTAAATGAATATTATAATATAAAATTATTATATCAATCTCTATCAGTGCAGCGTGACTGACAATATCACACTTCATTTCTAACAATTATAATTCCTTAGCCATAACTCTGAAAATAATTCTGCTGAATAGTTTCATATATATTTACTTTTTTTTTCCTTTATCAACACAAACTGTAAAAAAAAAAAAACCCCCATCTGTGCTTTTACTTTCCATTCACAAGACTCAATG
The DNA here is from genome assembly GCA_958496275.1 of Zele albiditarsus. Taxonomy (NCBI): domain Eukaryota; kingdom Metazoa; phylum Arthropoda; class Insecta; order Hymenoptera; family Braconidae; genus Zele; species Zele albiditarsus. The sequence goes on from OY292415.1 coordinate 6,109,552, forward strand.
AATAAACTAACTCTTCAAGGTAATACTTTTCTCATAAAATGTCTGCATACATAACTGTAAATCTTCTTTGAAAGAAATTAAATAAATTCCAAAAGTTGCATCGTATTCCACATCCTCTCCGTGATATAATTTGGTTTTTTAAAGTCCCATATTTTTTAATGGCATGTTAAAAAATTCTCCACGTTCCAAAATTATTCTCAGATATCATCAATCTCTCGTCAAAATTAAAAAACAAAGAAAACTAAACAAAAAAAACAAAAAAAATCAGCAGTGAATTAAATATTTATCATACAAAAATTCTCTTGATAATATTTTAATCTTCAAACCAAAAATACACCTATGCCAAAAATAATAATTTCCATTTTCAAATCAAGAATATTTATTTGTTTGTCAATATATGAAACAAAACAAAGTATTTTGATGTTTTGGATTTTTAGAGGGAAGACAGTTATTTGTGAACGTGTGGTACGTGTATCGACCTCGTCAATGTCAGCAAAATGGCAGCCGCTGCATCAGACATATAACGCGCTACATGTGTATATAATATTGCAGAGGGTGGAAGTGAGAAAAGTGAAGAGAGAAAATGTGCAGTGTATATAAGCTGCACCTTGTCGCGAAGGCGACAGCAGCAACACGTACGCAGATATTGTGACGGGGTGCATACGCGCGGGCGCGACAGTGTAAAGAATAAATATATATATATATATATATATATGTGTACATATTGAGAGTGAAAGAAATAAAGGAGGGTAAAAGAGGAAAAGAGAAAAGTAGGAGACGCGCGCGCGGGGTGTCGAGTATCGACCGGCTGCTCCAACGGCTGCTGTGTGGCAACGACACACGAAAAAAAAACCCCAAGCGACATGTACACCACCACCCTCCTCCCTCACTATATACCTCCTCCCTTTTGCTACGCCATCATCGTTGGCCTCATCGTCACGTTAAAATTCTATTCGCACATCCAGAAATGAAAGAAAAAAATGGATAAACAAAATTTTTGAATGAAATATAATAAATTTTATTTGATGCCAGCCTTTTTTTTTTTTTTTTTTTCATTGCACTTAGAATACAATAAAGAATAATTTTAAGTCGAGTAATGAATTATAGATTTGAGAAGAGTTTAGGAATATTTGTGGATAAAAATAGAAATTTAATTTGAAATTAAATGTAAAAATATTCTTTGTTTCAAATTGTTTTGGATTGCATAGGGAAATTGTGAATTGAATTATATGAATAAATTTTCATTTGAATAAACATTTGTCGAAAGAATTTATGTATTGGCGGCAAGACAAAGAGATGTATGAATAATTCCAATTCATATTCGTTTATTCTAGTATGACAGACATGAGTCTCCAAAGAAACAGCTATGATTTTTTTTTTTTCCATCTTTTTGTCAGAGAGAAAAAAAATTATTTTTTATTTTCAAAACATTATTATTCCAAAATTATTGCACACGGTTGAATATCAATGTCTCCATCTTACGTATAACCGTTCGACGGTCTTCAGGACATAAAAAAAAAAAAAAATACGTTAAAAAATATTGATTTTTCAAAAAGATATCACAAGGTGAAAACAGGTGAGTTCTCACAGACGTGATCCATGAGCTACTAAAGTGCTGTCAGTACCAACTCAATCTTCCTATACACTTAATTTATTCCATATCATAATACAATTGGTAATTGTGTATAAGATATAAATTGTACAAAAAATATTTATCTCTATTCGAATTAAATAATAATTATACAATGTCATTACTCGCCAAAATATTATTTAATCTTTTCAGATCCACTGACGTATGTATAAATTGTTGCAGCAACTTGATATAATAATATAATATGAGCTGCTATTCGGGGTTTCACAGTGAGCCAGCATTATTTTATTATCATCAAATGACTTCATAATATTACAATTAAAATGCAAAAAAAAAAAAAAGAAGATTGTTAATGTCAAGTGGTGAAATTCATCGAAATTAAATTCAATAGTTTTGATTCAAATCATTTTTTAACTTTCTGCATATAAATAATTCTGCGAAAGAAAAAGAATGTCTATATATTATTATATTGTGTTATATGTGTATATGCCAACCGGCCCAAACACAATTTTCTCACACATTTCATTCGTATATGCTTGATCAACGAATGAGATAAAGTTCGTTATCAATACCCAAACGTACATCATTCTGTCCAACATGAGAGTCTAACAGCGCAACACACATACAACTTTAACTCTCCACTTTCCATAATATATTCTTAAATTATGGAGAGTGAGAGAGAGAGAGAGGGGGAGAAACAGAGATGAGAAACTCGCGCACACACGCGGACATCCTCAACTCTCGTGCGTTGTTATCGAGACAGGATCGTTACTGCGTTCGAGGTGAAAGTCTCTTGCGAAGATGGACACCTATAACATTTGTATATATACATTTATGTCTAGTATTTGTACGCATAAAAGATGTCATCAGGTTTTTTCTTTTTATCCAATTGAAAATGTTTTACTACAATCCAATCCAATGCAACGAATAAATTTATATAATGATAAACAAACTGTATACAAAATAAACAACTGTTACATTCAAGTGAAATCAATATTTGTATAGAAATAATAAAACATATTTTATTTTAATTAATTAATAAATGATACATGAAATTGTATATTTCATTTAATATATTGTTGATATTTATGTTGTGGTTATTTGAAATGTTAGTAGAAAATTTGCAATATTTTTGCCATTTGTTCATTACAAATGGAATTGTTTCATCAAGCATTGTTCAATGTATTTATTTTAATTACATTTTTGTTGAAATAAATTTTTATTTTCGTTGTCATATCGATAACCCAATTATCAATTATCAATTTAGAATATAATCTTTCACATTAATCCATCAAACCGAAATGACAATTGTGAAGCGAGTGCTATTTTACAAATTCTATTTTCTCCCAAAGTAATTTCCATCATCATTAAAATTCTTTCTTTATCATACACGTTTAATTCAACCTAGTGTCATCATTTCTACATGAAAATAACGTTGCAAATTTTGAAATTAAATTTTCTACCAATAAATAATTGTGTTCCACCAAAAGAAGATTGTCGATAGAAATTTCTCAGGTATGTGTAACTAATATCCACACCGATATTGAGGAGTATATTTATTATTTTTTTTTTCTTCCCCCCTAGATGCATACACAAAGGTTAAACAAATTTTTGGCGCATTGTTATATTGTCGAGTGAGTTTTTAAGAGGCGTAGCAACAACTATATATAATAGGACATATATATATATATATATATATAGGGGGGAGGGCAGCAAATAAATATGTATACCATGTATATAGTGTATATATAGTAGAGGGAAGATATAGGCCTGGCTTCGAATTACTATTCCCGGGTGATGTTTACCGAGGAGCGGAAACGACTTAACGGGGCCCAGGAGGTGCGTTCCTTCCTTTCCATACCATCTCCGTCCCTCTTTTTCGTAATATATATATATATATATATATCTATACATGTTCCCTTGTCACCCCGCGCAACTTTTCGTCGCTCTTCTATCTACCATACGCGTGGTCCCGCGAGAGACGTTCCGAATTTAAATTTCAAATTTGGAACGTGTCCCAGGGTGTGACGATATGCATATAGTATCTTCTTCCTCTTCTTCCTTTCCCCGCTCACTTATAATATATATATATATATATATATATATATAGTACTGTTTTACGTTTCATTTTTTGTTTAGGTTTTCTTTTTTTTGTTCTCGTCTTTCTCATATACTATCTTTTATACATGCAACATATAATTTACTGTGCTATTTTTACCACTGACATAAAACAAAATGAAATTAATTAATTTTCATATGTGTTAGTGTGTGTTTATGCTTGTAGATAATCGAGAAGATTTTTGGACAAGTTATTTCACCGTAGTGATTTTTTCCTTTTTTTTTTTTAAATATTACTATTAATTTTCTTATATATTACATTTTTTTTTCTTACACATGACGTTATGAAATATTGTCATAAATTGGTGTGACAAGGTTTCGCAATCATGATGATGTTCGAGGGGGGGCGGGTTTTATATACATATATACATCCACACATACTTATATAACCGTGGTGCCAAGCGTCTACTTTATGACAGTTGATGAAAAGGGCAATATTACGCGCGGCAGGTGTATATCAACCGAACTTGCGGCTTTGCAATGTCTACATACATATATCTCAACGTATTTTTCACACATACATATATATATATATATATATATAATACTTGGAAGAAATACGTTAGCGCTCGTTAACTGCCGACACTAACGCCAACGTAAGGCCCACACCAAGTCAATTAGGTGACCAAGCGTATATGTGTTTGTGAAGATTATTTAAACCTTATATACCAACCATGGTTGCATTCTCACTCTGCACCATACATTACCTCAATATATATGTATATATATATCTGTATGTATGTATGTATAGTTACTTTGGGTATCACAAATATGGGTAATAGCGAGTCAGTGAAAATAAATTGAAAGAAAAAAAGGAAGGATGAATAAATAAATAAATAAATAAGAAATGGAAAGAAACAAAAAAAAATGAGAGAACGAATGTGGCAACCGTCATACAAGTGGAATGCAAGCTGATTGGACGTGTGCGCCATCCTCCTCGATATTTTATAACGTAATATATATATATATATAGGAATGGTAACTGATCCCGAACTGGTTTTTCGCATCTTTTTATTCTCTTCAAGTACACTAAAAATTCAAATAATCAAATCTGAATGATCGTCATCGTATAGAATTCTACTGCGACCGCACTTTCTGATGATGGGAATATTTGCATTCAGTGAAACGATATTTATTCTTCTCATAAAAGATTCTCATAGAAGTTTTATTATTTTTGTTTGTTTGTTATTGAATTGGAAATTTTTTGTTAAGAGCCAATTGAAAATAAAGAATGTGGAGAGAATCCGAGATAGGTGAATGTATATTCATATGAATGAAAAAATAAAATAAAATGTGTTGCAATTAATGTTTTTGTAATTATTTTATGGAATTGGATATTTTAATTGATATTGTTTTTACTCATTTTCGTTACTCGCATTTATATAAACGTAGAATATTTTATTATTGTTTGTTATTGATTTTCGTTTTGAGGTTATTGAAGCAATTTTAAAACCTTACTCTACTCTACTAAATCAATTGAATGGTTGTATCAATTTACACCGGAAAAAACAAAATCTTTTTCACCAAACAAAAAATTCCGAGTTTCATAAATCCCCCAACATTAAATACTCTCGAATAAAATATATTGTCAACATTGTCTTCGAATAAAAAAGAAAAAAAAAAAAATACTAGTTACTCTCGTTTCAATTTTCTATGTCAAATTATTTCGTGAATAAAAATTGTGTAAAAAATTAAATTCTTCCGTGCCATTAATTCAATATTTTTCCTCATCATCATTATATCTTTCGCATGAATTGACATCTAGGTCTAAATATTTATTTTCAATAATCGCGCATTTTAACAATATTAAATATGATACACAAAAAAAAAAGTACAGCAAATAAAAGTAGAAATAAAAATTCGTACATTAAATAAAACCTCTGCAAATTATTTTCCTCCAAAACAAAACGATATTTATTCTCTCTTCACTATATTTATCCCTATGTCTATATTTACATTTTCTGCACATTATGCATATATATATACACACACACATACACACAGTAAATGAATGGAAGAAAAATAAATTATAAATAAATAAAAATAATCAAAAATGTGCAAGGGGTAGTGTTGTGTGGTGAGTATAAGGCAAAAGAAATGAAAACGAAAAAACGAAAATAATTTAAAAGGGGGGGGGACACAAGCTGGGGTCGTTTAATTGTAAATCACAAAGGTAATGGTCCAAGAAGTTTATAAGACAGTGTGTGCGTTCACCGACACGTTCCCGAAAGAGGTGCGCAGTGTATGTTTTTTTTCTTTTTTTTTTTTTTCGTGGACAGGCAAAACAGTGTGAGGATGTGTTGCTATATAGAGAAAAACACAGAGTAAAGTAGAGAGAAATGAGAGAACGCGCGCGAAAGCATATACGGTTGTCAGTTAAAGGCGCATGCGTACACACGCTGTCACACACAGCTTATAGAAAGAAAGATAGAATTAAAAGGAGACATAGTGGGTAGTGGGGAGGGTTAGTGAAGATGAGAAAGAGAGAAAAGATCGCGGCTTACAGCAAAGACTACTTCGACCTCGCACACACACACACACGATTGAACGCAACAGCCTCATAAGAATGATAGGACATAAGAGAGGAAGAAAGAGAAGTGGAAAAGGTGGTGGAGAAGAAGCAGAAGGTAAAGAAGAAGAAGAAGAAGAAGAAGAGTTCAGTTGAAGTGGGGACCACCTACGTTCTTACGACCAACTCCTCCCGAGATCCTGTATATTCACAATTTTATTTCGGCTCTAAAAATGTTGCTGGCAAAGCAAACTGCTTGACACGAAGCGACTCGTGTCCAACGTGTCCCTTTACTCATGAAGAAAAATAAGAGGAAAGAAAAAATATATATATATATATATATATATAATAATAATGAAAATAACGCACATATATTATGTATATGTGAAGCCAGAAAAAGAATTTTTAATCGAAGGAATATCATTTTTAGTCAAGTGTGAATTATATTTTAACGATGTAGTTAAATTTTAAATTATTAATTTTAAATGTAGATAAATTTTTTCCAAAGAAACTCTATACTCAATTCCAAATCTTCATACTGTTAACATTAATTTATATGTTTGTTTATCTCCAAAGGTGATTGAAGTATTTTTAAAATTAAATAATACGAAAATTTATCGATAATTTTAATTATTGGAACAATTTGTCACCTGAATGATTGATATATTTTGATTTTGCATGACGAAAAGTACACCAAAGTCATAAGCAAATGTCAGCGATTAGTAAAATTTGTGACTGAATAACCAGAAAAAAAAAAAAATAAATAAATATGAGAAAAATTAATTATTTTATTTGCTGATCTTCTGTTTAATCTCATTTTTATTTCTACATGAATCTAAAACTGTATGCAAGTTTAAACAAGTATGACGATAATCGTGTGTGTTCAGAGACGTCACACCTACATAAATACATTAAAAAATAAAAAAAAAATCCCCGCACTTTCCATTCCTCGAAACACACACGAAAAAAAAAATATAAATGAATAAATGAATGAATAAATAAATGAGAATAAAAATTCCCATCTGGTTATATCGTCTTGTTGAGGCGCTGGAAGACATTGTGGACGTTAATTACGAGCACCCGCCGCTTGACCCCATGTGTGTTTCATTCTTGTTTTATATTATTTATATATTTAATTTAATTTTTTGTATTTTATTTTATTTCTCTCTTTTTATATCTCTTCGTTTACATATATAAGTAGACACGTGGATATTTTCACCGCTGCGTGAGGTGAGTGTATATCAACTTAGACCTTCATCTCTCTACAAAGTATACACCCACACACATGACACATCAACCCCGCGTGTCAGCTTTCCCCATATATATATACAATATACTAGACACCTTTCTCCTTGACGTTAATTACGATTTGGTTCAACATTATTGTGTGCCATAAAACACTCCTCTCTCATTTTCTGATGTCGCGTTTACTTTTTAACATTAAAGGGGCATTCCCATGTTTCGGGTCAAGAGATATAATTTGTGTTTTTTTTTTTTCACGTTTTATTATTCTATACGATTATTTTACAGTGAATACGTGAAATAATGTTCACAGTGAGTTAGAGGAAATAATAATTATGAGGGCTTGTAGAAATACATGTGAAGTTCGATGAATTCAGAAATTAAATTGTTCGAACTTGCTATCATGATATCTTAAAAGTTTATATATCAATTGAGTTCGAATGACTTTCATTCGATTTGTATTCGAATAATGTATAGTGGGAACTAGGATCCAAGAGATTGACATGAAATGTCATATTTCTCTATTTTATTCCATTTTCAACCATTTGCAATACAAAAAGCAACCAATCAAATTTTACAGCCTGCTATATATACATGATTTTAATCAGAGCTATGAAAATGTACTTTCTGATTGCATAAATATTTGTTTAGCCATGTTGATTCAACACAGAGAGAAAGAATTCTAAAATATCTAAAACTTTTCTTCAATCAGAATCAAAATTGGCGTATCAGCAATAATACAATTTTTTTTTTTTTCTCTCTCCACCACAATTTCATACACGGCATGTTAAAAGACCAATCAAAATATGCTGAAACAGATCGAGGATTTTTTTTTTTTTACGATAAAAAAAAAATTCATAAAAGCTCATTTTTGGAAGCCCCAAATAGAAATTCCCCTTTAAATTGTTCGATTTAAAACACAAGAGGTACATATTGAATCGCAATTTGGAAATTGGAGGGATGGAATGATGATGATAGAGAGAGAGAGAGAGAGATGTTGGTTGTTTGGTTTGGTTTGATGAACTCTCTTTAGTCAAATATGGGTCCCAGAATATTTCGGATACGTTGGGCGGACAAACGATGGAAACCCGATCCATCAAGTTAATATGCCGAGCATTCCGCATACTGACCGGTAGGTGGTTGAGAGAGAATTCCAGGGAGTTTATTTTATACTTGTGAAAATAAATATTGGTATGTGTAAAAACAGTGGGATTATATACATACGTCATGTGTATGTTATTTATTTTTTCATTTCTTTCTCCTCTGTGATAATAATATTAATGGTACGAACAGTTATAAAATTTCTCTACTGTTTGCATAAGATAAAAAAATAGTTAAACTTTTAATCGCTTCTGTGCGTGCAAGAATAGTAATAAAATAAAATAAAATATTATATTGAATATGAGAATGAATTTATAAATAATTATTAATATACTGAACACATTGTATGTGAATTAAGTGTATTGCTTGCACGTTTCATTCTACGAATTGATATGGACAACGATATATATTCGTAGAGTTAATTCTCGTTCAATAGTAAACGTACAGCCGTGACTTTGTATTTAGTATTAACGTTTCTTTTGCAATGTGGCGAGACGGCTCGCGCGCGCCTGATGCTCATAAATCCTTCTCGGAAGTGGACTCGATATAATATTGAGAGGTCGATGTCCGACACCAAAACATTGCCTCATCAACAAAAGAGTGAAGACAAAAAAAGAAAAAGAAATAAAATGTATTTATATGTATTTACAAACATCCATTAAAGGTATTAAAGCAAAATATGTATGGTTCCCTATATTTTTAATCATATATCAACTTTAATTTTATATTTTTCAATAGTGAATTATATTTTAATATTTCTCCATTTCTTATTTTTCATTCAGCACTAATTCATTAGTATTTACCAAATTCTTTAGTTAATCTCATGTAATATAAACCCTGAAATTCACAAAATACTTTTGTAATTCGATTACCATATCTTTTTTATTGCAATTTAAAATTCAACGAGATGTTAAAATAGCGATATCCCCAAAAATTCGTGATATATCTTAAATACAATTATCAAACTCGCTTTATATAAAAGTGCAGTAATGCGACCCTATCACGAGATCTTGAAAATTTCGGTGTCTCAAAAACTTATGTGATTTTAGTGATTCGATTATCATATCTTTTTTATTAAGACCACAGGCGACCATTGATTTTTTTTTCGATAAATTATTTATTTATCAAATTCGAGATCTAGAAAATTGTGAATATTTTTGCGATATAAATAAATAACATTGACATTAATACACACATACATTTATTGATATTTTTTTGTCACAAATTTATTTCTTATTAAATACAAAATGAATTGTCATCACATTTTCTCATTCATCATCTCATTTATAAAATAGATAAGTATATGAAAAGTAAGTGTGACAAGTATAACCAGATAGCCAACTGCTCACGATCGGCACGAGTGGGCACGTGCGGATAAATCAAGGAAGGAGTTAGACTTCGAGAGTGTATATGCCATCTTCCAATGTGGAGGTCACCCTCGCCTTGAGTACACACTCTTTATCTTTCTCTTTCTCATATACCACACATTCACACACATTTATATACATAAAAGTGAATCCTCTCGACAAACAGAGTGTTGTATATACAGTAGGTGAGAGGAAGAGCAAGAACCAAGAAAGAGTGAAAAAGAACGAGTTGAAATACAAAAAGAAGTGAAAAAAATAAACAAATATAAGAATGAAGAATAAAAAATATGAGGTGCTCGGGAACTTAACCCCAGGTCTCCCTTCGCGGCGGGGTCTCTCTTCCCGTTGCTTTTACCCATGGGCCCCCATGTTTGGTGGTTCCATATAACCACAGTACAAACGGTGGAATATAGCGGCTAAAGAATACGCGTGTGTCTATATACATACGTATATATATATATTTTGTGAGAGAGGCAAGGCGCTGGAGCATCGTCGTCAGGAACCGACGAGTTGAAACCGGCCCACGCCGCCGGCGCCCCTCCACTCCTCTCTTCGCGCTCTCATGCCAAAGGAATTACCATTTACATAGCGTTATTATGTTTGTCCATAATGTATGTACACATGTTAAATCAATTATTTAAACAATATATCGCGATACGTAGGTATATATGTGTATACGTGATTTTATATTGTATATTCTCGTTCTCAGTGTGATATCAAAAATTAAATTCATCATATTTATTTTTTTTCTCTTATTATTTTTTTTTTTTTTTACTTGACACTTTGGGATTTATTATCATTTTTTTTTTCTCTGGAGTCATCAGTGATAATCAATGTACAGAATGAATAATGTTTATTTGTCGTGAAGACTTTTTCAAATTAGTATATTTGATTTGAGATTTGACACGAAAATTTAGGTATTTGTTTGTCATTGATGCTTCAACAATGACATAAAAAAATCACTCAAATACTTCAAAAATTATTTTGTTATAGCCAAAAATTTTTACCAATCTCTAAGTATCAACATTATCAATCAATAATATTGAAAATTTAATTAATTTTAAAAATTGTCGTGAAAAATCGCAAAATTTAACAGCACACAAACTCTATATCCAACTGTAATAAAAAATAAACTATTAAATTCTGTTCCAAACATGAGAAACAAAAATATTCATTAAAAAGTTATTTCACGAATGTACACTCTAACTTCACATATATACGTAAACATATAAATATATATTGCATCGACTGGGTTGAATATTGCAGGTCACCAATTTCCACATACCGGAAATATCTGCACTGGCACCGATAAGCCAAGTTTACCACTTTGTTATTCTCATATAAAGGTGATATATAGAATATACAGTATATTATCTTGCCGGCTGGAATGAAGCCGGATCAAGCGAATTCGATGGCGAATATATATATACACATACATAGTAAATACATAAAGAGATACATGAGAACACATATCAGAAGCGAGAGATCGAGCCAGGTTGAAAATAGACTAAATAGAGTAAATGAAAGAGGCGATATATACTAAGGGGAGTATTGCGAGAAATAAACAATTTGAATTCTCGACTTCATTAGCCGACCACCTGTCCAATCTAGATAATTTATGCAACTTAGTCATTTCACATATACCAAGAATATTATCATATAAGTATATATAGATTTCTACCTTTCTCTTTACTTCACCACCACTTTTCTCTCCTTCATATATATATATATATATATATATATACTTATTCGTCGCTCGCTCTCGTCTTAGTCTTTTTCTTCTCACTATATACCTCGTTCTTTGCGATTTATCTCAGCCGCTTAATGCATTCCAAGAATCTATTATACCTTCCAACCAATATAATTATTTTATTAGCGGGGTCAGTCCACTATTTTTCCCTTTATGGTTTGGCCATTATACGCTTTTCCTTTTTGTCCAACGTCCTATTCTCTCTCTCTCTCTGCTTTACCTTCTTTCATACCTTCCTTTTGCTCTTCTTTTTTATTTTCTATTATTTTATTCTTCACCATCACCACTACTATTACTACTACTACTACTACTTCTTCTTCTTCTCCTCCTCTTTCTCGTCTTTCTCTGCTTCTTCTCTTTACGACTGTGGCCCTGGCTTTGTTGCAACTAATACCATCACATGAGCGCGCTCACGAATTCCACCATACTGTATCCAACATGCCAGTGCGACGACGAGGTATAGAGCAGAGCTCGCAAGGCATCACAAGCGCATTGGGTATTATATGCTCTTGAGAGAGCGCGGCTAAAGGCTCGTAAAACAACCGCCGGCCACCTGATAGACTCATCCAGAGAAAGAAGAAGTTGAGAGAGAGAGAGAGAGAGAGATGAAGGAGAAGATGAAGTGGAGAAGGAGAGGACAAGTAAGAACGTGCACGCGCGAGTCTAAGCCCGTTATCACTTGGATAATTTAAAAGTTGTTTTCAAGAACCCCCTTCGCACATGAAAATGTTTTTATCTCTATTACAGTATGCGATGAAGCTTCTGAAAATATTTTGACGTATATATATATATATATATATGTGTGTGTGTATGTCTTTACTACTGAATATATATACACTTTATTTATATATTATAAAATATAATCTCGTAGAACAAGAATACCACTTTAGTAAATTTATTTATATACAAATGTATATATATTTGTACAAAGTAGGCAGAGATATGTATGTTATTAGTTCTTTTTTTTTTTCCTTTTTTCTTTCTTCAAATACTAGTGTTCCGCATTGACCTTGCGAGGCCAGTCACGTTTACTGAAAGAAGACTCAATCAATCGTGAAGTGAATTGGAGAAAGAAATTTAGTTAAACGAATCGTGAATTATTTTTAATTTAGATTATTTGGTTTATATTCTTTATTTATCATTCAATTTATATATAATGAGTCAATTTATAAATATTTATTTGAAATATATGTAAAGAGAATCATTTATTTTTATTGAAAATCTTCAGACGAATAGATAAAAACTCTATTGATGAATTTATTTTTTAGCTACATTATGTAGATGCCTTCTTTTTTTTTTTGTCGCTTTCACGACTGATGTATTGAATGTAATTAATTCACCATCGTCTTTTGATGAAAAAGGCGGCCGCATTTCATCTGGATTAATTTCAATGAAGCAAAATTATTAAATTCAAAGTATATAACTTTATGCTTACAAATCATATTTGTATTATAAAATGTAATTCAAATCATTTTTTTTTTTCTTTGGATGCAAATTTCTATGCTGTATGAATAAATTTATACAAACACGTAGATATGTATATTTATTATTCTATTTTTGTTTTTGTGTTTTCTTTCTTTTTTTTTTTGAATACTAGAATTCCGCATTGACCTTGCGAGGCCAGTCACGTTCACAGAGAGAAGTCTCAATCAATCGTGGAGTGAATTTTTACACCATGAAGACTTATACCACCTTTAACTACACCACTCTCACTTTTCTTTTCAATTTTGTTCTTCTTTTTTCTCTCTTTTATTTCACGACACTCTGAGTGGAAGAAAAGCCGGAAGAAGAAATGAAAAACACAGAAAATGTGAAGGGATGAATAATGGCTTGACATGGAAATGTAACTGGTATTCGTCAAGTCCGTCGTCGTCGTCTCGAGAGTCTTTCGCTGATGGGGAGTTGGAATAAAAATAAAGAATGAAAAAGTAAAAAAAAAAAGAAGATGAAGAAATCGAAGAAAAGTAAGGGGTGCAGCGGTAGCAACACCACCATCTGAGAGTCGATGAGGGGTGGAAGAATGAAAAAAAAAAAAAAGAGGCGACGAAAAGTTACCAATAGCCTCACGCTTTTTTTTTTTTTCTTTTTACATTCTTTTATTTTTCCCTCTACCTTTTCTCTTGATGTCTTTTATCCTCAAGTCTTTTTATTATTTTTCAACGTGACTAGTACCCACCACGAAAAACCCTAAACGAACTTTGACACTCATTCTATTTCTCTCTGAATAACATTCCCCTGTCTCATTTTTCGCACTTATCCTTGAACGAAAAATTATTAGCCACAGACACTCTGCACGACTAATTCATCCAAACCATCGAGAAGCCCATCCACACCCCGCTGTGTTATAACCAAAGATCACAGGGACTCTTACTCTCAGTCAAACAACTACAATCTTTTGCAAAAGAGAAAACTGTTGTGCTTTTGTATTTCCACCATGACAAATTACACAAGGATATTTCTTTTAAAGCAATATAATATCCCGAAGTAACAAAAGAAAAATATGGTTGACCAAAATATTTCCTAAATGCAGCCACAAACCAGAAGCCGGAAATAGTATTGCAATAAATATATATGACCGAAGAGAATTTGTCATGATAAATGTTTTGAATTTTGCACGGTGATGTCTGTCAGTAGTTTGAATTCAGTGAATAATATACACAAATGTCTGGTATAAAAATACCAAATAAATTGCTAAGTGGAAGCAGAATGAAGAGGTGTGAATAATTACCAACTACATGCGAAAACATACGGAGTTAAAATTTGTATTTTTATGTGAAATTTATGCTGAGATGTACTGAATAAAAAAAAAAAGAAAAAAAACTCACAGACTTTTAATCAGGAAGCTTAAATATTTGCATTAATAATAAGAAGAGATTTTTATTATTAATTGAAATGCAAATTATAATCATGAAAAATAAAAATACTTGATTGGATAATTATTTTTTTATGACAATGGTAAACGAACTTGAAAAATTTAATAAATTAAAGAGGACTAACTGCTCATACATGAAAAATAAAGATTATAATATTTCATTCATGTCATCAATTCCATTTATTCCCAGTTCCAACAATATTATGATACATCTAGTATTTTTCAACGTACTTATTTATATCCACAATGAATTCTCTCACAAAATAAATATATAAACAAAATTGTTCCCTCTCTCTCTCTCTCTCTTTCCACATACAAATAATAACACATTTCTCTTCCTAACATTCCACCACCTATTCGTCACCTCCAATCCAAATACACAACAATTCCACTCACCCTCTCTATTTCCCCGTATCCAAAACTACCATGACAATTTCTAAAACCACAACACACAACCCAATCATCACCAACCATAATATTAAAATATATATATATACACACATTTTACTAAGAAAAATAATACAAGGGGGAAAAGTAAAAGTAGACATTCTTTAACCACTGCATCGAGAAGGTAAAATGTGGATACAAATATAAATTCACATATGTATACATACATATTAAACATAAAGGTGTGTGTGCGCGTGCCTTCAGGTGAACTGCTTGGAGGCTTTAATACCGCTCGACGACTCCACGCACTGTATTGTACACATACATAAACATGATTTTATATATATATATATATATTGAAGTTGTGCTGAGCGTCAATGTTGGAAAATACGTAATAGCTAAATGCAAGCTGCCGCATGGGTTACGCGCGCGCGTTGTGAAGCCTCCCAGGATTATTATTCTCTCTCTCGGTGTTGCAGTTATAGAGAGCCTTGCAATACACAACATCCTTGTATCTCCATTCTCCTTCTTATATATATATATGTATATATTGGTTTGTACGAGACTGCAAGGCACCATATAGATATATATTCAACAATTTCTTCGTCTCTTTCTATCTTCTCCAAGCGCAGATTTTTCTGACCGATTGAAATTTATGCTCACTCGTGTTCCCGGGCGCATATCGCGTTTCGTCTCGCGCTGATGCTCGTTTTGTGGCGCGTTATGCACGTCCAACATTGTGTGAGAGGGAGAGAGGGCAATGGGTGAAAAAAAGAGAGAGTGATTGAGTTGGTAAAGAGAAAGAGAGAAAAGAGAGAATGAGTGGAAGGTGCAGCCTCCTTGACAACTTTATTTCATCCTCCACCGGCTCTCTCGCTCTTCATGTTTCAACTCGTCGTATCAACGTCCGAAATCTCAACGACCTCCAACAAACTCTCTGATGTACAAAATCATCGTACCCTACATCCGTTTTTTTATTTATTTATTTATTTTTTTATTTTTTTTATATATTATTTCATTCGTGTTTTTTTATTTTTTGGCAACTCATCACACAGAGAGTATTATTTAATTTTTGCACAATAGTTTCGAATTAAATTTTTGAATTATTGAGAAATTATCTCAGCTTCTTTTTTCTTTCGCCTTTTTTTTGTTGTTGTTGTTGTTGGTGTTGTTATAATAAATAAATTGATGCATGTAGACGTGGGAATGGAAGAGAGGTTGGAGTTTGATAAATGATTCGGATAGAAAGTAGGAAGTGGAATGAGGAAATACTTGTTTGTTATTTTTTTCAACTTGAAGAGCATGTCGAAAAATTACAAAGCGTATTTTCACCTGTACCGGAAATTAATATTAATCGAGGATTATACGTGAATTTGTGAAGCGTTTCGTTAATTCCCAACGGATTTCATCAATTTCATATACCACAAAACATACGTTAATAATTCAAGAGTAATTTATTGTTTCGCCAATGAGTAAACTATACGCTTTTCACGTTTGTCGAAGTAGTGGGAGATAATTTCACCGAAATTTATCTAGCATAGACAATTCACTGCATAAATTGCACAAATTTTTTTTTTAATCACCACCAACATCAACCTAATTCCCCAATCATTAGTGTATTTAATATATTAATAATAAAAAATAATTTTAATATAAAATTCTCAAATGATCATAAAATTTATAAAAATATAGTAAATTTCTTTATACTACAGTTAGATAATTAATATAATTCCTCATCCATATACACAATCTCTCCTCATTCAACTTGCACATATTATTCATCCAATGTTTTCAAACAATTGCACGTCCAATTTAAAATTATTAAACAACAAAAAAAAAACAATTATACACATTTTTTTTTCATTCCAACTTTCTTTCATTTATTTTTTAAAGCAAGTTGATGCATGTCTATTCAAGTTGGTATCCTATCATTCCAACTTATGCTTACCATTTCTCAGACGACGGGAGGGCACACACGAAGAAGAGAGCATCAAGCTTTATACTACACTTGTCCTTGTCTCACGCCCATAGGTTTATATATATATATTATACCTTCATAGATATAGTGATGGAGCTCCACTGGACCGAAGAGCTACATACATATATAAAACTGTGTGCAGGTATGCGCACACGGTGGGTTGGTCCGGGCATTCCTGCGGCGTTGCCGCATCTCTTATACTCCAAGGAAGAAATAGAAGAAGAAGAAGAAGATGATGATGAAGAAGTGGAAGAAGAAGAAGAAGAAGAAGGTGCCCAAGATGGAGTTGAGCATGATACAGTGCAGGAAGCAAGATATATGCTATAGGAAAGAGTACATATATATATAAACAAAAGAAAAAAAATATGAAGAAAGAGAATGAGCGAGAGCATCTGGGAGAAGAAGCTATCGAGGAAAGAGCATACCAGAAGGAACGAGTCTTTCTACCTTCGTGGAGGCAATCGAGTTTGCGCGCGCGGACGCCGCCTTCTCTTGCCGCTGTGTTGCTCCTTGACAATTGGGAATTCGGTTGGTCGGCTTTTTCTTATAGTAATATACTTTGCTTCAACGCTTTCAGTAATCTTCTCTTTCTTTTCATTTTAACTGGCACATTTTCGTTTGAACAATCATGCATTACATCGTTTTATTATTGATGTAGAATTTATATCATGATTTAATTTAGAAAATTAAACATTTCTACTTTTATTTATGCATCATCTTTGATTATTTGATACAACAATATTATTTAATTGTATTAATTTAATTTTGGTATAGAAAATTTATTTGATGGAGTTTTAGTCGATATTTGTAATCACTGTTGCTAATGTTGAATATGCTCTTCAGTTGATAAATTAAACTAGAATGAGAGGATAATGGATAATAACGAATCACATGAGAGAAATTATTGAGCGTATAATCAAATTCTTTTTTACCTTTATGCTAAAATTATGCTAAAATAGTATTTTCTTTTTTTTTGTTACTGAAAGAATGTGATCTTCATAACTCTTGGACTCAGTATTTTTCTGAATGAATGTGGAATAATAGCTTTATTACCATAATTCAAGCATAAAAATACAAAAAAAATTACTACAAGCTCAGTAATTTTTTGCATGAACTTAGTGATTATCCATTATCCTCATGACCTAATTCTACTTAACAATCTATTTGGTATTTTCAATGTAGATATTGTAAAATTATTAATCAAACCCTACGCTCTTGATTCTATTCTCATGTGGTTAAACTTTTGTTTTCATAATTCAAATTTTTTTATAAAGTTAATCGACCAAGTTTCAAATTTTAAATGTGTATGAATACGTTTTTAATTTTAAGTAACGTTGCCCAGATTCAATTTGAACTTGGTATACGAGAAAATTGGATGGTGAACTCGAGACTTTATATAATGTTGTATATTAAAGTTAACAGTAACACTTTTGTATCATTATATTCAAGAGTTAATGATTTGAAAAGTCACCATGATAAAACTCAGCAGTCTAAGCCTTTTCAATGATCCAATTCTTTGTTCTAAGTTCTCAACCAAGTATCTGATTCTAAATGTGTATGAAGCACGTTTCAATTTCCAACAACTTTGTCTCAATTCAAGAAATTGGAACAAGAAAATTGGATCGTGCACCCAGAGCACTATAATATCATATTTAAAGTTAACATAACATTGTCCCATCATTATATTCAAGAGTTGACAATTTTAAAAAGTCCCATAATAAAACTGTCCAGTTAAAACCTTCTGCAAGATCAAATTCTTTGTCCCAAGTTCTCGACCAAGTATCTGATTTTAAATGTGGATAAAACACATTTCAATTTATACCAACTTCACTCTAGTTCAACAACTTGGAACAAAAAAAATTTGTAAACATCTAAAAGCACCAAAATACTGTGTTTATAAAGTCTTACATAAACTTCTTCTACTATAACTGTACAGCACAATTGTTCACAATTTCAAAAGTCCCATCATGGAAATGTCCAGTTATAAATGCGTATTTCCTTTGGGTAACATTGTAACCATTAATGACTCACCATACATACACACACACACATATATATATATATATATTCAGACTACCCAAGAGCTATATAGTGGAATGGAGAGTAAGAAATGAACCATGACTAACAAGCTTTCCCATGTACAAGACATCAAGGAATAATAAGAGAGACACAGAATGGGTTGTATATACAGTTGGTGATGCTCCGAAGTTTGCCAAGGAGTACATGCGACTCCAGGGAGTTTCGATAAACGCATTACGTACCAAAGTTGGAGTTGCACGTACACACACACACACACACACACACTTTGACTTGTGAATATATCTATATAAAAGAACAGAGAGAAGTCGAGGCTAAAAGAGTTATCGGCCAAGGCGTCTTTCAACGATTGACGTCACCGACGGCGCGGGAAACAATCTAACTGCAAGTTGGAGGGAAAGAAAGAAAAAAAGAAAACTGAAGAAGAGGAAAAGAACTTTTTGATCATCCAAAGTTTCACTTGCTCCCAATTTTTGTTTTTATTATAATTTTTTTTTTCTTTTCTTTCATCATCATCAAGATGGAGATGGAGTGAGCCAGCAATTCCGAAGATTGGCCGCATTACGAAATTATCGGGATCTCGGAAAGCGTTTACAGAAGTAGGGGGATGAAAAAAAAAAAAAAAAATGATGGAAAAAGAAAAGAAAGTTTGAACGCGAGACAACGCAAACGCAGCAGTTGGGTATATATTTGAGTCTGAATATATTTCGCATCTTGAAGAAGCGATTGCCCTCCGGGCTATGGGATAAATTTACTCTTTTATTATTATTATTATTTAAAAAAAAAAGGAATATATTTTTTAATACTTTCATTCCCTTTTAAAATATGGAAAACGAACGAATTGCTAATGGGACTCGAGGGCAGATAATGATTAGTGCGATGTGGTATATGAAAATTTGCAGGATGATATATCTTTAAAAGCATTATATATATATATGGTAGAGACCTCGGTCTCGCTCTTTCTCTGTTCTAGGCTAACGACTCACGACGTGCGAGTATGCGCGACTCCTCGTGTGTGTATATTGCAAACGACCAAAAAGAAAAAATGAAAAAGACAGAGAGAATGAGAATAAGCGTGCAGAGGGGATGCACAGTCACGTCTCTCTATCCAGTATTCCCTAGTATGGACAAGGCATTTCAAGCGGTTCAAAGTAGAGCGAGCGAGTAAATTGCCCCCCTTTTTTTTTTTTTTCTTTATATATTTTTTTGTTTGTTTTTTTTTTTATTATAATTTTTTTTCCATTTTTCAAATCTCATTCTCCCTCGACAAGGTCTTGTGAATAACAGCATCGTGAGCTCATCCGTCGCGCACTTATTCAATAAACTATTGGAATTATGTTATTCGATTAAGAGAACGAAAGACGAAAAAAATTTTTAAAAGATGAAATTGAAATATGGATTTATTTCGAATAGCGATTGTTAATGTCATACTGTCGTTTTTTTTTTATGAATTTTATAATACACATGTGAATGTCAATGTATAACCTTATTCAATATTGTTTTTATGCAACATCTCGATATAGTTCATAATTGTTTCTATTTTCATTCTATCAGTCAGCGTTTTTTCGTGCAGAATTCACTGGCTAATGATGAATTTCGATCAATTATAAACAAAAGATACTTGCACTTAAATTCTCGAGAACAAATTTGGCTATTGTATATTAATAGAATGAATTTTATGTGGAAATATTAAATTGAACAATAAAAATTACCTTGTTCTGCATGGATTCCACTTAGATACAAGAGCAAGAGTCCTATGGTGACAATGCAGGTGACGTTGATGAGACGACCCGCCATATTTTTTATCAATGGCCGTCGTCACCGTTGTTGTTGTTATATCTTTTGACTCTTTCACCCGCCAACTTTCTTACTCTCCACACACTTCCTTTCCTATCCACAACTTGCGTCACTCTCTACTCCTCATTGCCCTGCAATGACTTCCTCCTTTTTGTTTGACCGCACCGTGCCCGCGGCGGTGCGTAAAGCTGTTGTGCAAAACGTAGGTGCATCTACCACTGACGTGCGCACTTCTCTCTCCACAAACAATAAAAACAAAACAATAAAAAAAAAACAAAAAAAGAAATCACCGACGCACAGAGTGTATGTGTATATTTATATATTATATTTTAGAACGAAAACTGTATACACACAACAGAACTGTATAAAACACTTTCGTACAGACACACTGTGTGTGTGTGTGTGTGTGAAGATACACTCAAGAGTTGGTTGTTGCCGCCGCGCGTTCTCTTTACACTCGTCCGTTAATGACGAAGCAATATTCGTATAGCATCTTCTTCAAAATATATACCATGACGTATCCACCTGAAGCTTTTAAATTCAGGCTGGGTTTCTTCAGCTTCTTCTTTTTTATTCACTTTTCTTTTTTACTTCCTTTCTCTCTTACGCGTTCTTTATTTATTTTTATTTTCCTTTTCTCTTATTTCTGCTGGGAGTTCTCTTCGGGGGCCCCTCCTTCAAGCGTCTGAAAGCACAAACAAAAAAGAAAAATTATTTTAGTTGAATTAATTAGAAAAAAATTGTATGGATAATAATAATAAAAGTACTTTTATGTATATAAATATAAACATATATATAGGAAATTTATTCGTTATTATTTATGTCTGAATGGGAGTGGTGTTGAAGTGGAATTTTCAGACGAAGTAAATGTATATATATAGCAAAGTATGGGGTAAGATTTTTCTTGCATGGGATACTCAATTTCTTTAGGGGGTTAAAGAAATTGTTCGTTTGCAAGACTTTTCATATTTTTTTGTTGTTAGTGAGACTCAAATATAATACATTTGAATTCGATGCTGCTAGTTATGGTTGAATAAAAAATCTGAAAATGCAGAACAAGATGGACGATCATGTTCGGAAGCAAACTTTCAAGTACAGTTACATTATTCAATATGTAAACAAGAGTTGAGACAATCATTTTTTCATTTTTTATCAAGAATTCCTCATTTAATTGTCAACGAATTAAATACAAAGTTCTATTCAATTGACAATCAATGACACTAAAAATATATAAAATTTGTTCTCATGTTGATTTATAATAATGAACAACGTGCCAAATTATTTCTTCATTCTCAACAATAATAAATTAACTTCAAATCAAATTCATATAATTTCTATTCATATAATTTTCTCCCCCCGTCAAAATTCTCATTAAATTTTAATAAACATGCAATATAATAATTCACATAAAAATCAACAAACAAAAAATAATATTTTTCTTATTCAGAATTTTCAATAAAATTTCTTTTGAAGGGTCTCATCTAGCCCAAGGGTATATCACGTTCAACTTCCCCTCTCATATATATTTTCAATTAAATTTTACTCAATGATAAAAAAATAAAAATCTTCCTCTTTCAACTCCCCTAATAAGCATGTTCAAATTCAACACTATATACAGTATATAAATGCATATATATATATATATATTATATTTATTTTCGCAATGGATTGAGAGATATTCAGGTGTGCAAGTGAATAAGTGTGAGTGAAGGACAGCCGGTTACATCTCTCTGGGGTTCTTTTGCTTCAATGCAAGCAAGCAAGCATATAGATAGAGAAAGAGTAGTGGACCCTCGAGGTCCTCTCAGTTCGCGCGCGAGACTTTGTCAAGTGGGTGTCTCGGGTTTACATTTATCGAGAGAGGCATAAGGACAAGTATAACAAGAAGAGGAGGAAGAAGAAGAAGGAGAAAGAAAGCCGTGCCCAGAAGCGCATTGGCGGGTCATATCCATCCGGATGAGTCATCTACCCGTGACAATGTTTCCTTTGACGCGTGAAAGAACATTTAAAAAAAAAAAAAAAAAAAAATGATGCAAGTAAAATTGAAAAAAAAAAAAAAAATAAAATAAAACACGAAAGAAAATTGAACACAACGAACTCGAGAAAATAATTACGAAATTCTCGAGATACGCACACACACACACACACACACACATTTAGATGATTTTTCAACCTGTTACTTTGGATTAATCCATTATGTGCAGCCTAAAGCACCTGCATCACATCAGGTAATATATATTCTATAGTAAGAGTCACACGTAGTTCAATGTGGAAATGACTCGGCAAACATTATTGTTCCTGATGTGGTGTGGATGTGTAGTATGTGTGTGTTTTGTGTATATGGATGAACAGTTGCGCTTCACTTTGTTGCTACCGTGACCAATGACCATTATCCCATATCCTGCTCCCTCCTTTTTATAATCTTTATATAAAATCATTGGTACTGTGTCTTATTTGTAAAATGTATGAAAAAATCTCCAATGATTTATGTTATATTATTAGTTTGAATATTTAAATTATATGTATATTATACGTAGAGATTTATTTCGATTAAGGATACATGTTAATATTAATTCTAAAGTTTTGTGTTGAATTTTTTGATTTAATTAATGAATTCAATATTTATTTGTATCCATACAATTTCTACTGTTTAATTAACCACCATATTGTATACACAGGTATTATATTTGAAAAATTTACCCTGCTACAATATTTGTTTTTGAAATTGGAACAAACATTTCATGAGAATTTATTATAATGTTGATTCTGTTTAAAAATGAAATAGTATGAAAATATTTCATAAAGAATGAATAATATGACAAAAAGAATATAAATATTTACTTTTATCTTCAACGAAAAAATTCATTCATTCTAACACAAATTGTTCCATTAAAAATTTCCATATAAAAAATTTATATACATCGTTTCACAAAATTCACAACCACCACCAACATTTACATTTCCCATCCAATTTTGTTTTTTTCAATTAAATTCTCGATATAGGAAGGAGAAGAAAAAAAAAAAAAAAAAAAGTAAGGGAAAGAAAAATATGAGAAATATCCGTTCAGCCCATGTACATGATACAAAGCTAAACATCAAGGGCAAGGTTACGCGGACACACATGTGTGGTTGGATGATGGTGAAAGCCGAAGGCAAATTTGGGATCAACTGGTATGAGTAAAGAGGGCGTGCGAGAATAAGGAGACGTCTCCCGGCTCTTCAGGGAATATATCACGACAAAGAATGAGAGAGCAAAAGTGTACGTGCAAGTATAAGTAAGAGAGAATGAAACTTTGGAGGGTTGAGTTTCGGCAAGGGTTTTTGGTGGTGGAAACAGTGGTGGATCTGGTTGGTGGTGGAGTAAGGGGTTGAATTCCCAGGATCAATACGACGCTATATTGCCCATCTCTATTCCTCTCACTAAAGTACTCTTTTCATTTTACTCTCCTCTCTTTCACTCTCTTACTATATACCTTTATTGCACGTCCCGTCCTCTTTTGCTTGTGAGCTTCTTTTCTCATTCGCTGTACTCTTTTCTTTTTACATACTCTTTTTCTTTTTTCCTTTTTTTTTTCTTTTTTTTTTTTCTTCACTCTCGCCCACGGCACATCACACATACAGATCCCATGAGAATATATCTACAAAACATGTACATTGTACAAATACATTTACTCGGCTATTCTTCGTTTACAAAATAGATAGACGTGACATTTTTTACTTTTTTCTTCCTTTTTTTCTTAAGTATGAAATAGCAAAGATGGTAGATATTAAAACAGAATGCTGATGTGAAAAAAAAATTCAGCTGATGGAATTAATTTTTTAGAATATTGATTTTTTGTTTTACACAGAAATTATTTAATAGAGTATGAAAAAAAAAAAAAAAAAAAAAAATGTGCATCCTCTTCATTTTCTCGAAAATTTTGTTTCTCCACAGAATTAAAAAATAATTAAGTATTTCAGAGACATCAAGATTTTACACGATATTTTATTTAAAATTAATTTCCAATTAAATCCAAGTGCTTAAAATCATTCGTCAATTTTAATTCATCACAGCTCACTAATTCCTACTTTTATCTCTCGCTCGAATTGTTTTCGTCCCGTTGTGTTCATGAGTAACATAAAAATAGTAAGCATCCAATTGATGTTTACAAATATACCGAGATTGGTGGCAATATTCAAAGCAAAAACAAATACAAAACAGGAGAAAAACAAAAAAGTTGTACAGTGCCAAAAACAGTGAGGATGTTTCTATGCGCGAAAAACACAGAGAAAAAGATGAGGAACTGAAATGTAAAAAAGAGAAAAAAAAAAAGATAGAAAATGAGAGGGTTAGTGCTTTACGCGAGTTCTCTTCTCTCTAAAGCGGCCAAAGACCTTTCTCTCTCCGTGTATTTCCTTTCTCTTGCTTACTCTTAGCCAAGATGCATCCACGAAATTGCAGACTTCAGTGAAATGCTACTACTACATTGGATGTTGGTGGTAGTATGCTTTGCTATTGCCATGTTGCCCCCTATCACGAGTGGCCTCGTGAAAAATTTAAGATGTCCTCTCCTCTTGCCCCTGGTGCTCTACACCACCAACACCACCGCCCCCTTTTCGCTTTCCCACCCAACTATCTCTTTCTTTCTTTATTCCTGCGCGCTGCGGTGAATTCTTGTTCTCATCTTCATACTTCCGTCTCTCCTCTCTCTCCTCTCTCCACACACACACACACATATATATATATATATGTGTTTGGAAGCCTGAGCAGACTTCAACGCAAGCTAGAAATTCGCGTAGTGCCTCTTTTCACTCAGGAAGAGAGCTCACCACTCTCTTTCAACTTTTTTTATTTCCTTTTCTTTCCTTTTTTCCACCCCGCCCGCCATTTTTTTATTTTAACAAGAACCCAACGGTAGCAATTGCCGAAAACATCAGCGTCTCGAGAGAATAAAGAAAGGTGAGCGCCATGTGAGAGAAAGAGAGAGAGAGAGAGAGTGAGGGAAAGAGTGCAAGAGGTAAAATTGAGGAGAGAGGCCAGGAAAAATTTCTTTGATGGTACACAGGATTTTTTTTTTTTTTTTTACGCTCCTTTCTTTCTTTTCACTCTCTTGCTACCTGTCTCCTTCAACGAGAGATGGTAAACACAGAAGGATCGTCGACTTTGGATGAGATCCGTGACTATAAAGGAAGGCCAGAGGGTATATAAAAAAAAAAAAGAAAAACAAGATGCAAACTTTGCATATAAATGTACACAAGGTGACATTATAAAATACATAAAAAATAAAAAAAAAAATATATAAATACTCTCAGTGCAAGTATTAGTTGAAGAGTTTTTTCTTTACTCTATTTTATTATTTTTTCTTTTTTATTATTTTACTTTTAGAGTATATATAAGACTATAGCTTGTTGAACGGGCAAAGACCCCTCTCTTTTGCATGAGTGAGCTTGCAGATTTTTCGGGTGGGTCCTTCTTCGTTCAAGTGTACACCGAGAGAAGCCTCGCAAAAATTTCGCGCAGGAGCCACCCCTCGCGATTCTATTTTTTTTTTTTTGTTTCAATTTCTTTTTTTTTTTTTCCATGACCCAAGAGTCACTAGAAGTCTTGACAATATTCTCTGCGCTCACCACCAACATGCATCATTATTTTTATACACCCACATCACGTGATATATTACTACAACCAGTTCAAAAAAACATATCTATTTGGTTTTAATTAAAAAAAAAAATAATGTTGCTGTCATACGTCCATAAAATATAACTTGCAATTATTTTTAAATGTATAAAATACATTTGAATTATTGTCTGAATATTCACTGTCATTATTTCTAGTGAATATTTTTTATTTTGTTTGTTTGTTTTTTTTCTGTTGACGAGAAAATTTGTTTTCTGTCTATTATGACACACACACCCGTTTGAATATACATCCGGGCTACTTAATATCCTTGAATCATAACTCATATACGCCACACGCCTCTCTCATTGTCACCTTTCTCTGTCATGGCTGTTTGGATATTCTCTTTTTCCCTCCCTTATTCCTCTGTCGGAGAAATTAGATCCCCCAACGCCCTCTGAGTCCGCCCTATTTCATAGCATCATGCACGCTTGCATTTTTTTCCTTTCTTACGCGTCTTTTTTTTCTTTTTTTTTTATTATTATTATTTTTTCTTCCTCCTTTTTCTCTTTTACTTCGTCTCAATAGTTTATGGACGACGGATGAATGATCGTAACCAATCTTGCTGCTTTCTCCCTTCCGCTGTGTGGTCGCTTGGGGATTCATGTAGGATTCCGTTACAGACATCCAATTGGCCTTCTCTTCATCTTCTTTAATATATGGTGTGTATATATGATGGTTTCATACACATATTATATATATATATATATATTTTTTTTTCTCTCTCATCCTCTATACACTACCACTACTATTACTATACCACTACCAACACAGTGTACTCGGGTTTGTCGTCATCATCTTCCGGCTGTTTGCTCTTATTTTCCACTGGCGGAACTCACTGGCTGCCTCCGGGACAAATTCTATTTCCGGTAAATTTAAGACTCAACCGACCGCGGATTTATTTCAACTGGCCTCCGGGATTTTACAAGATATATAAATGTAACGCGGAGAGTAACGATCATGACGAGATGTTTAGTGAGAGGATGTTTAAAACGAAAGAGGAAAAGAAAAAAAAAAAAGAATTATAATAATAATAAAGTGGAGGGAGGTTAAAAAAGAAAAGTAATGAAAAATAAATACATGAAAATTATTAGTTCTAAAGATCACCGGTGCGCAATTTTTGCAGTGATGTTTCCTCTGTATTATTTATCTTCCCTGTTCTCTTTTCTTGAACATTTGAAACACATTCCCTCCACTGCTGTCTTCACTTTTCTCTCTTTTGATCTTCTTAGCGCGCACGTTGTCACCAACACGAAAGAGCGAACTCAACCGCAAAATGTCGCCGCGACAAATTCTATTTTCGATGAATTTAAGACCGCAGAAGAGTCGTCTTGTAGATTTATATTTTAGTTGAATATATATCACCTTCTGCTTGTGTATGCTTCGCTCCTGTCGTTCTTCATTCCCCTCCTTTTTCTCGTTTTTTTTCTTTTTTTTTCTCTTCAATATTCTTTATCTCTCTTACTCTGGCTCTGTGTTCTTGAAACCTTCGTGTCGTCGGTGGATTTAAACTACTCATATATAACGGGGCCCTTTGAATTTAGAATAGCACCCACAACGAGACAAAGAAAAGGAAATAATAGAAATTTATTTTTCTTTTATTTTGTGTTTTATAATTTTTTTTTCTGTTCTTATTTTTTTCTTTTTTTTTTCTTGCGATACGTTTTTACATTCGTATGAGAGAATTTGTTTTTTATTTTGTCTTTTATTCATTTAACTACTAAACTTTTTTCCGGCTTCGACAAACACAGACAGACATTTATATGTATATAATACACTTGTATATGTTACACACATTTCCTATGGGTAATTAAAATAATAATGCATGATGGTAGGGCACCCCTGAGGTCTTGTGGATATGATTTTGTGTAAATATGTTGCCACAATGATATGACGATTAATTTGCGACTCGTTATAATGTCAACTCAACAGTTTATTTATGAAATAGGTATTATTTCTTCTTTCTTTTTATTTCGCTGTGTTTATTCATGTGATGAAAAAAAAAAAATAAGCTTAAAAGATGAAACAGTAATTGCAGTGTAAAAAAATGCAATGAGAAAAAAAAACAAAAATTGTTCTTTATCGACAAACTATTTTTGCACTCGTTCCAAATTGAAATATTTTTAAATAAAAGCCAATTTGTGATATAATCATGTTGCATGAAATATGTGATTGAGCGATTAATTTTTTATATCATGAGGGGAGCGAACCGCAAAGGAAGAAAAAAAAAAATTGAAAACAAATGTTGAGAAAAATTGAGAAACTGTCTTGAGAATATTTTATTTTTAGATTGCCAATATATCTAGGACTTGAAGTAGAATATTTTATATGAATTGCAGAAGAAAGATGGGTCTCCAGAATACATATTCCTTAATTGAAAAATATATATACATATATATTCTTCAGTTTAACAATTAATTCCTCTCAAAATTAATTTATCTAATATTCAACAATTTTATATTGAAATAAATATAATGTTCATCAATTGCATTAAATAATTTTCCATTAAATACCAACAATAATATACCAAACTGGCTTGCACTTTTGCAAACAAAATTTCATACTCCCTAGTATTTTTTTATAATTTCTCTACCACTTTTTTCCTCACTGGCAAAAAAATACACACGTAAATTCATACACACACACACACACATGGAATCACCCACCAGGTAATTAAAAATCATAATGCATGATGAAAGGGCGCCCCTGAGGTCTTGTGGCTTTTCAAAATCAATTTCACGACAGTGCCTTTCTCCATATTCCTCTCACTCTCCCTCTTACATACATACACATAGAAATACACTAACACTTTGCACTGCACACTCAACTCTCAATTTCATCCGCTTGATGCAGGTATAAACTAAAATGCATTTCACAACCACCGCCATCATTCAAACCACAGTGAAAGTATACTTTGCAAATGTATATAAACACTATACACATCGTGATGTTAACATATAAATATATGAATGTATAATAAAGAGAGAGAGAAAGAGTGAATGAGTAAACGAAACGAATAAGAGAGCAAAGTAGCAATAGCAGACAAGTGGTACCCAGGATCGATTTTCCAGGTTCCAATTAGTCGACTGAGAAGTACAAACACAACGTGAGACAGTAAGGGATAAAAAAGAAGAGCAACAGAGTAAGCGAAATATATATATATATCAAATTTATATTGCAGGGTTTTAGGACCAAAGTCCAATCGCATGAAGTGAGGGTGCGGATCAAAGAAACTTGTACCGACACACAGGGGACGTGAAATATATATACAGATATACGAATTTCAATTGCTATTCCAAAGAGTAGATTTTCAAGAATTGAGAGACCACCAACATTTCCAAATGAATGCCACTACTGCGCAACTGGAAATCCATTGATTAATCATTTTGAAGACAAAGGCGACAAAGACCCCTTGGAGATACACAAACTGTTCAAACATCTGGCTACTACCACTCTCTATACCAATACTACAAACAGTGGAATCATCATTATCATCATCCACTTTAGCTTTGAACGAATTGAACACATGGTGAAGGTAGATAACTGAAAATGGTGAATTTCTCTTGGGTTTTTTTTTTTATTTAACACAATTGTACAAAGTGAGTCAGGTTAGCAGGTGTTCTCAAGGTTGTTATACTATCTCTTTCGATTTTATATATTTTGTGGAATATTACTCATAGAGAAATTCAACTGTTATTTTAATATTTTTGCTAGTGTAATTAGTTGTGAAAAATTGAGTTTTTATTATCATCGTAGAGCTGTTCAACGAGGATTTATTATTGATATTTATTCACATAACATCTAATGGTGAAGGAATTTTGTTACTCTGTCACTGGCTATTGTATTTTAGTTATGGAACAAAAGGCAACTGTTTGTATAACAAACAAATTTTCGCTGTTATTTTTATCTTGTGATACTACATTGTTCTATTTTTTTTAACTGTTTAATCGACACCTTTATGCCAACAGTAACTCATTTCCAAAGTAACAATGAACAAGGATTTAAATCTAAATTTGAATTCCAATTTATATTCACATATCTCACGTTCTATTCTTTTGTTGCTGAATGTCTGCTGACGATGTAAATATTCTATTATATATTGTATGAGTCATTCCAACTATATGTATAATACTTGAATAAACACATTGTAATAAATGTGGCGAAGATAATGCTGACATGGTGGATATACATTCAGACGAAAATAAAAAAAAATAATAATAATTTGAGTGGAAAAAAAGAAAAATTTGAAATAATAATTTTCTATATAGATAAATATATTTGTTTCATGACAAAACTCTTATGCTTGAAATGGAACCATTTTATATTTAACTCAAAGCATTGAAATATTTATAAATGAAATTAATTCGAGGATTGAGAATTTGTTTCTTTTTTCTTTTGGTATGATATAAAAGTTGACAAACATTGTGGTTGAAATTGTCTTTAGTCATTTTTACATTTCGGTATGTAACAAATAAAAAAATAAAATTTTATTTCAGTAAAAGTTACATGAATTGTACATGAACGTTATATAACTTGAAGGAACTCGTTGAGTGTTGAAAAGACTGTGCAATAAATCCATTCAACTTTTATTGAAATCGAATATCATCTTTGTATAGTTATATATAAAAATAAAAGAAAAATATATTGCAGTATGATATTGACAAACTCAACTGTAACTCGACACTTTAATAATTGTCACGAGTAATAATTAAATTTATTCAACTTGATAATCATCAATTTCACTGTTTAATAATTATTCCCAATATAATGAACACATCACTTCGATGACCCATAACTACAAATCCAACCGACCGATTTCAACCCTCAGCCAGTGAATTCTAACGGGAAAACGATGACTAATCAAATAGTCGTATCCGAAAAATTATTAATGCTATTATAATACCAAAAAAGTTCAATTGAATAACACCATCAGTAGTCTCATATATCATTTATTTATGACATTTGACAATATCTCAATAAATAATTCATATAATAAATATAATTTCAAATATCACACCGTACTAATCAATACTATTCTTTCCCCAACAATACATTCAAAATAAACAAAAAAAAAAAAAAACAAAAAAACAAAGAACCTCATCACACTCCATAAAAATCCACACTAAATAAATCCAACACAATCAGTTTCTACCCCATGTAAAAATACAAAAACATAAATAAAATAAAAGAAAAAACAAACAAACACTCTGCATATCAACTGATTGTCGTTTAAAAACCAAATACCCAAATAAAAATGGATAAAATAAAAATGTAGAAGTTTAAAATAAAAAAATATGTAGAAAAAGAAAAAAAAAGAAAACAAAAGTGTATAGTAGAAGAGAAACAAAAGAGGAAGACCACGCGACGAAGCAGGGATTCTAATCTGTGGCTCGACCACCAGCCAACTGTATATATATACAGATACACACGTTCGTTCTCTCTTTATCCTTCGTTGTTCGCCTTGGCTCTTCGTGATGTGTATGCGCCCACCCGACGACTGTTGCGGACACCGCGACGATAAGCTAATGGCCGACTTCACCCCTGCTGGGTGACCATCACCGATCGGTCACGCGATTCTCACTCGGGCATGAGCTCCCGCGCCGATGCTTCGTCGGCCACTCTCGTTTTCCTTCAACTTGATTATGTATATATATATACATATATGAACATATATACCATGATATATCCAACGGCATTCACGCGAGTTTGCGATTGTGCTTGGCTTCCTCTTTTTTCTTTTCACCTTTTTCTCAATATTCTCACTGGATATTTTATATATAACATACATGAAACTAAATCTATATAACAAATCAGAAGAGCTACCAAACTCGAATCAAATCCATAATTTATCACTGGAATTGAAATAATTTCTTTTTATTCCACTTGATCTGACAAACTAATCGAAAATCAAATTTATTCCATTTCTTTCCAATCTTTTCTTTACTTTATTTTTTTTTTTTTTTTTTGTGTCAATGCAGTATTCACATAGAGAACACATCAACAAAAGAATATATATATATATATATATATATATAAGAAATTGAACAGAAAAAATAAATAGAAAATGAAAAAGAACTTTCTACCCTCCAAAAGTTCTTCACATATCGTCGATAAAAACTCTGACAAAAGGAATTGATAAAATAAACCTCCATATACATATATAAACATACACATATATTTTGTTCTTTCTTTTATTTATTTTTTTTTCTTCTTTTTCAAACGGTTACAAAAGTCTAGACAGTGACTAAGAGTGTTTAAAATGCTCTACAGCAAACCAAACCACACAACGATTGGGTTGCTGGCACTCCAAGTGCATATGATCATCCATCAAGCAGAAATAACGTCCGATAAAGTGACACATTTTATCTGTCTATTATAATAGTATATTGTAAGTATATGAGAGAAATGTAAGTGAGAGAGAATGGCTTTGGTTATGAAGTAGGCTCTACTCTTTATACCACACACTGTCTGCAGATTTATACGTCTCTAATCTTAGCGATAAGCCATTTTCCATTGGCTTCACTTCAACGATAGACAGAAACAAATAAGTATAAGTGTGAGAAGGAAAGAAAATAAATTTTTACGGGGAATGGCACTCGCGGTTGGCTCATAATTCCTTGGGGGACTCTGTGCCACAGGCACGATATTTCATGGAGGGTGCCGACTATACTCTTCTCTCTTCATTCACCCCCATGCTTATATATATATATATATATATAACGTTAACCGCAGGTCCTGCCTATCCACAACCATATGGCATTCGTTTCCTCTTTTCATTCCTATATATCTTGGCCGAGTTTCACTCTCCCTAAATATAACCCACATTTTTTTTTTTTTTTTTTCGCTTCTTAAGGGGGGAAAGTCAACGTAACTGGTCGACAAAATGTCATTTTTTTTCTTCCACAATTTTTTAATGTCAAACGTGATAGGAATTGATGAAAATTATAATAGAGTTGAGAATACAATTTTACGAACATTTTTACTGATTCCTGCTAAATAATGTTAAACAAACGATGAGTTACGTGTTATTGGGTGGATACTGATAGAAAAAAAAAAGAAAAAAAATCCTGGCAATGGTGAAAAAAAGGAATTGATTGATGCGAAAAAAAAATGTATATATAAACGTATTTTTTTTTTCGCCTTCGGTCATTCAATTTAAATTTCACATGGTAATTTTTCAAAGACCCAATTTATTGTGTAAACATGAGGAAAAGAAAAAAAAGAAAATAACGCAGTAGTAAAATTGTCAAAATTTTATAATCTTCATATTCATCGGTGTATTATTGTTTATGAATAATTACAAGAAGAATTTTTGTTTTTTTTTCCCCCAAAAAACCCAACCCTGTATTATAAAACAAACCCTAAAAGTCGTCAAAAAGTACAAACTACAATTCAAGAATGCCAAGTAGAAGTATTTACTTTTATCCTTCCCATAACTATAAC
The DNA here is from genome assembly GCA_958496275.1 of Zele albiditarsus. Classification (NCBI taxonomy): domain Eukaryota; kingdom Metazoa; phylum Arthropoda; class Insecta; order Hymenoptera; family Braconidae; genus Zele; species Zele albiditarsus. Next base: position 6,143,397 of record OY292415.1, read on the forward strand.
CTTTTGTGTATTTATATGTATCGCTTTTGTTAAAAAATATTTTCACATCGAATTATTACCGCTATATGTACACACACATGTATATATATATATATATATATATATATATATATATATATTCGTCCTTTTGAAGAGGGTATAAATGGGATGAGACAGCTCACGCGTGGTGGAACACTGTCCCATGACATATGGTGATGTTCCCAGGACGAACATATACATATATGTGCGGTGGATACACCCAGGAGATTGCAAACTCACCCAGGGTTACGAACCAACCATGTCCTGGACAGAGATCTCTCGCAACGTAAATTATTCCCGTGCGATTGCTTGTTGGTTATACGGTTATATATGCAAAGAGGAAGATAGAGTGGGGGAGAGGGTGAAAAGACTGAGAGAGATGAGAAACAGAGGTTAAGTGCATCCCACAGGAAGCAAAAAAGGCCCCAACTTAAATATTTAATAAAACAGCTAATGAATGAGTATATTCATGTGTCGAATAATCGGTCATATAACTCGCTATGTTATGCATGAAATAATCTAATGTATGGTGTTATTTTGTGCGCCAAATTCTGCACTACAATTTTCATCCATATATATATATATCTAAAATGCATTCTATAGCCGTGAGAGTGCTTGGAATACCATAGTGAACTAAAAATATATATGCCCGAAACACAGCAGCGATATATATTCGCGTAAATGTAGACCTTCGTGTATGTCTCATTCGTGCGCTACTCTCTCGCCTCGTTAACCCCGGCCTCGCTTATGCATCGTGTATATTTCCTCTCTCGTGCCCTCCAGCGAATCACAGTGATTAAGTACTATATACACATATATAGTAAATGTATACATTGCACCGGATTGCAGTGATCGACGAGGGAGGACACACATCATATATGTGTCTCGTTTCTTTGTCATAGAAAATTTACGCTCCCTGCCCTACTCGTTTGTCAGGTGATGATTGTCTGTGAGAAAAAAAATATATATATTTTCAATAGAGATACGTATACACACTCATACGAAAAAAACACCCACCACTCGTTCGTCCATGTTTGAATTATATTTAGTGTTTCAAAAAGTTTCTTAATGGATTCTTAATGACTAAGGACAGAGGAGACGACAGTAAAGTCAGCAGCTGGATACCACAACATCAACGACACACTGCGAAGCAATTTTTTAATCTGTGTGTGCTTCTCACTCCTGAATAATATCACAACTCAAAAATGTGTTGACGCACAGTAAAAATATGTCAGATATTATTACTATTACTATTTTCTTTGTCAATTTTTTTACATTTACATTATTATATGTGAAATTTAAAAATGACAACTTGGTTTCAGTATATTTTCTATCACTGTCACGTTTGGTATATACTGATTGACAATTATAGTCCCTTTGTCATCATAAGCGAGAGCAATAGTGGAGAAAAAAATAATAGGAAATAATAATCCATAGGATTTATTATAAAAATCATTTTAAATCTCACTCACTACACATGACCCCTTTTTAAAATACCATCCCTTTGGATTTAAAATTGAGCTTTTCATTCTACCATAAGTGATCCCACTTAAGACGATGGTAACGAAGATTGACAGTATTTCCCACGACAGGATATCGAGGACAAGCCAATACATATATATATATTTGTGTGTGTGTGTGTGTATAGATGCACGTCTCTGTGCCGCGTTGAAAGACGTGTCAGCTCACGTGAATTTTCTCTTCTTCATTTTTTGGGAGTTTTTTTATTTATTTTTTGCTTAACTGGGTCAGAAAATCGATTTTTCTTTGACGTTTGAATCTCCCATGATGGTTCTAGCATAATTATGTGGAAGAATTGATGTGGAATGTTGAAATATATATGAATCATGATAATCTATGTAGTCAGCTGAAAATTTTACACACACAACTTCCACGAAACTATGTTCATTCGACTGGCTGACATGATATCTCTAAAACCAATGCATCAATTATATTTGAACAAAATTCATTGGATTCGTATTCAAACTATCGATAATCTATACTAGAATTAAAATAACCCATGAAAAATTTCAATTCTTTTTTCCTCAATAAATTAAAATTCAAACAATTAAAAAAGATGAAATTTTCATTTTCACAAATTTGCATTCAAATAATTATAACAGAGGCAATGGAAAATTAATATGTATAAATTTTTAAAATTCTTCAATTGTAAACTGTCTTTTGATTATCGGCAAAAAAAATTGTTCACATTCTCTATAAAAATCACTAGAATAAAAAATAAATAAAATGTCAAAGAAAAATCAACTGTCTCAGCAGGAAACACACTATCACCTCATTAATATCCAATATATCCACTATCTACATCTAATATATAAATCTTTTGACTCCTCACAATAATATACATGTACTAAAGCTCAACATAAAAGGGGGGGGGGGGGAAAAAAAAAAAAGGAGAAAGAACATCCCTCATCATTCGTGAAGAGGGCAACGTTTCGGTTGCGTACGTAAAATACAAGATAATAACGTGTAATTTTAGCGGAGTGTAATAAGCCATAATGATATAGGTAACGTCTATGGGGGGTTATACATGCCACACTCAGTAGCCGAAACGGAACGTCATGGATTTTATATACTCGACCTCGTGAGCTCGATAATTTTCTCTATACACTCGGTCGGTTGTGTCGTCGTAGTTGTCATCGTGTGCAGTTATACCCTTCAAACAAAAATATACAAACCACACTGCAGACACACATTCAACAATGTCACACACAACAAATGCCATTATATATATAAACACATATAATGTAATATATAAATAAAATACATAAACCCCTCAACAACAGACAAATTGATTTTTCATTTCCAACTGCATATTAAATGTTCAAATTACCATATACAAATTTAAACTCATTCAAGTATTTCACTACCAGATTGTAAGTGGACAAATACACAAACTCTTCTTCACTCTTTCAATGACTTTGTAGTATAAAAAATAAATTATATTTCACTCGAAAAAACATTATTTTCAAGAATGACAGATGTTTAGGTAGACACACAAAAAATAAATGTGGGTGTTAGTGGTGATGAAGAACACTCCTAAAGATTGTGTCGATAGAGCAGAAGAAAAAAAAAAAACTCCACAAGACAGGTGCAAACAGGCAATAATATACGTTAAATTATTTTTTCTCCTGTCGACTAATCCCAAATACTAAAAGTCAAGGTGAGAAAACGTTGGAGAATGAGAGCAACAACAACGCCTAAGGATACCAAACATAAATTTTTGCCCAAGCAATATTGCCACAGTTGAATTATTTTCAAATACCAACTAAAAACAAAAAGCAACAACAAACCAAAACGAATAAGAGAAAGAGTGCAATGGGAATATAAGCATTTAAGTTCAAATACACGTTGTGCAGAGACTATGGCGCGAAAAAAACAAAAAAAAAAAAAAGAAACTAGCAGTGTCGTGTCTCGACGTGTCATTTCGTCGAATCGAGTTTTACGATTCAAAAACCAATTCTCATAGTGGTGAAACACACACCCGGCCAAACACAAGTTCGACGTACTCAGTTTTGTATCATTGTGTTGGCATTGTTGTCATGCGTTTGTATTCTTACTACTGCCTTTACTGTTGTTGTTGCTGCTGCTGCTGGTGATGGTTGGTTATATAGTAGCATATCCAAGGAATAAAGGATATAAGCTAGAGAAAATGGCGATTGCCAAAGAGAAAATAAGAATGATGAGGTGGAGGAAAGAAAGAGCGAAGAAAGAAAGAAAGACAGAAAGAAGAAGATGAAGAAGAAAAACGCCAATTGCGGTTTCTCGACTCGGCCATCGCGAGCGTCGGTGAGAGAGCGTGTCACGCCAATTACCAGGGGAGCGAGAACGCGAGGGGAGAAAAAAAAGGCATGAAGAAGAGAGAAAAGAGAGGAACGCGTGGATGCCTCACGGGAAACTAAGTCGGCGCAACGCCTTCGAGGAAAGGCAAGTGTGAGGGAGATGATATAATAGAAATAAATATAAGTGTGTGGTGTGTGTGTGTGTGTGTGTGTGTGAAGGAGACAACAGCCTCGCATGGGGGAGGATGCAAAAGAGAAAAATGAAATAAAATGAAAGAAATAAAAAAAAAAAAGGAGAAAAAAATGTGAAGGAGAAAAAAAAAAGAAAAAGAGGTACGATCGAGTGCTCTGCTCCCGACTCAGCGGCTCTCATATTTAATGATATACTCCTGGACTGCACCCGCGATCCCGTTAATGCACAAACACATGCCTGGCACATCTCTTTTGCTTATGCGATTATTAAGGTGTATGTATATAGATATATGTGTTTATGCATATATGCACTTTGGTGTGTGTTTTAGTTTATTTTATTTATTTCTGCTTTTATCTAATCGCGCTTGCCAGAGCACACAATTGAATATGAAATGTTGCATGGTATGCTTCCTCATGTTTATAATGTAGATAGGTATGTTGGAGAGAGGGACGAGAGGGAGTGGGATGAAATGGGCCTCACTGAGGAAGTTGAGTGTTTATAAGTTAATTCATGTATGATATTTTTTTTTTTTTTTTTTTGTTGATGAGAAGCAAATGAAATTATTGTGGATTATATGGTGAAGCGCGGATGGAGAAAAAGAAGGCAAGAAAAAATGTAGGGCAATGTAGGATGATATTGAATATGAAAAATGGGAGATTGTAATTTTTTATTTGTTTAATTTCTTTCTTTTTTTTTTTTTTTACGGACAATTTTCTTTATGTTTTATTTTAGCTATTTCATTGGTCGAAGATTAAAAAGTAATTTGAGATTATTGAGAGTATGTTATGAGTGAGTTGAGTGAATGTTGAACGTTGAATATTATTTTTTTGATATTCGTAAGGAATTATTACAAACAAATGTATTATTGAATTGTGAATAATTATATTTTTAATAATCATCAATCTCTAACCAAGAATAAAAATTCTTGCTTGAGACGTAGGTGTATTATGGTCCACGAAGAATTCTTGTGATAAAAATAAAATATCATGGCATCGTACAATCGTCAATTTTTTTCCGTCATTTTTTTTTTTTGTATTTTTTGAGAGTCGTCCAACGAAAGGATCTGACGAAAGAACCCGTATCAAAACCATTTAATCTCAAAAACAAAGTCACACTTTTTATTCGAACTAAAAATTAAATTTATTCTCTCTTCAAGTGCGAAAATAATCTTTAGATCAAATATTCCCCCTGTTTTTTTTTTTTTTTTCAGTGAATAAATAACATCACGTATAAATAATACGGTGAATACTAAAACATTTTCACTTTACAGCAGGAGATAAAAATTCTTGATATAGGTAAAAAGAAAAAAAAAAAAAAAGGAAACTGGGGAAAGAAAGAAAGAGGAACAATATTGAAGGAGTAATAGAAAAAAGAAAAAAAAAGGTATTTTTGAATAGTGAAAGGAGAAAAAAAAAATGGAAGAAGCAATTGAGACATTGCTTCGCCCGCGTACGCCATATACAAAAGTGCACTTTGGGGGTTGATTACATCCCCGTCATGGTGCTTAAATACTCGAGGATATGGTGTACAGGATAAGGCAACGTGGAGACGTGAATTTATACAACAAAACGAAAAAAAAAAAAAAAAATAAATAAATAAAATACCAAAGTGAACTTTATAAAATGTTGGGGAATTTTTTTTCTTTTGTAATATAAAATTTCTATTTTATTTCAAACCTTTTGTATTTCATTTAACATCTGTGCATTTAAAATTCTCAACATTGTCGTACAACTCCCTTTGTCGTCATTTTACTAATGGGAAAAACTATATCATTACCATAGAAAATGACTCCTTAAAATATTTTATAATGACATGGATGGCAGCGACCCTTTAATAAGATGAATCGAAGCGTTAATGATGTGCGACAAAAGACCAAACGAATATTCGAAAGAACACCAGGAATTATATATATATATATATATATATGTGTTCTCAACGACAGAGAGAAAGAGATACATAGATAAAAGAATAGAGAGTATGGGGGCAATCGATGCGGCCATTTCGCACGCGCTTCACGTTCACCCTGAAGTGAGACAAAGGAAAAAATTCACGAATGGATGAGCGCGCGCGTTTCTTCAAATTTTTTATATTTTTTCTTCTCTCAATTTTTTTTTCCTTTCTATTTTGTTTTTTTTTTTTTTTTCCTACTTTCTTTCATCTCGAGGGTCGTGTCGGGGCCAAACTCTGTGCGCGAACAACTCGAGGGAAGTCCCTCGGTCAATTTGTCGAGTTTCCATCGAAATATCTTCCGTGGTATATAATGAAAATAAAAAAATAAAATAGAAAGAGTAGAAAAAAAAAAAGAACGGAAATAAAACTGAAGAAAAGAAAAAAAAAACCGGGATAGAAATAAAATGAACTGACGAATATAAGCGAGGGTTGAATGGGAAGATTCTCTCCTTTTTTCGTTTATATATATATATATTATATATCGGTATGCTCTGACATTTTAACGGGGGAATATATACATTCTTTTTCCGTCTACAAAGACTCTGGCACTTTTTTATTCCACGGTCGTAAAGGAGAGGAAAAAAAAAAAAATTATCCGATGAGAAAAACAAACTGTAGACTTTTATGAGCTATGCATGTATATACGTGCAGATATATATGTATGTATATTTATATTCATGTGTATATATGTGTATAGATACATTCGTTCAATTTCATTTTTTATATATACATATACATATATATTTATTCGCTTCGTTATATTCCAAGTTTCTAACTTGTCTCCTTCCGATTTTCTTCTTTGGTGTATTATATGTTTGTTTGGTGATGTCGCGTGCGTGTCTCAACGTGTATAATAATATATAGCCCCCTTAATCTTCAGGTCCCTCGCAATATAGTTGTGAAAACAAACTCTGTCGAAAATTGGGATTTAAAGCTTTACTGTAATTTAGGGGAGAGTCAGGCAACACTGGTTATTCTATAAATGTTCAACGTTTTACAAGTCATTTCATATATATATTTTCGTTGTTGACTACCAGATGAAATATATATATATATGAATTATATGCAGCAGTCACGTACCAATAACATTAAAAATTGCGAAGGGAATATTAATTATCCAAATTGAAAAGAAAAAAAAAAAAACGAAAAACAAATTCTTAATTAAATACTATTATCGTTGATACAAAGACTATGTTTCAGCAATTGAACCAACAATAAATCGCAAAATTAAAATATAGAGAAAAAAATAAGTGCTCATTAATTCTGTAAGTGGGATAACAGAGTTGTCAAACTTCTCTGCTAATATTCCATATCGAGAATAATAAAATAGCCCAAAATAAAAAAGTATTTAAAATTCCTAATAACATAAAATACAACTAATTGTATATCCACAATAAAACCTGAACAATTACAACAATACAATTCACCCTGCATTATTTAAAAATGGCTTGAAGAAAACGTGTTGTCCCAGTGGCTGCTAAATATATGGCCAAACCACCATATAGAACTGATGTTGTCTCGTTGATTTATAACCATTCTCTCTCACTCTCCTCTCTATCCAATTTTCACCATTTTTATTTCTTTATTTTCTTTTCCTCCATTCCTCTTCTTCTTTTTTTTTTTTGTCGCCACTTTTTTTTCTTCCTTCATTCTCACTTTACATCCCGGACTAATTGGGTAACGCCTCTGATGTTCATCGCGCCATAATGCATTAGTAACACTTGAGTGTATGCCACAGAGAAACCCGCGTGCGCGCGCGCGTGGTTAATCCAAATGGCATGCAAATGGTTATAGTGTGTTTGTTTATTTGCGCGCCATAGTGAATGAGACAGAAAGAAAGAGAGTTGACAACACAACACAACGACAATGGTCCGAATTGTTTGGACAATTCGTTGGGAAATCCCGTCATAAATTCGACCGTCCGGCCTTTCGTTTCATTGTACAGCTGTATAGAAGAGTACACACATTTACAAAAAAGAAAAAAGAAACAAACCCCAACATACACAGGCACACGCAAATATTCATATACATTCATTGAGCGTTGCACGCAATTGATGATGGAGAGTGCGGGATTAATCCCCAAGAATGTTTTCACACGACTTTCCCGCGGTGTGTTTAATCGCCATTAAATCTAGCTAGCAGACCTTTCTACCCTTTCGAATTGCCCATATAGCACCCAACCAACATTATACATCGTGAAACTTTATACCTAAATAAATAAATAAATAAATATATATATAAATACACAAACATTTGCGAACACACACACACACATCAAATTGCAAACAACGACGATGAAAATAGAACGCACAGTTGATGGCCACCGTGAAAGAATAAACGACAATTGAAACGGGTGAAGTAAGACAAAATTGAAACAATTAAAATAATTACATTAAAAATTTTAATACGATGAAAAAAAAAATTTTCCAAGTGTTCATTTGTGCCATGAATTAAATGAAATTGAAGATAAAAAAATGAAAAAAAAACCAAAGACGGAGAAATGAAAAATAATATTGAAATAGAAAGATAACCTTTCAGTTGATCCCTTCAACGCTACCGCAATAAAAAATTAAACGGGTTACTGAAATTCATTAATTAAAATAAAAAAATGAAATAGAAATATGACTTTTATACTTATACGTGAAATGAAAAGGAAAAAAAAAAAGGTTTTTATGTTCAATCGTAATATTACGGTGTTATTTAATTTATTCACCGGTTCATATATATATATATATGAATATACATATATATTTATTTCATCACGATTAAACATTTACAAAGCAGAAATTTTTCGCCAATGTAGAAAGTCGTCGTCGTCGTCGTCTTCGTGTCTACTTAATGATTCAATCATCTCTGATGGGCAAGAAATGAAAACGCGTCTTTATATACACACAAATAAATAAATAAATATGTATATATATATATATATATATATATATAAAGTCGCCCCACAGTAATTGTTGGATGAAAAGCGTGTCCTTCGTGTGGTAAGCAACGACGAAGACGATGAAGCGAATGATGCTTATATATTTCTCTCTTTATATTTCCATTCTATATATATATATGTATGTATGTATTAAAAAGGCTTAAGGCTTAACTATACATGATACGCGAGTAATATTAGTAGTGGTAGTAGTACTAGTATTATAGTAGTAGTAGTATTAGTAGAATGATCCTGAAGATCGCGGGGCGTAAAGCCAATCAACCGGTCGGTGGTACAAGTTTGAGCGTGCCGTCGCATTAGTATGCAATGCTCATTGCCAGCCGGCTTGATTGGCTTACATTTTTCCCACCGTCCTTACTCTCGTGTTGTATGCATATTTGTATATGTATATACGTGTATATGCGTATATGTATGCGAATCGTTGCCCCAAAAGAAATTAAATGAGAAAAAGAATGAAAAAAAAAAACGAAAGATAAAGAAACAAAAATAAATAATTGAGGTAGTTCTATCACGCAGGATCGTATTTCGTGGGTGTATAAAAAGGGCCCGATTGAATTAGCCGTGGAGAACGACAAATAAAAAAAACGTTATAAATTTTATTATACATAATTGATAATATATTCAATGTGAAGGAATATATGGGATTTTTGATATCATTTTATTTCACTTATTTGACAATGTAAATCAAAAATATGAATGGCTATTTTGGTGTTTTCACTCTCTATTGATATTGGAAAAGTTTCAATGGATTCATTTATGCCGAACTAACCCTCATACAATCACACTTAATGTGGAGAAATTGTTCTTCTCTCAAATTTATTGATTATCGAATATTTTAATCATATTTCAAACACATCTTTCGAGGGCTTGTGGAAAATATTCCGATAGTGACTTACATACGTTAGGGGATGGTTGAGGGGTTGACTTCCGCACAAGATAAAATTTAGTAATTACATTAATTTATCCTTCGGGCAGAATTAAAATCGTTAACGATTATTGAAGTTGTTATCAGTACAGAAATAGCAGTGAGGTTTGTCTCTACCTAACAATTGATTATACAAATTCTTAAAATTCTTGTATACAATTTATGTGAATCAGTACACCCGGATACTTTCAACAAAAGTATTCATTGGATGTTCATATTAATTGAATTAAATTCCTCTAACCATTAGAAAATTCGAACCCCATTTCATTTTATTATATCTAAAGATAAAACAAACATTGTCCCAGTACATTCATGCAAGACCTAAACGAAAGATGGAGTTCAATTCAATTTATTTCTCATGTATCGTCTGATGATATAACTGCTTTGAAATAAGAAAAAATAAAAAACATTCGTGGAATAATAATGATAAAGAATAAGAATGAAAAAAGATGTGAGACTATGTAAAAAGACACAACAAAATTCAAGCGCAACGACGATATATTATTTTTTCAGAATATATATATATATATATTTTTTTTCACCTCTAAATTATATTTCATTTAATACCGTTGCCGCAATCAACAAAAGAAAATGATGGTGTGTATGTATGCATATATATATATATAAAGGTGAGCGCAAATTTTTGCGCTGATGACCCGACGCGAAATGTAGTCATTAATTCGTGGAATAAAAACGTAAGAGTCAAGAGAGAAAAGACTTGAGAGTGAGTAGAGTGGTGCTTAGGTAAGATATAGAAAAAGACAAAGAGCGAGAGAATGAGTGAGTTCAAGTAACAGAATGAGCGCAAGTGAGATAGAAATATCAAGAGTGAACAGGAAAGAACTTGCGCCAAAAGAATTGAGATTGGAGGATGAAAAAAAGGAGAAAAAAAAAAAAAAAGAGAAAAAATAAGTTTGACTCTGACTAATGAGCGTCCTCCTTCTGCCCCTTCATCACTGAAAACAAAAAAAGCTACAGAAATAATAAAGATAAAAAAAAAATCACAGAAAAAAAAAAAGAATATTTGCCCACAGAATAAGGAAGAAGAGAGTATTCTCCACACGCGTGCCAGAAAATGATGTCGTTGATGAGTACGAAGACAAAAAAAAAATATTCCAAATAAAAACATGCAACAAAAACAAAAAAAAAAAAGTCAGAACGAAAGAACTGAAAGAAAAGTAAGATGCTCTCGTGCCATCGGTAATGGCGCGAACTCACCGCGCGCCAATACAACATATTTGGTTGCTTCATAGGCGCAGCTTATAGGAAGCTCTCGAAATATATATCCAGAAGGCACTTAGCACTATCTACAAAGGCTAATGTAGCCGACACTGATAATGAAGGTTAAAAAAAAAAAAAGTCTGAGCGTGCTAGCGCGCACGTCGCTCTCACTAACAGTTCCTTTATGCCATCTTTTTCCTCATCTACACCCCACCTCTATCACCCTCCTGCCACTTTTTCATTTCCATCCTCAATTTATTATTATTATTATTATAAATTCCTTTTTTTTTTTTCATCTTTTAAATCCATACACAACTAACACACCCCACCGCACGCAAATGATCCTCCATAATATTACATACATGTTCACAATCCATTTCTTCATGCCCGCACTCACATCGTGACTTCTCAATCTTCATCTTTGGCATGTGTTATATTGAGCTTCTGGTATATATAACCGGGGGCTTTCTTGACAGCATATATATGCCCAAAGTAACACACCACACGAGTTGATAAGTTCGGAATATATATATATATATATATATAAATATTTATTTATATGGTGAAAAAGAAAAATGAATTAACCATCGTCTGATGGTTTTGGTAATTAACCCAACATTGTTGGATGATGCGACGAGACCCAAGACTTTTATTTTATGTATTTATTTACTCTTTTTTTTTTTTTTAATCCTCATCAGCAAACTGACGGGGGCGCGGTCATGTGTATGTGTATATATGTGAAGCTCTCTGCATATAAATGAATAATTACTTGTGTATTTATTCAAATGTTATGCATATGCATAGGCTGCTGTACAAATATTCCACTTTGGTGTGTAGAGTGTTGGCCAATCATTAATGTCCACTACTATCCGATATATTTAGCTTGAAATGTGTAGGAAAAAAAAAAAAACGAAAATGAAGAATAAATTGTAAATATATGTACATAATGGATGGATTATAAATTTGTTTGATGGAATGAAAGGAACAGTAAAGAAAAAAAAAACAATTAGAAAAAAGTGTAAAACGAAACAAAATAAATACATAAATAAATAAATGCATATCACTGATTTTATTGTTGTAACTTTTCTCACAGTTACAAAACAACGTTGATGTTGAGATAAATTAAATTCACTCAACAATAAACAATTGAAATGTACAATTTGCATATGTAAATTTTTATTATATTACTGATTTTTCACTACATTGTAATTATGCTCAACAATTTTGAAGCTATAAAAAAAATTGTGGATTATAAATTCATTTTATCCTTGTTGTAATGAGTTATAACACTTCAACAAGTGAATTAAATTATTATTATCATCATCATCATCATCATCAATTATTGTCATTATTTATTTATGTATTTATTTTATGAAAATTGGTTTAGACAATTGATCTGCAATTTTGCAAACATATAATTGCGTAAATGAGTGAATTGTTACATGATAACTATTTCAAATAAAAATTACAATATTATCCAAACATATCAGACTATTTTGTAGATTAATATTTGTATGTCAATCATTGAGGATTAATTGTGTGAAAAATTACTCAACACGCCCCAAATTCCACTATGACAAATTAAATCAAAAGGAAAAAAAAAAAAAAAAGAACATTTTTCCCTTCTCATTACTTGTCGTCACACGCGTGTAACAAAATGAGATTTATCCCCCCCCCCCCCCCCCCCCCCCCCTCCAGTCAACATTGGCATTTTATATTTTCTTTCACTCTCGACAAACATATAATATCCCTTGGATTTTGATTTGAAAATCCAGGTGTGTGCGCGTGAAACTCCCTGACAATGAAAGGAAAAAAAAAGAAAGACGAAAAATATGAGAGGTGAATAAGCGAGTGAACGAGGGTGGAAATATAGATGCCTTTGGTATTTACTTTGTAGGCTTCAAAGTCCATCCGGTAGTATAAGTATGGTATGGGATACAACAGAGAAAACATCCCGGAGAGACAGTTTCAATAGTTGTACCCACAATGTGAGCTCTCGTCGTCTCTTGGTATTCACACTTTCCTTCTAATGGCGAGAGAGCATCACTGTTGCAGACACTAACACACACACAGAGTCACACAACCGAACATACTGCAACATATTTTCCTTTTTCACATTCTCTCTATTGTTATGCTTGGGCTCTACTCACTCGTGTCCCTTAATTTTAACCGATATGCTTTCATGACAAAGCCGTCAATCGTGTGGATTAAATGCCGTGAAATTTCGTACATATAATGTGTTTAATCAATGGTCATGTCTATATATATATGAATTCACACAAAGCCAAGAGTGTGAAATAAAAATTTTACAAATTTTTCCACATTCAATTTCATTCGCAATAAAATTGAAACAATTATCACACCACACCGAAAGAAATAAATTGAATGGAAGAAGATAAATGTGAATTTGATGAATTATTACACAAATTATTGCAAAGAATAGTAAATTTATTTATAATAATAATAACAAAAATAATGATGATAAAAGTAATTACGATGTATGATCGGTTTTTTTTGTGTTTCATCATTTTTATATTGCATCATGAATTTTATATTTTATGTTATAAAATAATAATAACATTATATAAAAATAAAAAAAAAAAACTAACATATAGTGATGTGAAACTAGGATGAACGGGTAATAACTATTACCTCGTGTAAGTAAAAAAAAAAAAAAATAAATAAGTAAATGAAGTGTTCAGTAAATTTTCCACCATCTCTCTTTAACTACTGTACAGAAAATAAAAATCCGTGTCGTAACTTGTATTTTGTTTTTTCCTCTCTATTCACTTGTACAGTAAATTTGTTTTCATCGACGTGAATAATTAAAACGATGTTATATATAGCAGGAAGAGCAATAATTCCTCCTCTATTTTATTTATTATTTTTCTTATTAATTTTCGTCGGTTTATGAATTTTATACTGGCAACTCAAAAATTAAATCAGCTAATTTTATTAATGTCTCATTTCTTCAATAAATTTATTGTGTCATAAATGCTAAATTTTTGTGGTAAATATTTTTATATCCTATACAATGTGATGATAAAAATGAATTTATTGACACTGCCCTATTTTTATCATAAAATATTATAGGATAATGGATTTTTCAATATCACCGATTGTAAATTATTTCACGAATAAAAAAACAACAAACTTTTATCTCAATATCCTTCGATTACTTTCATCTTGTATAAATCAAATAATAAAATACAATTGAGTCATTATTGATAAGCCGAAAAAATATTTGTATGAGGATTTTTGGTTGTGGAAAACGAACAAGATAGATAGGGGAATCGAGTGAGGAAGACATATAACAGCTGTTCACCAACGTCAAATATTTATTCGTAAGCTATCAATAGAAGGTATAAAGTAACGTTAAAGGGAAAAAGAGAAGCCGACGATCTCGCGTCGGCGATAATAAAAACGCGCAGGAGCTATATAACACAAAGAGGAGGGAAAAGAAGAAGACGCTACGTCGGTATAGCCTCTGGGATTTTTCTCTTCTTCTTTGCGTTTATTCTCCCTCTCCCTTCCTCTTATTCTCATATCTAAAGAAAAAGGGAGAGATATAACTCTCTTCCGCGCCTTACGAAAGATCCTGAGCAAACATACCCAAGGTACTGGCTGCTTCTGCTGCTCTTTGAGGCTCGATTAACGAGCGTGTGCCAACAGGATCAGCCAGGGAATTTTTTTCCCCGAGATTTTTCGGCATACAAACATGGCCGATGGGATTCCAAAGTGTCTTGAGACGAACGACGACGATGTTTGGATAGTTTATATATATATATATAAATCCCTAAAGCATACTTCTCATTTCTTATTTTATAACTTAGCGAAAAAAATTGAGGGTATAACAGAAAAGCGAAAAAAACAAAACAAAAAAACAATAAAATAACACATCCGAAATAAAAGATTCAATTATTCATCATTGCCGAAAATTATCAATTCCAGATAATGTGTATGAATTAAAAATTCAATTTCCTATATTATTTTTAAATAACCATTGCAACATAATATATATTTAAAATTAAGAAAATGTTAACGGATTGGCAATTTTATCATTCAACGTTAAATCATTAATTTCATTAGCATCTTAAAATGAAGAGTGAAATAAATTGAATTACTCCAAAAATACTTTTGCCTTCCCTTCATTTGCTTACATCTACCATCATCTTTTTATTTTCCATCAAACTTGTACTTTTTTTTTTTCCACGAACACCCACGAACAATTCGCTTAATAGTTGGCAAAATATTCGCATGGACAAAATTACAGTGAAGAGCAAGAAGAAGATGACGAAGTGAAAGAAGAAGAAGAAGAAGACAGTAGGGGCATCAGGTGGAGAGGCGGAGATTAACCTCGACCTGAATCTTACCCGTGTGATCCCAGCCCAAAGATAACCGTCACATACAAATACATATACACCAACGCAACAAAAGTGTATATACATATACATAGTAAGGAATAAAGAGAAAGATAAATAACTATGTACTACTATGTGAGAAGTGAAAAGAAAAGAGAACCGAGGACTGGAGAGAGGTCCAGTTCTAACGGTATGTTTTTCGCGGAGCAACGCGCGACTCAACGCAAACCACCATAGCGCGACCACTGCGCACTCGCTTTAGCGCAGACGCGAAGAAACGAATGCGACCGTTAACCAAAGAAAACGAGATTCCATACACACTATGTAATGGTGTAGTGTACCTTTCTGTGTGTAACGAAACGAAAAAGAAAAGAAAAAAATACAAGTGCGGAGGAAGAGTGTGCTGTTCATACTGAGATATATGCACCTTTATATATATAGAGAGAATGGGGCAACACGGACCCTCCTAAGAAATTCAAACATTTACATAAGTTATCTCACACGTAATTTTTCTAATTATCCAGACTATAATTAAATTTGATTTGAATATAATTGAATAGAATTTAGCGCAAGTTGAACCCATTGAAGAAATGAAGAAAAACAAATTTTCCCTAACGATCATTCTATTATTTAATTTATTTATCAATTTGATAAAAGACCCGGTGTGTCACATTGAAGAAGGAACGAAGTGTTTTCTTTAATCAAGAATAAATATTATCCCTAATTTCTTTGCAAATTTTTGAGACTTCATTGGAAATTATGAATATAAAATAAATTAAAGTTTGATAATATTATATGTATTAGTTAACGGTATTCTTCAATCTCTGTGTTGACTTTCAACCTCACAACCAGTTTTATAAAATGATGAGGAAAGTATAGCATTACCTATTGTTAATAGTGTTGTAATATATAATCCCGTGGTGAATATAAATACATGATAATAATAACGGTGATATATTACACGACAAGTATTTTAGAAATATAATTGAAACTATTTTTGAATATTATTCTGGTTTAACGTGATGAATACGAAATAACTAATTGAAAATTGTTTGTTATACAATTCACAAAAAAAATTGTTTCCCATTGCCAATAAAGTATAATAATAATTATTATGAGTGCTGATTGTATGTTGCTGTATATAAAATATACAAATAGATAGCCAATTAAAAATACAGAGATGAAAATATTTTTTTTTTATCCAATTTCCAATAATTTTTCTAGACCTCATCCTGTCCCAATTCTCTCTCACATATTTTTATATTATCGAAGATGCGTTTCGTAGTAGAAAAATAACGAGAGCGTATCGAAGCCTCGAAAATTCTACATTCAATATACACATATATATATTACATATATTTATATTCATATACATATATACAATATACCTAGAGAGTTTCTCGTTCCTTTGATCGGCTACAAAAAATGTCCCTTTGTCTCGAAGTCACAATGTGAATGCGCCCGCGTTCATTTTCTCTCTCCCTTTCACCCTCTCTCTTTGCCCCCATCGGTTTATCAAGAGAGATTCTCTGGGAATATAATTCACGTATATGCAAGGCCCCACCGCATTTGTATCGAGAGCACTTTTAAAATTAAATTGGCATCCATATGGATATTGTCAACGAAAAAAAAAAAAAAAAACAAACAATTCTTATTCCAGATGTAACGATAGTCTTATTATTTATTTTTAAATTTTCATGCGAACTACAAGTTAGTCTATTATTCTAGCTATGACAATTGAAGTTGAACGGAAGGAAAAAAAAAGAAAGAAAAAAGAATTAGTTACAATTTAACATGCGAAAACTTTTTCCAAATTAATAATATTTCATCAAAC
Source organism: Zele albiditarsus (assembly GCA_958496275.1). Lineage (NCBI taxonomy): Eukaryota > Metazoa > Arthropoda > Insecta > Hymenoptera > Braconidae > Zele > Zele albiditarsus. Next base: position 6,160,643 of record OY292415.1, read on the forward strand.
TTTTAATAATCCACCATTTAATTCAATAAAACTCCAAACAATAATATTCCCTTTCATTATAACGAAAAAGCACAAGCAAAACTATTCAAACAAATATATAATAAATATTCAAATTGAATTTTAATACATAGAATGATTAATCTAAAACCCCAATAACTCAATTGAAGAGAAGGAAAAAGAAAAAAAAAGAATTCCTAATAGGATATTTTTAATTAGCTTGTGTGACACACTGACAGGCCGATATGGTTTTATCTAATGTAAAGACACGTGTCTGTGCGTGTTTGGTCCTCGAAGAGTAAAAAAAAAAAAAAATATCCGTCCAGAAAAATTCATCAAGGCACTTTAGCCACGTGCGCGCAGGAAGTGGTTCCCACTTTCATCGCTCTCACAGACGACCAAAGAAGGCCAATAATACACATTTAAATATATAGAAGGAAGAAAAACGCACACACTTTACGATCCCTCACTACAAAAAAGGGAAATTCTTTCATACACATCAAATGTATATATAATACATAATAATATATAAACTCTATAACCACGCGCGTGTGCAACTGCAAGCGTACATAAACTCAAGTATGTATATATACGTTCTCTGTCAGATTGTGTCTATAAGAAAACAGAGAAGGGTAATGAGAGCGCAGGTGGTGGCTTCGTATACCTACACGCGCAAAAGCTCAGGCAATATTCTCTCTCCCCAAGTTCGCGAACGCCAAGTAAAAAAAAAAAAAACAATGAGAAAATAAGTACAAGAACAACCAGAAAAAAAAGTACATGAAGAAGAAGAAGAAGAAGTACACAATGGGTCCCAAAACCGGAAAGAGGTACGCCCACTTCCCAAAAAAATTGGCCCTCTCGAATGAAGACGCGGTGAGGGGAAAGCGGAGGTAAAAGGGAATTGAAGAAGAAGAGTGGATCGGGGCAAAAAAAAAAAAAACACAAGAATAACAAAAAAGAAAAATAATAAATGAAAATAAAAATACACGCATAAGCAGCCGGCAATGCCGCGCGATGTCGCCAGTGTGCCGACGCTTGGGCTACGGTTAAAGAAGCGAATGGGTACCTACATATATATAGAGAAAGGGAGGCAAAGAGTGAGAGAGAAAGGGGATATAGCCATTGGCCAGATTCCCATGAAACTCGAGGAGCGAATATATAAAACGTTGTATATGCACGTTCGCTTGCCTCTTGTACCTCTCTCGCCTTAGACTCACTGTGTTATATGCTCTCTGAAAGGTAAAAGCGATATTCTCCCTTTCACACAGCGAAAAAAATGGAGCATAACGTTTAATTGGTATATAGTCAAGGGGGTTGTAGGTTGTTTCCGTCATCTTTCTCTTTCTCTTGTAAACAAAAAGATAAAATTTCTCGTTTTTATTCCTCTCCACTCTCTCATTTTTTATTTATATTTGTTTTTAACTTTTGTTTTTATATTCAGCCTGAAGGGCTAATTATTCTCATAGCAACTTTCAGTATATGTATTTATATATATATACATGAACTTTTAATCGAAACTTTTCTCCGACACCGAAAAAACGAGTCAATTAAATTTAAGTTGGATGAAAAAAGGGCTGCGAAGATAAAGCCCAGGGGCTTTCTTTTATGATCAATTTGATGGTGTATTTTTTTTTTTTCCTTACTCTATTCTTTTTTCTTTTTTATTGCTGTTCGAGTAGTCGTTTACCGGATAAGACAAATGAAATGTTTGAGTAGAAGAATGATTGTGATGCGTTTTGTGTTTGTAAAAATTGTCTTGAGGAAGATTAACGAGAGGGCGTGTCTTCTATATATGCTTTTTCTCGCTCAATCTCTTTGATTTCTCTTATATATATATATATATATAATACGACTGTGTGCACCATCGTCATCGCAGTTAGTAGATAGCGTGACATGGCGGCGTGTTTCAAATAGGGGCGCCCCTGTGTCTCTCTCTTTCTCTCTTGTCTTTTCTTCCCCCCCATTTCTATATCATCTCACTTCTCGCACTCAATTTCAAACGTGTGTATACACGCACACGCTCATTATTAGGAATCTAAACACGTGCCAATGTTCATCGTAAAAGTAGGCGAGAATTGTAGTGACACGTGTGCGTTTTTCATGTGAATGTTATCGGTGTATATGAAAGGAAAAAAGAAAAAAAATTATAATGAGATCTAAACGATATAGGGAAAATGAAGAGAGAAAAAAAAAAAAGAAGAAGAAGATATAACTGTCAACATCACTCGCTTTTAATAATTTCATTAGGGTTCATCAGGACAGGATATTTTTGGTAACACAATGAAGCACATTAGGATCTTTTAATCACTCAACATATGGAAATTAATTTTAAAATAGAGTTATCATGAATTCATAATAATTTGTAAATGTCATAAGTAAAAACTTTTTTTGTTTGTTTCAGCTCTATTGGAATATATATATATATATATATAAATTGGAAACTGTGTAATTAATCTCACGAATTTTTAGATGAGTTATTTAATTAATCACTATCGAACTTTAATATTTTTTTTCTTTATGAAATGGGATATTGATTTGTACTATTTTAATATTGGATTTAGACTCAATATTGAAATTTATTCCAATGTATTTATTCATTATGGATGTATGCTATCATAATTTATTATAGTGTAATCGGAATTAATTACGTTGCGGTTATTTCATATGCGTTATACAATGAGACGGCCGAGAAAAATGTATTATTAATTTATTATCCATTTTCCAATATTCAAATATTAAAATACTACCATGGGTATTTTTAATTTTATTATATGGCAATTTGAAAATATCAATTTACACTTATATCCATCAAAATTTATTACAACTACATTTTTTTATTATACTATATTGTTCAAGTGATAAGCTCTCAAAAAACTTGTCAATGTTAACATGCATTTTTGTTTCAATTCCATAAATCCATTCAAAATAAATTCCCAAATTCTTTTCTATAATAATGAGGGTTAATAGAAATGTTCAACAATTTTTTTTTATCAACTATACCCATAACTTTATCTCAATTCAATATAGGGATTCAAAATTCGTAAGATAAAATGAATAAAAATGAAAGAAAGAATTTTAAATGCTGAGACATTAATTGGATAAAACATGTGAAAGGTGTTTGCAGATATTATACCACAATTTTAATCGTACAAAATCATATACATAATACATATATACATATATGTATATAAAATTTTTGCTACATACATAATGGTGTCGCGCGCACGAGAGTTCACAACGGTGTGTGACTCGAAATACGACCTTGGCGGTGAGTAATGATACATAAATAAAAATGTGCGTGGTCTATCTCTCACTCGATTTTTCTAAAGGGCTATATATATATATATATATATATAAATTAATGTATATAAGATATATACACATACGTGCGTGAATATGAGGAAGAAGACGAAAAGAGAGTGGTGTGTAACTCTAGATCCTAGATGAGCACGCGAGATACTAAATGTCCCCTTCTGCCTTCACCATATTTTTCTCTCTCTTACTCTCTTTATCTTTCTCTCTGTGATGGCCTCGTCCATGAGGACAAGGAAGAAGTCGGCACGTTGGAAACGTAAAACCAGATTTGAATCTCCCGCTAGGTGCGCGTTCACGCTCGGCCATCAACATAGACCAAACTGCTATATCTATCTATTATTTTTCTTCTCCTTTTTTGTTTTTTTTTTCTCTTTTTCTTTCATTATAATTCTATATACAAATACAAAACCGAATGAATAAATATATTAGTATTGGTGGCAGCCAATACAGTTAAGATAAACGAATAATAAATAAATAGTGAAGATGCGAAGAGATTTTAAGATTAAAAAGAAGAAAAAAAAAATCATTTTCATGTTTCTTTTTTTTCTTTCATTTTTGTTTTATGTTAATCTCACTAATACAATTTTTTTTTTGTTTCTCAACTAAGAAGCATCAATTATCGTCGCAGTCGCTGAAATATGAAATGTCTTACAATCTTACAAATTGAGATTAATGAAAAGTCTCCACTGCACATATACAAGAATAAACGTGTATAAAGTGAGAGGAATGGGAGAAAGAAAAAAAAATTGAAATAAGAAATAACTCGAGATGTGTATTTATATATATATGTATGTAGAAAGAGGAAAAAAAAAAGCAAATGGAAATAAGAAATTAAGAGAAAGGGATGGATTAGACAATACTTCTCGTTAATCATCGTGACGATGAGAAGAAAAAAAAAGAAAAATGCTGAGGAAAATTCAGTGGCTAGAATGGAGAAAAAAAAAATAATAAATATAAATAATAATGAAAATAATAAAATACTGGAGAAAATAGTGAGAACGCGGTACCACAGGTCATATATATATATATATATGTGCATTTATATATAGTTGGAGTAATGCCCATAATGATAATTAATCGCTCTCGAATGCCAGGACGATAGAGGAGATGATTGGCCCGAACAAATCTCTATCTCTTTCTCTACCTACTCGATTATATTTCCCTTGGCTTATTAATTGTTATTATTGTATAGCGAAACCAATACTTAAGACCATATAATGGCGACCTCCAGGCTGAGGAAAAAAAAAATTTTATGCAGGACATAAAAGAGTGAGAGAGGAAGGAAAAAAAAAATTGTTCTTTCAAACATATAGACATATATGCAGTCCAATAGAAATAGTGCGAACAAAAAAAAAAACACCGAATGTATACAAAAAAAATATCGTTGGTGAAAAAAAAAAATAAATGGCATAGCAAATTATTTATCTAAATAATGTAAAAATGATCAATTAAATAATTCGAAAGTGACATAACATAGAATATAAATATAAACTGGACAATTGTAAATACGAATGTAAAGAAGAGAATGGCTCTAGTTTTAACTGTACACGACAATCTAGTGCAAGAGTATATAAATTTTTATTTCCAATTACATACAGTGTATTTCAACAAATTTTATCCCACCTAAATTTATACTCAGACATTCTAAACTTCCAATTGTGCTTGAATTAATAGTTGCTGCATAAATTTCTCTACCACTTATATTACAATCGTTCGGTCATCCTTTATAATATCTAAACAATATTGATACAAACAATTTCAGATACGTTTCCTCGTTCATCTTCTTTACACTGGACAAATAAATATCAATGATAGCACCCCTTTTTTTTTTCATTTATTTATTCAAACAAATAGCGAGACAAGAAAATGGCAAGCAACGAAGAAGAAACGATTGTGGCTGAGAGCCAAAAGAAACCACCCTTACCAAATTTTCCTTGGCACATGTGCACATACACTAACAAATAATATATATATATATATACTTAGAACCGGTGCTTTGAGATCACCTGTCGCATCTTCCTTCCCCGTTTACTATTCCCAAACACAAAATATATCAGTATAAATTTGTTTTCCACCGAAAAAATAAAAGAAATATATTGATAAAAACCAAAACTAAATTTACAAAAAATAAAGACATAACGGCATACCGTTATTTCACTTCGATATGTAATAGGAAAAGGCGAAGAAGAAAAATAAATAAAAAGCGACAAAAGACCTTGCTCGAAAATCATTTTGATGAGAAACGGAAGGCAGAGAGCAAAAAAAAAAAAAATATAAAACGTGATTCTTTTTACTGAGTTTCTTTTTCCCTATTTTTTTCTTTTTCTTCCTCTCTGTCTCCTGTATGAGCTGAGAAAATACGTGATGAGAAAAAAAAAAGCGAAAGCGGATCGACGTACTGCTGTACTAACACAACGCCCTCTATCATGTATATGTGTGTTATGTACATATATGTAGACACACAATGTTTGCTGTATATATACCTGTGACACAAGCGCAGGTAGACATTAAGAGGGGTTCTATCCCCCCCAAGTTGGTAACACACCCGTGATCGAATAGGGCAGTCGTAAAACTTGCCAACCCCGCAAGTACCTGGCACATACACACGGAAGACTGTCAACCCCACACGATAACAATCAGCTCTACTATCAACCCTCCAAGTATATTTTTTCTTTTTCCCTATTTTTTTTTTTTTTTTCCCCTCTTTTAGTAGCTCTCCTCACTCTCGTACTGCACCCACGTTATTAATCTTTCTCTTCACACAACTTCCAGTGTCCACTCTTACGTAAACCCAACCGTGTCATGACCCCTGTGACTAATTCACTATTAAAATGTCAGCGGAATATTGGATATCAAAAAGAATGGTGATGTGAAAGAGAAAAAATATAAAAGAATGCAGATAATACAGAATAATATTGGAGGGAAAAAAATGTTGCACGGTTATTTTGCCATAATATAAACATGTGTGAATATCTCTTCATGGTTTTGTTGGGTATACAATTTTTTTTTTTTTCTCTTTTAAATCAATCACGTATGGATATTTGACAAATGCCAATTTTGAAACCAAGAATTCCAAAGAATATTTATTATTATTATTATTATGATTAATAATAATAAAGTATTTGAAAATTCATCTAAATAATTATATTATATAATTTTTGTATCGACACAAATCTAAACTTTAATATTACATAATTATTTGAAAACTATTTCAAGATTGATTATGTGTGTGTGTGTGTGTAATATTTTAAACCGTGCAAAACCGTATATCACTACACCAAACTCAACTATATTTAAATATACACGCTGTATTGAACATGTATATGAGATATATCCTATTCTCTCCCTCTCATTTATCTCTCAACGAAAATATAATCCATGTGTGTTTGCGCGTCGGTTCGTCGAACAAATATTTTGCGCGAGCAAACAAACGTCCTTTCTCTCACCTTCTACCGCAACTATACATATACATATGTATATATATATATATGGTCCTCCTGTCATTTAACGAGTCGCATATATGTAAAGACACGCGTGCGTGCACATTTCTCAGCCTGGGAGCGCGGGCGCGTGCGACTCTCTTTGTACATTCCACTTATTTCTCTTTATTTTCTCTTTTATTCCTATACCTAACAATTTTCTTTATCCCTTTTATTTCATTTTTTATATTCATCATAATTACATTTTTACTATCACAATATTTTATTCAAAATAGATCTAAGAATTTTTTTTCCCCCATGCACTTTTGTTTACGCAGTTTTATCAAATTTTTATTTATGTCACTTCATTCTATCTTTTTTTTTTTTTTTCCATTTCTATACCTAAACAATTTTCTTTATTCTCTATTCTTCATTCCATTCTATTTCCCAACTACCTCTCTCATCATCACCTTTCTCTCTCATGCTGCTCTCTATACTGATAGATATACATGAATTCTCGTATAAGTACGCGTTCACGTACATCAAACAGACACCGCGCGGCACGTTTGACTCTATTTGCGCAATTACAAAATCACTTTGGATCCTCTGCATGATCCCACGACAAATTCCTTGGGTGCTTGGTATATATACATATATATTTAAATGAGACAGAATGCGATAGAGGAAGTAAAGAGACTATGCTGAAGAAGACTAATGTTCATGTATGCATATATATATATATGTTTTGTATGTATGTGAGGAATTTTTTGAAGTTTGACCGACATGATGGATTAACCGTGGTGCAATAAAAATGAGGAGGGACAAATAATAAATAATGAAAAAAAAAAAAGGAACATTGGAGAGAACAGAAGAGAGATGGTTTAATATTTGAAGCTACTACTATGTACGGTATTACTATTACTACTATAATACTACCATGAGGGCGATTATAATCGTGTCGGTGATGCTTATCGGTCAAGCGAAAGAGCATGATATTGAATCACAGCTGTAGAGAGATGTATCGCTTCATTCATCATCACGTCCATTTCTTTTATTATCATTTATTATCATTATACTTTATGTCTTTTTATTTTTCTCTATCCGGTTGAGTGTATATGTATGTATATATTACATTTTTTTATTTTATTTGTCAATGCTATGGTCTATTAACAGAATATATTGAGTGTACATATCACAGTTAACAATCATTTTTATATTGCAGTTGAGAATTGAAATTAAAACTGAAGAGATGATAGAACTTGTGAAAATACTAGAAATGTAAGTTTGAAAATCATAATTCAAGTTTGGATTAATTTATGAGATTAATAATTGGATATTCCAATCTTCGTAGTCTCGCCGATTCGATCGAGAGAATAGGTAGAGTACTGAATTATTAATATCGCATCAATCGGAAAATTACGAAGGCAAATATTAGATGAAGATTTCTTGAAATACATATTTTATATTTTTTGTATTTATACAGACTTTCATATATTACATGAATCACATTGAGTATTCATATCAATTGCCAATTGTCTTTCCATTATAATCTTGAATTAATATTGATGGGAATTAACATGACAGTAAAGGGGGAAAAGAAAAATTGAAAACATAAGTTGAACAATTGTAATTAAAGATAGAATCAATTCTAGAGATTCATAATTGAGTGCTCCAATTTCTGAAGATTATTCAATCGATTTGAAAGGAGAATTAATTGAATTATCAATATTTGTACCAATTGCAAAATTCCTGAGATAAGTTCTTGACAAGGATAATTGAAATTATTGATTTTACATATTTGAATGTTTCCTTCACGTACAAATTCTTACACATTATCATGTGCCTGATGTTCCGAGCGTTTGTGGCATAACGAAAATCAGTATCTTTCTAATAATATTGGAAAAGTTTTTTTTTTATTTAATATTTATTTTTAGTACTTCTCCGAAAATTTACTGGATATATACTCATGTGGAAGGGGTGACGCTCAAGAGAGATAAATTGCAAAACTATCTTTGTATACAATAAAGGTGTGACCAAAAATCAGCGTGATATAAAAATACTTATTTTCGTTAGGGCAAAAACGTTTGGAACTTCAGGCACATCAATTCTCAATATTATATGAATCTCACTATTAAATTAAACATCAGTATTTCCGAAAACATATATTCATATTATATAAACTAAACCTGTATGTAAATATATAAATATATTCACTTGCAAATTTACTTCAATTCCATATATGTATTCTATTCAATTTCTTCCTGATTTCTCTCTAATATTCGCATCAACATTCAACAAATTCTCGACAATAATTCCAGGAAGTCTATACCTAAACAGTGTCTCCAATAATTACAATTTAATTTTTCTACAACCTGGAAAATCATGTGGCAATCTTAATCAGGATAACAGAAAATGTTAACTAACAGGAAAGTATACATGAGCCATTTCTAAATATCATAAATATCCTAAACAAAAGAAATTTATCAATAATCATTGTTGAATAGAATACAACAACAAAAACTATCATCCAATAATCCATAATGATTAACAACTTTACTCCTCCAACGACTCAACAAAAGCGACAAACTCCATCAGGATCAAATAAAAAAAGGAAAAAAGAAACAACAGTCACTGTAGTAAAAAGAAACCAAGAACCATTTTCCAAAGCATATTATTCTCGCAAGGATTCTTTTATACAGTTATACATTTCTTTCTCTGAAGCATTCAAAAAAACTCTAGCTTCTCGATTGGATCGCTAATACCGATCTGTGCTCTAATTGGCTCGCTGATACCGATTCAACTGAAATGCATCATCAAAAAGTGTTTCTCGATCAAAGTCTCATTCCTCCACATATACAATATATCAATCTTTAATAAATCAAGTGTTCAACAGTCACAAAGAACACGAAGCATTAATTTCAAAACGATAAATATTATCTCAACATATTCTACCTCATATTCACTAACTCAATTGCATTATTTTATATTCAATACAATGTACAAATAAATATAAATAATAAATAATATATATTCATACCTTTATCTATACGCCAGTAGAAATCCTAGAATCACAGCACCACTTAGCACACAAAAAAAAAACCAAACCAAAAATTCACTGTTGTCAACTTAAGAATTTTTTTCTCTTTTATTCAGACTAGAATATTCACCCTTGTAAAAGTATATTCGATATAAATATATTCTTTTTGTTTTCCTGCCAATTATCAACCGTTGAAACAATCCAAAACACCCTTATTATTCTTTAACCCTTCTTCCGTTATTGTTATTATATTTTTCAAAAATTCCGCGGATCGCTCTCGTTCACCGTCGCTGAATAATTTGTCACGGTCGATAGAGGTGCGCGGAGGACGAGTGCAAGCGCCATTTTAGCCCCGTGTGCAGTCGATGCGGCGGCACACAGTGCACACATACATATATCTACACATATACACAATACAGAAGAGAAAAAAAAAAAACACAAGGTAAAGAAGAGGATGAGCCAAAGGGAGAAAGAAGCGAGTGAGTGAGGAACAGAGACAGGAATGAAGGGAAAAAAGAGAGTAAAGGTAAGGAAGTAGACGAGGGTTAAATAAAAAAAAAAAACAACACGATATATAGAGGGAGAAAAAAAAACAAGTGAAGCCTCGTCCCGTCGGATTCACAGACAACACTTGCAAGTTTTGAATGAAAACTATCGAATGTTAACTTTCACTTGCAAAAATACAACACACGCACTTGAATTTTTGAAATCTTTTTTTTTTCTATTTTTGCCCGTTATTCACTCGATTGAGTTCTGTGTGTCTCATGTATGATTTCTGTGTTTAATAATTTTTTTTTAATATCCCGCTTTTTTTATTTATTTATAAATTAATAGAATTAGAAATTTATAAATACAAACAAAAATGTCCGTTAATTTTTTTTATCAGAAATAATCGATGTTAAATTAATGAATGAATTCACTCGTTATTATACAATAATAAAGTGAATTATTTTTCGTTTATTTATTTATTTGAGTAAAGCTCGAGTCTATTATAATTCACTGAGCTTGATATATCTTAATTTGTTATGAACACGTCCGTCCGCCACAACGATACGACACGAACTGAAAATGCCGAACGAAGCGAGCGCCAGTCTGTGATGAGGAGGTTGCCCGGCTGGTTTTCACCGTACCGCTATTCGGCTGTCTTACACTAGCGCCACCACCGTCTGCTGCACTCTACTACCACTGCCCCGCGTTTCATCGTCGTCGTCGTCGTCGTATCTCGCCTCTCTTGCGCGTTCCAGTGGCGTTTTGTGTCCTCCACTGCTGAGTCTTCTCAGCAAAATATGTCTGCTCCATGTTATAGTAGGATATATAATAATAATCATCACCAATTAAATAGCATGGGGAAGAGAAATGGCGAGGGAGCGTGAATGTGTGTGTGTGTGAGAGAGAGAGAGAGAGAGAAGAAGATGGGGTTGAATTGGTTTGATGATCAGAAGAAGTAGAGGGAAAAAAAATTGCCGCTTCAATTCAATCGACAATTATTGGCGGCACATTGCGAAGACATCAAGATGGAGACGCATCATGAGTATTGAGATGGGGGTCATTGATTTTTTGCGAGCGTCAAGTGTAATCCGTGCACATGCGCACACAGACTTCAACAGATTGACATCGGGCGTACACAAACTCGTTGCTCTTGTTCGATGTGTGAACTCATAAATGCACATACGCATACTTGTTTATATGTGTACATAATCATTTTTAATATAGCAATATTACCAGGACTTGCGCGCGGTTTCTTAGAATAATAATATATCTGTTGGGTTATGAGAGAGAAAAAAAAAAGTATATGAAATAAAATGTAATTGTCACCCCTTTTCAGTGCAATTCTTATCGCTTTTATGTACAAACGATAAATATAAAGTTATCGTTTTTTCTTAATGGATTGTTGTTTCGGTTCATATAGATATTGGCGCCATATTTATTTATTTAAAGAGTTTTCGATTGGATCGTAAGAATGGTGTTCTACAATTGGCTGATACTGATGCAAGTTTAATGTATTTTGCAAATTTCGGTTCTATATTTTTGGAACATTTGTTAATATTATTGCAGTTATTTTTATTTACAAAAAAAAAGAAAATACTAGATACATTATTGGATCGCTAATACCGACAGTCGCTTTTCATTGGCGGGCTAGTACCCGTAGGTCATTATTCTCAATCGTTTTTAAATACTGCAATTATTTTTATGTAGATTGGTGATATGATAATACTAGGTTCCTTATTGGGTCGCTACTACCGATGACCTTCTCTCTCATTGGCTCGCCGTTACCAATACAAGTTAAATATGATGTGAACATTTGTGTAAGATATAATTTCCAATCGTTCTAAAATACCATTGTAATTATCTCCATTTAAATTAGCAATATAAAAATGCTACGTTCTCTATTAGGTCGCTGATACCGATAAAATCCAAATTCGGCATATACCTGAATGTGGTACAGACTCGGCAATTAAATCGGCAGAATCAAAGACCATCGATAATAATCGACTAACTGATACCGATGCGATAGGAATCCATTGTCCAAAATTTTCTGTCCATCATGAGAGATCTACACCAATGGAATAAAATAATCTCTCCAACCCCTCCAAAAAGGATTGCAAATTTTTTATTCTCTTGATCTATTTCATCCTTCTTTATCGACATTTATAGAACGATTGTCGGCATATAAACGCATACGCCGTATCCTCTTCGTTTCCAATCGATCGACCTAACCAAGATCGTCCTATTAATCGACCTCGATGGCCGCGCCACTGTCGGTCCGCACGTTATACTACTTATTCGCATTTGTTTTATTGGTTATGTACGATACAGATATGTATATGTATATATTGCTATTAGGGTGTGTTGCTGAGTGTGCCAGTGCAGAGAATAGGTGGAGAATGGACACAACGTGGCGGTGTATATGAGGCGAATAGAAGTGAATGAAAAAAATAGCGAGAATGCCAGAGAGATCGAGGGAAGTAAATCAACGCGGGCGCACGGCGTATGGCGAAATCGTTTTCACGCTTGTGAAATAGACGACCGGATAAAATCCAGCAATTACCCTGTGTAACGAACTACGTGTACCTATACATATACTATATTTGCAACCTGTGATCCAATCATCGAGACTACGAGCCGTGAACCCGTCTCTTTTGCGGAAAGAAAACCACAGATTAAAACAAACAAACAAATCGTATATATGTATATAATACATTTATATGGATTATTGTTTTTAAATCGATTTGTGGTTTTCAATATAGACGTCCAACTGCATGATGAAAGCGTTTGATGTGCCAATCAAAGTCAACTTTGTACTATATACTTGATGAAACATACAATTTTAAAATAACATCTTTCATTTTCTCATCAACGATTTGGTGGGAATATTATACTCCACCTTTTGTTCACAATGTTGAGATATCTGAGTTTCCGCGTCCACTTTGAAGTTTTTCGTCTTTATGTCTATGATTCTTATGTATCTTACAGGATTATAATTCAATTTTTTTAATTGTTAGAAAATTTTGCAGACTTAAACAAAAAATATTTCGACCTAATAACCGACAGACTTTGAGTTTGCTTATCGAAGTACATAAAAGTCATGAAGGTTATCAACAAGGACGATGGATTGAACACAGGTCTCAGTGAGAAAACATATGTATGTACTACTTTCTTCTCATTTCATATCGTTTAATTTTTTTTTCAAAATCTAAATGAAGACATGTCACTTATTTCCGTAGTCCATCATCTCAATTAACCTCATGATGTAGAGGAGAAAAAAAGATATTAGTTAGTTCCCATTGAATGAATGATGAATCATTCACGCATTATTTTTCTCTCGAAGAATATATATGTACAGTTTCAGTCAAACAAACCAATGAAGGGCGAGATTTGTATTTAACTCGAGTGATTCCATTGTCAAAGAGTAATATAACGTACTAAAATAATAATCGGTCACTTGCCCTTTCATCGATGGCATAAACCACCTCCCTTTATATATAGATATATGCATAGATATATTTTTTTTCTTCATTTCAACGAGGGCAACTCTCACCGTTGGACCGGCATTTCCGCTTGACATCACATCACCGCCCGCATTTATCCAAGTTACTACAATTTTATCTCCCTCTTCCATCTTCTTCCTTTTTCTTTGCCTCTTCACACGCCAAAAAATCATGATTACTCTTTTTTTATTCACATTTTTTTTTTCTCTTCCACTACCCAGATAGATTAATGTACGTAAACCATGCAGCAACTCTGACACAAATTAAAATTTAAATGCATCAAGGTTGTGCGTTTTATGACTACTTAGTGAGCAAGTATTTTTGTTTTTTACATTAAACAATTTCATAACACAATAAATTGAATACTGAACATTGAATGTATGTGTCTGATAGATGTACAACAGATTTCGGAAACAATTGAAGAAAATTTAACATTGGTATAAGCTGCAGCTTAAATGGATGCGAATGAAAAGTATCACATTGTATTTTAATTTTATTTATTGAAGATAGATATTGGAACGTGAGTTAGAATTTTTTTTAGTACTCTCCAATGTGTTGTTCGATCAATAATAAATCAATCTGTACATAAATAACACATTCATTATGCACGGTTATCACAAAAGGCAATAAAATATTACAACGTGTACACGATTTTGCGTAAACATGTTGCTACAATAATACAACGATTAATTTCAGCGACATTTTAATGTCAATTATACAATTTATTAACGAATAATTATTTTCTTTCAATTCACTCGGCAAAATAACCATAAACAAGTAAACAAACAATTATTGCAGTTAAGCATGAGAACTTAAACGATCACATTAGTACACCTGAGTATTGCTTCCACTGTTCAAAAAAAAAATTTGATAAACTCTGAGACATGTCAATTTTGTATTAATTTTTTTATCATTAAATTATTTCCTCTACCGCTTCCGTGAATTCTTCCTCAATAAAACAACTGGAACCTAATTGACAAATAATTGAACAAAAAAATTCTTTGATAACAGTGAAATAAGAAAGAAGAATTCTTGGTGAATTAACCATAGTAAATATATCACGTCAGTCACGAATTTTATATATATAAATATAAAATAAAAATACATACATGTATAAACGCCATTATAATCGCTTCAAGAACTTGGCAGGGAACAATGGTGGCATAGCGGTGAAGACAAAGGAAAAAAAAATAAAAAAAAGAAAGAAATAAAGAAAAGAAACAGTTCCCGCATCAGCTCGCGCCCGCGTAGTTTCTTCATCGCCGCATCGTGTCTTACTCAATAACATTTTCTCATACTAAGTAAGTTAACTAGCTTCATTAGCCAAATTAGAAATATACATGTTACTTATTTTATATATCACCATTTCTTACTTCACTTTCAGGTGCTAAACAAAAAATAACAAATAATAATAACACATAAAAGGTTTACGTTGATGAAAGAACGATTGAAAAATTTATATATATGTGATATTGTCGGCGTCTCACCTGAAGCGTGGACACCGTTTTACTTTGTCACGCATGACTAATTAAATGCCAGATGTTGAAAGTTGTGGGCAGATGATCAGACGAGAAGCAGAAAGTACAGGAGCGTGATATGAAAGTCGACGAGACAGAGATAGAGGAAAAGATCGATTTGATGAGTCCGGAAAAAGGATTTGCGGATGAATGGCCACGTGGTAAGTGCATTTGTAACCACTGTAAAGGGAGTTTGTATTATGGACCCCCCTAGATATAGATATATATATAAATATATATACTTCAATGAACCATATGCCCTCAAAGCTTATTTATCAATACCAGACGATCGTATATATGTTGTATATAGTCGTGACTATAATACGAAACGAGATCCTATTACAAAAGTGTATTATTGAGATGAACCTCTTTGATGGTTTATATCTGCATATACTCATTGAGTTATTTAGCAAAGCTGTCAATTTGTTGACATTATTTTTTATCATCTGATCATATTAATTCTCTTCTTCATTTTTTATTTCTATTTCTTATTATTCGATTTTTTCTGTTATTATACAAAAGTATTGGAATTAATTTTTTGCACAGTCTTGTCTGCTTGTACTTATAGCATGTATAATCAAACGAAAGTGTTATTGGTAATAATTAT
Organism: Zele albiditarsus; assembly: GCA_958496275.1. Taxonomy (NCBI): domain Eukaryota; kingdom Metazoa; phylum Arthropoda; class Insecta; order Hymenoptera; family Braconidae; genus Zele; species Zele albiditarsus. The sequence goes on from OY292415.1 coordinate 6,176,524, forward strand.
TGTGAATTGCAGAGAAATTTTGTGGATAAAAGACTTCAATTGTTGTATTCATACAAATTCATTGAGACATTTTACAAAACTGGCGATTTTTTTATATCAGAGATTTTTATTTCTCCTGTGTATTTTATCTTTATTATCTTCTTCTTCTTTCATCCCTTCACCACAAATAAATATTATTCTCGAGATAATACTCTTTGTGATTATTCCTATAAACGTTTCTTCAATAATGTAAAAAAAATCTGGGATTGTCATTGACAATTTTTATATATCCAAATTGTTCTTTTTTTTCTTCGTCATTTTATTGAGTCTCGAAATTCCAATTTTTTTTCTTCTATTACATAAGTGTATTACTGTTATAACCTTTTCCAATACTTCCATAAAGATAAAATAAATCTATCAATATATTTAACAAACCTACCAATTTGTTTACAATTTTTATCCACAAAATATTTCAATTTTTCATCATTATATCATTACTTTTTATTTTATCTTCTATTATATATATATATAATAGTTTTTTTTTTTTGTCGGTGTTATGTTCAACTATGTTGATCTAATGGTCAGTTTATCTCCTGTATGTACGAGTGTTTCATGAAGTATAGATAAAACTAGCTTTAGCACACTTGAGTGCAGTGCAATAACGCGCGCGCATGGAGATCATACACCATAGAGATTTCACAAACTGCGCCAAGCACGCGCACATTTCCTTTGACAATAACCGCAACGAATGTAAACTCCTGTTCGGTAATGCGCAATTCATGTCAATGACTGTTGTTTATTTTTTTTTTTCCCCCTTTTTTTTGTTAATTCTCGTTTCGTATTCTTTTTTTTTTCTCAATATATATTTTATTTTTCCCCTCTTTTAACCTCGTTCGCATGGGCAATATGCAATGACGACGATAGCAACTTTTTAAGCGACAACACTCATTGCATAGCACACTTGAATATCTCTTATTATGCGGTAATAATCGATCGACCATTTCACATATACATAAATAAATAAATATACATATCTACAAATACATTTATTCATAACAAAATTCTCTTGATCTATTTTTTTTTTTTTCTCTCACAAACTCTTATCGCATTGATTGATTCATAAAATAAAATATGAAAATATACACATAAAAAGATATATAATATCTATATATATATATATATCAACCAACAGTGAATTGGAGCGAGTAATAAAACGTCTGAGAAGAGAAAGAAAAAAAAAACAAGAAATTTAGTAGGTCATTTTGTCTCGTCCCTTTTTTTTTTTTATTCTCTCCATACCCTCATCTATAAATAATAAAATCGTGAAAGAATAACAAACTATGATGAAACAGAGATTAAAGGTAAGACGAGAGTTTTAGGACGACATATACTCGCGATGACGCGCGTGCGTCCAGGAGTGGGTAGGGATCAGATTGAAGTTGCGTGGATGAGCAAGGAGCGAGAGGAATCATATATATATATATATATATAAAAAAGGCAGGAAAAAAAAATGAAAGAAATAATAAAATGAAATAAAATAAAAAAATAAAAAATAGCAAGAGAGATGGAAAAAACAAACTCGTTAAAAGCGGTCCCGAAGTCATAAAAATCCGAAGCGCAGGTATATACTAACGATCTACAAGTCCGTGCGAGGTTGATCCTAATCTTGCGTCTCGCGATAGAGAGAGAGAGAGAGAGAGAGAGAGAGAGACGAAGGAAGATGCTGATGATGGTGAGGAGTGAGCACAGGCGACAGAGTACGGTTGGAAAAAAAAAGAGAAGAACGAAAAAAAAAAAGGGTGACGCGGAAAGGGGGAGTCAAGGTCCGCCTGAATTTTGAATAAGAGAAAAAAAAAAAGCGTCGCATGGATAAAGAGGTTGGTGGAGGAACGCGGGGAAAACATGGCCGCGCGGTTTTAAATTGCCGTTGTTCAGTGCGTCCAGCCGATTTTAGGCCTCCCTATATATCTCTTTCTTTCTTACTCTTTATATGTATGTTTATATATATATATATATATTTATATATATTTTGTTTCATTTACTCGTGTGCTATTCAACCACCATCTTTCCTTTACTACGATGTCTGCCAGTGTGTGTGTGTATGTCGTTTTTTTCCAAGAAGGGGATGATGCCCCTCGGGCTGCAATACCTCTCGACTTCAAGCCACGTCGGTTGTCTCATTTTCAATGTTGTTGTTTTTTTAATTTTTATTATTATTATTTTTATTACGCTCTCATACACACACTCCCTCTTTTAACCCCATTGGAATTTTTTCAGAAAATAGTGGAAAGGAAAAAAGTATTTATTCCTGTGCGTACACGTATGTGTCAAAGACTTTTTTGCACATTTTTAGTTTAGCGGAAATAGCGGAAAGGATCGGAATATCTTGAGAAAATTCCGATGTGTTGATTTCTCCATTTTGCTTTCTTCGTAGTCAATATTATTTTGAAATATATATTGTGATGGATTTTTTATGGGAGAAATTAATATGTTGCAATTATTTATTTGAAAAGAGTGAAATATTGTGGAAGCAATCTATATATTGGAAAGTATGAGTGATTGATTGGAAGTTGAATGAGGGATAATTGTAGACAGGGGTGTTAGGAAGAGAATGGTTTTTGTTTGAGCTCGATACGATCAGCCGTTCATGAAATATGAATTTTTTTAATATTAATAATTCCGAAATTTTGCAAATTTTAATTATTATCACTACAGCAATTCATTCATCAAAATATATGATATAAATTTGTAAAATTAAATCTCATTAACAGTTGATGATACAGAGATCAAATAAAACTTATTCACCTTCCTCACATTTCTATTTACAATCATCCAGCTTATATGCTTATGATTTATTTCTCTTCGTTTTCGTGGTATTTAATTGATAATTTATCACTTTGTTTCAAATCAATAATTCCTACACGATTTTTTTTTTCTTCTAATGATTATTCCGCCCACTTCACTAAATTCCAAAGTGAAATAAAAAAAAACAAAAACAACAATTCGCACCGAGGAATTTTCTCTTAATTTTCACCATTTCTTCTTGAACATTTCAAATATTTTCTTGGCGCCAAAGCGTGAGAATAAGAAGAAGAAATATATAAATACAATTTTTTCTTCTTTTTGTCGTATATATAATTAGTGAGAATATATATTGGTGGTCGTGTCTATTTTTCTTTCCAAGCCGATTGTCGAAATTTGTCAGGCGTGCCATGGGCGAAGGCGATGTGATTTATCGCGAAGGAGGGCGCGACAGATGATGGCAGTAATATGAACAAGAGAAAGAGAGAAAGAGAGAATGAGAAGTGAAAAGAGGATAGGTATAAGGGAACAGGTCGAAAATTTCTCGCGCCTGGGTTGGTTTTAACGCGGTAGTTATTAATGTCAGGAGCTGTGCGAGACGATACGCACTTCCGCGACAGTAAATCGCCGCTTAAGGAATATACCCACGGTAGAAAATAAATTAAGCCGCGTGAGCGATAAGTCGTTGACGCTATATTTTCCTCTCTTCTGCTCCGCGACCTCCTGCCGCGGCGCTTTGGGGCCCCGCACGTTTCATCTCAGATAGGGCGAGAGAGCAATAGAGAGAGAGAGAGAGAGAGAGGGATTTGATCGGTTCTTGTAATTGAATAAATGTCGCTAATTATTTGTAACCGTGATCATAAATTCTACCACAAGCCAAATCAACCGCTAAACTCGCTCCAAATTCAATTTATAGTTAATCCCACGGAATTAATTTAAAATAATATCGCTGACGTCTAATATATTTAAATTCTCATCATCGTTGTTGAGTATATCAATTTTTTTTTTCACCCCCCTCCTGACTCGATCAATTAAATAATTTTCAGCAAGAAAAAATAAAGAAATTAAATTCATAACTATTTTTTTTTTTCTTTTTGGACTTCAAACACCATCTTGCGGTATTTTATTGGACTTAAGTTTCCATCTACTCATTTCATTAATAGATAGTTCATCTCTGTCCTTATATAATAATCTATTATGTCAATAGATTTCATCTTTTTTTTTTACACATCATAACTATATATAGTTAAAATTTTAATTAAATCATTTACATTTTGATCGTAAAAACAAACAACAAAGAAATGAAAACGCAATGAAAATCAAATAAGAATCTCATGTATGCTGTTCTTATCTCTCTTTTCAGTTCTGTCCTTTTTTCTTTGCATTGGACGGCGGTTGATTTGTTGGCGATTTTGGATTTACTTGAGTTTTATGCTTTTTACTTTCAATATGCTGAGCAAAACTATTTTCTGAGCTAAAAGATTTGTTGCATGGCGCACAATAATATGAACCTGTAACAGAAGAATAATTCAACATTCATTCAACGAAATATCTTATTTAAAATTCAATTTATATATATGTACCTGAAGGTGTACGACAAATTGAATAATCAATTGTCACTGCAGCAGTGGCAGCACATTCAATTTGTGGTGATACAGATGTAGCATGTGTTACACCATTTAATCGTAACATTTTTTGATGTCTTGCACCACGTCTATGTGTTTCCAATTGTTCAAGCCGATTAGCAGAAACACCACATAAATCACAACGTAGTGTGGTTCCATAGTTTATAGCACCAGTCACAAATCCTGGTGCTACCGGTGAACTCGGTACTGAAAGTGTTCCGGATATTTGTTCAATATTTGTAACAACCTGATTTTCCGGCTGAAACGTTAGGCCAATGCCGAATCTTCCCGTTGGATCTATCGGTGTTTGATTCGTATTTTTTTTCGGTGATCTGAACGATATTGAACATGAACAAAATTAAAAATCAGATCATTGAAGTGTTCAATATAATTTGTTTGATATCAATCAATATTTACTTTTGCTTTGGCACTCCAGTTGTCGCCCTGATATGTTTTTTTCCTGCATAATGTTGTGCCGCGTCAGTTTGAGACGTGAACCAAGTTTTACACGTCTAAAAAATATAAATTGAAATGAAATATTTGGATTAATCAACAACAACAACAAAAAAATAATACTTGTAGATATTTTCTCACATCGCAATATGTGTGCCAATCATCTGCAGTTGAAGTTGGAACTTGTCCTTCATCAATTTTCAATTTTTTCACACTTTGATTTAGAAACATTGAAACCTTTTTCTGATGTGGTTTACCGTCATAATGTAATTTTGCTTGCAATGTTGAATTCATCTGTAAATGTATATTACAAAAAATTTTATTCGAAAAATTTGCCCATTGATAAGTGAGAGGAAACGTGTGAATTTCATTCCAACACTGACAATGACAACTCGCTATTCTTTTATCAAAAATAATGATTTTCATGATAGAGGAGAAAGCAGATGGCATTTTATCAACATTGAAAAGATTCTCACGCGTATTCCTCTCAAAAATTCAGTCATACATCTCATACGATATCTTTATTTTGTTCATTATTATTTTTTCATTATTGATCCTTACAACAGCGTTACAAAGATCGCAGTTGAGCGGTTTCATTAGAGCACTAAGTTCCCGCTGGGCGCTTGCCACTCTCTCTGTGAAGGAATAATGGATCTCAATACCACAATCCAATTTTTCTTTCTTTTCTTTTTCTTTTTTTTTTTATTCAACTCCATTTCTGAACACTCACCAGCATCTTGAACAGGATCTATACCCTCAGATTTTCGTTTCACGCTTTTCAATTTCGTTTTTTCCAATGGTGAAGCAATAAAAGTTGACTCTGGTTGCTGATCCAACCATTGTGCATATGTCTCTTTTGTATCAGCGTCTGTTGGTACCCACCAAGGTACTGGATGACCTGACGGTGGTAGTGGTGGTGTAAACAAAAATGAATTCAATACGGGCGCAGGAACAGGCATTGGTGCTGATGGCACAGCCAGTGATAATATTGGTACTGATACTTGTAATACGTTATTTTCAATATTTTTCTCTAAATTCGAAATGATAGGCGGTGGTGGCGGGGGCGGGGGCGGGGGAAAAATCTGCTCCAATCCTGAAAGATTGAAAAAACATAATTTGGTTACAGATATGAAAAAAAAAATATACTGAGATATCCAAACAAATATTGTAAAATAAATCTATATATATACTTAAAACAGAAAAAATCCCTGCATTTTATAAATGCAAAATGTATGTGCAGAATTTACACAACTCTGAGAAAGACATAATACTTAATAAATGTTTCGATACATCAATCAAAGTATAACCTATATTCCAATATATATATGAGGAAAACTATAATCAGGATGTTTAATCAATTACATTTAAAACATATGAATAATTAAATGTATGGGATAAAATAAATTGAATATATGGATTTCGTTTCTGCCGACTTGAAACTCGCGTCTACAACGTGAGTCATATTAAAAATAGTCGAAAACTCCATTCATACATAACCTCACCTGGTACTTCAGGATTTTCAATCATTTTTCCTTTGGACATAATAGGCCCAAATTCTAACCCTCAAATTTGTGTGGGAAGAACAATTGTTATTTCTATTATTGAAATACATAAAACATCATATATATACATATATGTATATATAAATAGAGTGGCTAAATATTATTTTCGTGTTACGCCGATTCGCCAAAGTGTTCAAAATTAATTCAATACATGACATATCAACACTTGATATCACGTAATTATTATTACGTTATAAATGGGAATACACCAATTAATTGATCAAAATCAATGGTATCATTGTTAATATCATATAAATAATTAACGTTAATAATACAGATTTTTTTGACGTATAAATCACTACAGCATACACGAATGATATTGAACCGTAGAAATGAAGATGGCGACATTATTATCACTACGTAAATCATTTAGGTATTTGTATATTAATATACATATGTATTTTTCATTACAGCCCTTTTTTTTCAACTTGATTCACACAAGTTGGGGGATAGAAAGTGATTTTTCGCACACACCATAAATTATATACGTGTAATATATTATTGCCTTCAATAATGGACGGAAGGATGGAATTATTGAAATTATTAGATGAAAAAATTCACAATGGACGTGATTTAATCGAACAATTAATCAGTATTCAACATAAAGTAAAGGGTGCTGACAAACTGGCACGTAAAATAAATCAGGAAATTAAATTTTTGAATAAGGTATTTTTTCAATTATATTTATCGATAAATATGTATATCACTTGTTTAATTTTACATTAATAACAGAAAAATGGACTAATTGATCAATACTTTACTCGTATTTTTGTGTGAATAAATGGTTCAATAACTTAATTAACATCGGATTTTAGGCATATTATTCATTCATTCATTTATTACTTCATCTGGGATATGTTATTTACGTATATTTTTACACGTTAATGAACTGTCTGTATTTTTTTTGTTCGTTTTCGTTGCAAATTCTACATTCACAAGATAATCTAAATATGAATTATTATTATATTCTTTACATGAAAATGAGATTATACATTATAATGTTCTAATGTATGAAGGTGCGATCTACAGGGAAGGTGAAAAAGGAATATTTACAAAGCACGAATTTAATTCATTTGAATGCAATGGTAGAGAGACTTTTATCCAGCAAAGATCCAACAAGTGTGATGAAACCATTCAAAATAAATAATTCAAGACTGGAAGTAGATATTGTTTGCGATGATGGTGACTCTTGGGTAAAAGTGATTGCAAGAAACGCACGAGCTTTAACACTTATTTCACGTGGTAATGGTGAATATGGACAAAAATCTGTATTGGATCAAGCTAAATCCTATTTAAATTGTGCAACACTTCATCCACATCGATACAAATTGCCAGAAGTGATTTTTCATTTTGCTTGCGGTATTGAAACACCATTGGCTTCGAAATTAGAAAAATTAGGAGTTTTGGTAGAAGGTGAGAGAATGAGTAGCATCGATGTTCATTCGACTGATGAAACGTCTATTCAAAATGAATTTTACAATGATGATGATAATGATGAGGAGGAGGAGGAGTCTGACAATGAATCAATTTATTCGAACTCTGATAATGTCGAGAAAATTAATCTCTCATTGGAAATGCTTAGTTCAAATGTAAAATCATCAGAAATAAAAATTTTAAATCTTGATGTATCCACTCTGTTGGCTTACGTGAGTAATATGACAAATGGTCATGCTAATTTTGTATATTTAGAACCTTTACTGACACTCCAAGCTGAATGGGAAAGAAATAGACCATTGAAACCAATTTTGGAACAATTATTCGAGGGAAAAGAATTATTAATATGCCAAACGGCTTATCGTAATTTTATGGATATTATTCAGATGATTGGTGGAATAAATGAGACATTAAGAGCCAAAGAATTAGTTGAGAGAGCAAATATTGTTGATGATGCTGTAGATGGAAGAATTTTGGAATTGAGTTTAGGTGGAAAAATAAAACAACGTTCGAGATTAGTTTTTGCAACTGGTGAATTTACTAAGAGCATTACAGTCTCTGCTAATGCTGGATTTGTCAATGCAGCCAGAATGCAGGTAAAATGAAACAATAAGATGATAGAAATTAATTGAAATGGCAACGAAAAACAATTATATTTCTTTGGTTTTTTTGATTGTTATCTTTTTTGTTTTATATAGGGAATCGAGTGTACAGTGGTATTACATGAGCCACGTTCGCTATCAGAAATCAAGGAAAAATATGCGAAGAATGACGATTCCTCGTGACGATTTGAAATGATAATAAATAAATTGTCTTATCGCTCAATATTGCGAATAAAGGTTGACTCATATGTCAATAATACAATGTATAAAACTTTTGTAAATAAATTTTTTTTTGTAATTAAACTGTGTTTATTGTGCTATATTATTTGATTTTAAATAATGGCCTCATCATCTGGAATCATATCGTTGGGATTTTCCTTAAGAGCATTCTCAAAGTCTGCAAGGAAACAAAAACGAATATATATCTATTTCTTATTTATAAATAATATAAGAGAAAAATATTTATTGTATGATATCGATTTCACCTTCAATATATTTGGAAAATCTTGGAATTCGTTGTTTCGCAAGAGTTATAAATTCATCGCGCTTCTGTGTATTTCCCAAGTAAGCATAACACTTGGCGCTGTTCAAGAGTGCCTTTATATTTGAATCATTTATTTTTAGAGCCCATTCACAATCTTGAAGAGCTTTCTCATACAATCCCAATCTCATATAAGAGATTGCTCGATTATTCCATATAACCGCTGAGTCTTTACGTTGTTCAATGGCTTTGCCATAATAAGTTATTGCTTTTTCATAATCCTCCGCACTAAAAGCACCATTACCAATTCTCTTATAAGTATCAGCACGTTCATTACGAATTTTTCTATCTTCAGTTCGCTGTTTCACATCCTTTTCCATTGATTTCATAAATACTTCTGCATTTCAATTTCATTGATCAATATTCGAAACATTTATTCATCGCCATCAATACTATCGAAACAGGATTTATTACCTTTCGACATTCTGTTTGGATCCGTAACGTCATCCTTTGTATATTTATTGATAACAGTTCTATTCGCTTTCGTTGTCAATTCATCATCTTCAGAAATTCTTCGTTCAATATTCACTCCAAGCACATTATCTGCCATCATACTCCCTATCTCTTGCTCTTTCACATCATCCGAAGCCAATTTCTTCACTATTTTCTCTTTAATATCGAAATCAATTATTTTTACTTGTAAATATTGATATTTACTCTATGCCAGATGTGTGATGACTTACCAACTTCAGTTACACGATGCATAAAATTTTCAAACTCTTCCTCAGTTATATTTTTATCCGGTGCCAAACTCTCGATTGCTTTTTTCTTCTCTTCAATACTAAATGAATTTGCAATTTGCCGATTCATTCTGAATTGTACTCCACGTCCTTTGACTATTACTTTTTTCTTTCACTCCTTTATTGAGTCTATAAACTTGGTTAAATCAATTAATCAATCAACGTTTCCATGGCAACGTGTTACATGTTAGCAACCGACTGCCACAATTTGCTACTAAATATTCATCCACTCTTTCGATATTCAAATTTATTGTTGTGAAAAAAATGTTTATTATCGATGGTAAACAAACATGTTTTATATATATATATATATATATATATATTAAATATTGTTAATTAATTTAGCTGGTAGACGGTGCACGACTTGTGCTCGGCAATGAATGTCTTGGTGGTTTGGAAGAGACACGAAATATTTCAACACCCGGATACAATGTCCTTTTTCGTCTGCCAATTCGTTTTAAGCTTGGTAAACGTGGCAGTACTTCTTCATCCGATGAAATATCAACTTCTTCTTTAATAAACATTCCGCAATCTAATAGTGAACGTTCACCAGGAGATTTTGAATCGTCCATAAGTAAACCATTATCACCATAAGGTTTACAAATAACTTCGACTTCATTTAAAAGCCTCAATTTTTTTAAGTACTCGCAGTCTTCTGTGACATTATGGCGTTTTGGTGGTGATTTACCATCATTTGCTATTCTTTTTCGACATTTACTCGTACTGGGACGATTGATGCCATCATTATTACTTGGTATCACAGTTTTAGTTGAACTTGAGGCTTCATTACCTGCGCTTCGTCCAGTGCTATCATTTTTCTTACTACTTCCCTCATTTTTCTCAACATTATTCTCTTTATTTGCAACAATTCTCTGTCTTAAGTTATAATTACTTTTTATTTTCATATTTGGAGGATGTTTCAATTTTGGTGATGGTACAACTATCACTGCTGTATTGTTGTCATCTTGAATTTTTACTTCTGGTGATTGACGATTTTCATCAACAATTGGGGTTGATGTAACTCCTGACGTTGATGAACAATCTTTCTCTAATTGTCCAGACGGTTTGATATCTTTTAATCCAGATATTTCTAGCACCTCAGCTATTTTTAGGAGTCTCCTAACCTCGCTTTTTACAACCTCAATCTCACCACAATACATGAAATTAATTATTGTCTTCAAATCATCCGCCTCGATATCATGTAATATAATCATTGGATGTGGATGATCATTTTTAACTAATAATCGTTGGAAAAAAGTGCTTGCACCAGCTAAAACCATTTTATGGCATTTAAGTACTGTACCACCCTTACATACCAATGATGTATCAACAAAATATTGTTGTTCATAACACATATCGAGTGTTGATGATAAATGTGATGAAAAAAAGTCCCATCGGAGATTAAGCATTGCTTCTTTCTGCATTTTTTAACACAATTATATATTGCTTACACTTATAATCTTAATAATCAACAGGTATATATTTACGATCAATTAGATTATCTTAGAGCGCCCGTGTGGCATATACCGCGCCCTTGAAAGTTTTCAAACACGCTGCGCGCGCATTATGAAATTTAAGATGGCGCCATGTATTGGAGGTTAGATATAGAAATGGGAGATACGAAAAAAAAAAAAAGATAGTACATTATTATCAAACAAATCCTATTAATCAATTTATAAAAATACATACGGAAAAATTTATCTGTGAAATAATATATTTTTGCAGAAAATTAACCATATCTTCATAAGTTTAATTTTCTTATTGCAGGTTATGTGCAAATATCTTCAAGAAAATGTTAGCACAAATTTTCACATCCATCACAAATATTATTTATAAAGGAAAGCGAACCTGAAATTGAAGCATATTCTATACCAGTAAACTATTGAGATGTAATGTCAATTAGGATAACATTGAGCAATCTATTCAGTCAATATGAATATGTAAAAAAATATTGCCATCTATATTTGTGCATGATATTGAAGGGAGAATTTGGAGGACAATGAGAAAAAAAAAGGAGGATTATAAACATATGAAATTGTTGATAGAAAAATATCAACTACATTGTCCTACATTTATCCAATATGTATTTATCCTATCAATGCTTACAGTAATCTACTAAATTATTAAGTATCAATGAATTTTGATAGTATACAAGAATGTTAAAGGTACCCCCTCTCATTTTAAATAACCCGCGGCATGCGATAGGAGGTTATGTTCGATAAGAATGAAATAAATAATTCATAACAATTCATTCAACCATTTCATTATCATAAACATCATTACACAATACAATTTTCATCCCATATTATCGACAAATAATTTATTCCACCTACATATACATAAACAATAACAAGATAAATATGTACATGAAAATTTAATTATATTTTTCGCCGCATGGTGTCGCATCAGAACAATCCGTGGCGCGACGAAACGAATGCGTCAGTGATTCGCGAGCCTCCATCGCGTTCTGTTTAGTTCACTCAAGACAAACAAGCACAAACTAGTGTGATAAAGTGTGCTGCGAGTACAGTCCAAGTACACAGTAAGTGAGGTTCGCAAACCTCTATCTCTAACCAATAAAAAGTGCCTACAATCTCTATATTTTTATCTCTCATACAGTTCAGACATACATTCAAATTAATTACATCAACACAAAAACACACGCAGATCCATCATCTGCGTGACAAAGTACACAAAATAACAAGAAAAAAATAATTAGTTAAAAAAAAAAACACAAACGATGGCTGACGATGGACACGAGAATGGCACGAGCAACGGTGATGTTCCTGAAATTGAGCTCATAATCAAGGTGAGTGTTCCGTCATATGTTGGCAATTTATTATAATACATATATAATACATGCATACATACTTACATATATACATAACATATAAGCTTACATACTTACATATATTCCAGAACAGCGGTGTCTCATGTCGGTGTGTGATTTGTACACACGTACTTTCCGGGTGGGGAATTGAAAATGGGCGTGGAGCCCAACACGACAGACTTCACTGTCTTACCCGGCTCTTTGCAATTTAATTTCAAAAGAAACATTGTCTTTTTATCACGTATATTTCGTTCTCTTTTCTCTTTTTTTTTTTTGTCTTTTTCTTCTCGTTGCACGCATATTCACTTGAATTTCTTTTTGTCCTCAAGCCGCGTTTGCACTCTTGCGACTTCATCACAGTCGCGTCATGAAAATTTTATTTACTTCATATAGATTTACAGTTTTTTATTCGTTTCTTTTCTCTTTATATATACATATGTATATATACATATATTTCTACTTTTTTGGTTTTAATTTACAGCATGAATTTCTTTGGAGCGTATATAATATAACGTTATTTTATACGACTCCATTTTCCTTGTCCCACGTACGCGTGACCACCCCAAAAAAAAAAAGGAAAAAATACCCGGCAGATGTTGCCTCACAAATGTATTTTCAAATGTATGTAATACAACTTTTGCTGTTCGTCCATTTACTTGAACATATAATGTGAAACGCACATTTGAGTTCACGAGTCTTGTGACGAGACAACGACAAGCAAACTTCTTGATTATATCAATGACCAACTAGGCATCTTGTAGATTATTATTTTTTTTTTTACACCAACAAAGTCACAAGTGTGTGTTTACACTGTGACGAATTTAGCGATGATTCGGATCGTCGTGTAACATTTAAATTTGTACTCAAGGTATGGTACATGAATGAGAGAGAGAAAGAGAATGCATGAGCGAAAAGTTTTCACACATTGAGCGATGACTAAGCGACATGTCTTTCATCACTCGTCTTTTTCATCTCCTTCATCTTAATGTATACCAATTTATCCACATCATATCATAATAAATTTATAATTCATGAATATTTCCAACAAATGGAAAAATTTCCTGATGTATATGTTTCCTATTAGGTGATTAGAGATGATCACCGGGTCTTATCAGTCTCATATTTTTTATCTGCGTGTGGCAATTATGTCAAAAAGAAAAAAAAAGAAAGAGACAATACGCAGTTACGGATAAATAATTCCTCGTGTCACTACCGTTTACAATGTCCAGCAGTAAATTGTTACAATGTCGATGAGACATATATATGTATGGCAGTCACTTGATCCATCTATCTTTATATATAGCCATTGGCATGAAAAAAATAAAGAAATAACATATCCGAAACGATAAAGAGTGTATCCACGATGTCTCTTTTAATAACGTGTTCTTAGCCATATAAAGTATCATAATGAGATAAAAAAAAACTAGTAGAACTCCGCGAAAATTGAAAGTTACTTGATGGCTAAAAACTTCTTATGTATATTTGTCTTTGCTGGTGAATAAATTTCAAGTCAAGGTTGGGTTATTGTCATGATAAGAATTTTCAGATGAGGCAGATTATGTAGCATAACCAAAGACAAAATTAATCTCAAGATTAGTTCACTGTTTAACTTTATACGATATTCATGACTGTAAAATGGCATGCAACAATAATCACATGAAATTATTTTTATTTTCTTGTCTATTGATTCTTACGTTTTTCAATTATCTATAATGATAGAGAACGACGAAAACTATTCGAATAATACAATCTAATCTTAGTTTTGGAAAAATTAATATCCCAACGACTTATATCTATATATTTATTAATGACAATATGACCTCAGACATTTGCTTCGATGTGTGCGTCGTAACAAAGGCCCATTGCCACGCACACCAGGTCACGATTGGAATTCTAGGTGCATTCAATTTTTATTTGCCTCTAACTGTATATATATATATATATATTGATGTCGGTATATGCTCGTATACTTTTAACCTTCTTACATAATCCCTCAATTTACTTTTAAGTATTAAATCCTTTTTTTTTTCTTCATAATAGTTTTGAACGATAAGAATACAAATTCCATGTAAGATATCAGCGCATCGTTGACATCAAGTTTAAAACTTACTGATATGTTACATACCTCCATTTTATGGTTGAGAATAAATTTCTTTACTCATATAAAACTTCACAATTTCTCGTGAAATTATTCTCAAATAAATTTTACATTCGTCAATGCAATTTGATGCACTGAATTAATTTATTCCAACAATTTATTATATTAAAAATTTCAAGGCATATAGAAACTCAATATGAATCCAGAAATTGATTTTGAAAATTCTTAGCGTTCAATAAAACTAGAATCACTGATAAGTTAATAGTTAAAGGTAATTAAATGAACACAAAAAAATTTCAAAATGTTCTTCCAAATTTATTTATCATCGAGATCAATATAATAATAATATTCCAACATTCTTTATACAATTCTAAACTATTTACTACAAATTATTTTACACAGTCATACTCGTCAACTAATTTATTCAAAGCGATACGAAAACTCCAACTGATAATTCAAAATGCCGATAGATTATTCGATAGAATTGATGTGAAATCGATCTCTTTCCTTCTCTCTATCTATTTCTCTTTCTCTTCCATATATTCCACCATAAAACTGAGGTTAAAGTTTCACTATACATTTCCGCAGGGCACTTGGAAAACGGAACCGGGCTTCAACAAGTTGTCCATTAACGTCCATGTTTGCTTTCGCCAAGTCACAACACACAAAATATATTCCATCAACCTATTCCATTTATTTATTTATATACTATCCATTTATTTTCTTCAATTTAAATTGACAGTTTTCATTTATAAATCAAAGATATAAATGTGTAAGCATGGGTCAAGTTCAATTTCGTGATGTTAAAATAATATTCCAATGATTCTATTGAAGAACACTCGATAATATAAAATAAATATTACAAATTTTATATATATATCTTTTATTTCATCAGGACGAAAGGTATTGCAGGTGGTATAAATGCAATGTATTTTCCAGGTCACGAGGCCAATTGCGACCTTGATGCCAACAAGTATTCCTTGGTCCTCCTCCTCATTTTCTCTCTTATTCTTTTTCTCTGTCTTACTCTCTTACATTCTGTTTTAATATTAAGTGTGTCAAATCACGGGACACAGCACACAAAAGTTGGAGGTCCGCACCTGAATAGTCATCACGTCCAGTGAATTATATACATCTTATGGCTTCTAACAAGTCTGTGTGTGCAAGATAACCGTTAAGGGGGCATCTATATACACCATACTACACTATCTCTTCAACTCAACTTTATTTATTTCTCTCTTTTTTTTCATTTGTTTTCTTTTCTTTTCTTTTTTTTTTTCACTTCTATATGTAATACACTTCCAGCCGAGAGTAAACTCGAACTTGGCTCTCTGAAAGTTTCGCTGTTTAATGATCCATGTCCTCATCCTATTTAACACAAAGATAAAATATATATTTTTAAATACAAACAAAACATAAGATAATAATAATGATTTTTTTTTCTATTTTATCCTCATTACTTACTATCCATACAAGTGGTATAATCTTTTAATAGCCATGTTTATCAAATGATTCATACAGTGGATGTTGTGTTTGTATGTGTCATCTAACTATGCTTTTTCTTCTTTTATTTTTTGTTCATAAGCAAATTGGAATTTAGCCTTCGATTGCGTGAGAAATTGTCGAGAAAGGATAAATTTTATTAATAAAAATAAATAAGAGGATGGAGATGAAGAAGAAATATGTATTAACTAAGTTAAGATGTGAGAGGTCATTAATAATTCAGTCAAGTGTCTATTTATATTTAGTTTTTCTCTTTCTTTTTGTTTTATTTTAACTGACACTTGTATATGCTTTATAGAACACGTAACATGGACGTGACTCGATCTAGCCACTCGTTTGCTTTTACTCTATACTGCTATAACATATATAGATATAAGTATAACTTTAAGTCAATTATAATATATTCAACCGTGGTAAAATTTGCAACCCTCACGTGTGGCTTAAACATGTACGAGATAACTCGTTAGCACATGCTTGCTATATAGGAAACATTTACCACTTGATCGTTGATGAAACACGTGTGTGAATGTAAGTCCGGAACACAGTGTATTGATGATGTTTATAATGTTTTTTTTTCTGTTTATCCTGAAGAGACAACTGTTATTTTTCAATTGTATACATACACCTTTTATTTAGTTTATTATTTATTGTTGTGAATGTATGTCACTATAGAAAATATATAACCACAAAGGAATGATAAAAGGTGCATTTGTGAATGGTGAAAATGTCAGGCCAAGTCATGTATCTTCATCTTGCCCTCATCGCCACGCGCCATCTTATTCCTCCTTTCTATCTCATTCTCTTTATTGCGAAATTGAAAATTTATTCAATAGATAAATTTTGTTGTGGTTGGAACAATTACTTTTAGTTTTTGCGAGTACGTTATTGATGAAATTTTGATAATTTTTAAAATTATGATAATATTGCTAATTAAATAATAATAACTACAAGTATTTGTAAAGATATATATTCTTTCGGTTGTGACAAATTCCATGTAGAATAATCTTGAGGATTTTTTTTTTATTGATGGATATATACCGATTCTTAATCTGAATAAACATGTGATACCTTTCCGAACCAATTGTTTTGTAACCTCTATGAAATAAATCAGCTTTAATATTTTATTCGCAACAGAAATTCGAATCTATATTCAACAAATTTTAATCTTGTTTACATAGACTTGCTCAAATGCTTCGCATATTTTTTTTTATATTACTGTAAATCATTCACACTTAATGTCAATAATTCAATCTGATATCAATGATAAAAAATGAATATCTATTCAAATATTAATACACCACAAACAGAAAGTTGAATCCTTACAATTAAATAAAGCTTCTCATATTTAAATTCTTATCCACCATCAGGGCTTCAACCCTTTTTTTTTTTTTCTTCAATATTACCTCATTGTTATTCCTATTGAAGCGAAACGCAATACGATACACTCTTGCTCGCTATGGGGAAATAAATCGCTGGTGGAACGTGCACCAGCAGACAGCAGCAGCCTGCCAGCGGTCGTTACACTCCAAGTCACGACGATTATTATCAAACTCTCTCGCTCTCTTTAAACTAGATATTTTTTTTTTTTTTCCATTCTTTTTTCTTGTTTTATGGCAGTTTAAATATCTCTGCTTATTTTTTCTTTTATTTTGACACTAATTGTATTATCTCCACCGACTCTCTGAATTATATTCCATATATATGACAGATTTCATTTGCATATACACAGGGAAGTGTCAAGTTATGTTACACAAATAAGTCAATACCCCAACCATAAAATTGACGTTTAAAAATATTCTTGTAGGCCTTGACTTTCTCACAAATATTTATTGCGCAATCATTCGAAGAGTCCAAGAAATTCCCGATGGACCTGTTTCTGAATCTTCACGTCATCACTTTTGACTCACAAATAATATATAAATATAAACTGATTATTAAATATTTATGTCAAATATTATTTCGACTGTCAAAAAATATCAATAAACATTTTTTCTCTTTTCGGAATAGAAAGAAGAAACAATTATAACACACAATCTTTATTGTCAATCATAAAATTAATTAACGCGTGTATTTTTCTTTTATTTTTTTATAATTGTGGGAAGATATTATACGTGTACGATAACAAACGAGACAATAATCAACGAAGAAACAAACAGAAAATATTCAGCACGAGCTGCATTATGCAATTAGAAATATTAAACACGCAACTTTCGTAATATAATTAAATAGCAAAGATATTTATGTAAAGATTCAATGTTATTAATTTATTTATTTCTTCAGTAATTCAATGTTATGCAGTTACTTTTGTTTTCTCTAGTGTCTTTTTAAAAAATATCTGCTACCGACTCAGTCTCAAATAGTTTTGTACTCGTTAATAAAACCGGGATATTGTACTCGAGCGTGAAACGGGAGCACGAGAGATCGATTTTGCAGTCTCACCGATTAATGTATGTGGTGCATTAGGGCCACAGGATAAACTGGGACTAAAAAGAGTGTCGATTTATTGCAAACATAAAATTAAATTATCCATGTGAGATATTTATATGTGGATAGTATAAACCGGCGAGACTGAAGAAACATTTATATATTGATTGCATAACTGGCGAAATTATTTCAACTATTATTTTCTCGTTTAACAATTAAAGAAAAAAAAAAACAAACAAAATGAAAAGAAAATAATGTAATAATTGCAGGATATTTTCTACGTTTATGAACAATTTATTTCTCTTTTCGTTATAGTTTTACAAAACAATATATAACGAATTATCACGCTTTTAGATTGATAGTAAAAGATATATGAGTATTTAATGTCGGTGTATATTCGATATACTATAATTCAAATGAGTCAGAGAATGTCGTTCAGGTAAACGTGTATATAAGTATAATAATTTCTAGGCCAATCTTAGTCCTCAGCATCGATCGCACACTCAATGATATGAAAAATAACTGATTTTTGTTTAATTTTTGCTTCTTTTTTTTTTTTTTTGTACATTACTAGGCATCCACTATCGATGGGAGGAGGAAAGGCGCATGTTTATTCTGTCATGAGTACTTTATGGATCTATATCTTCTCGCAGAATTGAAAACTGTCTCGTTGAAAGTAACGACAGTTGATATGCAAAAACCACCACCAGATTTTCGTACTAATTTCCAAGCCACACCACCGCCAATATTGATTGACAATGGCGATGCTATTCTTGAGAATGAAAAAATTGAACGACATATCATGAAGAATATACCTGGTGGTCACAATTTATTTGTTCAAGACAAAGAAGTTGCCACACTTGTTGAAAATTTATTCAGTGTAAGTTATAGATATTAATATTTATTTGTATCTATAATTATTGTAAAACAAATAGAAATAATTGTAAATGTTTTGATTGCAGAAATTGAAGTTACTTCTTTTAAATGCAAAGGAAAAGGACAAGGATCCAAAATCATCATCA
The DNA here is from genome assembly GCA_958496275.1 of Zele albiditarsus. Lineage (NCBI taxonomy): Eukaryota > Metazoa > Arthropoda > Insecta > Hymenoptera > Braconidae > Zele > Zele albiditarsus. The sequence continues at coordinate 6,196,139 of OY292415.1, forward strand.
TTGATGGCACATCTTCGCAAAATTGATGAACATTTGGGACGCAAGGAAACGCGTTTTTTAACTGGCGACACAATTTGCTGTTTTGATTGTGAATTAATGCCACGTTTGCAGCATATTCGAGTTGCTGGAAAATACTTTGCCGACTTTGAAATACCTGAAACATTTGTACATTTGTGGCGATACATGTATCATATGTACAGACTCGATGCATTTTTGCAAAGTTGTCCTGCCGATCAGGACATCATTAATCATTATAAACTTCAACAGGTAAAATTTATCATCAATATTTATATCCATATCCAAGTTGTTTATTTCATTCGTAATAATACGCTAGGTCACCTTCTCTATCTCTTATCGTGTTTTTGTCTGCTTCAACACTTTACAATTACGTAATAATTGCATGGTAAATGCTTTTTTTGTTTGCAGAGCATGAAGATGAAGAAACATGAGGAACTTGAGACACCAACTTTCACCACCAGCATCCCCATTGAGGTTAACGATGAATAATAAAAACGGAGAAACAAAGGCGAGAAAATAAAAATTGCAAAAACAACAACAAGAAGAAACAAGAAAGAACAAAAAAAAAAAGATAAAGAAGGCTGGGCCTACTTCAAATGCCCGCACGCCCGTGACTTTGATAAATGACATCATTTTTCCTTTTGACCATCGCTAAAAAAATCAACACAGAGGCTTCAAATCCATCCGCTCATAATCTTGAAAACTTTTTCCCTTATAAACGCGAAAAAAAAAAAAAAGCAATTGGATATTCAAGACCAATGTGTCAATATTTATCGATAAATATATAAATAAGTGATAGAAAAATACGAACAGAAAAAAATATATAATAAAAAAAAACAACTAATTGCAGTTTTTATACAACATTTAAATGATGATAAGCTTTCAATGTTGAATTTAGCTTTTCTACCGCACTCGAGACACGTTAGAATTCGTATTTATGTACAATTACGAAATGTAGATGTGGAAAAAAATGTTTTTTTTTGTTTTTAAGTGGAAGCTGGTTTGTTTGTTGGTTTGTTCGTTTGTTTGTTAATAACGTACGATTTCCATAATATTCTTTTTTCGTTTTTTCTTGAAATTATTTCTATATTCATTTTATCTATGTATCCATTAAGTGATATATAGCAAATTGTAGAAAGAAAAAAAACACGAACGATGCCTGAAGCTGCTGTTGCTGCTGTACGTAATGATTAGTTATTTTTTTTTTTTATATATAAATACATTTTTGCGGTGACGAGGAAAAAGAAAAAATTGATAAATAAAAAGGGTGGAATGAATTTGTGGTATATAAAATGAAAACACGTGGAATAATGAAGACTTTTTTGGTGAGAGGACGATGTCTCTGCCTGTTTGTTTATTCGATTAATGTATTCTTGTGCCAAATTCGTGGACAAACAGTCAGAACTTTTCCATTCACTTGTCTATAGGCCTCTTCCTGTTTCAATTGTACTTATAACTATAATCAGATTATAAAAATAAAATACATTGAATAATTACTGTGTAATTTCCTCGTTTCCGCAGAAATTCTTTGAGTTTAGCGAACTAAAATAATAAAAAACAGAAGATGTTGACGATCGCTATTCGTATTATTAATTATATATTATTAATCTATTGCTAATTATTTCGGTTTATACTCGTAAAAAGAAAGAAAAAACAAGTTAAATATACAATCTGTTTAAACTAATGTCGAATTGTTAAATTATTCTTCATCATCTACATTCCAATTTCAATAAATTTATCAACTGTTTCACATTTCTATTCAACTCTAGATAAACCTACTGCTCAAAGTGGGAAAAAAAAAAAGAAAATGAGCAAAAAAAAAATTGTCGGTGTCTGTTGCAAGTTCTAAAATAGTTTTCCCCCCTTCTCTACATTGCTTTAACGTCGCCGCGACTGTTACGATATGTGTTCGTTTCTTCCTTCATTCATAAATAGGAGACTCAACGCGCCGTAAAATTGCGCCGCCATTTTAACAACTCAAGTCAATACAACATTTTTTTACTTCAATTAATTCACAGATTAAAATATTTAATAAACCCAATCTACACATCACATAACATATTTAACAATGTATCAATTTAAACTGATGAAGACATAACTAATTAATCATTAATAACACACAACAAATGTTTCATTATTTAGATGTTAAAATGAAGAACGTTGTGTGTTGAACGCAGTGCACAGCTGATCAGTGGTCCTCGACGGACGGTCGCCGCTCCTTCGTTACACTCTTGTAATAAATACGTTCCTACGAAAATATAAACGAAACAAAAAGAAAATAAAAATAAGAACAGACAAACATGAATGTTCATTCGATGTGATACAATTAATGTGTCAGTAGAACAATTATTCATTACTTGAATCCCTACGGAACGTAACCTCTTACTACATAACCTCCCACGCAAAATATCAAAAAGTGTAATTTGTTTTTTTTTTCTTTCTCAAGTGTATGATAAAAAATTATTCTTATCTGTAGACGCGTCTAAATGGTCGTCGTCTGGTAAGTTTTCATTTAACTTCCGAAACAATAGATATAAATTTTATTCTTCAAAAATAATCTGATTATATATATATATATACATATATATATGGATATGTATATACTTGGGCAATATACACATTGTCAACGTCATTCATTCATGTGCTATTTTCTAATTTAATAAAAAAAATCATGCATTTCAGAGGCATTCTCACCTTTTGTAGATTAATTGTTGTTCTTTTTTTTTCTCTCTATCTCTCTTTCTGTTGTTTTTTTTTTTTTACTTTTTCACTTTTATTCTTCGTTTATTTCAAATCTATGAAAATAAACTCGACACTGGAATGCGTTATAGTGCGGCAATAACAAGCCGTCATTAAAAATATTTGCCGTACAATTGTGTTTCGTTGGCTTTTATTACTCTATCAGTTTTACCATTCGTTCATCGAATTGTGTGTGTACAACATAACCTGAAAATGAATTAATAATATAAAATAGTTATCAAAACTACTTGCAATATATTCATTCAAATTTTATTTTATTTATAAATATAGAAAAGTGGTGGTTGTGTATATGTAACATAACCTAGAAATGAATTAAAATATACCAAATGAAGTCATCGATACGACTCAGATTATTCCATATTATTTAAATAATTTATAACAGCATCGAAGTAATTGTGTATGAAGAACATAACCTGAAAAAAAAAAGAATTAAATAGTACAAAATAGAGATAATAAAGTTACGATAATTTTTCTGCGAAAAATAAATAGGTGAAATTGTTTTGGTATTATTTTTGTGATCATCAGTCACACTTCCAAGTAATGTCACCAATATAATACATCGTTTTGTATATTGTTGTATCTTCTCTGTATTACCGATAGAATTTCACGTGAAAGATTAAAGTCACGTGTATGGTAGTCTTACAGATATAATAATTAATGTACCACCTACACAAAAACAAAGTACACTTTTCATTGGATGAAATATTCCGGTTTTATTTTTCATACGTCTCACATACTTCATGTATTTTTTTTATTTTCATCAGCGGTGGACGTTGTCGACGTCAAAGAAAAGAAGAGGAAAAAAATAAAATTAAAAAAAAAAAAACAACGGTATTTTCTTCTTCTTCACCGGAGTTATTCAAATATTTTTGGCCACGTCCTCCGCCAACATGAATGTCGTCGTAGTCGTTGACCCAGAACGCTTGGAATTGAATAACTTTTTATTTTTGTTCTATATTTCTTCTTTCAGATTCTTTTAATGAATTATCATGCGTGACAAATTGTTCCCGCGCAAAATATGATAGTACGCTCGTGTTTGGAGCACGTGTTGATGGTAACAGGTTGTCTTCCCATCACGAAAGAAAATGTCCATGAACATTTTCAATTAAATCTGTCTTTTACTTGTATAAAACATGTATTTAATTACTTATGAAACGAAGTAATGAAAAACGTATCATTGATCAAAGAGACAGAAGCATATCATTGCTGTTGAATTTATGGACTGACAAAGTGCCATAATAATCCTTATATTCTTGCGCAGTAGCAAATGTATTCTATCTTCACTAATACAGTTTTAATTTACGCGAATGCAATTCACATACAACGTCACAAGACAAATAACGACATGCAAAATTTCACATGTCAACGAATAACTTTCAGTTTAGTTGTCTATACTTCAACGTCATTTCATTTCGAGATATAAACGGGCAAGTAGACACAAACATTAGTGAAGAGGAATGTGCAAGTATATCCACTTACCTTTCACGCTTTAGCTTCTTCCTCTTCTCTTATTCGTATTTTATCTTAAACGTTTGCGTTGCCAGACTCTTCGAGACATCGCACAGCTTGCGCAGACTTATGCAGCTTCTTCTTCTCTCTTTCACTCTCTTACACATACATACACATACATTTCTAGCAGTATTTTCATGACACAAATATCTTTTCCCGACGCGCTGGAATTTGGCTTTACCTTTTTTTGAAACAACGTGAATTAAAGATATCCTCTGAGATGGAAAATGGTGGAAAAAATAGCTGATATAAAATAGATCAATCAATTAAAAATTGTTATGAAAACAAAAATTTATTTTCATTACAATTATTTTTATTTATTCATAATCACACATTATTTTATTTCGTGTCTAAATATTATTCATTTACTCAAGTCCATCCTATCAATGTCTTCATTCGCAAAATAATATAAATAAATCCATGATATAATATATATTAATGTTGGATACTGATGGACGCAACAACAAAGTTTGTCTTTATAGATATGTAACCAGCAAGTAAATTAAATACATGCCAGGTGCGTCCCACATCGTCATTCGATCCAACTCGTGTTGATAAAATTCGTAACATATACTCTACATATTATATGAAATCATATTATGGCTACGATCCAACATAAAACATATACATATCTATAGTAAAATACAAGTAGGAAAAATCTATAAACTTGTCCTGTTAGATTGCGATTATATATACAAATAGTCAAAATAATATTTCTTGATGGTGATGATGATCGTCGCGTTTAGTTAGACTGAAAAACGATGATCATTGTGATTTTAGTGAGGGTCGAGATCGTGTGTGGGCGCATATAGCATCAGCTAATTATGTGACACTTCTGTACGTTGCTACGTGGCACACACAGGTGTCCGTTGATGCAATACTCACTGCCAAAATTTCCGCACAATATATATATATATATACATTGATGAGAGAGTGTGCCCTCAACATTTTCTGGCACATAGACAAATTACCTGCCTTTAATTCCAATAAATATATTGCTTCTAAGAAAGAATAATTATTCTTACTATATAATTCTTTATATATATATATATATATTTTTTTCATTTTTTCGTCAATTCATTACATCAAATGCGAAGTCAATTAAAAAATTAGGAATAAAAATTAAACGCAGGTAGGATTTGGCACGAGGATGGGGTCCTATGATGGGGGACTGCCAATGCTCTAACATCACCATCATGCAGCTGTTCCACGAGTTGAAGCAACAGTTTCCTGCACTACCGGATCACGTTGTTTCCCAGTGCATTGCCCAGGTATACGAAAATGCAAAAAACGCGCGGCCAAACCAGCAATAAAACAAACAAAAAAATTAAAAAAGCAACCAGCATCAGCCAACTGTCGTGTTATTCCAGTTTTCAATCTTGTTTTCTCTTCTTTTTTTTCTCATCTACCCATTAATCTTTTCACACCATAATCCCCCATATATAGTTATATTCACACACATGGACTTCATTTATACAATTATTAACAGCATTATACTGCATGCATTTAACATTATATAAATATATTTTTTTATTTTTGGATTGTGAATTTTTATTATTTAATATATATGATTATTATTTTATTCACGTATGTTGCAGAACAGCCACGATCGAGAGACATGCGCAAGAAGTTTGCGCTTAACTCAAAATTCCAGACCATCACCAGGTGCATTTCCACCGCCACCACCACCCGATGCAAATGTCCCGCAGCATTGTGGTTCAATACTGGGAAACAACAATGGTTTAAAATTAATACAAAATCATCCTCATCCTCATCATACGAAAGCTCATCGACCAGTATCCCTGGATATTGGACCGCCGTCACGTCAATGTTCTACCTCCACTCGATGTCGTGTTTTACCACCATTACCAACAATAATCCCATCATTAACCACAACACACTCAGCGCCTTCTTCAGCACCACCGACATATTCAACGCGGGGCTTCTTCGACGAATTACCTACGACAAATGTCACATCGTCCAGTCCAGTCACTGACAATTACAGTGGTATTAGAAATTTAAATTCATCCTCAGCTGGATTCGAAGTTAATGTAAACGTTGCGTGTAGTCCTGCTGGCAATCGTGGTATGTATACATATGAAGCCATTATTAAATAAAATAGAATAAGTATTGAGTCTTTATGAAATTAGCATTGACATTGAGTTGCCATTTGTACATTTAGATTTTAGGACAGTTCAAAGTCCTGGATCAAAAAAAAGTGACTCGCAAGTTGTGGAATCACGTTCTCATTTTACTACAGAGCCTCGTGCGCTTGTTGGTGGTAACGAATCAACATTACATCAAGATCATACACGTAGTTATACATCTGTAAGTTTGACTTTGAGACCACCATCATCCGAGCCTCAACCACCAATTGATATTAGATCCCAGGGCTCAAGTCTCACGTATTCCACTTCGTCATTGAATCAACGTGGCTTTCAGAGCCGTTTGCAAATAAGTATTGGACCGGGTAATATTGGCAGCGTGGCGGCAGCAAGGATACGACCACCAATGGGCCATCCCCGGCCCAATAGTTTAATTAGTACGGTACAAAGTGGTCATCAACGTCCACCAGGTTTGCCAGCCGGGCCACCAAGTCAATTGCCACGTCCAACGACAACAATGAGTGCACCTAGTACCCCATCAGTGTCGGCAACTGGAATTACCACGTCCAGTAGTCTACCAACGACCCCTTTGGCAGCCCAACAAACGTCCACTGTGGCGTCGTCATTGCCTTCTAGTCCAATTAGAGATTCCGTACAGATCAGCACCGATTTAAATCGTTCGCCGTTAACTCAAGGTAAATTTTTAATGTTTGAAAGATAAATTGGTTGGTTGGGATATAGATATTGATAGTGGGATTTTAATTAGGAGTTTTGGTTTATTTGATAGTTTTATGAGGTTCGGCCCACGCTATTGCGTCGAGCACGAGATATTTACGCATTCTTGACCCACGCTTGGGTCTATAGATAGATGCAAGAACGTTGGTGTAGGACCTACCACTGGCCACCTGATTTGAAACATTAACTTAGTGTTATAATGTGCCGTTTCACTGTGAATTAAAATTGATGTGTTTGAGTCGTTCCACTTCGTTTGACCCTCAAATAATTCATCACGGGCGATTGATCGTAGCGGAATTGATATCAACACAATCACGTGTTGTTAATTGATCCAATTTTAAAATTATTATTCTGTTATTTTTTACTTCTTTATATATCATATTTTAATACTGTTTTCAACAACAAAAACTGTATGATTAGCGATAACTCTCAAGCATTTCATTATTTTGTTCCCATAACCATCGTTGTGGTGTTGTTTATTGTGGTTACTTCTTTCAATGTAGTGGCGGAGCATCAAAGGCGATTGATCGCGGAACAACTTATCAGGAAGGATCGTTTGGCGAAAAAACTTGCGGCTGAAAAGGGACGACTCGAAGCTATGAAGAAAGAACTTCAAGCATTCTTGAAACCGATGGATCCTAGTGTATCACCTGAGGTAATTGTTGTTTACATTGAAAGAAACAAAGCTATCTTCTTTTTTATGTCATCAATGAAATTTATTCTTCATCCACTTGTAGGACTTAGAACGAAAATTACGGAGTGAAATTTATCAATTGCAAGTCGAATGTGATATACTTACGAAAGAAGTTGATAAGAGATCTGACCCAAGAGGTATTTTTCTCTTTTATTCCAACACAATATTTGAAATGGATTAATTAATAAATAAATCCAATGTTAAACTATTTTTTTTCTCGTTTAGTACCTCTTGGCGAAACCAATGAAGAATTTTATCAAGGGATTTATACAGGTCAATCATTAAATTTACCAAGCTATAGAAATACCTCACCACCACCGCCACCATTACCAAGTGTATTACCTGCGTGGGAAGTTAATCACCATTCACGTTTTGATAATGGTGAAAATGATGACGACAAAGACGGTCCATCGTGGGTATGTGGAATGTGTACATTTGATAATCATCCGTTAATGGATCAATGCGAGCAATGTGGTATGCCGCGTTTTCCATCGCTGGAGACAGGTACGAAAAGTCGCATTAATCCACGTGTGACCGTTCCACCATTGCAAACATCAACTTCAAATTTCAAAGCTCCCCCTAACACCACCATGTGATAATTAATTAATTCCAATTAATATTTGTGTGTAAAATATTAATATTGTTTTTGTGATTGTGAAATAATAATTAATAAATTGAATTATGAAATTTTTTTATAGTAACTGTTCGTTGCATTTATATGTAATCCCCTTAGTATAGCGGTATACGCGATTGATTTTTCAGGAGAGACCCAAGATATTCACATACGTGTTACTCATCATCACAACTTCTCACCTAGACGTAAGTCAAATAAAAATTTGTGTATTGTTCAAATGAAAATTATAAATATATACCATTTTTATTTTGAAACATTTTATGATTACAGGAACAGTGCACAGTTGGGTTGTATGATGCAAGTTGAATCATTAGGTCATTAATGAATAAACACCAAGTCTCCAAATCTGTAAATAGGCTTTAATTATTAAATTAAATAAATGAACGAAAATGCTCATGAGGTGAAGTAATTTCATTGAAAAAATAAAATAGTAGAAGAAATAAACAAATGGATAATATATCGCAATATATTTAAGAAACAAAAAAAATTCTGTATCATATATATATACATATATATATATATATGTATGTATATAATTTAATTTTTTATTTACCATTAACAAAATAATGTTATGATTAAATTGATCAAAACAAAATTATATTGCAGTTCCTCTCTCCAGATTAAGTTTCGTTTCTCTTGTGTGCTCGCCATAAAATCGTTCAAGTTTATCGTTAAACTTGGCATTACGTTCATTAATGTAATCAATATCGGCATCATCGTTGTGTGTTCGTCTTCTACTGTATTTTTCACGCTTAGCAATCCTTGAAAAAAAATGAAGAAAACATTGATTAATTCCATAATTTTTCTATGAGTACAAGTTTATTAATAAAGAAATCTGGATATCGTACTGTTTTTCCAAATCGTCGACCATTTTATCAATCGACTCCTTTTTATCTTCATGCAGACCGTGCAAAATTGTATTTCGATCGCCATAAAAGGCTGGACCAAGTTTTTCCTTGGCTTTCTCATAATTCTCCATATTCGGTTTAATAGATTTTACCAATCTAGTATATTGTCGCACTGTTGCCTGTTCAAAATCAGCAAAACCAAGATCCGGATTCTTCTTTTTCTTCTTTCTCGCCAAACGCTCCGCCTCAATTGCGTCAATGTGTAATAATTTTTGTCTGTCATAATTCACGCCCTTTGGAATAATAAAAATGGAAAGTATTTATCATTATTGATGTATTTTCGCGTCGATGTGAATAAATTGACGCAAAATTATGTTCTTACTTGTTCTTCGGCTACTTTTCGTGCTGCTTCATCCTTTATAATCCATTCCGCTTGACGTTTTCTCGCTTCCCAGTTTGACGGTAATTTTTTTCGTTTATCCTCCTCAACAACTTCTTTGTGATTCTGCGATCGGGCTTCATTCTGATGCGAAAAGAAAAACATATATTCCGTAAAGTATAATATCAAGAGTGATGCAAATATCTCTTTACACATGTCATGATTCAGCGTTTGTGGGACTCTTTAATCCAACAGCATTATTTTTCATTCTAGCACTTATATATTCAACAACCTACGTTTTCATGTTACATTTCATCCATGAGATCGTTACTATTTTCTATTGAATAATAATATATATCGTTTAAAGGCAACAATCTCATGAATGTTCAAAATTCCTTGGTGACGACAAATAAATATTCGGGCAAATAACATATGAAAAGAATTTTGAGGTTAGATCTATCACCCTGAAGGTTTTCCACTTACCCTTAATGTGTGCAATTCTCGAAGACGTTTCATTCTTTCCTTTTGCTTTTCTGCGAATGTTTTCGTACTGGTACCAGCATCGTCCGCCATCATTAACCTCCAAAATGTTATTTAGGAATATAATAACAATATGATTACGTGATTGTTGACGAATATACTCGTGTAAACAAATAGGTACAGCTGGTTGACGCAGTAACTAATTTTCTCAGGATTTTATTATATATCTTCCTTTCTTCAAAATTCTCTATAAATCTACCACAAGATGGCGCCTCAACCAGCAAAATATCAATCTATACATGAAGCCTTGTTCTAAAGTCTGCTTCTTTTCCACTTCACTTTCAGACAGTCAGCTGATCCGTTCTTTATTCACATTGTTCTGTCAAATATGTGAGCTGAGTGTCAAGTATAATAACTGACAAAAGTATAAAATGTTCGAAATATGAGATGACGAGTGGTCAATGATAATGTTCAAATGATTAGGCGACATGGAGACATTGGAAACATTACAAATGTGCCGTTTATGCGGCAAACAATTGCATAATACAATGGCCATTCATATTTTTGGGAGTCCTGAAAATTATGATAAAAAAATCCGTTCACTGCTTCCAATTTTGGTAAATAAATATTTCTTGTATTTGTATTTTTCAATTTTTGACGAAAATTCTTTCACATTTTCGTGATTATTATTGTGGATTGTAAATGTATATGATTAATTATGACATGTTTTTTATTTTTGTTTTTTTCCTAAATACCCAGGTTCATGAGATGGATTGTTTGCCCAAGTATTTGTGCTACGATTGTAGTGATAAATTGCAAGAATTCTACAATTTTTATATTCAAGCATTGAAGCTCGATATTGAAATGAAGAATAAATTATCATGGATGGAAAACAATACTGTGGAAAAACATAATGGTGTTCCAACTGTTTTTTTTGCGGATCTACAATCGCTGAAGATAAAAAGCGAAATGGAGAATTTTGGAAGTTATGATACTACGAAATTAAATTCGGATTTCGATTTGATTGGTCCGATGAGTGATAATTGTTCAATGAAAGAATCTGATGAAGATTTTCATGAAGAAAAATTTAATTGTCTTCCTACATCCACTACAAGTGATCATGATGAACAACATTTTGAAGATGAAAAAAAGCGACTTCCATTAACTGTAACAATTCCACTCGTACGTATTAATAGTCAACTTCGGGGCAGTCGTATTGTTAGAGTTTTAGATATGAAAGATGATATCACACATTCAATTAAACAGTCTGCGTGTGTACCTACCTCTCTTCGAGATGCGATAAGTAATAATAATCATGAGAGTACTAACAATAATATTAATAATATTAATTGTCATCCTTTAATTATGCCCGAAGTATTAATTAAATGTGAGACGAAAGAGAATGATGAATTTGTACGGAAATTACGGCCCAGACGTAATTTAAGTACTAACAAAACTACAGCTAAGTTAATAAAAAAAGAACAAATTGACAAAAATTTAACACTAGAAACTGATCACAAACCAAGAGATTTAATGACTGATCTAAAATTATCAAAAAAAGTGGAGATTAAAGTTGAAAAATTGGATTGTGATACAGTGGCACGAAGTGGGGAAACTGTCATGAATTCCAATTATAATGAACCTAGAAATTTAAGCTATAATTATTCAGGTAATATACTAAATATTCTCAAAAGACCAAAACTCGAAATTGAAGATGCTATACAAAAAATAGGACCATTGAGAGCGCGAAATAATTTGAAGGATATGGGAAGATACGAGTCAAAAGTTGAGATACATATGAAAGGTATCACGGTGAAATTAACAAAAATTAATGTTGATCAATTGAAAAAACCAAAAAGTCCACGTAAATCCCATAATAAAATATCGAAGATGAAAAAAAAGAAAAAAATACATGAGACTTATTCGTGTGAGAGGTGTCATGAATTATTTACCAAACGAGAACTCTATAGATTGCACTTTTGTTATTTTCATTAGTAAGTTTGTTAGATTTTTTTCTCTATGATGAGTTTTTGTAAAACGTGACAGAAAACATGTCAAAGAAGATTATTTATTATTTTGTAATTTAATTTATGAGCATGAAAGGTACAATTTTCCAGTGAATTAAATATTTATAAGTATTGGCAGATGTATCCATTATATTGAAGTTATCCTATTATGATTATATATATTTTTTTTCTCTTTATTCTAACGAGATAAAACAAACGGAAGATTTTTTCGGAATATATATATTTTTTTACTGAGTGAATATGTGCCATTATTTGAATGTCATCTTCTTCTTTCCGTTTAATCATTGAAAATGATTATCTCTATCTGTACTATAAATTTTATTTGTAAGAACTTGATTGAATGAACAAACTGTTTCGAAACAAATAAAACTTTTTATTCAAACTGAACAATAATTTACTTATGCATTTAATACCAAGATCATGGCAATGAATAATTAACGTGAAGGCGATATGAAAAATCAAAATCATCACCACTACGACCATTAATATAATACAATGAATAATCTGTGGATGGAATACATTCTTTATTCACCCTGGATCTAACAACCTCCTTATATTTAATTAATCATTTTCAATTTTGCCACGCGCGCGAATATTATTGTACCGCGCAGAGACGCGCAAAATGGCGGCACCCTCACCCTAACCTCTCGTCCTCTTCCCTCTCCCACTTGAAGTAGCCAAAACATGCAAGCATAGAGCACATAGATGAGTCAAACAAACAAATAAAATGATGGTAGGAGACGCCGGAACAATGTTTTCATATACATTTATTTATTTTATTAAGAATTATCACGAATAAATGTAGATGAAAAATGTCGTCCGACATTACAGAATTGAATCCAGATGAAGACGTAAGTAATGAGTAACTCTCACAAACACACCATCACTCTATATAACCTTCATTTATTATTAATTATTATATTTTAGTTGACTCTAACAAGTGACGAAAATCTCGATCCATCAGTTAGTTTGAGTATTGGTGATTTTTCAGTTCGTCTGAAAGATAATGTAAAACCAATATCAGAGATAAGATCACATAATTCACATGAGAATATTGAAGAAAAAAAATGGTCGTTGAAGAGGCCAGAAACAAAACTTGGAATGCCCAGCTCGAAAAAATCCGATACCAAAGCCGTAACTTTAATAGAAAAAAATTCAATGGATGAATTTCTTGAGGACGAAAAACAATGTAAAACATATAAAAGTGAAGGTGCAAAAGATAAAGATGATACATCATGTGATATTTTAGCATCAGTGGCGTTTGATAAATATGCATCTGATTTTGAAAATGCCACTGATGATGAAATTGGAAGTATGTTGGAGGAAATGAGTAAAATGGTTGGTGATATGAGTTCCAATTCATTGTCTGATCGCACAGCAAGTAGTGATTCGAAAAAGAATTTGACGGTCGAAGAATTGCTTCAAGAGGCTGAAGAACTTGTTCGAAAAAATGTTGGCCTATCGAAAAGTAATTCAAGATCAGATAATTTTATTTCAGATACTCATCGGGGCAATGGTGACTGTCAAGATGGAGTTTATGACTTTGAAAATGATATTTTTCAACGAATGCAGCAAGAAGTGCACAGACAGACAGAAATAATTCGAAAAAGTCCAAAAAATGAGAAAAAACTCTCACCCAGTCCTGATTGTGTAATGATTTATGAAAATATAAATACATTAAAGCCACCGAAAACACTTGAAATGCAAAAAAAAAGATTCGACGAACATAAAGTCGACTATTCGAGTAACTCTGATTTGGATGATCCAATCGAACGACATTCCAAGTCAGAAGATATTAAAAATGTTGAAAAATCATTGGGTGATAAAGACAATCTACAAAAAGAAATAATTGAAGTGGATAAAGATTTTTTTAATAATTTATTACGAAAATCGGCGGAAAAAGCTGAGGGAAAAATGTCAGGTAGTTCAAGCTTCGGTCAAGAAGAATTCTCACAAGCACTTAAAATTTTACAGACACAATCGGATAAGAAAAGTTCAAAGTTTATGGAAAATACAACAGAAATAAGTTACTCTGTTAATAATTTACCGAATGATCCGAAAAATTCAATTTATCCAGAAAAAGAAATTACAGAATTGCTAGAGAGAGAATTTACTAAGGACTGTAGATCTATGAGTGACCATCAAATTGTCGATTATAATTTCAATATGGACAAAGAACGTTCGAGAAAGTTCGACAACTATGAAGGATCTCAAAGGCTCGATAAAGATTGTGCCAAATCTGATATCAAAACAAATTCACAAAATGAATTATATACCGTAGGTCTTACATCAAGATTAGAATTATTCGCTGATGCAATTCCCAAATTGATTGCCGAAAAATCCACAGAGAATGTTGGAAAAACACCAGTGAGAACAACGCTCACAAATTCTAACGAAGAAATTAACAAGAAACAATTCGATAATCCAATAATCACATCTCCAAAGACTGCTCGACCGCCAAAGCTTCCAGAAAAAAAGACTGCAACGAAATCCAATACTATAAATCCCTCCAGAAGTTACGATCAACTTTCAAAACGTGGCACATCATTTAAATCCTCATTGGACGACGTTAGGAGTTCTCGACCATCCGAGACTTCAAAAAAATTTCTTCCACCCAAAAATCCACTTCCAAAATCAAGAGTTTCAACAAAACCCGCTTCAATTTCCACTTTTGCATCAAAAGTCAAATTCTCCGTTAAACCTACAGCACAAAAGCAAACAATAAACCCTCCAAAATCATCCGCAATGAAACCGAAAAGTGTCGAAGCAATTATGAGACGTTCATTGGCGGGTGGAGATTCAAGAAGAAATTATACAAAAGACGATTGGGAAATTTTGTGCCATGAAGAGCGACACAAAAATGTTTTACTAAAAGATCAAATTGAATCTGAGGCAAAATTATATAAACAACAAATCGAAGGAATGCGAACATCATTTGAGGAAGAGCTTTTTGAATTAAAAAAACACAATATAATTCTTAAAGCAAAGATTGACGAGTTATCATTGAACGAAAATAGGGAAAAGAGAACCGAAATACCAAATTCTAAAGCTGAAACCAGAGTTTTATTGTTGGAAAAGGAATTGGAGAAACAGGAGAGTCTTATTCGTTCATATGAAACGGAAAATAAACGACTTATGTTAGAGACAAAACGATTGCAAGAGGAGTTGAAGCAATTGGAGCAAAAACAGCGAAGTCGCGACATTCCAGTGAACATGAATGAAAATATAAAATTGAATGACACTATCAAAGATTTACGCGAAGAAATTTTGAAATTAAACTTTGAAGTATCTGACTTACGACAGAAGAATTCAGACGCGGCAATGAAAAATGACGATATGATTCAACAAAATAGTCTTATTCAAGAAGAATTAAATATGTTCAAGGATCAATTGAGGACCAAGGATAGATTTATCACTGATAAGTTGCAGAGATTTAGCCAGGATGAAATGGAAACAAAGCGAAAAATGGAAGAAATGCGATTTGAATTAAATTCAAAATCCGAAAAATTACGGATAACTAAATTAGAATTCGATCAATTCCAACAGGCAATTGTTCCATTAGAGAAAGAACTTCTGGAATTACGTGTAATCGAGCAGAATCTCAATGAAAAACTTCAAGTATCACGTAGTCATGTTGAACGTGAAAAAGTACTCACTCAAAAATTGAAAGATCAAGTTATATTAGATAATAAAAAAATTCTAGATTTAAATAGACAGGTACGAGAAATGGAACGAATTTTGAAACGAAAGAATCCGGATTCAGTGTCAGCATTAATTCTTACAGCAAAGTCTGATCATGAGAGGATAAATTTTGAGAAAATTAAACTCTTGGAAGACAGAATTGCATCGTTAGAGGGTGAAATAAAGGCAAAAGAGGAGATTGGTCATGAAAAATTGAGTGAATTGCAACAAAAGTTTGGAGAAATGAAGGAAAAATATGCTGCACAGGTAACTGAACTTGAGGAAAAACTTTCAGCTGCTACTGTGAAGGAAAGAAAAATATTTAATGATATGTTCACCCAAACTGCTATTAAAAATATGGAGAGTAAAGGTGTGGAAACGAAATGTGATGAGAAAACTAGTACACCAACAGAACGAGATGAGAAGAAAGATTTCAAATCACGCGATGTTAATAAAGTCGGACCTAAATCTCAAAATTCTAAAGAGGATACTCATCTTATTGCAACAATTCGCGGATTAAAAACGGAATTGGTGAACAAGGATAAGACGGTAACAAAATTAACCAAAGATTTTCAAGAGCTGCAGAAAACTAATAGACGTTTGCAAAAAGAGAGGGAGAAGTTGTTGAACGATCGGCGGAATTTTAGACCTGGTGATTTTGACAAAGGATCAAGACCAACTTCTGTCGGTTCAGATCCACGTTTAACTACAGCAAAATCACCTGAGACAAATGATCAGAATTCAAATGTATATCAAAATGGCAATTATTCCAATGCAAATATTCAAAAATTGTCAGGATCATCACATCAACTCTACGATCCACTTCAATATTCGGAAAATGGTGATAACGCAGCAATAAAGAGGCTACACGATGAAAATGAAATATTAAAAGAGGAACTCAATAAAATGAATAAAGATTTTATGAGTTTGAAGAATAAACGTTTGCACGATTTAAATTTACTTCAGGAGGAACACGAACGCGAAGTGGCAACGCTTGTTAAAGAATACAGCATTAAATTTGGAGATTCTAAAGTGGTAAAGTTGCAGGTTTGTGTTGCCAATTTTCATTTTTTAATTTGATATTTTCATTTTTCTTTTCACAATTATATGCTGCAATAATTTTGGCAACACATCGCTTATTTATGCTTCACACCATAACAATCAATATATACATTGATATTTAAATTTTAATTTTACAGGGACAAATCAATACTCAAGTTGCGGTGATTTCACATTTGAAACAACAAATCGAGAAATTGAGGGATTACAAGGAGCAAGTGGTTGTTCTCAAGGTTGAGAGAGAACATCTGGAGAATAAAGTGAAAATGTTAAATGAAAAAGTGAAATATCTCGTTACTCCTGTACGTGGAAAAAAACAAACTTAGTCACATATTAATGAGACGGAAAATTGTTTATTGATCGTTTGTTTCATTCATCTTTTTCAGGGAACTGAACATTTGCAGCTGTTGCAAGAAAAAATTACTCTGCTCCAACAACGCCATGAAACACGTGAAATGACATTGCAAAATCTCGTGCGTGATTTATTGAGGAATAAGACACAGTGTCGCGATTGTCAAGGTGAGAAGGGAAAAAAAAGGCAACTTTGTTATTTTCGTCAGGAGTTAGATCACATTCTAGCGATGTTACAGGAAATTTCACATGTCCAGTGAGTTTTTTTTTTCTCTATCAATTTAATTGTGATAATTGAATCAATCTTGCCAGAAATACACACAAAAAATACCATCATTCCATTAATTATTTAATCAATTGGAGTGATAGTAGATAGCCAAAAAAAAATAAGAAAACACTAAATATAAAAAAAAATGATATCCAATCGATCTTTTCATTAACTTATAAACTGGATTCAATCAAAAACTGAAAAAAAAAATGTAGCCTGTAGGATTTATATATTCATGATCGATTGGTGTCACTGCCAAAGAAAATATTGCTGGAGTTTACAAAACTTTGGCATTTATTTTACTATTCCGCCATAATGCTGTAATCTTGCCATTTGCATTATAAAAAACGCGCAAACAAATTACTTAATTAACACTAATTTATGCGGTTATATACTTATCATATAAACTCTTCCAAGTTTATAGACAAATTCGTCTTTCCTTTTGGTAGAATTTTTTGACCCGTCCATTAATTACCGCTGTAAATAGAGAATAAACCATGTCATAGTTTGATAAAATTTATATTTAATGAAATTACACTAGTTTAATTTTGAATAATTAAATTACAAATACAACATATATGAATCAACGAAATCCTCTCAAACTCAAGGCTTGGCATATTAATGTAACATCATGTTGCACTAGACCCCTTGATATTCTAGTAATAAATAATGTATAACTTTAATTAATTCTATAAAAACTCATACACAAAGACACGGATATCGAATCTTCAATTCCGTTAAACACGTCAGTATTGCACCACAAATAATGCTCTTTTTTTTTCATTTCTTTTTGATATGCCACTAATTAGCTCTAAAAATTAAAAAAAAATGTACAAATTCAACTTGAATAAAAGATCTTTTTTCGTCCATTCATTCGATTTTATATGATAAGAATGATAATAATAGAAATAAAAAAGGAATAATACTCCTCATTTGAATCACACGAAAAATATTTTATTTATTACATACAGATATTTGATATATAATAATTTCAGGATACAGGTACATCAAATAGCGACATATATTGGTACATAATATTCTTTCTTCTTTCAACTTCAGATAAATATTCGTTAGTATATAGAGAGAAACATCTAGAAACATTTATCTACAAAGTGAAACTACAGAGTAATATTAGTGAGGACATGAACATTAAAAGCGCCACAGTCGAATATCCAGAAAATACACCGGAAGATGATTCAATTTCCAGTTTACCACACTCGTAATCGATTAATTTGCGGTAAGATATTCCTATAACAAAATCAATAACCAACATGAGTTCACAATCTCAATATAAATATAAATAATTAACATCACAAATATTCACCCAATGAATCCAGTCTTGCGTTTAAATAACGAAGCCGTATAAACAGTACAAAGTACCAATATGAAAGTTTGCCGTAAAAATTCATAACTTCCATTGGTAATTGTTGATTTAACTAATGGAAATTCTGTTCCAGTCATAAGGTAGCCATTAGTGGTGCGTCTACTATTGGATCTTTGATAACTAGTCCGATCATCAAATCGTGACAATCGTGTATCAGTCATAGAATTTCGTCGTTCTCGTGATACCCGACGATCTGCATTAACTGCGCGATTAATTCGAACACTTTGACGTGTAGAATCAGCGTCATTGATTCTGCCACCTGTGAAATGAATGTTGCGTGTCTCAACAACGCGAATTTCCCGACGTTCAGTTGATGCTCGTTCATTAACGCGATTATTTGATCGTTGTCGATTTTCTCGTTTGATATCTTGGACTCTTTCACGACGTTCCATTTGTCTGTCTAACGATCTACGTTCTTCAACACGTATATTTTCACGGCGCACATTTGTATTTCGTGAACGATCTCTACGCTCCAATGTACTTCTTCGGTCTCGCTGTTCAGACAACGAGCGACGATCTCGAGAACGTAAATTTCTCACCATGGATTCTCGGTTCAATCGTTCTCTGCGTTCGTTGGCAGACAATCGTGCTCCATGTTGAATTCGACGTGTGTTTATCTCAGAAGATGCACGATCAGTAGATTCACGTACTCGACGTTCTGATGATCGTGAGATTTCTATCAATCGTCCATTGCGAGCTTCACGTAATCGTGAAACTTCTGGATTACGTCGATCAAGTGATACTGAACGACGTTCATCAACTCGTGTCCTCATGTCTCGTCGTGTAGTCGATCTGCTAATGCGCATACGACTCAGTCTTTCATTCTCTAATGAGGCACGAACAATTCGGCTATCTCTTGTTCGACGTTCCAGCGTTTGTCTTTCATAATTAATTCGACGGGATGCCGGTTCGTCAACATTGAGAGGCCGAAGAGCGATCGGATAATCATTTGGACAAGCATCGACTCTGCGTGAATAAAAAATGAATCATTTAATTGTTATATTAATTTCATTTAATCGAATATATGTGGTATTTATCGCGTTACTCACTGATGGGGTGCAGTATGCTTCAATTCTGGTCCAGTTAAGCTTCCAGATTTTCCTTCACGATCCCTGGACACGAGTCCGAGTGTCAAGCATGCCAGAGAGACCACCATCAACCCAATGTACTGCCAAGAGCGTACAGGCAATACAACGTGGCGGGTTCGTCGCATTTTATTATTTTCTATACATAAAGTTATATCGATGTAGGAAAGTGTATAAATATTTATTGAATTTTATTGATTGCTTACTTGAGAGTTAGAGTGAAGAAGTTTCGTATACTGTTCTCTTCGGGAGTTGTAGACTCTTCGATGGTCAGAGACCTTCTGATGCTCCTGTATTGCATGTGAGCTGGTTTTATACTCTTTTCGAACTTGGTGGCTAATTCGATAGAAGAGCAATTCATGGTTATCAGTGGCAGCCACATGGTGCCAGCAATGTATCTCAGATTGAAGAAATTGCGAATACCGCGCGACGCGTGTGAACGTTTAATCAAATGGAAAATTGGGTAGTATATAATATGATTTACGATATATCGGTGATAGGAATTTTATTTATTTATTTTTTATTTCCACCTCTGGTGGTCGTTGATAATAGTGAATGAATGGAAATTGAATGAAGAGAAATGTGAGTGTTTTTCTTTCAATAGAATAATAATATTTTATATTCCTTGTATATTCTATCCCTCACATTTTCAATTTCACATTTTATATCTGGAATAAATGATAGAGGTGCTATTTTCATTCTGTGCAGAATTGTATTTTAATAAAAAGAGTGGGTCGAGCAATTCTACAGAGCGTAAATTCATTCGATAGTCACTTTGTCATTCAATATAGAAACGCATTGTTCATTTCTTCACCATTTTTTTTTTCCTCACAATGTGTGGGAGTGAACTTAATTCAAATTCGCGGCAATTTTCCGCATCGTAAAGTTTCTGATATATGCAGTTATTACACATATCTACAATCCATACGTTAGGTATTTCCATTACCAAGCGTCAACAAAAGCTTGTTATGTTTTCAAAAACGCAATATTTCGCTTTATGAAAAAAATATAAATTTAAAAATAAACGATATCTTCGTAAGCAATAGAAATAGAATGTCACACACGTTAATGGCGTGAAAAAAAATTGAAACAAGATTACAAAATATCTATATCATTCTTTATTGATTTACGTACATACATTTTTTTTTACCATGCAATTATTACATTATCTAACTACCAAATTGACATTTGTAGTGACACAGACATCTTGTCAGCACGCAAATACACTCCAAAAATTTCTCAACTACTAACTATCGATATCAACAACGACAAAGAAAAAAAAAAAACAGGAGAAAATAAAAACTGAAAGTACGAAATATCTTTTTTTTTCAGGGAAATTAAGTCTTCTCACTACAATATCTGAGAAGTAGTCATTCTCGCGCAGTTCATATGTTGTCCAACATCAACAACAGTTATAAGAATTTGCCTTCATCATCATCTAATCGACATCATCAATACAACGGCATTAATAAATCGCAGCATCGACATCATGGGGGTGAATTATTCCTACACCAATTACAATGTCATGACTATCTTCATAATGTGACGTGAAAAGCAAATTTTCGGTTGTGTCCATGTGTGGTGTATGTGCGCCATGTCGAAAAAAAAAGGAGATAGAGTCAAATTAAATTTATTAGGCCATCATGATAATCATCATCATCAACAACAACAACCACAGATAAATATGCAAAAAGATATATTAAATCATGAACGAGTTGATAATCAAACTACTCCCGGTTCACCAACGTCTTCATCAACGTCATCACTGTCATCATCATCAACATCATCATTATTGTCAACAACATCACAACCTCAACCACCAAAACCATTACCCCGCCAAAAATCGCTTCAACAACAATTTGTTGAAGAAATTGAATATAATGAGATTGAAACTGAAGAGGTTAGTTATTTATTATTATTGTTTTGTTCTATTGTTGAGTGTGTTGTAATGGTTATGTTTCGGAGCATAACCTATAAATTGATTTTAGGGGTTGTACTGCAATGAATTAGGAGCTTTTTTGAGTTTTTTTTTCACAGAATTGGATTGATGTTTAATGTTGGAGGTTCAAGAGATGTGTTTGTATATTTGAAAGGGAATATGAATTGTAGTGGCAAGTAATTTTGATGATTATTATTGGGTATATGTAGGTGCTATGAAATTGGACACAGAACGAATTTTTCGCAGGAGTTGGCCACACACTTTCTGACATTTCTGTTCATTAGAAATTGATTTTCAATTTTTTTTTATAATTGTTGTATTTGTGGCTATCTTTGGTACTAGAGTGAAATCGATATTTTGACGATTTTCATTTTTTCTCTGCCAGTGAAAGTAAAAAGAAAATATAAGGGCAAAAATTTTTTTATCATTAATTGTTTCGCTATCAATGCTATTTTCAATTATCACTATTATAAGAAGGAATTGGGTAATTTATTTTAGGTGGGGAAAATGAATACGAATGTGGGGCAACTCTCGTAGGAATTTCAGACAGCGCGAAATTTCATGGCTTCCACAAACAATAAGAAACATTAGAATTTGATGCCATCACTACTTTGGTGTTGCTAAAAATGTATCAAAAGAAATTTTAAGCTTTTATAATATTCGCCCATTCGATTCATCAAGAAAATTTCTGGGAATCTCGTTGTTGATCAGAATACTTGATCAATTTAAATAATTATCGCTCTCGGTTGTGTTTTACCATTTTCTCATTATTTTTCATTTTTTTCAGGTGGTGGGAAAAGGTTCATTTGGTGTCGTCTGGAAAGGCAAATGGCGTGGACGTGACGTAGCAATTAAACATATAAATACCGAGGGAGAACGTAGAGCATTCACAGTAGAAGTAAGACAATTATCGCGAGTATCACATCCAAATATTGTCCGGCTCTATGGAGCATGTACGAAGAATCCAGTTTGTCTGGTTATGGAATACGCAGAGGGTGGATCATTATACAATGGTAAATTTACTTCCTCCATTCATTTTAATATTGAATAAATCATTAGTAAGTGTTTTCTCATAATTTGTAGTTTTACATTGCGAGCCGAGACCACGATATTCAGCCGGTCATGCAATTAGTTGGGCACTCCAATGTGCTCGAGGTGTTGCCTATCTCCACAATATGAAGCCGAAGCCTCTAATTCATAGGTAAAATATTTATTTTCTTTCTACTTAAATAATAATTAATTAATAATCATTCTATTAAATATTTACTAGGGATCTAAAGCCACCAAATTTGCTACTAATTCTTGGTGGTAGAACTCTGAAAATATGTGATTTTGGTACAGCATGTGATTTGAACACATATATGACGAATAATAAAGGTTCAGCAGCTTGGATGGCACCAGAAGTATTCGAGGGCTCACGTTATACGGAAAAATGTGATATATTCAGTTGGGGCGTAATTCTTTGGGAAGTTTTAGCAAGACGTAAGCCATTCGATGATATTGGTGGATCTGCGTATCGAATCATGTGGGCTGTACACATTGGACAACGACCACCATTGATAGAAGGTTGTCCTAAACCAATTGAAAATTTAATAATACGATGTTGGAATAAAATTCCTGAAGAACGACCAGCAATGGACGAAATTGTCCGTGTAATGACATGTCTCTCTGAGTTCTTCAGTGGACATCTTGATCCAGTAGAATACGAACAGAGCACAAGCGAAATGTATGATGAAGATGAGGTGACCAATGAGGATGACACAATGGATATAACATGGAACACTTCTTCTAGTCAAATTAATGGTGATGCCCCGACTAATCGTATAGATGATTGTGCACAGCAAATAGAACGCTTGGAACCATTACAAAGAATTCAACAATCTGTCACGTCACAGATTGATGATGAATCGCGTTGTGCAACACGGGAAATGTCACGACCACCTTTACCACCAATACCAGCTATAAGAACTAAAAATTTAGCACCAAATGACAATTTTCAACCGCTCCATATCGACTGTGATCCAGTAGGTAGACAACTTGATGGTGTTATTTATTTAATTTGTGAATTGATAATATTTTTCTTTTCCGACGAAATTCATAATAAAAATAATTTCCAGAATGCATGGGACTTAGCGACGTCTTCAGATTCATCTTGGGAAATTCAAAATATGGCTGGGCTAGACGTGATGGGTCCAAAAAACAAAAAATCCATTGATCGTAAGTCGATATTCGAGATATGTGCGGAGAAAAGTTTGAATAATGTACTTTAAATGATTCTTAATCAATCTTTTGGCTCATAATGCAACGTAATTTTCCTAATAAATCACTGTCCATCGCGCGTTGTTCAAGTGTAACTACTACACACGTCAATTTGTCTCACTACAACCATTTACCAAAGAGACATTTGAAACGTGTGAGTCTCGACGTTGACGCAATTGCTATGCTTCTCTTTCACTCATACTATTTTTCTCCCTCTTTTCATTCGTCCCACAACGATGCTTGTTGGTTGGTGTGCAGACACTAAATTATTTTCAGCATGAAATACCCGAGGGAGGCTGACTCACAGGCGAAGTATCAGCAGCAAGCCAAACCGCGAGCTTTCCCTCTCGCCCTCTCTATGATCCAATTCTTCGAGGCTACCAGGCTCGATTGAGCCCAAACACGACGAAAAAAAATAAATATATATATATGTATATATTCGTCAGCACATATGAGAAATGCGTCGTGAAACTGATATCATTTATAGCAAACGTCAAATTAATTAAGAAAGCAAAATTGAACGATAAACAATTTTTTTCCGTATTCGCGCAACAAACTTTCTTTGAATTTAATTTTGGATCTCATAAATTGCTTCCGTATTATGATAATATTGGAAATTGCGGAAATGCATCCGGGCTTTTTCATTTATCGAAGCATAAAATGTTTGATTGAAGTTTGAATTATAATTTGCAATAATTTTACAGAGAACAATTCAGTAGAATAACATATTTCTGAATCAGGTCCGAAATTTTATTCTCATGTAGACAGCAATGACTTTACATGTGAGTCTGTGTATAAAATTGAGCGAATAGCTGAGACAAGACGGGATTTACCACGAAGTCCGTCGCGTTGACGAACAGCTCTAAATGCCCGAGGATGAAACAGAGAGTAGAAGAGCAAGAAAAAGAGAGAGTGGAGGAGAGAGGATTTGCCGTTGGTTGTCGACAGCAGGTGTGGCTGAGTCAGCTTCCCCGTTATAGCTGTGCGTTTGTTGTGTTTAGTTGAGATTCGACTATCGCTAACGAAAGGTAGTAAGTTTAAGCTCGTTGCACGACCGTTCGTATTGAAGGAAAATCGAGATAGAAAAAAAAAACTCGGTTACGTCTACCGACAAAAAAACAAGAAGAACAAGAAATTTGAGAATAATATTTCTCTTTGTCGTGATTCCTGCTCATTGAAAAATCGAAGATCCACCAAATGATACTGTTGATGATTTAATTGATTGGCTTGATGGCTAATCGACGTAATGAGACGGGGTGTGAACTATGTCGTTACTCGACAATCCAAGGACAGTAGCAAACGCGTTGGAAGAGTCTGTATTTCATTCGTGAATGGCAGACGATATGTCAAGCGTAGAGGAAAGTGTTAGTCGATTCTCCAGAGTCGTTGACACTGAGTGTCTGAAACACTGTTGGGTTCTTTTGCGTCAGTATTCATTATAGTTAATCATTAGAAATCATTATAGGGAACTATAAAAAAAAATTATCAATTGACTTACATTCTTATTTCGATCTTTGAATTAAATATTATATTTAATTATATTTGGTATTGGCAGGCAGCAGCACCAATAACGATCACCTGGAAAATGTTTATCGACTTCTGGACGCTGAACTTCGACCACTCACACCCGACAATACTTGCCAATTGTCGAAGGAAATATTCGAAGAGCACAAACAACTGGCTCAAGAATATCTCAAAGTGCAAACGGAAATTGCGCTTGTAGGCGGTCAGTATAGGAATGAATTGTTGAAGAGCTCGAGTGTGAATGAACTCCGACAGCAGCAGGAGCTTCGAAAACTTGAAGAGGAGAAGGTGATTATTAATAAAGAAATTCTTCGATGATTTCCATGTTTTATGATGTGATTCAATCATCAACAATTGTCTTTTTTTTTATTCAGGACTCATTGTTACAACTTTATTGCAATCTCAAACGTCAATTGGAACTCATGAATGGACAACGACGTCCCGGAACAATTGTAAATACACCAAATAATTCTGGTCAAAATAATTCGGCAATACCTGGCCATGATGGTTGGGTTTGTGTGCCTAGACAGGAACCCTCAAGAATTTCCTGATGTTTCACTGATTCAGTAATTGTTATATACCCCTTTTCCCTTACACACATACAGTTCCGAACAAACACACACAAAAATCTCATTATTTTTCGTAGGCTGATATATACACATATTTTTTTTTTGGGACTAAATAAAACAGCTATTAGTCCGGAAAGAAAAAAGATAAAAATACATTTTCATTGGTCAATGTAATGATGAAATCATCATCAAAAATAACATCATTTTCTTTCCTATCAATCACTCATAGACTCGCACACATACACACACGCTAATCTATTCTTAATTGTAAAATTAATTAAATATTTCCTTCTCGCTCTAGACAATCTTATATATACGTTTAACAATTATTTCGAATCAACACGTAAATTCTAATGGAAAATATTTTCAATTCATCACCTGTATAATTTTGAGAGAAAAAAATTATTTCTATATCTATAATAGAAATATTTTCCCATTGAAAATTCAAGGATGCCCATGTGGTTTACTCTCAATTTCACGTAAATTATTTTCATTAACATTTTCTACCGGTACTTCGTTCATTTCCGGATCATTTTGTAATTGCGCTTGCCACATATCATGATAAACTCCACCATACGATATTAATTCTTCATGTTTACCGCGTTCCACAATTTCACCATCTTTCAAAACGAGAATTTCATCCGCGCCAATTATTGTCGACAATCGATGCGCAATAATAATTGTCGTACGATTCGAACAGATACGATTGAGTGCTGCTTGAATATTTCTCTCTGTTTGAGTGTCGAGAGCACTTGTTGCTTCATCTAATAAAACAATTTTCGGTGCTTTCAACATTGTTCTTGCAATAGCAACACGTTGTTTCTCACCGCCACTGAGTCTTAATCCACGTTCACCAACCTGTGTTTCATAGCCCTCCGGAAAAGTAAGTATTTTTTCATGTATATCTGCATATTTAGCTGCCGCAATAACATCTGCCTCAGGCGCATCAATTTGTCCATATTGAATATTATACTTAATTGTATTGTTAAATAATACAGTATCTTGTGGAACAACACCAATGGCGCTCCTTAAAGAATCCTGCCTGACAGTTTTAACATTTTGTCCGTCAATACTGATTGATCCCTGTTCAACGTCGTAGAAACGAAAGAGCAGACGCATTATTGTTGATTTTCCAGCACCTGATGGTCCAACGAGAGCAATTGTTTTTCCTGCCGACACATTGAAGCTCACATTTTTCAAAATTATTTTTTCTGGCACATAGCCAAATGTCACATTTGTAAATTCCACTTGACCACGTTTAACTATGAGCGGACCAGCACCAGGTGCATCCAAAACTTCTTGATCTTCTCTTAGCAGTTCAAACATATTCTCCATATCAACAAAATTCTTTTGTATTGCTCGATAGTACGTACCGAACCAATTCAATGGTACATAAAGTTGAATTATGTAGCTTGCGAATAGCACGTAATCACCAACAGTCAATGATTTTTCATATACTATTAAATCGAGACATAAAAGTGAGCCAGCGAGTAAACCAGCGCATACAATAACATTTTGCATTGTATTCAGTATGTTCAATGTAATCATAGACTTCCATTCTTCGATTTGAAAATTGACGATTGCTTCCCTGTAATTGTTGACTTCATATTTTTCAGCGCCGTAATATTTTACAGTTTCAAAGTTCAATAAACTGTCAACACTTTTAGCATTTCGTGCATTATCCGCTAAATTCATTCGTCGTTGGAATTTTGTTCGCCACTCAGTCACACCAATTGTCGCAATAATATACAATAACATCGTAATAAATACAATGAGACCAAACCAATGATTGAATACGCTCACGAAATATATGACTGCAATGAGTATATCGATGATAGTTGGCACAATAGAAAATAATATATAATTCAAAAGATTATTAATTGAGTCAGTTCCACGATCCATTATTCGTAATACTTCACCAGTTTTTCTTCCAAGATGCCAACGAAGACTTAAACCGTGTAAATGACGGAATAATTCAACTTCAACTTCACGCGTTGTGTATTGTTGGATTCTAATCCACAAAAATGATCGCAAATTGTTTAATACACCCATACCACCCGTCCCACCCCCTTGAAGAAACTTAAAGAACACATAAATTAAAATCAGGTCCCATCTAGAATACAAAAAAATGTCACAGGATTAATAATCAAAATTCCATCATACAAATAAATATTGTAAAAAATTATTCCGTTGCCATTGTAGATACCTGAAGACAATGTGCTCATCTATCATGCTGTCGACAATTTTTTTATTGTAAATTGGAACAAAAAGATTGATACCACGTCCAGCGGCGAGTAATGCAAAGCAAATTATTACTCTCAGTTGCAATAACCAATCTTTAGGCCATAAAAATGGCGCAAGAGTTTTGATTTTATACCAAGCATTTTTCCACGTTGATGAATTGTCGTCTTGACGCTGATAATTAGCCATAATAAAATAATTTTGACGAACAACAATTTATAATAAAAGACGTGGAATTATTTACACTCACATTCTGATAATATCGCGGACGAGCGTTAAAATCACTATTTAACGATCGATAATCAATTTCCGTACTCCCGACGATACCCGGAGCTCGCAAACCCAAACCGAAAATGGCCAATGTGCTCACGTATCTCAGAACAAATAGTGCCATCTCAATCTGGTCGCTCACGCTGCAAAATGCGATGGGGAAGTACTAGTATTAATACAGTAGTAGTAGCGTTATAAATAGACTAATATATATGGAAGCAGCTGATTTATCTGCTGCCAAGTCCATTCGCACTACCAGTATTTCAACTTACGAATTCAAGTGGAACCACCATTCATTTTTTCCAATATTAACAAACGCAATATTTTCACCAATAAATATAAGAGTCCAAAATCCAAGAAGTACAAGTCCATGACCACGTGGTGGAACACTCGGTAGAAGTTTGTGTCTTTCAACTCGCAAAATGTGCACTGAGTATGGATAAATTATTATCGTCAAACAGGTCGTCAAAATCTGTAACAAAACAAACAAAACCCAAATCGAATTATCGACGATAATAAAGTGGAAAAAAAAAAGAAGAGAAACCAGAAACACAAATTAATCAATGATAAATACCATATAACCATAGACTGTTTTATCATCGAGAATAGTTGCCTGGAGAATTATTCGCGTCAGACTCAACACTGGTACCAGGTATAAAAGTATTTTTTGTAAATTGTACAATTTGTTATTAGGCAAAGTATCTGCGTTTGTCGAAGTTCCATATTTACGGTACATCCATAGTTGGATTGTACCAAATATAAGAAGATAAGCGGATACAATAGTAATAGTAATAGTGTCTAGGAAGCACTTGGTCATTCCATGAGATATCCATATTTCGTTAAATGTGATATTGGGTGGACAGAATGACATTGTCGATGAGTTGGCCATTGTAATGTACTGCGTTAGGTTCGTTTATTTTTGGTGATGATCCTGTTCCGTTACAAAACCTTCCAATTGTAATTATAAATCAATTAAATAATAAGGCAATTAGTACACATGCACCAGGTGAAAAAAAAACAATAA
The DNA here is from genome assembly GCA_958496275.1 of Zele albiditarsus. Taxonomy (NCBI): domain Eukaryota; kingdom Metazoa; phylum Arthropoda; class Insecta; order Hymenoptera; family Braconidae; genus Zele; species Zele albiditarsus. The sequence goes on from OY292415.1 coordinate 6,225,982, forward strand.
GGTTAGGAAATGATAGAAAAATTATTACCTTGTCGTTGCGTAACTGCAAATGAATTGATAATTATTTACTTTATCTTAGTGATCTATAATGAAGAGTTGATATCTGATTGCAGATAACCTCAAAGTGCCAAAGGTAGTTCGATAGGAAAATTAATGACGATGCAATTATTTGTAAATATTAATTTATGTCGAATGGCAACTGAGACTTGAAGACTTAATGATATTTCATTTCAATTTATTTTTTGTTCATTATCGATTGATTTCATAGTGCTAATTTTCTTTACTGGCTAACTATAAATAAGGTTGCCAGAAAAATTCGATACAACTCGCCCTTTCATGTCAAAACACTCTGTACATACACACTGATCTGTGCAATAAAATTAAGTGTCGTACAGTATACAATATACAGCAAGTGCTCCCTCTAGTTGACTTTCGATTAACACTGAACAGTCGGATTCAAGTTGATTTGGAACTGATTATTGGATATTCTGCATTATTTTTTCATTACTCGGACCCAAAAAGACAGAATGTAAAATGAATTGCTTATTTTATGTTGCATGATAAATCGAATGTCAATAACTTAGTTGGTATTTCAGTTTGAATCAAGTGAAACTCAAAGTAGTCATTTTTAATTTAATTTCGTCTCCACCGTTCATCCGGTATAAATAAATTTTCAATTTCTCAATTCATATCAGTTCCAAAGATTTATCCCATCCTCTGACACAAAGCGCGTCAGAAATACAGAAATCTACATCGAATTGAACTAATAACAAATCGTCGGTCTATTATTTTAAATAGTATTCCAGAAATAATAGGCACAGAAACTTTAGCTTGAGTAATAGTGTACTTTATATACATTGAAAAAAGTATCATTCGATCATTACAGCAAAATAAAAATGTAAAAGTGAGTGGAAGCGTTATATAAGCATTTATTTCAACTTCTCAAATTTGGAATAATCAAAATTTTTTCGCTAAATCACCGCAATCATACATTTTTTTCACATCAGTACCGCCACCAAGGCATTCACCCTTAACGAAGACTCTTGGTACTGATCTGGCGCCAGTCATTTCAGCCAAAATATCCTGAATTTTATCACCATCGTCTCTTTCATCGAGTTCAATAGCTTTGTACTTTTTCTGCATTTTATCAAAGACCTGAAACAAAAATGAATTAACAATTACATCGAATAATAAATGCATTATTCTATATTGTGTTATGAAAAATATTGATTTGTATTATTTCTATTCACCTCTTTGGCCATCTTACAATAAGGACAATGAGTCTTAGAGAATATGACAACTGTCTCAGAGCTGATCATTTGATTAACGGACTCCTGTAATGCTGACATGACTACACACTTTTTGCTGGAAACTAAACCCATCGGCTATAATATCAGATATACATTTATAATTATAATATCAAGCGATAATATTAATACCCCATAATCTAAAGAAACACATTTTTGTTTGTTTGTTACACTGTGTTAAAACATATCAAAATGGAAATGGAAACAAAAATTTATCTATATACTACAAATGATATGGATGATTAATAATTGCATGATTTATCGTTAGGCTTACGTTGCAATTTTTTTTTCTTAACTCCATTTTCAAGGGAATAGAATTTTCCAAGAGAAAGTCTTCTCGTGAATCGATCAAAGAGTTCTTGAAGGTAACACATAATTTATGAGTGGTAGTGAATTTAAAACAGATTTTTTTTCAGAATGTGATCAAATCCATTGGTTAACCAAAAAATAAAAACATTGATAGTATTTTATGGGCATTCGAATGACAAAACAAGCGGGTAGTGCTATAGCTATATTTATGTTATATTTTCCATAATGAGCAAATACTTCATTTGTTTATGTAGGAATTCGTAAATCGAACTCATGTTGAAATCGTATAAGTGCAAAATTCATACGTGCGAGTAATAGTTTGCTATATTGAGACATTTTAGTTTTTATAAACCACAAAAACTTACGGTTTCAGGTTTTTATTCTCAATCCGGAAGGCTTGAGTGGATGGGCGATGTGGAAGAATTATTATTATGGTTATAATTCAAAACGATTATATTCCCCGTGATGTTTCACAAATTCGATCAATCGAGTGACGCTATTCTGTGGCAGTATATATTGTGACAATATATCGAAGTAGACGCCATATTGAAATTTGTTGATAGATAATTAATTTGAAATGAGGTTTTTTGTGATTCATATGATGGATTCTACTATGATTAGCGTCGATTCAACACATACGTGAATTTATATAATTATTTATGCTAGAATATGTGGATATGTTTCATGTTTTCAGTGAACAACAACATAGCCTCCAAATTTGATGCATATAATTGAAATTTAAAGTAGGAATGGCGGGAAAATATGATATTCTGCCATATAATTCATGTAATACTGATTTATTTGTTTATGTACAAATTTAGCAACAACGTAAAGATCTAATATTGATAGTTTTCAATGTTGTTCAATCTTTTCTGTATCTCCTGCCAACATAGATGAATAATTATTTTTTAGATTTGTTAAAAAGATTTTAAATACATCTACTGATTCTTTCAAACTTGTTTTTTCATAATCTTTCATAATTGTTGTACCACCGGATGATTCATCTTCAGTCTTATTTTTTGCATTGTATGCAATTTTTTCATTCCAAACAGATACAAATCTTGGCGAAGTTCTAGGATTGAACGAATCAACTTTATCTACATCAAAAATGACTGCAATTCTTCCAGTGCTTGGATGAACAGAAAATGGCAATTTTAAAAGATGATTCAAGCTTGTGGTGACACTGACATCCAATCTGGGATAACAATATCGTAGAATCGTTTCTTGAACGAAAAAACGGCGCTCTAACCACACTTTATTCTGCTGGAAATTGAAAAATACATCAGGGACAGAAATAAAATTTTTTACTAAATGAATTATCGCAGACATAAACCAATGCAAATATTTACCGAATCCATTTCAGTCTTGATGTAACCTAAAAAAGCCTGCCAACGATCTAAACTAGTAGTGTAGTTGCTGAATAATAACTTAACTTCATCTTTCGTAATTTTCGTTGGAAGTAATTCAACAAATTGATCAATTCTACCTTGATTACCCAACATATCTTGTTCAACAACAATTTTTGGAATGAAATAAGGCTCAATTATTTTTAAGGCACGTCGTATAGAAACGTGCATTTTATTCAAATGTACTCGAGTTTTTCCAAATATACTACCCTTGACAAGTTGAAAGAAATCAGCAATACCTGCTCGCTGAATGCTATTTAGCCACTGAACTTTTGCATCACAAACCCATATGTGAATTCCACGTCTTCCGGAGTATACCCAGAGGACATGTTGGAAACCCCAATCCTCTGTAATAGAAGCAAAATTATTAAAAATAAATAGAAATTTGAATCAATTCTCAGAATTTTATAATAAGGTTTATTATTAGAGCTATTTTATTACCTCTGAGTGATGCATTGAGAATTTTACAAGCTATTATTATGTAAACCCAACATTTCTCACAAATTTTTGTACCAGAACAGCAAATTCTCAGTTCATCATAATCAGTTAAATCAATATCAAATACCAATTCTTTATGTAGTGGTTTCAAATGAAATCTTTCACTGTATTGTGGACTAGAAACAAAAGAAATAGTATTCGTAAATGATTTTACTGGATGATCAACAATAAAAATATAATTTTTATTACCGAATATTGTAGACCGCACAGATATCAATTTTTATTGGAGCTTGTTCGTAAAATAATTGTACCATTTCTTCACTACTGGTAAAAGATATATATCGTTTAAAAGAGCCATTTGATGATGTGTATGCGAATTCACGACATCGAAATTTCGCTACTGCAATTGAAACAATTATTGGTTAAGAATTTCGTTCAGCATCATTATCACGACGATTAAAACCCCATGACAGATAAAAAAATAAATAAATAATTACTATCTCCATATGATAGCCATTGAACAATCTCATCTGCTGGAAAACAAATTTTATAATAAAGTTTGAGAAATCTGTGCTTTTTGTTTACAATTATTCCAGCCATTGAAGTTGTGTCGTGTAAATTCGGCACTCACGGTTGTTGAAAAACACTACAAACATCAACCAAAAGTGAGGTTAAGTGACCATAACTTAACAAAAACTTATATTTCATATTTCTGTATTAACATTATTATGTTACAGACTTTATTCAACGAAGAAATGAGTATTTATCAAATTTTTTGTTGATATTTTCAATAAATTGAAATTTTTTGGCATTTTCAAGGAACAGTGGCGCTACCTGGCGACTGTCTCCATGAACTACATTAAAAATTTCTGATTTTAGGAACGCGTACCGCCATCTATTAGATTTCTTCATGAACTAAAATCAAAGTTGCGAAATTTTCGGAAGGAAAAATAGTTCAATAATTATACGCAAGATGGCGCCATCAGTCTAAAAATAAAAAACTGGGGTTTAGTTCGCAAAGAAATCCGATAGATGGCACAACGGGTCAAAAAATCCCAGAAATTGAAAATGATAGTTCATAAAGGCAGTCGCCAGGCAGCGCCACTGTTCCCTCAAAGTTCTCGAAAATTTTGATTTATGTTAGAAGTATCAGAATAAGGTCTTATATGAATATATAAACACCAAATTGATAAATTCTTATTCCACAAATTTAATTTGATGTACTTCATATAGAATAAAATCGACACACAATATACAAATATATCGTGGATGATTCTTAGTTAACCTCACTTTTCACAATTATTGTCAGTGTTTTCACACGTAAAAAGTTCTGATGCCAGTTTATAGCAGTAAATAATTTCTTTGGATGACTTTAATTAGCTAAAATATCAAAAAAATGATGACTGATATTGGCGAAGCTGCGGCTGCAGAGGTGCAGCCTAATATAACCTCAAATGAACCGTAATAATAATCTTTTATATCTTCTCATTTCTACAAATATTATTCCGATGTACCTACCCATATATACTTATGTGGATGGTCATTATTATGGTGTTATTATTGCAGCGAACAACTTATAAATATGGCAAATGCTGCCGATAAATTGATCGAAGGAATACTGGACATTTATCAATCTCCATTACAACTGATGAAAAATGAATTGCAAGAACTATTGTGAGAAAATTTTTTTTATGGTTACACTTTCATTTTTCTCCTAAAATAACAACTATAATTATAATGAGAATAATTATCGTTTTCGTTTCTGTAGGAAAAAACAGGAGAATTTAGTTGATAAAATGCAAGTTGAGAATAAACAGTTAGCGGAAACTGCTCTAGATGAAGAATGCGCGGAGATGGTAACAAATATTATCATAAACGAATCTTGAACTCGAATTTTTTGTTATATAAAATGGGCATTGGTTTCTAGTATTCGACGATTAAGACTTACAATGATAAATTAGCACGAATTAGAAAAGAAATGTCGACGATTCATGAAAGGACTCTTAAATTAAAGGTAACTAAAGAGTTTAGGATGATTTTTTTTTTATGTATTGATCAACAATTATATATTATTGTTTATTCTTTTTTAGAAGAGAGCACTACGTTTGCAACAAATAAAACAGAAGGAAGCACTTGCCAAGGAACACAAACGAGAAGAACAGATACGCCGAGAGCAGGAATTGATCGGTAAACCGTTTTTCAATTAAAATCTTCACATTATTCCAGTGGTAAAAAAAATTTTTTAATTTATTTTATTGAGATAATTAAATACATTTTCACCTGATATATTGATGCACTGTATATAAAGAAAATTGTTATAGATTATTGTAGTATTTATTTACCACACAATTGTCCATTGACTACTGGGTGTGCATTCGTTGGATTTACCACAAAAATGATTGAATGTTGTTTCCGTCGGAAACCCCAGAATTTCCCTATCTTCTTGTATACGAAATGTGAATGTTGATTCTTGAGTTCCTATGAAATATCTGTGAAACAAAAAAGTTGAATATATTCGCCAGCACATTAAAAATAATTTGATTCCGTTGTAGCAGTAGAAAAAAAATGTCACCTTGCAGTGGAACAAATAATTTGATCAATTATCGCAACACCACCATCTTTAAATTTTTTCTTCACCTCATTCAAAGGTTTGTATCGATAAACCTTATAATCCCGCAAATTTTGTTTCAATTCTTCGTATTCTACAATAAAAAATTAATCATTCCTCAAGAAATAAATGCCGTATAATTTTTAATTAGAAAAATAAATTTACCATCATCATTTGTATCTGTCGCAACAAAAATTGTGTCAAGTTTGAGTTGTTTCATTCTATTTTTCAATTGACGCACCGCATTTATGATCGTTGGTACTGTTTCGGCGCGACTGATCACAAAATCTCGTCTTCTCAAATGAATTGCCAAATACGGTCCACCAATAGTATTCCTTTGATCCCTTTCATCTCTCCAATCGTTCGGTCGTTTTATACTGTCATTCGCATCAGTTGAATTTAAATATTTTTTTCGAAATTCATTAGCAATGTTGTACAGAGCCAAATTGTAACGCATACTGCGTCTTGCTCGCCAAAAATCCACCGAGCCGTAATAATCATGTAATGCTATTTCCATATGATCGAACACGTACGATCTTTCTCGACAAAAAGGGAATTACATTTACATTTAAATTAATATTTATTTTTATGACCAATGAGCGGTGAATATTTTTTATTCATTCATGAATACCTGTATTGTCTTGGTTCTAGATTTTGTATAAGATTCGATGCAGTTCCATGATACGTAATGCATTTAACATCATTAGCCGAGATATTATGATAGCCCCAAAAATATCCATTGAATTTATTATTTCCGCTTTTCTTATACCTTATTCCACTTTTTGGGCAATCTATAATCTCATTTTTATCTGTAAAATCTCCAGTTTCAAACATTGTTAGATCGTTTTGTAGCACGTACACCCTATCCAATACAGTTTTTCCATCTTCCGAATCGTATTCTACAAAAAAAAAAAAATACTATTAGTTAATTGATTGCAAATTTATCATTAAACTGTTGATAGTTTTTTACCTTTTAAGAAATCATACATTTCAATGACCGGTATGAATCTTTTCAGACTGTTGATATCAAAAAATGTACCCCATGGTATTTGAGATTGTTCACCAACATCCAGACTCTTCCAATGCAATAAATGGCCTGATTGAATCCAATAATATGATTAAATATAATTGCATTCCCTAGTTCAAGATTATAACAGACAGAATTGATGCTATGAAATTACCCCATGGTGGTAAAACTAAATTCCAATCGTATTCATTACTGCGTTCAACCAATTGCTTTATAAACACAGCAACCCTTACGTATACATCACGTCGCAAATTAAATCCTTCAGGAGGATTCACATCGTACAAAATATACCTAGAAATATTGAGAATTAAATTCACCAATTTTCCAAGTAATATTGAATGGTGGGGATAAAATTTTGTTTAGGAATAAAAAGGGCCTTCACCTAAATAAATAATTATATTGAGTCTATATTAACTTAAAACAATTCTGAATGTAATGAAAAATCGGAGAATGTGTAATTATCTCCCGTGATGGGCCAATAATCTAAAAAAAAACCTCAGTTATGATAATAATTAACATTAAGATACAAAGTTTAGTAATTCAGATTTTTTTTACTGCATTTCTATGTAGGAAATAGTTTTATAACCTCTTATTGGTCAATAGATGGTTGTTTATACCACAATTGTTATTGCTATCCGTTGAATCTTTTGATATTTCACAGAATTCCGACTCAATAGAAGCATTTGTAACAATAACTAGAAAAATAATAGTAAATGAAATATTTAATTGATACATAATTTGTAGGTTATGGTCGACGAGCTTTTGTGTTTAAAATAAAATCATTGCACAATCTGGTGACCAATGTATGATGATTCAAGGGAGATGTATTCGAATTCTCCCGCGATAATAAAAGTAGTGAGATTTAGATGCCTGAACAATTTTTTACAGAGGAAAAGAAAAAAAAATCAGTTTCTATAAATAAATACAAAATAATAAGAACGTGTCGCGTTAATCTGCAGTTTGGAGATAAATTTCGTAAACAGAGTCTGCGATTTTCTTATCAAATATCAATCAATTGACCTATGTAATTAAATTTGTCTTTATCATTGAGAGTATCTTAAATTAAGGAAATGACCATGTACAGAATGTCTCGAAATTTGATTATTTTAAATTGAACTTGATTGTTATCATTTTTTTTTTTCTTACTGTCAATGATTATATTATTTTAATCAAAGCCAATGTGTCTGTCGGAGGGTTTTAAAAACAGTATGAATATTCCATTTTATCCAAAGATTTTATTCGTGATATAGACGAAGAATAGGTAGATATATATGGAGATCAGCTTGTTTATATTCCATTGTACTAGGGGAAGACCAGTTATTAATTGAGAAATATTTCAGGGGATTTTTTTTCTGGGAAATAATTTTGTAATCTGTTATTAACATATGTTTATTTACGCTACAATTGTCGGTGATTTTTGTTGAATCTTTTGAGATTCCATAGAATGTTGTGACGTTAGATGCATTTGATATAATAAATACAAAAATAATACTAAGTGAAATATTAAATTGATGGAGAGTTTGTAGATCATGGGTCAGCGAATTTGTGTTTTTACAATGAAATCATTACACAATTGTGCCCAGTGTATAATAATGACTTCAGAGAGGTGTATTTGAATTTTTTATTTAAAACACTGTTCAATTTCGCTTTTAGAACGGCCATGAGTTTCAGGTAAAACAATGATGATAAATACAGTAGCAATAACGCATATAGAGCAATAAAAATAAATTACAACAGAGAAATCATATTTCATCAATAATGGATATGTTTGTAACGATGCAAAGTTAAATATTCCTGCTATGCAACATGTTATGGGCCCCATGAGGTTGATGAATTTTGTTGGATAAAGCTCACCGATCATTGCCCATGGCAATGATTGAAATCCAAAAGATCCTGTACACTAAGAAATAAATAAATAAATGGAAACATTCGAAAAATTGTTATACAAAAAAATAAATCTTTGTTTTTGAGGTTAAAATAAACTTACGACAAAAATTAAAATTGCAACTATTGGAATTGTCGAATAATTTTCATTGAGATGAGCTCCTTTTTCAAGCTGTGTGTAAACTCCTAAAACTCCAAGTGAAACCGACATTCCAACTCCTGAAATTATTGACAATGTTCGTCTTCCGATTCTAAAAATAATATTCTATATTAAACATAATCAGAAAATGAAATTGATTGGCGCATTAGATGAATAAATAATGAACCTTGGGCTGCATATCACGAGTGCAACACCACCGATAAATTGAAGCAAACCAATCATTACAGTAATAAAATATGCATCGACAATTATTCCACTGCGAATGACTATATCAACTGCATATGCAATAATAACATAAATTCCACAAAATTGTTGAAAGAGAAAATACATATTGAGAATTCCAAAAGGTTTCCATACTTCTGGGAGTTTAATAATGCTCAGGAAATTCGTAACTTTTTCTGATTTACTCAACGATGATGATAAGGGTAAAGCAAATGTTTGTAGATTGCAGTCATCGGTATCGATATATTGACTTTTCATCGATGGTTCATGATAAATAACCATTTGATAAAATTCTTCTGTGAATTGTGGTGTCTCGGAATTCAAACCACGAAGACGAAGCAATGCCTGCTTGGCTTCTGATAATCTTCCTTTATGCAAAAGCCACCGTGGACTTTCAGGTGTAAAAAGTAAAATACTAGTTGTTGAAACTATTGGTATTATCACTGAAACTGCCGCAACCAATCGCCAACTACTCTGCAGATGATAAAAGAATAATTTGAAATACTTTAACAAAAAACTATTGCAATCATTATTTAAAAAAAAGGTAAATATATATACATACGGGAATAATGAAACCGAAAAAATAAATGATCATGACACCACCACAGCTTGCAATATTTGTACACGCCGTCAATGTCGTTTTATTTTTTAATATTGCGATTTCAGAGAGGTAAACTGTCGCTGGTGTTGAAGCTAAACCGTAACCTAATCCTGAATAAATAAAAAGGTTTCATGTATTGACAATAGCAATAATAATGCATAGATATATATTCATCGATATTCATGACCTACCAGTAATAAATCTACCAATGAGAAGTTGTGAAATTGAATAACTTGTGGATACGATAATCCAACCGATAAGAACAGCAATCCCAGAACTCATCAGTGCTATTCGTCGGCCAGTTTTCATGGTGAAAACACTGGCAATACATCCGAAAGGTATTGCAATCCCAATAATAGACGCTGCATATAATGAAAATAGGAAAATTCTTATAATTAATGGTGCAAAATGATAGTTCGGAAAAAATAATTGAAAACAATTATTGAAGTAAATGGAATTCATGTTTCAATTTTTAATAGATATTCCTAAGGTTTGTGAATGATAAAATAATCCAATTACATTTTTCTTTGAAATCGTGTATTTTTAACCGGCGATAATGATATCTCAAGAACTCATGTACCGATTGATTTGAGTGAAAGTTTATTCGATTTGTATTCAAATTCGTCATAGTCCTTTCTAGAATTGTCACAATCCGCTGAGAATTTCAATTTTTTAAAAACAAATTACAATCTAGATGTTTTCCAGGGCTTCTTATTACCAACCATTATTCCCCTCTATTTATTCATATAAAAAATTTACCAAACCAAGTTGCGGCATTTTCATCTTCACTTAATAATGCCGAGTCGTATTTACTATTGGTAAGTAAAGGCAATTCCACAGCTGAATATCCCATTACCAACCCTGATCCAACGAGTGTTAATAACGGATTCAATCCATAGTAAAACTAAAAGAAAGAAAAAATGAATAAACATTTTTACTCATTGATTCTCACAGCATGCAAACTTTTACTGCATGAAAAAAAAAAATGAAGCCATACAAGCTTCTTTACTCAGAGTTCATTGACTAAACAACAAAGTTCTGCACACTATTTCTTCACTTAAAATTGTGTTTTTCAAAAGGAAATATAACTTGTGTCATTGTTTTGTCTCAGTTTCCACTGTTTATTATTTTTTTCCTTTCAATTACCTGCAACAGTGTAGAACGATCAGGCCAAATAATACCAGCGCCAAACATTTTGTAACGCAACAATTTGTTTTCATTCACTAATAACAACTGCCACGTCAATCTTCAGTTTGAAGGTAAAGTTCGTTTACAAAGTCTCCAATTTTCCTATCCAATATTAATCAATTGGCTCATGAGATTAAATTCGTCTCGTATTTATCATTGAGAGTATCTTGAATCAAGGAAATGAGAATGCACAAAATGTTTAAAATTCGATTCGTTTAATATTTATGTTAATTATTATCATTTCTCAATTTTATCAATCACTTTATTATTTTAATCAAAGACAATGTTTGTATCAGTTGGTTTTAAAAACAGAAGCTATATTTCAATTTAATCTGATGATGATCTTGTCCATGACACAGACAGAATAAATATACAAAGATCAGCTCGTATATATTATTGCGATAGCGGAAGTAACCAGACAATAAAGAAATAATGCAGATAAATAATTGACAACTGATCTCGTTCTTTGAATTACCAATGGGTAATGAAAAAAAAAAAGGAAAAACGATGTAATACATTTATATATTAAATATAAAATTGATTAGTGAAGTGCAAGGGCAATATTATACAATAATTTCTGAGTAAATCCTCAGGAAGTGTTATTTTTCTTTTCTTTTTTTTTGTTTGTTAATAGATTGTATGGTATTAGTCATTTTATTAACAATCCATACTTAAATCAATCCGATTAAATATAATGATAGCTGGTATAAATTCTTGTGAGATAAAGTGTTCGGCAATTCGTGGTCTAAGACTGTCAGAAGTGGACGTATTTTTTTTTTTTTTACAACTTGTTTTAATGTTCTATAATCAATTTTTCTGCCGCGTGTGTAATGTGAACATTTATTATTATCATTATTTAATATTACTATCATTGTTTCGTTTCGACACTTGCTATCTTTGATACGTACTCAGCCTCCATTCGCTTCCAAGAAGTCCCTCTTGTCATTACACTCTTAAGTTATATGCAGTCGACGATAATCGGGACTCGAGTCGTGTTTAAGTTTCGTAACAAGGCAACTTTTGATTATCCTTTAACTAATTATTGTTGTTTTAACATACATAGTATTATAAATGTATGTATAAATTTATTTGTGAACAACTTTCGCTTCCTGATACCATACAACATTACATTCAATCAATTTTAGTGACTATATGACGAGAAAAAAAAATTCATTAATAATGATTATTTAATGAATTCGAAAGTATCCAATACCTAAATGAAACATTTTATTATTCAATGATTGAATTATTCATTAAAATATTTTTATTATTTCATTCGTGAATTTTATTTTACTTTTTTGTTCACCACTTCTGACATTGAGTTCATTCACTTATTCCGTTTGCTATTTTAAATTTGTGAACAAAAAAAAAACGTGAAATCAACAAATATTTCATCAAAACCAAAAATGATCAATGAAAATGGCGAAGTTTCGGATATTAAGGTATGCAATCAATTTTTATTTTTATATTATTTTCCGAATAATTATGTTCAATTAATTTTGTGCTATTTTAATATTGAGGTAATTTATTCAATACTTGAATAATTAATGATTCACAAAAAAAAAAAAAAAACATTTCCATGTTGAAATTTAATATGTATCCGAAATGGTTTCTCATTCCATTAACTCGAGTGTATAAGTATAATCAAGGCGATTTCTCAATTATTTTTATTATTATTTTTATTATTATCATTATTGTTATTATTATATATTACAGGTCGAGCCAAGTTCAGATGAGGAGTTGCACACACAGAAACGACGAGGGCTTATTTATCAAGTGAGAATATATATATATATATATGTATATATATAAGAATGAATAGAATTAATCAAATTTAATCACCAAACGCAAAAGCGATAATGACGTGAAATAATTTTTGTTTTTGTTTTTATACATTGGAAAGAAAAAAAAAAAAAAAAACTGATTTGTTGATTCAATGAAATACTGGTTTTGTTGAAAATTCTTTATCTTCCTTTCCGCGAATAAAAAAATGCGCATGAAATGCATAAAATCATATTTATCCTAACCGGTTTTTACTTGAACATTTTTCTGTTCAATAATACATGATATTTAATTCATTTGATGATTGTCATATTACAGTGTCTCACATTATGTATAATATTTTATTTCACACCCCATTCGATAGTGGTGTCATTAATTCGTTTAATTTGTTGAATATACTTGCAAAAATTAGCTTTACACACATGATACAGCTTCTTCTATTTCATCACGAGCAAAACGCCATCAAAGCGTGCAGACAACTGCGACAAAGAACATTGTAAGCATCTTGTTATCGCGATTTATGATTCATACAATTGGATCACAATAATTTTTTCACTTCACACTTGTCTCACTGTCACTTTACACGTTGTTTATATAATAATGATAATAATTACTTTTTATTTGAACACTGTAGATTTTAATCTTATTGTTGGCAAAAAGAAAATACCACATTGATAGTATGAATAAATATTAGTTAATGTTGAAACCAAAAAAAAAAATAAATAAATCAAATTCCAAGAATATTTATACAGGTTTAACAATTTATCGCTATTGTTTAATTAAATGCGGTGTAATCTGGAGTTAATTTCCACTGTGGAATTATACTATGAAATAAATAAATTAATTGCGGAAGAGTCGTTGAATTTTATGTCAATGCAGAGCTGGTAAAAATAAATAAAATTAGCCGATTAATTTGCAGTGAAGAAAAAATAGAACAAAGACTTGACACAATGATTTATTGTTCTGTATTTAGATGACAATGAGCCTATTTGCGAATATCTCAATTCTTGGTCCAGCAATGAGTATGGGATACAGTGCTGTGATACTTCCTATTCTGAGATCTGATAAAAGTGACATAAAGATAACAATAAATCAGGCATCATGGATTGGTCAGTATTTTTTAATAATTCAAAGAAACTATTATTGAATAATAAAATTGTAAGTGTGAAGTAATAATTATTGAAATTTTATTGTTGAAGCTGGTGCAGCAGCATTTGGTACACCAATAGGTTGCATTCTGTCCAGCTTTGTCATGAGACGTGGACGACGAGTGAGTTTGATGGTCACTTCATGCTTCTCATTAATTGGATGGTTGTTAATTTACATGTCAATGAATTATGAAAAGCTCATTGTTGGACGTGTAATCAGTGGCATTGCAACTGGTCTTGCATCAGTACCAGCGAGTGTTTATACTGCTGAAATTTCTGTGTCTGCATGGAGAGGTACAATGGTAACGTGGAGCAGTATTGCAATTGCACTGGGAATTCTACTGGTCTATATCATTGGATATTTTATTCAAGTAATCAATTCACAAAAAATATTATTTTATATATTCACTTTTCACTACAATTATTTATGTTTACTTATGAATTTATTTATTTTCCAGGAGAATTGGCGACTGATAGCACTAATTTGTGGTCTATTTCCAGCGACTGCTATTATTTTAATAATTTTAAGTATCCCAGAGTCGCCAATGTGGTTACGTGACAGAGGTCGTATGGATGAAGCACGTGTTGTGATGAAAAAATTTCGTGGTATACCAAAAGATGATCCATTAACTACGGAAATTGAAAATGAACTTCAAAATCCACGACACAATATAAAAACTAAAAAAGATTCACTGCTCAAAAATTCAATGAAACGAAGTTCATTGATGCCTTTTGCAATAATGTTGGGTTATTTTTTCTTCCAACAATTCTCTGGAATATTTGTAATTGTTTTTTATGCAGTTGATATTACATCAGAGGCGGGAATTAAAATGGATGCATATTTAGGGGCAATATTAATTGGTTTCACTCGATTAATTGGATCTATTCTTGTTGCATTTGCATCGAAAAAGTGGGGTAGAAGAATACCATCGATTGCATCTGGTGCTGGGATGGCATTTTTCATGGGAATATTGTCGATATATGTTTTTCTTACAAATCGAGGATATACAATTGCTGATGGTGGTTTCACACCCGCTATTTGTATTCTCATGTATATTTTCATGAGCACTATTGGCTTTTTGAGTTTACCATTTGCGATGGTGAGCGAAATTTATTCAGCTAAAGTTAAAGATGTTTTTACTGGATTGACAGTTTGTATTGCTTACATATTCAGTTTTATCACTATCAAAATGTATCCAGATATGTTGATATTAATGGGTAAACACGGTGTCTTTTTATTTTATGCAATTGTCTCTTTAGTCGGTACTGTATTTGCTATTGTTTGTTTGCCAGAGACTAAGGGAAAAACTTTACATGAAATCGACGTATTATTTTCGAAGAAAAATCGAAATACTGTTGAAATACAAACGACAATAGAGAAGGAAAAATTATTTGTGTTAAAAGATATAACAAGTGGTGTTTAGAAACGAATTTTAACCGACTTGATAAATTTTTTTTTTTCAACACACTTGAATGTCATAAAGTATTGAATTTCGTTTGCACAATTTTGAATGTGTATATCATTGAATCTTATTGACCGATTTTAATTGTTAAACAATGAATTCTGGCGGAAAATTGCATGTTCAATAATAATCAAGGTGACATTCAAGGAATAAATGGTGTCCAGTGATTTTTCATGGTATTAGATTGAATTTGAAATCAAGTGCAAAAATAAATTTAAAATCAAGTGTTTGTGATTCTAAAATGCTTGGTAATGCATTGAGGAAATACCTCGTTGAGATATCTTGAATGTGCGTTGTCGCGCCGTGCCAAAGTCATGCGATTTAAATTGTGAGATTCTTCGCGATAATGTGTTACAGCAGCATGCCCCACACCTTCACAAATATATATTTACAGGACAGATAGCGGACAATCGTAAATATAAAATAGATTTTTACCTCTAGACTTAGCTATCATTGACTCGATGAATAATTTATTATTTTTTTTTATTCGTCTCTCGACAAGTAATCTCATTTTATATGATAATGTCTACTACACTATACGATAAAATATCTCGTGCAGAATTGGGATATAAATAAGTAAACGAAAGTTTATGATTATGTTTTTGCATTTGTTTTTTTTTTCTTTTTCATCTTCCATTTTTTTTCTTCATCTCATTCTTAAAATTCTTAAATAATAAATTAACTAATGTAGTAACAATCAAATGTAAATTCAATAACAAAATCAGAATGTACAACAAATGTAGAATAGAGTGCTGCATATGAAACATGCGGTGTGAATTGAATAATGTATTAATGTATGTGTGTGTTTGTGTCACGCGAGTGTATATAACAATTAACAAAAAAAAAAAAAAAAAAGGAAAAAACAAAGAAAACGTGTCTCACTTTGTTTTACAATTTTTTTTTTCAACAATTTTCTCGCAAAAAAAAAATGTTTATTTTTTTTTTGTACGAGTGCAAAATTTCAATGAATTTGGAAATTCCAATAACACGATGAGACATGTAGTGTGAAAACAAATTAATGTGATGGACAATAAGGATTATTAAGTTTACCTTTTTTTTTTCAATTCAATGAAAAATAAAATAGCAAAATATAATAATATTATTGTATAAGTTCTAGAGCTATTATCAGTCCACAGAGAAGATAATCGACTTATTCAACAAAATAGATAGTCGGCCATCTAAAATTAGCTAAACTTAAAAATTAGTAATTTCAATTTATCATAGAAGTCCATTAAGCTTTGCAAAAATTGGAAAAATATATACTTGTCGGGCGATTGTGTAATTTTTTGCTGTTTTTTTCGTGAAACAAAAAAAAAAATTCTCATCGCCTCTCACATCTAAAAGTGTAAGTTTCAATTGGCAGTGCAAGATAACCAATTGGTATTTTATACGATTCATCTTTGAATGGTACAATTGTGTAATTTTTCAATAAACTGGCGAGTATTGAGAAGCTGAGATACTGCACCAATTTATATCCCATGCACGACCTTCTGCCACCACCAAACGGCAAAAAATATTCCGGCTTCGATATCCTTCCATTTTTAATAAATCTCTCGGGGATAAATTCGTTGGGTGCACTCCACAAATCCTCCGACATATTCATTTCATAATTATTTAGAAAGATGAATGTATCCTTTTCGACTTTGTATCCTGAAACGATAAAGTAAAGAAAAAAAAAAAGAAAGTGTTATTAGCTGTATAATTATTTAAGCTTGGATAATAATTTTGTTGTTGTTATATAATAAAAATCAAACTCACCAGCAATTGAAGTGTCTTTATTGGATACATGGGGTACGATTGGACTGGCAATATGTCGTATCGCTTCCAAAAGAATAGCTTCAGTGTATGGCATTGAATGTCTGTATTCCAAACCAACTGTTGTACCTGTGATATTCTGCGCGTCAATTTCTCTCTGTGCTTTTTCTTGAACGTGTTTTCGTGTTGCCAAATAACCAAAAGCTTTCATGAGAAAATTACCAACTGCTGCATGTCCACCGATAATGTCTTCGAGTGCAAACAATGCTGTATCCCAGAGCATTATTGGCTCAGAATTAGTTTTAATATGATTTATTAAACAATCAACATAATCAATTTCAGGCGTTTCTTGAGTCCAAGTATTTTGACGATTTTCAATGATATAATCAGTTACAAATTGACGTATTGCGTGAGTCCAATTGGCCATTCTCGCCAAATTTCTCTTATGTAATGGCATTAAAAATGGCATAAAATCAGCCGCATAGCCTTGATTAACTTCATAGAATACGCTATCGAAATTAGTGATGAAATTACGAAAGACTTGATTACCAAATTCAAATCGTCGTGAGCAAAAATAACTGGTGAAGATGTTTGCGCATGTGTGTAGTACAAGTGGTTTGACCGCGACCTTCATCGTACCAAGTGGTCTGTCAAGGTGAACCAACAGGTTCTCCACTTCCGATGCAATGATTACATTCAGCTGGTCGTACTTGCAAGTGAAGGCACGTGGGAATGCATGGTTGCGGAGCATCTCGCGACGAGATTTCTGTACCTCCGACCAGTCGCAGAAGGCCAATGCTGTGAAACAGAAAAAAAGCAAGAATAAAAAAAAAGAGTATAAAGGGATAGTGTGGGGAGTGAAAAAAAAAAAAAAATGAGAGGAATATAAAAATTGACAGAAAAAATTAAGCACTTAAGTTTGCTCGTTGTCGAATAGCAGAAGGCACACTACCATCATGTTAACGCTACGGAATGTACATAAGCTCATATTACATTTATTTATTTTTTTTTTTTCCCTACATTTCTGCGTACTCGCGACGAAAGTGCAAGATATTGAAAATTATTCAATGTCATCGATGCACAAATTGGCAGCGATAAAACGAAACAGCAAAGAGAAAAGAAAAAAAAAATGAAAGAAAGAAGGAAGAAATAAAAGGAACCATAAAACAATTATATATTTAATGTATGTTAGTGATAAAAATGATATGTATTGAATAGATAAATAAATAAATGTAATAAACACTTACAATTTTCTTTACTGCCATCAAAGAGTTTATTGTATCTGGCAAAATTTGGTCGTGAATCAAAATGTTGTCCTTTTGTAAATAATACTTCTTTAATATTTTCCAAACCATTTACAACCACACATTGTACAGAGCCCAATTTTAATTTAATCACTTGACTATTGTATGTCTTTGCAAGTACAGCAAATGCTTTATATGGCACATCATACTGCCCAAGAATATGTAATGAACCAATAATTGGCCATGGTTTTGGTCCAGGTGGATCTTGTAATTCAGCTTTAATTATTTCCGGATGAATAATATGCTGTTGTCCAATAATTATTTCAGATTTTGTGAGTAATTTTTTCTTCATAAATAACACTTGTTCCATAAACAGCATTATAAGTGCCATTAAAATTGCCCCAGTGATCAATATATATGTAGTTGTACTCATTACAATTGATGGCATCATTGTTGTTATTAGCCGGCAATTAAAATGGACAAAATAAAAGTGACGCACAAATAAATTCACTTTTTATTATCGACAATAATAAAAATGGTAATATCAATAATAAAATTGCCGCTCACACAAATTGATTTGAATATTTTAACTGTTTATTGTTATCAACCGTGAATTATTTGTAACAAAAAAGCGTTTATAAAACGATATTTAAGATAAACAAATTGAAAAATAATAGAAGAAAAAATAATGAAAGTCATATAGTTTTTTTTTTTTTTTATGAATATGAAAATGCTGTGAGCGTCTCCGAACTGTTTGACGATCGTACTCGGTCTGGGGATTGGATGGTTAGCCGGCTACCTTATATACCAACCCAATGTAGTCAACACATTGACGTCTGTGCTCACCCCATACATATGGATTGGTGGAGACAGGACACGAGTGAGTTCGGTGAGTGTGCTGATGTATATATAAACCCCATGACAGAGTGAGAGAAGAGGAGACAGAGAAGAAACGAATTTCAAGAGACTGCGATTGATATTGTGGTGAGGAGCCAATTAAAAATCATTGGATCGATGGAGAGTAAAAAGAAGTGGTTGAAGGGAAGCATGAGGGGAAGAAGAGGCAAAGCCTCGAAACTGTCGAAGAGACACAGTTCTTGCCCTTGACATCTACTTAAGGCGTTAGTATTCCCCTTGTGGCCTGTCTGACTTGTGGTGCAGGTGCAGTGCAAGTCGCTCAACACTCGTTTTCATCCTGGAGAACTCAGTCGCGACACAAACACACAGCCACATAAGGGAAGAAAAATAATATTTTTCCTTCTCTTTTCACTGCCTACTCTCTATTTTCTTTTCACTGTTCGCGATCACAGTGAACTAATTGCATACGCAGACTACTTTTTGGGTTGGACAATCATTCAATAAATTGAAAGATAGTCTGCTACAGGCGAACACAGTATTGAAAGCAAATTGGTATGGTTGAGTCTCTTGTTCATCCCCAAAGCTCATGATAAAGGTTTTTATGCGATTGAAGAATGACCACTGGAAACGAAAGAAAAAAGAAACTAAATAAATAAATAAAGGTCGACGAAAATGAGGTGGAAGAAAAAAATAAATAAATAAGTCAAAGATATCCTGTGATGTCAATCTTCAAAAGGTGATGGCCTAAATATTCACAACTTTGAAATATACATTGTTCTTGATTCGTTCATGATTGTTATTGGTTATCCATTTCACCATCCAATTTCACTTTGATTTAAAAGCTTTATAGAACAATTTAATTAACATACTTCACATTAATATAATTAATTATTTATTCTTTATCATTCATCAAATTTATTTATAATCAGTACTTAGTAGTGAATAGCAGTATAATTAGTAATGAAAAGTAGTAGTAGTAGTAGTAATAAAAGAAATGAAACATAATTAAATAATAATTGAGTGTTTAGAATTTGATTAAAATTTTTCACATCGGTATTAAACTGGTTGAATGGATTAATAAGTCAAATAATAAGTTGTAATGTTTCGAGAAGATTCGATGATACCCGGAACTTCCTCACAGAGTTCAATATATATATACATCAATATATAATAATAATGGTAAATAAATGATGGTAAACGCACTCACCGACCCACTTAGACGTGAGTCACGTCCACATCATCAATTCACTTGGGTACTAAACAAAACAAATCTAAATACATAAATTGTTTGAACAATTAAATTGTACATTAAATAAATTAATTTTCACTCTCCTCTCAATTTGATCATGTGAAACAAATGGATTTCAGTTATGTAATAATATAAAATGAAATATATATATAAATTTACATGACTGTGCAATTGATATTTACAAAATAATGAAATCAGTCCTATCGGATTTTTCCATTTCATCAATGCGAATAGAAATACATAGATAAAAAAATTCTATTCAAGGCAATAATAGACATTCGACCTAGTTAATTCATTTGTATATGCGAAAAACATTTCTGTGAATTGTTAAAGTAGGAAAGTCCATATATATGAGACAGTGGTATAGTGCTTAAAAAAAAAAAATTGCACGATAATGAATGAAAAAAAAAATCTTTTCGTATTGATTAATTATAATGATGTGGTAAATATATAAATATATATATATATGCGGAAGAGAAGAACATGTGCACACTGTAATCAAGCAAAAGTAACGTAGATTTATTATGTTTACCACGTCAATAAAATATCTTCATATATATTATTATTATTATTATATATGTATATATTTTTATTTTTTCATTTATGAACTTCACCACTTCCTCTGTCTTCACGTGAAGCCATCGGCCAATCGGCAAGATTACTTCATTCGCATCGAGAGTCATTTTCTGAGAAGTTAGCGGTATATTCCAACGCCCCTATAACGCGCCAGACATAACGGGAAAGCACTCACTTTTGCTGGCTA
The DNA here is from genome assembly GCA_958496275.1 of Zele albiditarsus. NCBI lineage: Eukaryota > Metazoa > Arthropoda > Insecta > Hymenoptera > Braconidae > Zele > Zele albiditarsus. The sequence continues at coordinate 6,247,394 of OY292415.1, forward strand.
CAAGAGTGGTCGACGACGGCGTTTATACATATATGTTTGTGTCTCCTCTCGTAAGATTCACCGGCGGTACGGCGGCGCTTGGAAAAGAAAGGGAGAGGCATACTCTAATTTTCCCTTTCTTTTATTTATTTCTCACTCTCTCATTCGTACAATCACCAATCGTTATTTTTGTTCACATAAGAGAACAATATTCATTGGGTATTATATAAATAAACGAGAGAGACAAACAAAAAAAAAAAAAGTGAACAGAAGATATAAGATGGTATTTGGTCTTGCAAGAAATGATACAAGAGAAGTATCCGTTAATAGTGGAGTCCTTCAGATAGTTGGACTGTGAAGAATTTAGTAGTGTAATAATTTTTGTCATGTGAGCAAATTTGTTTGAAATGCTGTGCAATAAAATTCGTAGAAGGTCGTGGATTTATACATGATTGGTGGATATTTTGAAGGTACATCTTCTCTTGCATAATTAGCCAAAATGGAATTGGTCTGTGGAGCTATCTAATATAATTTTATTATCCTGAAGCGATGATGGAAGGATAAATATTGCGAATTTTTATTTGAAATTTGGGATTTTATGATTTTGAGAGAGAAGCAGTAGTGATAAAGACTCAACGAAAATCATCATAAAAGTATATCTTACATTATTCGCATGACTTCCCCCAAAATTTATCAATTAAAAAATCAAAAATAAATATTTTTCAATTATTTTCATTGGTATTTTACCCTTAACTGATAAAACCCTATGAAAATACAATTGTTCAATCACCTCTATTGACATAGACAATAATTTTTTCAATATTACGTATGAGTTTCAGGGTTTTTGAATATAATTTCAACGATGTATAGGTATATCATTTGCGCAATGGGCCTTGTCTTCACAGAATTGTGACCTCTTTTCTGCGTAAATTAGCAGATAGTTTCATGGAATAACCTCGCTCAGTGAAGACTATGTGGTGACAGAGTATATATTTATATATAGATATATATCAATATATAAACACCCATAAATATATACATATACATATTTATATTTGTAGACGGGTCGGGTGGTCTCCACTCTGGCATCATCGATTATGCTGTGGTCTCACTGTCACGAAGGTCCCAAGCGTTCGGATACCAACCAAAATCAAGGTTGCCTCCTTTATCTCACAACAGCCAACATGAATAACATGGTAGTGGCCACAGTGTTCAGCGCACAAACCACCACATACGGGATATAAACACATGCTATAACATGCGGACAGTATATGGCAAAATGCGAAAAAGTTGTCTGGTGATTTTGTGGATCTTACGCACGGACAAAAAATAATATATATATATACTTTATATATAAATATATGGGTTTGTATTTGGTATGTAAATAAATTTCCATGGCGAGATACCAACTTCCGTCATCTTTTTATAATATAAAATGTTGCGTAAGAACATTGGGGAAAATTGTATAACGGATTGTCTGAAAAGGATATGACTGCATATTATTGTATATTTTTTTTTCATTTTTATTTTACATTTGTATTATAAGTGATATAAATAATAAAAATATGTTGTCAATGAATATATTAGTTTGATTGGAATTGTGATAGGAAACTTTGTTGTATTTAAATTTGACAATTTTAGAATAGGAAATAATTCAAGAGTTGGGTTTGAAATGGTTTAGTTTATATATTGGAATAATTAACATATAGTATTGTAGATTATATTAATTTGTATGCAGTGCAATGTAACACATTGTTGCATTGAAATGCTACAGTTCTGATAGAGAGCTTTATGTAAGCATATAATTAGAATTGGTACACAGTTTATATTCGTATGTAAATCAAAATCATGTATACAATGTAACGAAATAGGACAACATACTATTTGCTCTTTGATATGTAAACTTGCAGAATTTGTGATGTATTGATTCAATTACAATCATATGATCGAATTGTAGATCATAGTAATGTAAGTTGTCTGATATTTGTATGATAATATTTTGTAGCTTGAAATGTATTGAAGACTGGCGGAAATGAGATGAAAGAATAAAGTTTTGAAAAAATTGCATTAGAAATTATGATCCAGGTGTATGAGAAATATTAACACATCATGATCAAATGGAAAGTACGAGAACAGAACACAAACGAAGGAAAAACAGTACTACATAAATAGAACCAGTGGAAATATTGGTGAAGGCAATTAAATAAATTTATCAGGGGAATAGTTCTCTCGGAAAATTTATCAGAAAATAATTCTGGAGTATAAGTGTTGGATAAAAATTAAAACTGATAATAATGAGAATAATAATAGTTTAATAACTGATTAGTTCAATGATTTTGTCAGAGAGCAAGGGCCATTCTAAAATATCAATAAATACTTGATGTATTAAAGCTAATTATAATCAAACTGTGATTTAATTACTCAAAGCTTTGAACTCGTTATTTTTTATATGAAAAACAAACAAAGCTTTGTACGTAGTTGTAAATATTCAGCATATGTGATTTATGTCGGGTACATCAAGCGATTGAAATTACAATTGTCAAAAAATGCTGACGCATTGAGTCTGGAAAATATTTTGATATTATCATAGATATAACGGGACATTGTGTTATTATGATCTCATTGTCTATATTTCATTTGAGAAATTTTTCTATTATATTTTTTTACATTATCAATTTTCTTAATAATACTTTCCTTACTGTTTGTTCATTGATTCATTGACAAACTTGTTGCCTTTTTTTCAGTGAGATTTAAATTGCAGTTCATCGACGCAGTTTCCCCCTCTTTCTCGTTATGTCACACTCTTCTGCGAAATGGACATAAGTTAGGCGCCACTAAACAAACACAAGCAAACTTTATATTATTGCATTGTGCCACTTGTGATCTAGATGTAAAAATTATTTGGAATCTACGATAAATTTTTATATATTCTCGTATTTTCTTTCACTTATACGCCATAGGTTACCAAAAATTTTAAATTACTCATTTGGAAAAATAGGGCAAGCGAATTTTCAAATGGATGGTAAGGAATCGTTTTATGGCGAGACCTACAGACAATCTGAGGTCATGATCAGGGAGAGCAGCCAGACGATTGTTGCTTACCACAGAAGCCACAGTGAGGTAGTTGAATGAAGGAGACTATAAATTCGAAGTCTGCTTCACGCTTCTTTTATTTCTTTTCTGACCTCTCTTTATTCTTCATTTACATACATAACAGTAGTGCAGATTATTTTGGGATAATTGGTTGTATTTTATTTTGTTTTGAGATTGTATAATCGACCAGTGATCTTTGAGAATTTCTCTTGAGCATTTTTCATGCATATGAAGAGAAATAAGTAAGTAACCAGTAAAATTCACAATTCTGTATAATAATTTTTAGTTTATCTCCAGTTGTCTTCTTAACACTCATTATTTTGTAGTAATTTTTTTTTCATTACATTTTTTCCAGATATGGAAGGTGCAAAATAAAACTTTGGCCAGTTCACATGAATATTTATTCATACGAGAGAAAGGTGCAGGAAAGAGAATTTGACTCTTTGAAACTGAGCATATACTGAGAGCAGAAGATATGAATAAAGCTAATGTATTTATGATCTAAAAGAGTGCTTGGGTTACATATTGAATATTAGACTAATTTTCGACGATAAAATTCATACTGATTGTGAGAAAAATAAAGATTTTATGAGAGGAAGAAAACAATACTTTGAACTGTCTACAAATCATTGATAATAGATAAATTAGTTTAGTTATTCATAATATGAAAAAATAATTAAAATAAAATATTTTTATCATTGCAGATGTACGTGCCAACTTGTTTTAAGTAATTTAACAATTTTATTTATCATCATCAATTTGTCTACCAAATAAAATTGGTATTCAAGGTAAGTCTACGAATCTTCAATTTCATTTGAGTGATATGTTTGGTATCTACATGCACCAGACAATTTCAATTTCAATGGTGGAATGCCACCAGACCACATAATGTTTATTTGAAATATTACCTTGTCGCTGCATCAAAATCAAGTGTGGCCAAAGCACTTTTAACATATTAAAATCACTCTCGACTAAATTCCTCTCGATGAATTGATCACAGCTAACGATAAAATTCATCGCTTTAAATATGTATATGTATACAGCAGATGAACACCGATAGATACTTTGGATTTTTTTTTTAACTCGCACAAACTGGTTATTTTATTATTATTATCATTATTATTACTATCATTATTATTATTATTATTATTATTATTATTATTATTATTATTATTATTATTATTATTATTATTATGTTTAGATTATGTAATACATAACGGTTTATTTTGGTTCTTTTTTATTTTTCCCTCGAATGTGTCGATAGAGAAAAAAAATCGTGGAATTATTAAGAATTTGTACGAAAATTAGTGTCTCAGGCTTTGTAAGTGGATTCAATTTTCAAATTATAAATGGTCGTTTAAAACTGAACACTGTGTAATTTGGTTCTTATCAAATGATTCAGATAATTATTCCAAACATATAATTCAAAAATTTATTTTAAGATTTACACGACATTATTTAAAAAATGATTGGTTACGATATTGTTTCATGGAGTGACATTTATCATAATTAAATTATAAAATGATTGTAGAAATGATTTAAAAGAGTTTTTATTTTTATTAGAGATTTCAACGCATCTTCGATCGATCATGGAATGAATTTGGAAATAAATTTATGTGACTAATAAAATATAGCAATTGATTATCATAATTCAAAGTTCATTAATTAAATATGTGATGGGTAAGAACAAATATATATATATATGATTTTAATATCGGAAAATAATAATATGTATTTAAAATAAAGCAAAAGCAAGGTGGAAGACGAGAAGCTCGCGATTACGCGTGTCGAAAGTTGCCCCTTTCGCCGCATTGCTGAGACGCGTGGTGCTGCCGGCCGGCCTTGACCGAGACGATCATTCCACCACACTCTTCGCTATGTAAGTACTCATAATATAAGTTATATTATAAAGGTAACTGAAATGAACGTCGTACAAAACCAGTTGATGTTGTAAGATTAATTTTCGAAGTTTGTAATATTATACAAATACTAACTAATCAATTATTAAATCAATAATGAACATTAGATTATTTTAGTATCCTTATATTAATCAAATTAATTTTGTTTCAGTATTGTAAAGACATACTGATCCTGATGTCCGGATTTTAATACAAAAATATAGAAAAAATATATATTCACGAAAACGGTAAAAACGAGTTTATGTTTGTAAAAATATTCGTGAAGGATGATGAAAAATTCTTTCATTATTACAAAAAAAAAAAATTCGGCTCTCATATTTCAAAGTAACATACATATAAACATATATACCGTTATGAATAATATATCGATATTATTATACATTATACAGGTGTATTTATATTTTTGTTTACAAGTAGAGTTGGATTTTATTTTTAGTATGTTATTGGCACCAAAAATTCCTGTCCAATTTAAAGGCAAATTCATTGTGAAGTTGTTGGATTAACGTAAAATTTCGAAGTTTTCATTTGTTATGTATCGATATCTATGTCGGGGAGTCTAGTAAAATGAGCCACTTCAACAGGAGTATCGATACAAAGAATTAACAGTATGCAATAAATAAAGAATCCACTTCATTTCTTCTTATATCTATTAGTGCTCCGATAAGACTATCAATTTCAGTGAATCAGGTTTATTTTAATAGATTCTTTCGACTATTATTGTTTACGATAAAACTCCAACATTTTTTGGTCTTCCAGGGAAAACTAAAATAAAAAATTGGTTACAAGTGTGAGAGTCCATACTCTCACATTACACAGCACAGAATAATACATAATAGCTATAAATGTTTTTTTTTTTATTATGGCAATCTTCACCTCTATCAGATTACGAAATGGATAACGTGAGCGTAAAGTTTACAAATTTCATTCGAATTGTTCTGAATTATAAGTAATCTTCTTTCAAACTTCGCATAAATGTTTGGGTCCAAAGATTTTTATTTCTATAATGAGATTCAACTGTACAAATAATTATAACGATCCATTGTTGTCTATTATATATTATCTACACCAATTGATTATACTGATTTGATTTTATTCGATTTTATTTTAGTTCTCACCGTTACAATTATTCATCGTCTCGTACGTGATACCATCAGTAACATGCATATGTTTTGCATTGATATCAATTTACCAATGTATTATGGATGCGTAGACGTCACTAACATAAATAATTTTTCTGTATGCTCGATTCTCATCCTCTTACGTACACAGTAAAGTTTCCGTCAATATTAAGTAAGGAAGTTGATAACATACTATTACTATTCTTATTTAATTTTTAATTTTTTTTTTTTTTTTTTCACTGATTATTATCCTGTATTTTTATAAAATAAATATTCATCTATGTTTGAGGAATAGCAATGAAGTGTCCAGGAAATTATTCAGGCAGTTGACCATATGATGATTCTATCAACAGAACTTTTTCCACTTCATCGACTCTTTTTCATTCCACAAAAAGTAAATGGTAAAAAATTCATATGAATTCGTGGCCACATTTTTTTCCTTCTTCTTTTTTACGCAAATGTAACACCGATGAGAATAAGGAGTGAGAATAATTCACTACACAACGATAAAGGAGAAATATAAACCGAGTCATTGGCAAAAAAAAAAAAAAAAGATTCTTTCACGATATTGATCTATGTTGATTTGGTGGTGTTGAAAAATAATTCGGGGCCAATCCATGCATAATAGAATTGTCATTCGCATATCTGTATACATGTCATTCAGTTTTGTTCTTTCATTTTATTTTGTTCTTTTTAAAAATAGCTGCATATCATTTAGATTGTTCGAGAAAATTATCAGGAGCAGGTAGTTCTACGCATCATGACATTCTTTTTATGTAATCCTGTGACGTGGGTGAAAGGCTTATCATGGCTTATTTATCACCACTAACTTCAGTATTGAATCAAAAATCATTCGAGTATCTCTACTAGTTCAACTTCATTAGAGGTTTTTTCAACGCTTCATTAATTATTCAGTTTTATTACATTATTCAAAAATTAATCATCAGCCATGAAACTGGCCAGGTACTTTTGTTAAGGGGAACTATCGTCTCGGACACGTCTACTAGACTTCTATATACTTAAATTTTCCATCATTATCTAAACATATATGCATGAAGTTGTGCTATGTTATGCAATATATTGAGGAAGGGCTGGGAGATAGACGGCAACGTGACAAAGTCCAGAAAATAAATTCGTAACAATAATTCTCCAGTATTTATAGATCAATAAATTATGGTGTTATATTTATCGTTAATAAAATGTTGCTTTATAATTTTAGTCGTAGGTAAATGTGGTTATATCAAGAATAAGAATGAAATAAAAATGAAAAAAGGGAAAAGGAAATTATGTCAGCGATACTTGAGCCGTCAACATACGTGGTTATGACGTGATAAAATTACGAACTGTGTGTCAACGATTCGTATGGAATTGTCTGGAATATTGTTGATTAGCCAATATAATACTGTTAGTGATAATAAAATGTATCGATTAAATTAATTTGATTTGAATATGTGTGACTGTGTTTATAGGGTGCAGCATATACGTAACAATCTTGTGACCAATAAACACTACGCATATTTAATATTTAAAGAATGAGGTCGAAGAATGTAATCCAGTTCGTCAATAATTCAAGGATCTAGACGTTGACTTTATAAAATGTACGCCAACGAGATATTGCGCTGATAGGTGAGAAAATAATTAAATACCAAGGCCAGACAATGAAAATTGCACATGAAAATTTATCTAATTCTTTTATGGAATTAAAATTTTATTTTATTTCTAATTTCTTATTTTTCCAGAGTTTTTTGTGACAGTGGTCCATGCATGTTTCTTCTTCAGCGTTTTCTCAATTCAATGGTGGAAATTTGAAAGCAAAGGAGCATGAGAGTTGTTCAAGTGTTTTTCCAACGTAAAAATATTCAAGGGTTATAGTAAGAATTCAGTACAAAATTCAATCATAATGTATCCCAAACTGAATATGATCGAATCACATGATCCGTTACGAGATAGATAGGAAGAAAACCGTTAGAAAGTCCTCACGATAACATTCCTACGCACGTATAGAAATGTCTATGATGGCGCAGAGAAATGGAAAGGAAGAAAAGGAAAAAAAGTATAAATGCCAAACATTTTTATCTATTAATAGTCTGGTGTTTGTAAACATATTGACTGGAAAGTAGGACACAAACGCGACGTTGTTTTTACGTTTTGAACACATAATAATATGAATGGGGCACGCACGCGCGTGGAACGCAGTTCCCCTCCCTTCTTCCTGAATGAATTTTGTTTAGCATGTGAAGTGGAAGCGTTAAAAAAAAAAAAGGGAAGAAGAAACAAAAAAAAAAGGAAGAAATTGGCATTGTGAAAGGTAAACACATGACAGTCCGATATCAATTTACTTCATCTCGTGTTGGGTGTTCTTATTGAGAATAGCGGTACTTTATTTTTGTTTCCGTAACGTTTTTATCTGACAACTTCGATGCTCAATGTACGTCATTTGCCATATACATCAACAGAGAGTAGAGAGAAATATCGTCACCTTGAACTTCGTGATCCTTTTACATTTCGGTCGCGCGTGTGAGCTGATATACTTTTCCAAAGTCGTTTTGATACTGAATTATTTGTCAATGATACGTATATCAATTGACAACAGTTTGTGCATATAACATACTCTTTTGTTTATAATTACGTCTCAGTTATAAACCGTTGAAATCGAGGTGAAATATGTGGACTCACTTGGTACATATTATGAAGCAATACTTTGATCCTTGTGAAATTCTATGCAGGATATATTTACATGGACACACTTGGCAGGATCAGTGACATTAAATGGGACCAACAATACTACGCGTGAATGTGCTTTCACTTCAACTGAATTGGAAACTTCTGGAAGTGTGGCGTTCATTTAATATCATATTTATTCATAATGTTTGCACTGTTTCGATGAGTCATCGAAGACAAGTTGAATATATAATCAATTCATATTTATTTTTTATTAACGTAGAAAAGCTACTCTGACTTATTTTTAGAAGAAAACAAAAATCCGTATATATTTATCATGAATGGCAACTGAAGATACAGATGTAAATATTTTGAAAGGAATGGAATATTGCGTTGTTTGCGAGTGAAAGAATTTAAATGATTAGATAGGGTAAAATTATACAATTTTAGAGTGCAATGACATTTTTAATTGATATAAAACTCTGTCCATGTTAACTCAATCAAAGTTATTTTTATCATACATATGTTTTGTGAGACTTGTCACTGAAAGTCTACTGTGTTGTTGAGACACATATTCATAACTGAATATTTGAAATGATAAAGACTGTTGGATACAAAAATATTCAATGCCACTGACTACATGCAATTATTTATTTTTAATCATCATGATACGTCAATGAATTATATTAGTTATTTTTGTGCAATTTTTGTTTTCTCAGAGCCTGCGTAATTAATTATGCTCAGCAGAACATCGATGGAGTGCAGAGCATTGTATTTGAACGATAAGAACAAAAAGAAAGAAATTATTTGAGAGATGAATATTGAATGTTGGGAATATGGCTTCCGGGTGTGTATAACAGACTTGAGATTTTTATTTGAGGGTCAAGAGGCGCGACTTGAGGTCACGGTCACATTGCTCTCCTCTTGTACAGCTGCTCTGAAAATATAAATTTCATTGGCTTTGGTCATGAATGAAAGATGGATAATTTATTTACTTTTTCTTTTTTTTCATCTGGAATTTATTCATTCATATTCAGTTTCAGATATAGGAACTAGTGGCTTGTGAAACATTTTTATATATACTGAATATAAGAGTGACAGAATGGACAGGACATGATAATATGAATTATGTATAATATAAAATGAAGGGATGAGAGTAAAAATATTTCTCCCTGCATGTTTAATATATCGATCAAACGCGCGACAACATACTTGCGTTGCCATGGTGGATATACATCACTATACAGTCACTTTTGTTTCTTGTGAATAAACAATTTTACATTGAATATTTGAAGTTTTCATTGAGATAAAAATATAATAATAGTTCATTTTTCAATTGCTATAGATGGAGACAATTCATTCAGTTGCTCTTCAGGCACTCGATGATATGAACACTGGAAAGATCAGTAGTGAAAATGATATTAAAACACTCCATGATGTAATTAAAGTGGAAAAAATGATGATTGAAAATGAAAAAAATGAGGCATTACAAAAATTAGAAATTGAATTTAATCTTGACAATGATCATTGTGATGATGAAATTAATTCTGATGTGATGGAGTATCCTGTGAACAAGACAGAAGTGGTGGAACAAATAGAGTTGGAGAAAACAAATCACGTGCTGGATGCAAAAATTATTGCACAGGCAGAAGTAATTGATGAAACGTGTGAAGAGTCTGACGATGATTTTAAATCCAAACAAAGGAAAAGTGATGAACGTATTAGTATTAAAGATAAAGTATACGAATTCGATGAGAAGAAACATGGTACGAGGTAGGTGAATTATAGTGCGAATTTTTCTACAGTATATTTAATATTGATACGATAAAAAAAAATTAAGGATGACGGAGAATTTATTGAAGGATCATTGCAAAGAACAAAAACTTTATTCAACTCCTTACCTCAACGATGTACTCTACCTTCATTATAAAGGATTCACATTTATCGAGTGTTTAGAAAAATATACGGGATTGAAATGTCTTTGGTTAGAAAATAATGGCATTCGTGAAATAGCCAATCTAAATAATCAAATGGAATTAAAATGTTTATATTTGCATAATAATTTAATCAACGTCATCGAAAATCTTGAGTGTTTAACGAAACTCGATACTCTTAATCTGTCGCACAATACGATTAAAAAAATTGAGAATCTGGGTGAGTTAAATAATAATAACTGATTGTATATAACTTTGTAATTGAATATTCAAACATTTTTTCATTCTACACAGATAGTCTCAAATACCTCAATACTTTAAATATCTCACATAATTATTTAAGAGACGTGGAAGAAATTGATCATTTAAGAAATTTGAAGTCATTATGTATTCTAGATATTTCACATAATAGATTGGAATCTGTTGAAGTTGTTGAGGTTGGTCCTTTTTTTTTTTTTACTTAGAACTTGTACCACTACACTTCAAAAACAAAATTTTTTTCTTATGAAAAAGGTTTTTGGTGCCATGGAATCCCTGCGAGTATTAACATTGATGGGAAATCCGGTTTTGCGTTCAATCACGACATACCGCAAGACAGTGATCTTGAAATGCAAGGGTCTGCGTTATCTGGATGATCGGCCAGTATTTCCGAAGGACAGAGCTTGCGCTGTAGCATGGTAAACAGAAAGAAGAAAAAAAATAGAATAAGAACAAAATGATTTCCGCTTTTCTTTAGTTAAATATTTATTGATATTATGATTAGGCAACATGGTGGTGTAGAAGAGGAAATGGCTGAAAGGGAAAAATGGAATCAAGCTGAGCAGAAAAAAATAAATGACAGCGTTTTAGCATTAATGAGTAGGCGAAAGCGAGTAGAACCTGTTTTTGATAACTCAACAGAGTGTGACGACTATTTTTATGAAAATCGTGATCATGATAAAGAAGTCATAGATGACCGGAAACACTTATGTGATCTAGAAAAAAATTCTCAAACGTCATTAGAAATATTTTATTCAGCAGACGAGAATGGGGAAGATGAAGATGAAGATGAAGTTGATTCTAATGATGAAGTGAAGTTTCCTGTGCCACTACCTCTGCAGCTACCACATTCGGCTTCCTTTATATCGACAAGACAAAGACCTTTAATTGAAGTGATTGACGATACCATTGAAAAGTGAATGGATACAAAAAATCGTTGAGCGTGGGAGAGGTCGGAAATCAGTTAACTACATATCTTTCTGATACAGCTTTTCCTTCTAACCGGTAACTGACGGATACCTGCCTCCTTTTGGCCCTAGTAATCAAGATAACATTCTTCAATACCAGTTTTACAATTGCCCCAAATAAAATATTTCAAATAATCCGATAATTCTTATTCAGAAGAAGTGGAACGAAGGGTTAGAAAAATAAAATCCAATTCATTGAACTCAGCGGATTAAGACCTACATACACTTTATTTTTTTTTTCCTTTATCCACATTCACATTAATTATACTGTTTTTTTTTTCTTGATGGCAATGAATGAGCCTTGTGTGTAATATAATGAGATTATGAAGATGAATGATTTTTTTTGTTTGTTTCCCTCTTTCTAGTGTCGATGATGAATTTGATGAATGAATATAAATAGGTTTTTTTTTTTTTCCATCAGTGACAGACGATATTGAAGACCTACAGAATTTCTTTTTAATGAAGTCTGTTCAATTTATATTAGTCCAATCATCCTGAAGTGGATAATGAAATTGTGTTCCGACATGGCATTGACAGTGTCGGAATAATATTCTGCGCCCTTATTCCAAATGCAATTACATCTTACACGTTTACTGTCCATACTTAATATTTATGATTTTTTTTTATTCAACCTTCTCTCAAAATTTGTTTATTTTATTTGTTTAGCATTATTATTCTTTTTTCTTGTTTCATTTAGCGCAGGAGAGCTCATGTAATAATTGAAAGCTTTTTTTTTTCTTCTCCATCACTCTTGTATCGCTCAATCAAAAAATCGTAGTGCTTCGGATCAATGAAATTTTTGCCCATTCGCCTCCACAGTGCTCTTAACACAAATGAATAGAATGTATGTACTTAAATTGAATACTTTAAAAAATTGTTCACGCATTTTAGTTCTTATCGTTTCAAGTGATAACAAATCTATTATGAACGAACCTAGAGTGAGATTAATTCACTTTGGACCATCATTAATTGAGAATCAACTTTACTTTGTTGGTAATTTTTTTGTTTATATTCTTGTTTCTTATCAGTGAGAATTCTTTTAATCGCTCCAGTGACGCCACAAAACCACTATAATTACATATATTCTTCGCTTAACTAGAATTATTGTTTATTACTCGTATTTAATTTACGCTCGTGTGTTGTGTGTATGTGTGTGTTTCTGGATGCTTGATTCATTTGTTTATTTTCTCTTTCAATATACGCGTAAACATATGCATGTGCGCATACCTCCATGTCTTTGGTTTTTATTTCATTTTCTTCCATCATATTCAACTTGTTTTCCGTCACTACACTCTCATTTATTTATTTATTTTTTCATCGTGTATATCATTAAAGCGTTCACGCAGTATTTTTTTTGCGTCGTCAAATAGACTGATAATGACATTAAAAAAATTAGAAAATTGTTATATGAAAAGCAAACTGAAAAAAAAAACATGTTTTATACATGTTTATCTGTATTTTTTGTTCAAATCTTGTTACCCATTGCACTTCTTTCTTTTTTCATTTGTTTTTTTTTTTTCCTGTTCATTCTAGTTGCACTTTCATTCTCAATCACTCGACAAACGGTGAGACCAATACGCGGACAATCAGAGGATAAATAATTTGAATAAAATGATATTCATAACAAAGCGAGAAATTGGTATCAAATCCTTGAAAAATCTACTTATATTTTTTGTTAATTCATTTTTCGTATTATTTAACTTCGTGATTTTATTTATTTATTCATGTGTTTGTATCACTTCATTCTCGAACTGGTCCAATTGCGGTCGATGATAAGCAATAAATGCAATCAACAGGAATACACGTTCTTCATGTATGTGTCTGTGATTCTATCGTGAGCCCCACGTGGGAAAAAAAAAAAATAATCTACGAAGCCAACACAAACATGTACGAAGATTGTACAATTTATATTTCCTAAATATATATACGTATATGTGTGTGTTTGAGAGGAAAAAAATTGAAGCGACATGTTTTAATCAATTTCTTTTTCTTTCTGTTTAGTATTTTCTTTTTTTTCATTTTTCCATCTCCGTTTACTATACCTCACAGATGGATACTCCATTATATAATCCCGTTATACGTACGTATGTAATGTTTTAATGTTATATAAAAAATTGTTGAAACCTTCTTGTCTATCTACCGTTTAACAGTGAAGACACATGCCCTCCATTATTTTTTTTTTGTTTTCAGTTAATATACACATTATTATTAAATTTATTTATTTTTTGGCTTGTACCCTCTCGCATTCAATTTAACTTCAATTATCCTACTCATTTCCCCTCAATCATTATTATTTAATTAGTAATCATTCGTTTGTTCGCGCGTGGTTGTTCCTCTACGAGTGAGAAATATGCAGTGTAGATCGTTTAATAATAATGCTTTTCGTAACTTTGTCCTTCGCTTAAGAATATTATCATCAATATCATCATCGTTATCATCATTATCATCATCATCATCTTCACAGTGATTTGTCTCATTTCCCCTGTTTACTTGGTAGTATTTTTTTTTATCAGTAACTTGAAAGAGGCAGTTGTTGCTGACGTCTTGTTCACTTGTTCCGATAAACTAGAATAAATTGTATTGAAATTAAGTGAAAAAAATTTCTAATTGATACAATAATCATCATCATTATTATCATCACTATTCGTGTTAACAATTCTTAATGTTTCTCCTCTTTAAGTCTAAATTGAAATAGGACCCAAGTGTCATTTCCATGTGTGAAATTTGCGCGTTCTTTTGTAACAAAAAGTCGTAAAATTCACGACAATGTTGCGGAATTATTAAAAACAATAAAAAAGCAAAGTAATTTGATTATCGGTTGAATATCATATATAATAGAAGCGACGAAAGAATAATAATCATACTAGTCATATTAATCAATAATATAGTTACAAGTTTTAAGCTGATAAATAATCTATGAACCAGTGCTTCCACTTTTTCGTATTTTTTTTTGTGCTTTACTATGACTAGATACATAATAATTTTTAATTTTTGTTGTTGTATGTGTAGATAATATGCACACTTTTCTCACTCCCTGGTATCATTTTTATCTCAATGGTTTTTTTCTTCTTCTCTTTTATTTATAGTTATTATATTTACTTGTGAGGAAATGATAATAGAGGACGAAAGAATGTGAAATATCGAAGTGGTAAACACGCACGTGTGCGTTCGCATTTACAACCCCGTATTCAAAGTACAAAAGGGTGGGTGACTATATTTTGGGGGGGCCAGGGAACAGCCACTATACATACAAGATACAAAATTTGCAGATCTTTCATGTGTTTATATATTTTTTGTTCCTTTGTTTCACACTTCTAGTTTACTTTTATAATTTTTTTTAATATTTATTGAATTTGTATCGGCGTTTTTCTCTTCTGTGATCATAATAATTGGGCATGAGAGAATATCTCTCAACAACATATATATATATATATATGTATGTATATATATATACTGGGAATTGCCATTAAAGCGATTAATAATTAGAAGATAGTTATCAAAAAATCATTAGAAATATTCATGGCGAACGCAATTGTTCGAAAATGAGATGGATTGTAGTTGTAATTCTACTTATATTTCATCCCTCAAAGTGATTGGCGTTGCCTTGAATTGATATTCATCATTCGATACTAAATATTCCCTTGACACGTTGTCCAATTTCTCACATGTCAAATTTTTTCACTTGCATTTATGTAATTATGTTCGCAAATTATTTTTTAATCAAGCTACTCTGGAGCACGTCGCTTCCGTAGATCTTGTTTATTGCCTAGAAGTCATTTCACATTACGTGAATGACGTTCGCATTATTGAAGTGACTTTTAGGTTTGAGATAATTAATTTGCTTTATTTTGTGCTTCACAATTTGCTGATAATTCTGCCGCAAGATTAAACTTTATGAAATCGACACCCTTAATTATAACCTACATCATTAAATATTAATAATCATAAATTACAATCATTATTATTAATATTATTACAATTGTTTTTAAATGCATACACAGTGGTTTTGTTTGTTCCTTTCATCATGTTCTTCACATTAACACCTAAGTTTCGATAAAATCCATGCCAAAAAAAAATAAATCATGATTTTAAAAGACATGAGGGAGCCGGAAATAGAGGGATATACGTGGAGGCGACGGATAAATGATATATATCAAAATATAAAATTATTTGTAGTATTGAAAAATTACAACTTAAGACAAAAATTAAATTCGTTCCATTTCATTTTGTGCATTTTTTCATCTTTGGGTCCTATTTCAACTTTTTTTTCCATTATTGTTTCACCTTACTGCCCGAGGGAAGAGTCCGCTTTCGACAAGTAAAATTCTTTATTTCTTTAGTGCAAAGACAATAGAAAAATGATCATTATTCTGAACAAGATAAAGAGAATAAAGACAATTTAAAAAGAATAACATTTCCGAATTGTTCTTTCCCTCTCTCTTGCTTCATTTGTGAATTTCTGTGTGGCGGCTTATATATGGCAAAGACCTCTATACAAAATAAATAACATTACGAGTAAAATAATCGACACAGTATTATTATTATAATAATAATTATTTTGTGATTTTGTATCTGCTTTATGTGTTACATCGTCTGTGCGCTCGAGATTAACCGGAGAATTTGTATTTTCGTTTTTCCCTTCTTCTTTTTGATCACACCCAACATTGTGTACCTAAACTGTATTTGGATATGATTGCGTGAGTGTTCATTCATCTTCTGCAAGACTTCTACTTTTCATATACTCCATTCATATCATATGCATTCTCTAGAGTTATCAGCTTGTGCCATAGAGTTACTCAAATTATACTCATCTGTTAATTGTTTCCATTCCGTATCGTATCTTTTTTGTATCTTTTTTTTTTCTTATTGATTTGTGCGAGTAAAAAACAAGTTACGGGTTTTTTTAATAATCGAAATCGTGTTCGCATTCGATTTGATCCACTCGATTTTTGTAAACGATTATAACATTCATCGAGCCTTTGATCTTTTACATAAGTCACATAACATATCTTTGAACACAAATAATTTATTCTGTGTAATTATTCCCCGGAAAAAAAAAAATGTCATCCTCTTTTACTGTATATATGTATGTATATATATAAATGTATATAAATACATATATATTACTGCTCAAAATGAATGCGTCAGTATACTTTCTCATTTCTAGCAATCCAGTTAATAATGTCACAATCGTCCAATGCTTCTTTCTTTCCGCCGGACAAAACGTTAAACTTGCGCGTGCAGGGCAGAGATAATTTAATCAATGAGTAATTCTCATTGTTAACTTTATCATTATTATCATCGTCGTCATCGATGGCCCCATATCGGCATGCATATTGCAACTCGATGTCCAGAGAACGTTTTGTTGGTAATTTGGTTTGGATGTTTTCCTTTTCCATATTTATAATGCTGTTTCTCTGCTTTCAATTTTTGGTTCTTCTCGGTTTTTTTTTTTATTTTCTTATCTTTCCTTTTTTAAAAGAACAACATTGTGATCAGACTCACAAGTTAGTTCCAAATGCGGAGGAATGAATCCCATGAACCTGTTGCCACTGCCATTCCATCCTCAGTAACTCCCAGACAAGAAACACGATTGTCATGTCCGGCGAGAATTCCTAATTACACGAGGCAAAAAAAGAGTATTAATTTCAAAGTCAAGTGGAAAGGAATACGAAAATAAATTGATAATTGAACAAAAGAAGGGCCAAAATAATAACTTTCTTCTCTTGCTAAATATTGAATGAGAATTAAATTAAATGTATTAATAAACATACCCGCGCGTTCACTCTTCATAGAATCCCATACGTTACAATTAAAATCATCATAACCAGCCAGAAGGAGTCTGCCACTCTTGCTGAATGCCACGCTAGTAATACCGCATATAATATTATCGTGACTATACATTGCAAGCTCTTGATCCGCTCGAATATCAAAGAGTCTGCATGTTGCATCATCCGAGCCCGTTGCAAAAGCAAATCCATTCGGGAAGAACTGTATTGAATGAGAAGAGAAAAAAAAAACATCTCTAATCAATACTGAAACAGTTGGAACAATGGACGAAACATAGATATATATTTAATTTATTCACCGTGACAGCATTGATATCGCTTTCGTGGCCAGGGAACGTTTGTTTGCATGAACCTTCGCGTATATCCCATAATTTTGCACTGGCGTCACATGCACCGGACACAAATGTACGCATGTCTGGCGCCAACGATAAAGACATCACGTCACCAGTGTGACCAATAAAAGAGGTGCACTGTTGACCAGTTTCTATGTCCCACAGAGCGCTGAATCAAGAGATAGAATTAATTGCCATTGACAAATCAATTTTTCTTCTGATTGTTTTCAATTCTGATTAATTAATAAAATAAATAAGTGCAAACTCACCAAGACATATCACCAGAGCTAGTGACAATCTGATTATCATCAAGAAATCGACAACATGACAGATATCCAGTATGTCCAGGAAGTTCTCGGCTAACACGAACATTACCTTCACGAGTCTTGAGACTGTAGATGGAGCAGATATTGTCAAGACCACCGCATGCTACGTAACTACCTGATGGTGCATACGCGCAAGTCATTACCCACGATGAACGCAATGGTATTGCGTGAACTTTGTTTGTGGTGTAACTATCCCACACGATCAGCTTTCCGTCCTGCGACGCTGACACGAGATTCCTGCTCCATGTTAAAATGTTATTTATTATTATGACAGTTCAACTGAATGATCGATTTAAAATAGGGAGACTGTTCAATTTACCTGGAATCACTACCCCAATGCATCGCGTATATCTTCGCCAAATGGCCGCGTAACGTACGTCTCGTTCGCATCTGTATTCGACCAATCGGCTCCATCCCTGATGTCGCCTGTACCAAGCTCGTGTCACACGCAACTTTTCTGGCATCCTAGAATCACAAAAGAGAGAATAAATCAATTAAATAGAAGAAATAATCAATTTTTTTTTAGTTTATCGTCAACGTATCATTTTTTTCTTATAGATAACGACGGATCATTTTAATATTATTTCATGTATTTGATAGCTATTGTGGTTCTTTCCATTCCACTCGAATGGGTTTTCGCCGTGCCGGGATATATAATTTGAAAATGCTGCGTGTGTTATAAATCGCGTGAATTCGACGAGTTGAAGTGAAAGCGAGAGAACATAAAGCGAGAACGACGAATGGTGTGGTGTATTGATCAGAGAAGCGACGGTTCTGCCGCGCCCTACTACCACTACTATACAGACCGCCGCCAGTTCTCTCGCTCTTTCCCTTTCTCTGTTACTTTTGCTGTCTCTGTCTCACAATTCCCTTATTTGAATCACCAATATTTGTCTGACAGTCAATACGTGTTACTACTGGGACAAAAAAAAAATTTTGATCGCTGCCGTGAATGGCATTTATTTTCTTCCTATTCTTGTTTTCTTTATTTTTTTCCTTCCCCATTTTGTCCTTATCTCAAGAAGCTTCGTACACAATTCTGGCACAAAATTCGATGCCAAGTATGCACTCTTGGCTTTCGCCAAATCCACAAGAGACTTCTGATCCCTCAGAGACAATAAAAACGAATAATACAAAAAGAGTTAGCACGTGCATTCTTGGAAACTGTTGCTCCAAAGTGTTCAAATTAGGACTATATATGTTCGAGGACCATCGTTGAATTTACGGTGACGAGTGCCAAGATGAAAGGATTTTCTGCCGATAACTGTATTGTTTGTTGGCACCAAAAACACGAGGGAATTCGAGGAGCAGGATAAAAACAATGATTTAATGCAATAGGACTGTTTTTTTTACTTACCCGAATGGCATTTTTCAGGGTTTCCGCCTCCAGGCGAAGACTCTCTAACTCATTCATGATTAACTTGTTTTAATATCAGTAACAAAGTGTATATGATTGATGTGTGTATTTATATTCACACAATTTAAACTGGAGTTAAATAGATTCTGAATTTTTGTGTATTTCAATCAAAGTAGCAACGACCGGCGTTTTCTTCTTCTCCTCAATCTTCCGGTATTCAATTGTATTATCTTGCACGGCGACACTAACACGTTGGCGCCAATAGACGCCACTACCAACCGATCCTCCTTCTTTGCCACCTGCTGCTGACGCCAGCCGAATCCTCCGTCGTGATTTTTCTCTTGCCTCCCGCCACCACCGTCTTCGGTACCTCCTTGCACAGTCGTTGCCACCCCTGGAACAAAATTAAATTAACATAGCATTAATACATTAAATTTATTCGTGACAAAACTGAATCGTGGCAATGAATAATTAGATTGAAGATTTTTTGCATCGGCCATTGGCCCACACTACAATCGATCGCTGAGGTAAGCCGTATACCTGTTGATTCGTTTCGAGTTACATGACAAATTGCCACGAGCTTATGTCCGTGAACTGTATGCGCTAACAGTGTGCAGCTTTGCGGAGTGGGCCCACGCCCACTCTTTCTTAATGTCACGTTGCAAAAGCCCAGTCAGAGAGAACAAAAAATGGGAAATGTTTGAGAATGAAGCCGCCATTTTGTACCATAGAATTTATACGTCACGGAAAAAAAATTCATATTGATAAATTTGCATGAAATATAATAGACAATTTTTTTTCACATGAGATATTGAATAGCTCAGTCATGAGGGCCGGCAAATTTTCACGCAGGCTATTCTATTCAGGGTATAATCGTGCTACACATTTGCACCGGGTAACAAGTGTACGCATGCGCATCTTGCGAATAAACCAGGAAAGAATCTCAGTGGAGAAGCCCCTTAGAAACAAAGTTAATCTAGACTATAAATTAATTCGATTCAACAAGGGCAAGATCAGAAGACTATTTTATTTCTGTGTTACATCTAAAACAAAAATTCTAACTGTTTTGTATTGAAATCACCAAAGAATTACCAACTTACTCTCTCAGAGTCGTATCGTCACGACGACGTCATTATTATCTCTTCATAACCACTTCATATAAATTTGCAACACACTAATCAAGAGCTTTTTAAGTGTCTTGAAGAACACCACTCAATCTCTTCCGAAATTTTGTGCTCTTGAAACTTGAAAGAGCCACTCAATTACGATCAGTATTTATTCTCAACTGCATATACCACCACTTGAAATTATTCTAATTCGATAACCATTAAAGTATAATACTGAAATGCCGGTATCCAAATTGGCCGGTATATAACGCTCGTACACATAACACTTGGCATGTCTGAATAAAATTCACAACATCGAAAATATCGCACCAACAACCAAAGGGCGGAAATGGACCTTACGAAAATCCCAAAGCCTCATCAACAAATTGCTTTACATTGATCAAATCTTCCGTAATGTGCACATCAATGAGAGGTGGTTAAATAAAATATTAATCGTCCACAACTGCAAAATATTCAATTATACACAACTACTTCTTGCTTTTTTTTTTGTTATAATCAAATCATCCGCACGAAAAGAAATAGTTGACTTCGTGTGAGCTTGCACGTACAATAATACGAAAGAATAGAGAACTGAGAAAATGAGAAGTATGAAATAGCGAGAATGACATAAAAACACCAAGTACAATGAGGAATAAAGAAGGGTGATGTGGGTTGTGTTGGTATATAGACGCTTTCGTGAGCAAGTCCAAATCGATGAGGTAAGCTCGACGCCCCACTCGGGACTGCGGTAGATTCAACTCTGGTGGCGACTCCTGGCTCTAAAGCCCCGAATATGTTCTATATACTTTTCTATGTAGAATTGAAGAAAAGCTAGAGTAAAAGCTCAAACTCGAACGGGTGGGAACGAGCGAGACGGGTAGACCACACCCACAGAAATGTCGTAGATACGAGTATAGAAAAGTGAATAAGGAATAGGGAGTGAGAGAGAGTGGAGGCCGTTCATCCAAGGGCGAGAGGAGAGAAATTTATTTAAGGGCATGTTCGAGGTAGAGAGGAAGGTGAACGAAGCGCTACAGCGGCAAGCCCTTCAACTATAAAATGGTCGCCATTTGTGAAATGTGTGACAGGTTGCTGTTATCCTTCTCACATATATTCTATATCTCTCTCCTATTTCAGCCCCATTGGTATCCACCCTGCTCTCGAGAGATTCTCGGTTGGATGACAGAGTTTAATCTCTCGTGAGTGTATACGTACACATGTATTTATATATATGTGCGATGATGTGTACTAGTCGGAGCACATTTACGTTCGATTAGACAACAAGCGATGAAACTTATATGTTGTCGCTTGAAAAGCGTCTATCCGTTAAATAATATCGAGCCCCATTCTCGTTGGTCTTGTCTCTCTTACACGTTACGCTCCGGCTCTCGCTATACACATTCAGTTATACGGTTCGTTAGTACCACGACTAAAGCAGGTGGATCTATCTTGAGTGTGAGAATGAAATACGTTGGAGAATATTAGCCCTGTGAAAAAAAGAAAATAAAATAAATTAACATTATTTATATTGAGCAAGTACACCTGTTGTAAAGAAATAATTTTTTAAGCTTGAAATACATTTGTAGTAATGGAGAAACAGTATGTTGTTATGTATAATGCGACTATAAGAGCGATATTTCGAATATTGTTATTGTTTAATTAAAGGGAAATAGAATATTGGAAGGGAGAAGAATTGTCAATTTAAAAGTTTGATAAAGTAAATGGAATAAAAAGAATGAATGACAAAAGCAGAGTTGCGCTTTAATAATACAATACTGTGACTATAACTTCGGTTCTTTGATACTTGCTATTTATTGTTGGCAAGACTTTGGTATGAAATTTCCTCCTTCACTTGGTATTTCATTTGTTTTCAAGACATATTCGTAGTGAATACGAAGTGGAACAATATTCCGTCATCAATACAAGCTTTTATCTGATCCTATTTATGTATCCAGAGGACAAAAATATATTTATCGGCTTATTTTTCTGATTATCGTATTTAAATTATTACGTGAACGCGTTCCAATTCACACTACTACTACTACTACTACTACTACTATCATTATTATGAATCGGATTCAGAAAGCTAAATTAGAGTGTATAAAGTTATTTAGTATTACAATTAATGATATTATTAGATTAGTTTGCGGAAAAATAGTAATTTCAGATGGCGATTTCTGAAAATGATTATTTTCTTCCATTTTTTATATATTATTTTATCATCATTGATAGCTGCTACTTCCCCGATTGCGTTTCAATTTCAGCCGACATTTCGCCATGATTATCCACGGCTTTCAATACCTTCACAATAATTTCACATAAACTGTCAGTGAATATCATTTTCAATTATTGAATGAGGATTGTTGAATTTTGTCCTATTCCATTAATGTCATTCACCATAGATATTCCATGTATTTTATTAACGCTAATGTCTCTCATTCATATGTATACAGCCAATCTCCATTTTACAAACCAATTTTTGTTCTTAAATTATCGATAAGTGAACCTGAATGTTTCTACGAGACTTGCATAATGAACAACACAATTTAAATTCCGATTACGTCGTGTTAGCAAAAGTGTCACTTTAATTCATTTTTTCATGCTCAACATACCTATTTAAAGACTGTCATTCATTTTTTCATTCCCTCTATTGAAATCGCTGATTAACAATATTATTCTAAACAAGAGTTTGGAGAGATATTACGTTGATGAGAATGAATATATTAGAGTTTAAGTGGATGTGGGGACGTTTCTGACAAAACGGAAGTCGATATAAGTCTATCTCACTTATTCTCTCTCTGCGCTTTTAAAATACACACTTGATAATCTCTCAACCTTGAACGACGACAGTTGATTGTATGAGAAAAATGACGGTTAAAAGCATAAATGGTAACGACCTGATGATTATCATAATGATGAGTACAACAATATTGTAAATATTATATAGGTGATGTGTACATTGTATAATATATTTATTCCGACCAGATTCCCTTAGCTCACACATATCTTCAAGGCTTCGAGTGAGGGTGGAAGCCGCCTATTGCAATATATATATAAGAGAATGAGAACAGGGGGGCGAGGAAGAGGGTGCTCAAGAGGTGAATGACGTCAAACAGTCACGGTGTGACGTAGATAGAATATAGCCGAATGCAATGCGTCGACGCAAACTCTCATCTCACACTGTATTACTCTCTATTTCCTTACTGTGTGCAACACGAAAGCCTGATGGATGCCTGTACACTCCTCCAGGGTATATTCATTTTCATGATAAATATTAAGATTAATTTTCAAGCTTAACAAAAATTCTTGAATAGATTGATTGAATGAAAAATAGAAGCGGAAAAAAATTAAAAATGGGAGAGTTTGAACAATGTTCCCTTTCTATCTTTACGTAAACATTTTCAGCTCCGATAATTGATACGAAAGATACATAAACAATAATCTGCGAAAATATTTCTCTATCTCTTCATAATTATTTGAATTTTATGATTGTAAATGAGAGAGGAAAAAAGAATATATGGATAAACCCCCCCCCCCAAGCCAGAGGAGCTTTCTATTTTTACAATATTACAATGACGTCAATGGGAGGAAAAACGTCGAATAAAACGGACATACATATGCACAATTTCGAGTTTTAGGTTAATCCCAATGTATAACTTCAAACTAAAATACATATCTGATATATAACTCTATATAATTCGTTGCTTGGCTGCTTTCATTCTCGTCCGCACGCTTGATTGACCGAGAGAAGACAGAATGCGAGAATATAACATCCACATATACATGCATTGGAATAACGAATAGTGGAAGAAGACAAAAGGGGAAGCATTAAAAAGAGACAGTGAGAAAGGGACAATTCATCCGGTGTTGATCGTTAGCTTGAACGAGGGATCGTTGAATGTTGTAGTATGTGGACCGGTCAAGCGTAGGGAAGTAGCGAGTCTCATAAAATTTATATCTTTTTCTGTTACTCTCTTTTTTTTTTTTTTTCGATCAACCATCTCTCTTTTCCTCTCTTTTATACTCTCTTTACTATACGATCCACGTTGAATACGTTGACCCTCCACTTGAGGTTAACCAATACGCCCTACTAACCATTTCGCGGAATCTACTCGTAACTACGTCACGATATTTTCCTTGCCTATTACTCTTTGGGAAATTCTCACATTTCTATTTATATATTCAAATATATATATATGTGTGGAACGAACGAAAATTAATAAATGAATATGCATGACATTGATAAAAGTATAAAATAGATTCGCATGTGAAAATTATCTCATCGCCATTGTGATATTTAACAATTAATAAAATGTGATAAATGACTGATGAGTTCATAGAGAGATGACTTGCTCCAATATTCCGTGCGCAATTAAACGGGTTAAAAGCACAAGCGCATCACAGTATTAATTGGCTGACCAATGGGAGCCATTATGATGACATATATTATAGATATACAACACATATATTTTTCTCGCCTTTGATTATCTGTGTGTGTGTGTCTTCTATTAAGACACATGTCACTCATTCTATTATTTTTTTCCACAAATGAGTTCTTTTTTTATTTCAGCTGGAGAATTGAGCACGACAGTTGGCTCAGATTAAAATTGGTGAAAGAGAAAGGAAGGAAAGAAAAAAAATGGAGAAAAAAGACACTGAGAGACAAATGTGGACACGAATTTTATGAAGTAGAAAGCAAAGTTTGTCAGTTGGAAAGCTAAAGATTTGTTAGTTTCCTCCTTCTTTCTGTATCACTCATGTTTTTTTCTTTTACTTTTTTGTTTTTCCTCCCCCTTTTATTTTTTCGCTCGCATGCGCTGAAACACCCGTGTATACGCATTACGCAAGAGAAAAATGATGCTCGTGCGTGTGCCACCCCTCACTCTTTTTCATTTTACTTTTCATCTCTTCTTCTTCTCTATCTCTTTCCATACGACACTTCAACTCGTCTTTTGAAATACTTCCAATTCCTCATCATACTTTATGCATACCCACTCACATGAATAATTTAAACATAAATAATTGCGAAACAAAAAGAAGCAATGAAAAAAAAACCTAATTGACAAATTACATCACGGACGCATGTGTACACATTTGTCATCAAACATCATTTATCTCAGCGAAAAAAGGCGGAAAATCTACCTAAATTAAAAAAAATAAATCCAACTATTTGAATTGATGAAAAAAAAAAATATCTGGAACTTTGCCAACCATTTGTCGAATGTGAGAAAAAAAAATGACTCGCACATATGAGTCATAAAAAAGAGGCGAGAATTCGCAATATATAAATTCTCACCTTCTTTAATACTCCAATAAACTTCATAATTGAAATAACCGACCAGAAGAAAAAAAGAAACAAAAAACACGGAAATTAAATTTCAATTATTAAAACCACCTTGTCCCAAACATATATATATCTCTATCTATTGAAAATCAACCGCGTAGAATAACAATCTGATGATGAGTGTGATAAAGAAAAATTTGACAGAGGCATTGGAGACTAGGCGGCCGCCATGTTTGCTGGCACAATCTTCTCTCTCGCGTCGTCGTCGTCATTCAAAGAGAGTACATAAACTCTCTATTTCTCTCTCACATTTTCCCTTCACCTCTCAAAAATACACATCAAATCACTCTTTAATTAGACCTAATATTCAAAATATAAAATCAAACAATATGACAATAACGATAAATATGAATAAAAATATATAACCAAACATAAACATAAATATATGAAATAATTATTACCTGGTAGAGCTCCCAAACGGAGCCGTGCCTCTTCAAAATCCGTTGACGTTGAATCCACACCTTTAACCCTCTTTCTTCCTCGTTGTTTTGGCGTATTAGATTAATATTTAATCGTTTCCGTTATTTTTTTCTTTTTCACATAGGACAACACAACAATTTTCACTTATTCCCGTAATGTCACGTTCATTAATATATATACGCCCTTCTCATTCACTCTGTGTCTGCTTCGGATTATGGATTCCTACTACAAATTATTAATTACAACAATGATAATATCGAATAAATAAGTTGTGAATATTAAATATAAAATAATAAATGAATATAAATGGTGTTTCACTGCGAATAAAATCCCGTCACAAAACACACCAGACACACAACTTACTCTCTCTCTCGCCTTCTCTTGTACCACCGGTCCCGGGTTCTGTCGTTTCGTCTTCACTATATTTTTTTCTCTCCCTCTCTCTCACGCCCTTACTCACTCTTACTATTGCTCTTGGCCGTTTTCTCTCTGTACTCTGACTGGCTGTTACAATCGGACGCACTCTCACACGAGTACATACATGCCACTGTGCCAGGTGAGCCACACGCACGGAAGAAATATCAGCCAATAACAACCAGCAACAATACAATTTGAGTGCCGGCTTTTTTTTTTTTCAACACGTTATTATTTTGCGTTTTTTTTTTCGTTTTGTTTGTGCGAACGATAATGCGGAGGATTATGTTGCCAACTTTTGAAAAATTATTTTCATGCACTAGGGCGAATTTTTATTTTCATCCTGTGGCGATTGGTCAGAGCGTCGCAGTGTGTAAGATTTTTGTTTATTCACAATTTTGTTATTTTATTTTTTGTTATGATGAAAAAAAGGCATTTTGTAGATGGAATGAGTTTTTAGGTGGGGAAAGAATAAGAGAGAACAAGAGAGACACACGTACACACTGTCATAGAATTAAGTTTTTTTTTTATGGAGGTTGGCGAGCGTGTAACTCTGGTGCTCCCTTGTAGCAGTTTTTTAAAAATATTTATATATGTATAAATCAAATTAAAATGTGGAATGTGGAGTCACGAAAGCTGATTGCCAAAGCTTTTTCCACACGTACAACACAATCGTTGGGTGAAGTTGGGCTAATGTGGCAGTTTCAACGAGAACGGCGGGAGGTAGGGCGGGGCTCCTTGAATAGAGTCCCGTGAACCCCGTGGATGTATATCTGAAATACGAAAATGGCCGAATGAAGAAGGACTTAGTTACGGATGTAGCCGAATGGTTGGCAGCGCTCTACAATGCGCGTGGGACAATTTGGAATTTATGGTGGAATTATTTTTGTAGTTGATATATATATATAAATACAATCACCATTCTGTGTTGAGATTTGGGAGGTAGTAGAGGTGCCAGCACTGGTGTAGTTTTAAGCGGGGAAAGTTTAATGAATAGTTGAAGAGGATGAGTGCAAGAGAGAAGATTCATAAGCATTTATGTAAGTGTGAGAAAGGAACAATTCGTTAATATATTTATCTTGAATCGTTTTTTCAAGTTTCTGATTTGATTGTTGTGAATTTGCTTGCGTCTTGATGAGAATATGTCTGAGACATTTCTGACGTTCATCGAAACATTTTGTCAGTTCGAAGAAACTTGGAACTGACCAAAGTTTTCATTTACCGAAAACCTGCTGTGATTGACTACTCTCAGTCAATACAGTGGAAACAACGAAGCACTGCAGTAGTTGTGGAATTTGTTATGGATCTACTCTAGTATATTTATATTTAACTCAGACAATGATTAGCATTTCGATAAACATATAACAATTGGATTCACATAAATCTGATAAAAAATATTGTTTAGAATTGAGTGAAGTAGAATATTCAATATGGAAGACGACACTAACGCCACCATAATAAAACTCAATCAACTGAACAAGATGATAAAACAGTCAGAGTATCAGTTGTTGATAAAATAGATTTCAGCAGTTAAATAAAATCGTTGCGATAATTTGTTTTTGCAATATTCACATTTTCGTGACAATAATTCTCGACTACGAAGGTGTGAGGATAACGTAGCCACATGAACAATTGGTTTAAAAGTTCAAATTATGAATAATAATTTATATTTTTGTTTATTTAGAATTGTGTTAGTGGGCTGTTTATCGATTCAAATATATATATATAATAGACATCAACCCAATGACAACGAATCAGCAGCATGCAATTAACTCGAGGGATGTCGTGCAGAATGTAGAATTAAAGGGAGGATTCATATACATATATCCACTGTCTGATCGTACTTGACGACCAACTCACGCGATAATCCACACTACAATGCGTCGCATTTCGTATGCAATTTCGAACTCCATACAGGCCCAATGCCACTATTATTATTATTATCATTATTATTACTACTATTATGGAGAGGTGGAACAACGACGATTGTACATGTTCCTCAAACATTTACCAGAGAATAGTAATCTATTAATATTCTCGACAGCATTAATATTCAATAAATCAAACGTGGCTGTATGCCAACAACGCGATGTAGGTACTACAATCTTTTATTTTTCACTCCCTTTTCTTTTGTAATCAAGGTCAATCGGGTGTATTAATTATCGAAATATTATTATATTTATATATTATTAATGGTTGGGACGTTATGAGGTCACTCGAATAGAATTATCGACGAGTGCGAATCAAAATATATTGCAGGAAGGTTTTTTTTTTTTTATTTTTTTTTATGACTCCGAACTCGAATCCCAAATGACTGCGAGAGCGAGCGCCTGGATTTAGTTTCATCGGCATGAGAAAATATTTCCGGGCTCGTAAAGGCTGACGGTTAAAGTTATATCTTTATCGTCTCCTCTCTGTACATATATATATATATTTATATATTTATATACTATGTATGTATGGGTGTATAAAGGTATACATATTCTTCGTGTCTTATCATTTGGTTTTTTCATATTGCTCTTTCAATTTTTTTCGACAATTCACGTTTTTTTTAATGATAAAAAAATATTGGCTTAGGTTATCGAGGTTGTCAAAAAAAATTGGGTCGGGACTCTATCACCAATTTTCATTTCATCTCTCCATTGACACATCTCTTTTTCTTTTTTTTTTCCCTATACACGTAGACAAGAGTCGGGCAAGACGAGGTCAATTCATAGTAAAGTTATCAACAAATGAAAATAGAGTTTGTATTTCTATTAGTATGTTTCATGTGGGTATTGATATTCAATTAGCATCATTTATCATAGATTCATTTGAATCATATGTTGAAAATGGTTGCACATGATGTATTATATAAAACTAAATGCAAAATAGAATCCAGACATCGAAATTACAAAACAACCCAATGTGTAAAAGTAGACCAAACTTTAATTTTTCATCATTCAATCTCGAACAATGTCTGAAAAATTTATACTCACAATTGGGAATAAAATTTATTCTCAGTCTCGATTGTGAAAAACAAAAGTTTATCAATCAAAAATGTAGTTTTTTTCCAGTCTATACTTATGCAGTGAAATTTATCAATTAAATAAATGAAATGGCGTTGACGAGTATATACAAGAAAAAAATATATCTTGTCCTATATTTTTTCATTTTTCATTGACACAGGGATGCTGCATACAATGCATACACATTTCATATTGGTACCACTAACAACAAAAATATATAAAATGACTCGTAAACGCTTAACTTTCTTACGTTGTCTCCATTCTGCCCACATTCTCCCCTACATAAATTCATGAATAGTGACGATAAAATCTTCTCGTATATATATAAATTTGCAGATATTTTCACGTAATACAATGCAAAATAATACATAACAGGTATAAAATTTTTCCTTTCGCTTATCTTCAAACAAATTATGTAACAAATAACGTATAGATTAAAAATCAAACTTAAATATAACTGACCACCAACTTCGAAGTCAATTCACTCTCAAAATCCTAAAAGAATTTTTACTCAAAAAAAAAAAAAATTCTCATTCTCAAAATTTGTTCTTCCAATCAATAATAATATATCATTGCTCACTACAATCCATCAACTTTGATAAAAAATAACCAAATTCATTTCATCCAATTCTATTTTTGTTCTTACAAAAATAAGAAAAAAATCGCGTGAAAAAATGTGATCAAAAATCCTTATTATAAACGCTTCACTACCTCAGGGTGTCCTAACTCTCTTTCACCCTTTCCAATCCTCTTCAACACATAAATTCAACGAAACCGATGATTTATTTACAATGAAAAATTCACGATAAAATACGTCAAAGAGAATAAATCAAATGACAGGTGGAAAAAAAAAAAATGACCCCGACTGAAAATGATGAGAAAAAAAAAAAAAATGCAACATGTTAACATGTTCTCTCGACGACCTCTTATCAATATTATCACAGCCGGATTATGGTAGTACATATACATTCCTCTTCTGTCATTGTATACTGTTGTCGATGTAAAGTGACACAGGGTCGTTTTGCAGAGTAGTTGTATGTCAGTGAATATTGTCTTTTTATTATTATTATTATTATTATTATTATTATTATCCCTTTTTTTTTTGTATTATTTTTCGGTCTTTTATATATTTTTTCGCGTCGGGCTAACTCGGTAGTACTCGTTGTCACGACGATATTTGGCTAGTGTATGATAGTGGGAGAAATAATTATTTGCTCATGCGCAAGAATATATTGCGCGGACCATCGGCGGTAGCCTGGCTGGCTTGCTTTAGCTTTAGCTGGTTGGTGTTGTATTCGCATTGTGTGTGATCGCGTCGTTTCGTTAGCTGGCTGTCGACACGATCGTGTGTGTCGGCTCACAGTCACTTGCTATCGTGTTGTTTCTTTCAA
This sequence comes from Zele albiditarsus, assembly GCA_958496275.1. Taxonomy (NCBI): domain Eukaryota; kingdom Metazoa; phylum Arthropoda; class Insecta; order Hymenoptera; family Braconidae; genus Zele; species Zele albiditarsus. The sequence continues at coordinate 6,278,811 of OY292415.1, forward strand.
CCTACGACCAACATACAATACCAAATTTGAATTATAATTTATCATCAACTAAAAAATTAAAGAAAAAACTATAAAATAAAATAGCGCATTGTTTGAATACGCAAATTAATACGTCACAATTTGCAACAATAACAATAACAATCTATACACTAGACAATGTGAAATAATTTTACATTACAGATAAATAATTAAGATAATTTATAAAATTTTCATTGGAGACAAAATGTGAAGAGAAGAGAGCGGGAGAAAAAAATTAAAAATGAATAGAAAAAAAAAAATTTTATCTCAAAATTTTTTAATTAATATCGAGAGTGATTTGAATTATTTTTTTTCATTTTCATCTCACCGACAACGACAATCATTATCTGCTTGTGTATAATTATGAATTATAATTTATAATTGTTTAATAATTTCATGTAATTATTGCTGAAGATATGAACTCTGAAATAAAAACGTAAAAGAAACAGGAAGAAAAGCAAATTTGCTTTAATATTTTGATATATATTGATGGGATGTTTATTTAAGATTGGAACAGGTGTGTGAATTAAAGAGACACAGAGGGGAAGAGAGGAAGGGAGGAATGAAGATAAAGATGAACGAGATGATGAAAAATTTCTCGGAATGCGTGACAAATAATTCGCCGCTGGCAGATGATGATAGCGATGATGAAGTACAAAAATAGGTGTCCGTGAGAAGCGAGGGAGCTACTGCGCGCGTATGGGTGTGGATGTGGATGGTGCATACTGCCCATTGTAGAATTATGCACATCAGCTGACCGACTGGCATTTAAATACGTAATAAAAACACACGAAAATATTGAGAAAATACAAAAAAAGTTCACACAATTTGCCATCAAGAAATAAAACAACATTTAGTTTCAATTCAATTTGAAAAAAAAAAAAAATAAAACAGGTTTTGTCGCATAGTCGCAAAATAATCAATACAAACAAGCAAAGAAAAAAATAAATAACAGATTTAATAAATAAACCAACACGTGCCTTCACACCAGGTTAGTCGTTATTTTTTTGTGCGCACGTAGAGATCAATTTGAGAAAATTTATTTGGCTCAATTGCTCTATTGTGTCTCCATCTTCATGATAAATTTTTAAATCAAATTATATACAAAACGAAGAGACAAAAAAAATCAACGACAACCAAGTGGAGGATTATCAAACAAAAAATTGAACGGAAACAAACAAACAAAAAATAGTTGAAGGGTAATAGAGCATAAACAGAAAATTATTCTGAAGTATTGAAACACTGCAATGTTTAAACGTGAAATTAATGTTAATGACTTATCAACAACACTTGAAGTGTGTGAAGACAACGACAAATTATCACATGAATGGATCAACAATATTGTGATAATAATAAAAACGATGATGATGATGATGAGGAATATTGTGACATTACGAATACATCTGTTGAGAGAATTCCTGTTGGGACTGTTGATATTCTCAGTGACGACTGAAAGGCAATAACCGACAATCACACGAGTGCATTCATCTCGTCTCTGGGGGGGGAGGGGATAAAAATTAAATATAAAAAATACGGGATATTAATAACTGCGCGTGGAAAAAATTCAATCTGCATAACAACAAAAATGAAGGTGAATGGTTAAATGAAGACGCCGGTAAAATTGCGACGTATTAAATATAAATAAATATATATATATACATATATATGTATACACATTTATATATATATATACATATATATGTGTGTATTTTTGTGCTTGTGGGTGGTAATTTCATGAGGGTTGAGAGCAAGAGTCTTTACGACAAGTAGAATAATTAAAGCAGTGAAAGGAAAAGAAAGAGTGACATTTTTCTAGGTATACATTATTATTTTAGTATTGAGACAAAAAGAAATAATGGAGCAAAAAAAATATTGAAAAAATAATTAAAAAAGGAAATAAAAGCAAAACAAAACCTCGAGACATATTTCTGCAGGCTCGTGGAGGAGTAATATTAAATGAAAAAATAGTGTTACACTGGTTTAATGAAGAAATTTTGCAGAGTATAAATAAACAATCTACAGATCAAAGTTACAGAGAAAAAAAAAAAAGAGGACAAAAAAGAATTCTGCTTTTTTTTTTCCGGGTGAATTAAAAATACATATATGCATATATATATATTTAACAAATATATATGTGTATACAAGTCTTTGTTTCACTTTATCTATATATAAACTGCTTCATTTTTCTCCGCGCTTTTCTCACATACGAAAAAATAAAACAAATAAAAAAATAAAAGAAATATAAGATTTAGGTTAAAATTGTCCAACAAAAAATCTTGGCAACGAAATATCAAAAATTCCTCTCCACTCGTCATTCGCTTTTTCGGAATCATCAGTGAAGATCGTGCTCGCGGGCACCGGCCACTTTTCACACCATTTTACACATCATCAATAATAACAACACGCATTCACACTGGCCTTCAGCAATGTCTTCAGCAAATACGCCAATATGTTCAGCGTATATCGTCTTATACACATCTTAAATGATAAAAGAAGGAAATAAAAAAGAAATTGAAAAACATACATTAATATTAAATAATAATAATAATAATAATAATAATAGTTGTAATAATTAAAAATATTGCGGAGCGCACGAATATTTAAATATTTTATTCATAAAAATAATTTCGCGAATGAAAAACAAGCAAAAACTATAAATTTTAATGAATTCAAATAAATTAAAACGAATGACGAAAGTGCGTTCAAATAAGTGGTAAATATACACATTCACACATCTATATATATATATATATATATATATGAAAAAAATGAATATATATATATAATTATGCTCAATTCGTGCTGTGCTTTTTTACAAAAAAAAAAAATTCATACGTTCAGTAATCAATAGTGAAATAATAAGTGGATTTTTTTTTTTCTAGTGCGAATTATAGAGGGAGAAAAAAATGAAATAAAGAAGATAATGAATATATATTATATAAAAGTAAAAGCTTTGGTGCTAAAGTTCTATTAATTTTTCCATTTTTTTTATCAATAATATCGTGCTTTTGTTGTGCGTGGTATCACAAATAATAAGGAAGAAGAGAGTGTCGTGCGGATCCTTGTGAAAGGATCCGTGGCGATATAATTATTTGGTTGCGATGCCTGTCCGACGAGGGCACGTTGCACCAAGAACCACCATCATTGAAACAATCATCAGAAAGTTTGATACACATGGTGAGATATAAATAATTCGTTGAAATTTACTTTTAATACAAAAATTATTTCGTCAACTTGAATAAATAGTTAATTTTTGATTCATATGAAAATTGTGAATTTTTTTTTTTTAATGTATATACTTTACACTCGTATGTTTTCAAAATATAAATATGTTACATTTTAAATTGCCACATTGAAATATTAATATTTTATGAAAAGAAGAGGGGACAAGAAAAATATGAAAAAATTGCTGATGATATATAAGAAATAAATGCTATAATATTTTATTTTCATCTTGATATATTTTTTTTTTTTGTTTCTTTGATCGATAATATACTTATGCCTGAAACGAAGAATTTTATTCTTGACTGAAAAATATTACGTCAGAGAATATAAATATTTTTATTTCACAAAAATTTTTCGGTCAAGAAAAATAAATTGAATATAAAATTATAAATTTATCAACTGTGCGGCCTTGACGTTCAACCCTGTAAATGCAACCCCATAATTTAAGGAAATTCCCTCAATTGTAATAATGACATAATTGAAGTCTCGATAAAGAAACTACAATAATAATGATGCCATTAGTTATTATACCGTTTTGATATACATCGTGTATACTAGGTGTATGTGTGTGTGTGTGTGTAGGTGGGGATGATATTATAAAGTACGGATGTCGCGTGTTCCTCGACGTGTTTTATCGTCATACGAGGAGCAATACTAATACCATATGAGTCAATCAACGATTATATTCAAACACTGTAGGGGATGACAATTCATCACAATTGATTGTTGTTGGAAGTTGAGAACAATGGTGAAAAGGAGGAGAAATTTCCTTATTTTTTTCTTTCTTTCTTTTCATGTCATTGACAAATGAAATAGTTTAATGATATATATCGGTGTTCGTATTCACACGCACTATTTAATGATTTAATCCAATTCAGTACAATTGTTCGTATGAGTTTCATTTATTTTACAAAATATTCTATTGCGTTTTTTCTTTTCACAAGAAAAATCAATATATGATAATTGGATTTTATATATATATATTTTTTTTCAATCTGAGCCATCGACAAATTGGATTGTTTAATGGTATAGGTTATTGTTCATATATTTGCATGCATTTCTACATATTAAATTAAATTCAGTTTGGTTGAATTGTTCAAGGGCTCTTCAGTTATTTCACAGTTATTCTTCTCCATTCTTTGTAATGATGAAAAATAATCAAAATACAATAATTAAATTGTGAAATTTCGTTTTGTTTTAATCCATTGACAAACTCAATGGTCCGATAACAGACAATATTATCCATATTCGTATGTTGTTCGATATTTGAGAATTTAATTAAATCCAACATAATTGGGTAAACACACTTCGCTCCATTTCCAATATTTTTTTCGTGTTTTATCTCAACTTCAAAAACTCAATATAAAATAAATGAATTTTATGACGTTTTATCTTTCTTGACCCATTGACAATTCAAATTGTTTAATATTATACACTATTGTTCATATCCACACGCATTCCAATGTATAGTAATTTTATTCGATCTGGAAAAATTGTCCACTGATTTTTCTCTTCTTCTTTCACAATATAATTTTTTTTTTTTCATACTCTTTATTTATAATAAAAAAAAATCTATATACTGTAATCAAATTCATGGACATCTAGAATTGTTTAATAATAATTACTATTATTTATATTCACACGCATTCTGATACATAAATATTTTATTTAATTGAGTAGAATATCAGTTCACTTATTTTATCATATAATTTTTTCATTTTCTTTCTTCATGAGAAAAAAAAAATCAATATACAATTATTGTATTTCATTTTTCATGATTTCAATCAATTGAATAGAAGTCGAACAGAGTGTAAAGAAAAAATTTTAAAGCTTGAATTATACGCACTGATCCGGATTATTCAGGAGGCCAATACTAATGGGTATTGACGCTTGGGATAGATTTCATGTGAAACCGTAGTAGTGGTGTCAATTTATGTAAGAAATAAAATAAGAAAAAAAAAAAAAATATGTATGCCATATGTCAATTGAATATTCAAATTGCATGACAATCATTATTCTTTCTTTTTCTTTTTTTATTCTTTCACTTCTTCCAAGATTATATCGCCATCAAATGTCCATCAAATATCTTGGCTTCTAATCCGACACTTTCCCTTGACCAACTCCAGTAACACAGTTCACAATCTACATATCGCATGCGTAAGAATATTATTATCAATATAAAAAACCTTTTTCTGTATAAATTACTGGTTATATTTTTTGTTATCCATAAATTTCATGTACTCTCTTACTCACCAAATGGCATTGTCGATAAAAATATACATAAATAAAATTGTAGGTCAGATTTTTTGACTGACCACATGAAGCCATCTTCAATATTCTCTGAAGTGTTATTTATGATTGAAAAGAGATATGAGATTTCCGCTGATGGTTCTCCTGACATTCCCATCCTGATCACATCATTCTGCTCCACTTCCATTTTCACTCCGCCAACATGATATACAGATATTAAGGGAGCTCGGTTCACCAGATTGATTTATTCAGAACTATCAGGTATTGATATTTCATTCTCATCAATAACGAAGAATTATTCCATGCAGAATTTCATATCAATTGTCTAGACTATTTTAAAAGAATTAATTTTAGAAGAAGGTTCTTTCCTTTTTGAGAAGAATATGAATCTCTACGTTTCCATCCATGTGAGCACAATAGATAAAAAAAAATAACAAAACAAAAACAGGATATAAATAATAAATTAGAAAGAATATATGTTGTGCCAAGTGTTTTGTAAATAACAATGTCAAACTATCATGCACTTTTATGTCTCGACAATACTTGGCACGAAAAAAAAAAAAATCTTAATTACACTAACTAATTAAACAACAAAATAGTAACAACAATTACCCACACATTTATTTTCATTTTTACCCAAGCTCTTATACCAACTTCACATCTGTTTAATTCACTCACTATACCAAAACGTTTCAGTATCAACATATCCACACACTCACACACATGAAAAACCACATTTAAAAATTAATTTCACAGCAACAATGCAAGCAGACAATTGATTCTTGGAATTTCACATAGGGCAATTGTCCTCCATTGATTGAGATGACATATAAGTTCCAGATAATTCAGAACAAATCGATTTGACGTGCCAACCTCTTTGAGTCTAATGTATATACGTATATAGACTCTAAAGAATTTCAATTGTCAAGCTCTCTGCCTGTCGATTCTACAATCAAAGTTCATCATTACCATAAACCACCACTACCACCACCACCTCATTGTGAATATATATTTATAGTGCCATTCATCCTAAATTCTGCAGATGCTTTGCATAAATACTTAGTTTAGCACTTCCGGTACTGACATACCAGAATTTTGGTGGCATAGCCCTGGCCCCTGGCGTCCAAAGCACTACCAACACCATGTCTGCATCATTTTTCCGCAGCGTGTGCAGTCAGAACGTGACCTCGACGCCGGGTGACGCTCAACACATCGTACACAAATCGTGTGACCCACTTTTTATTCTAATTATCATTATCATACATATTATTATCATTATTATTACTATTATTATTATTATTATCATTATTATTATAGTTATTATAACAGTAATACTAACAATAATAATTATTGTGATGAATATCATAATGATTGAAAACAATTCATGAAAATCGAACGCTTTTATTCAAGGCTCTATTTTATTTTTTCAAAACGATGAAAATATGTCTTGCGCTTCCGCTTCTGCCTTCTGCCACACGCTTTCCACCTTTTTTTCTACACATATATTTTTTTTTTTTTTTGATTCCTCTCGATAATGAAACGACGCCGGAGGTAAAAAAATATGCAACGGAATCCGATACACAAAATATTCCAGAGCACATTGCGGGGAAATTTTTTTTTCCCTTGTACAATATTTTATTTTTCGTTTCTCACTGCGGGCATCCCGGAGTATATGCAAAATGTATATATCCATCAATATTATAAATTTATTTCTAGTGATATATATATATATATATATATATGTATGTATTTATATATATACAAGTATATATTGATGTGAGGTTTGGCGACGCGCCAAAATTTGAAAATTTCATTTTAAGTTCTTCCGCACCGTCTGTCATTCGTTCAGTTATAATGGCACAAGGTATATATATCACGCAGGAGTGAGTGTTTATATATATATATATATATATATATATATATATATATATATATATATATATATATTATATATTTATAGGGCTGAGCTGTTATTTTTCATGAAAGTTTCACTCATCATGGTTGTAAATATAATTGGTGTTATTGTTTAATTTTCTTTTTTATATATCTATTGTTATTTTTTATTTTTTTTTAATTATGTAAGCGACTAGCAGACGTAATATATATATATACACATTTTTGTATATACATACGTGAGAATGATGGAAGAGAGGCGCCTCAGGGGACGCGTGTCATTTATTCGATGGAAAGAATTCATTGGAGTGTTTGATTATTTTTAAAACATCACGCACAGCGAGTTCTCTCTGGAGTCACGAGGGCGGAAATAATTCGATATACAAAACGTCAATCTGAAATTGTTGTTGTATTTTTTTTCCTACACGTCCCAGGAGTGGATAAAAAAAAACAAAACACCATTGCGATTGATGTTATTTTTATTATTATTCTGTTGTATTGTGAGAGTATACTTTCCATTTCAGTTTTGTTTTATTTTATTTTGTTCTGTTCTTTTTTTTTTTCTGTTCATGAATTTATTTTCATGAAATTTTGATGAGGTAAAATATAAATCTGTGATGCTATTTAGAGGGTATTTATGGGGAATTGGGACAGAACCAGACGGTCATTACTGAGAACACGGTGCGGAAATGTTTTATGATTCATTAAGTACATGTATATATACGCATTTTACCCAAGATATATATCGCGCACGACGCATTTAGGATATGAAGGTCATGGCTCATATTATAGTCGAGTTAGAGGCCGGAAGTACGCCCCCACAATTCCGTGATAATTGCAGTCACTTCAGTTCTATGAGGAAGAAAAAAAAAAATATATATATATTAATGATAAGAAGAAGTAGAAGGATGATAATTTTAATTATATACAAATCAATTATTTTATAATAGTTCAAAAATATTTTTTCATGTGTCAGTTTATTTAATTTACCTTTTTTTTTTTTCTTATTTTTATATTTACAGACAGAAGTTTTTTGGTAGCCAACGCTCAACAAGGACTATGTCACATAATCTACTGTTCGGATGGATTTTGTCGGCTTACTGGCTACTCGAGGGCAGAAACGATGCAGCGCCCAGCAGTTTGCGACTTTCTTCATGGGCCAATGACCTCACCTCATGCAATTGCCGCTTTACGTGATGCCCTTCTTGCTGGTGTTGAAAAGCACTTTGAAATTCTCTATTACAGAAAAGACGGTGAGATAAATCCCACCTTTCTAATACCTTCGCTTTCAATCTCCATTGTTGTCGAACAATGACAAAATTTTCACCCTCACTAGTTCATATATATTCCATTCATAATTGCAATTCTCAACTACGAAAGAGGAAAAAAGGCAAAAAAAAAAATAATAAGAGGGAAATGGCCAAAAATAATGATAAATAAAATAGAAGGATAAATAGCTGGGTTGATTAAAAATTGATTATATTGTATTAACTAAAGTGATTTTGAATTATAATTTTTTTTACCCTGATGGTTTAGACAGTGGTTCAATAATTGCATTGACTCTAGTGTATCGTTGCTGACCTTATATAATATATAAATATATCTATATTGATATGTTGGGAGCGTTAAAGATCGATACTGACTACTGTATAATTTATCACAGCTATATACACAACTCAAGATCGTTCCATTATTACATGTCATGACATTTTTTTTTATATTCTTTTTATTTCACTATATAACTGGGTGGACACTTCTCCATTTATTTCACCACCCGCGTCTATTCGTTAACCATTTGTCTGGTTCACGTCGTGATTCGCTCTCACTGCTACTCATTTATTCAAGATACATCTACCAGCTGCATACCCAATTCATTTTCATTGATTTTTTTTTATTCATTCATTCTTGGAGTAATGCTGAAGAAAAATCAATTTTTATGTGAGAACTAATTTCGTTGCATTAAAAATAATTGTTGATTCATTCGTATTGAGATTATCAATAATATGTATAGTGAAAGTGTGTTGATGCTTGATAGATGTTGATAAAATGAAAATAAATAAATGGGAAAAAAATTGAGAGATAAAAATTGTCAGGATAACATTTTTTTTTTTTTTATTTCTTCAGAGGAAAAATTTTTCAGTACATGTGTATATACACCAAACTTTACATTCTACAAATCAATTTTTATATTCTCATATGATTCTTTATTAACTCAATTATTTATTAGTCATACCAGAAGTAATATCAATGACAAATTAATAAATTAATATAATAATGACGAGTAGAAAACAATAATCAAAGACAAAAGTTCTCATATTAATTCTTTGTTTTTTGTTTCCTCAATGGAAAAGTTTTTCCAGTGTATCTATAACCACAATACACATCACAAATTAACTTTCATATATCCACATAACTTTTTATTCACTCAATCATTTTTTAATCATGCTGGCAACGATATGAATAACAAAACGTAAAATAATCACTAAAGACAAATATATTTTGGTATTATTATGATTCCGTATTCGATTTTCTAAATATAAAAGTTTTTTTTACGTATATGTACACATTATATTACTCCAATTAATTTACAACTATTTAAACAACCATTTATTCATTATCGTTGATATAAATAATTCTACTAATAATAACCAATAACAGATAAAAATACAATACTCACAAAACAAGAAAAAAAACAATCATCAAAGATAAAAATACATATAATATTTTTTTTCTTTACCGTTCTCTATCTTGTCAATGGAAAAGTTATTTCATCGTGTATAATACACACATAACAAACACTATACTGTTGCGAATATAGATTGCAAAATAGACGCGCAGTGTAGCACAATTGAAAAAGGGGCCACACGCGCGCGTCCGTTATATTTTCATGCTTTGGACTCGGCTGAAAGTACACCTTCTCATCGTCGTTGTCGTCGTCGTTGTCGGCGCGCACCAGAACACGTCACTGGGGCAATGCACTCACGTGGTAGTGACGTCACGAGGCCGAGAGCAGCGTCATCGACCAATTGGTGGGAGCAGCCGTTGACCCAAACTACTAACCAGTCGTCGCGGTTCATTTGATTGCCACCACCGACCTCGTATCCCTATTCATATCCATTATTCTTTTATATTCACTGGTGTTCATCATCAAATTATGTCATTTTACAACCATACATAGACAGGGGTTTGCTAATCTTCACCCTTGCTTTTACCCACCCTTTTTTTTTTAGTTCTTTATCCTTTCTCTCTAGACGTTTACTCGTGTCATCATCATGAGTATCCACAGGTTTACCTGGCACACATCCCACGCACTCTTTCATTTGGTTACTACGAATGTATTTTTGCTCGAGATCATTTTGGAAATGTGCCAAAATATGTTCACGAGAATCATCAACCGGCTTTGTGGTTGTTTGGTGAAAAATTGTATATAGAATTCTTGCGTGTGGTTGTGTTTGCCTCTCTTAACTGGGCACCGGGTCGATTACGTCGATAAGCTGTTTGGGATCTACTTATTTCTATTTTTTTTTTTTTTAACGTTTTAGTCCTAATGGTTATTTTTTTTATCCACAAGCTACACGAAAAAGAAAATAATGAAAGGTTTAATCACTTGAGAGTAGAGGAATTATTTACAGAATTTAACTGATGTTTAGGATGAATTTATTTATGTATGATTTATTATGAAGCAATGTGATGAATTGATGATTAATTATGCAAAGTCGATTATGTAGAGGTATTTGATGTGAGATTTATTATTGTTGTTTTTAGAATAAATTAAATATATTTTGTTATGTGGGTTACGGATCGATAACGTCGATAAGCTCTTTTAAATCAGCTTGTTTGTTTTATTACGTTTTTTTTTCCTAGTTTTATTTTTGTCTGGTTACAGTGGAACATGAAAAAAAAAAAAAAATTTAGATAGGGTTTAATCAACTGATAAAGTGTTTGGTATTTATTCACATAATTTTGCTGATGTAAATTATAGAATCATTTGAATACATTGATTATTATGTGATTATTATGTGTATTAATGATTAATTAATTGGGTATTGATTAATTTATAAAGATAATGTGGAATTAAATTGACGTGGAAGAAAAAAACATATTTAATCCTCTTTTTTTCTCTGTATTTCTCAATCACTTTATAATGATGTTGGAAAAGCGAATTGGAGGGTTATCCTAGGGGTGTTATGTTTTTATTTTTAATAATGAACATTTATTGCAACTTAAAAATTAATGAACTGGGTACCATGTTTCTCGAGGTATAATGAAGAATTTAACTGTCGTAAAAAAAAATAAATTATTCTACTATTTTCACAATTTTTTAATCCATCCATAAAGCACTTTGAAAAAATTTCCAAAAGGTTTAATCAAAGCGTCACAAAATTAGATCCAATCTTAAACTAATTGACAAACATAACTAACATAAATATATTTCTATCTGATATTTAGATTTCATTATGAACAAATGATGAATTGATCGTGATAAATTTCCCAAATGTATGAATATAAATTTTATTGACATTCCCCAAACAAAACAAAAAATTCAAAACATGTATCCTCTCTCTCTCTCTCTCTCTCTCTCTCTCTCTCTCTCTCTCTCTCTGTTTTACGTTTAGTGGTTGCGGATTTGTATTGCAGTTGTTGCGCCGCATAGAAAAGAGCATCGGCCAAAAGTATATAGTCTTGGGCGTCGACACAGAGAGTGGGATAGAGAGAGAGAGAGAGAGTTAGAGAAAGGGAGAAAGAGAGTTCTAGCGCAAGCACCCCCTGTTTTTGGATCGATGAGCGTATACCTAGCCTTCCACACAGCCTCCCATGCAACTATTGCCCCGCCTATAACCTCCTTGTCGGCATATACAGGGTGCGTTCACCTTGTGTCCTCTCTCAACATCTATATATCCCTTTCATTCCGTTCCCTCACCCTTTCTGTTCTCCTTCACCGTCTGCCACCACCACCAGCGTCAGGGAGATGATGTTGCTTTCAATCGTGATTTCAGACAAAGACAAAGACAAGGCTCACCTCACGTGAAAACTTTCAAACAAAAATAAAATAAAAATATATATAGTTTAGTAAATCTTCGATATATCGTTTTCTTTTTTAAATTTTATCGCTCTGTATCCTGTATCCAGCTTGTCTTTCATTTTATATCACTCTCTTTCACTATATTATATTGACAATGTATCAAGAAATTTTGTTATTTTTTTTTTTATCCCATGTTTTTTTTTCTTCTTTTTTTTTTATCATATGTATTCTCTCAGGGTATAATTTTTGGCATTGTTCTTTTAGTAAATTGGACAAGGGTGAAGGGTGAAAAATGTGATTGAGACTACGTGCCAAAAAAAAAAAAAAAACAAAAAATAAAATAACGATGAAGTTGTATTTATTTTCATTCTCTGCGTATTTTTATTTTCTATTTTATTCAATATATGTATATGTAGTTGTGTATATGAGTGTATTGTTATGTTTCATTATGGAAAATCGATTGTTTCGTAATGTCCCTCTTTGTTCTTCTTTATTCACTATCACACGTCTTTGCTATTTCCGCCGTTGATGATATTGCATCCGACAGGTGAGCTGTTGTTAAGGGATATCAATATGACAACGGTAGATTGACATTGCATCAATATTTTATAGAAGTAAGAGTATCTGTAGAAATAATAGAGACATCAAAAAAAAAAAATAAAGGACATGCTGTAAATGCTTTCCTTCAGCATCAGCATCATTATTGACAGCAGCCTTGACCTTTGGAAAGAACTGGTCGAGGAAAAAAAAAAAAAACAAACATTCATTATAAATACTTGAATGGTTCCAACTTAATGAGATGTATGAAAAATTTATGAAGTGTGTGCGTTTTTTTTTTTCGCCCCAACTTCTTTCTACCCCTCACTCATTTCCTTCTATTTTGTTTTCAGGCACGAAATTCCTATGTAGCGAGGTCATTGCGCCAATAAAAAGCGAGGTTGATGACATTTGCCTGCAGATCATAAACTTTGAGGACCTTAGTGCTCAACCACCGCCACCACCGGCCGTACCTGCGCCCAGTCCTGCCAATAATCGACTTGTAACACGATGTGAGTAAATGTTTTTATTTCAATTTCCAACACGAATAATTATTCTAATTTAATATTTTTTTTCCTCAGTTTAAAAAAAGCACCGCGTTGCATGACCGTCATCCTTAGAATTTTTAATTCAACTAAAATTCATTCATTCTCATATACCGTGGCCTGATAATATTCAACGAGGTCAAATCACACTGTGAGGAAGTGGGTTGTCAAGTAATCATCGTAACAGCAGGGCCAAGATTAAGTTATATGTGTATGTGTGGTATTACCGCATTATGCGGTTGGCTATTATAATAACGTGAGTTATTTCCAAGTTCACATTTTGTTGGACCAAGTTGGAATACCAACGAGTAATAGGCGGAGGGATCAATGATTTGAAGACAGGTGGACAGTTTAATATTATATATTGTTACGAGTAGGTGGGACATGGTGTTGAAAAACACATCAACATTTATTCCCATCGCAATTTTCGTATCTGGCATTTGTGAATTTGGTTATACACACACGCCTGCAGACTATATTTAGAGATCTCTCTGCAACGTCGGCCAGCCGGCAAACGCGCGTCTAAACTGTTAACCCTGACCTGGTAATAAACGTTACAGTCGTTGTCGTCGTTGTCGTTGTCGCCGACGCGACTCCTGGCCAATCCCCGTATACGTCGTCGACGCGACTCGACTTGTTGTCGTCCATATGTCGCATCGTCAATGATTGATGAACATTTGACCAGTCACGCTTCTTTTAACTCCTAAATTCGTTCGACTTTGTCACATTTACATTCATTCACTATGTAAATTATGATTGTAATATTATACAGCTTTGTTGGTGAATTCCCGTGAATGTTTGAATTTTTCTTTACTGTCAGGGACATACATGAATCATTATTTTAATGTGTAATGACTTGGTGAGAGTGTTGATTATATGAAGTTTTTTGGAATTAGTCGATAGGGCCAGGGCTTCATTTCGTGCTGGATTGTCCAGAACTGGTGTTGTTGGTCCACCGAGAGTGAGAAATCGACCAAGAACAACATCGAATGTGCCTCAACATCGGCAACTTGCCGACGGGACCATATTAGATGAGGAAGCATCAGAAAATTGGTAATTAAAATTATTTATCGATTAATTTTATATTATTTCATTAAAAATTCAATCTAGAGTTATTGATTTTGCAAGGAACATACATATATTTATTTATGAAATATATATGTGCAAGTTTCGTACTCGTATTTATCTCTACTAGTATTGCGTGATTATTATTCATTGTAAAACGTGTCGATTTTAAACTTGTATTGACGACACAAATATCGTGCCAACCAATAGCAAGTTGTAAAATATTGCTGTATATACAATTTATTATATATTTTCCGTTGTCAATGTTCACCTTTATTCGTTGTGAAAAAGAAGGGGACCTCGATTTCCTATGCTCTCTTTTCTACTACTCCTGCCACCACCTTCTCTCCCCAATCGATCTCCCATTCCTCTTGAGAGGCCGCAATTCATCTAACTACTCTTTGCCACGCATTTATTGAACGGCAGATAGAATTGGAGTTCTTTATGACTGACAATCCAAATAAAAGTATAATTCAACATGGTAAGAAGTGTCATTCTTTTTTGTTCAAGGTTTTTTTTTGTTGTTGTCAATTGCAGTCGATATCTTGAATCATGTTATCTAAGTATTATCGAATAAATTCAAACGCAATTGGTAATTATTACTTGGTGAAGTTTATATCTAACATAAAAAAAAAAAGTAAATTGAAGTAGTTCAGTTTGTCCCATTTTTCATACCAATTTTTTTTTTATTTTTGAATTACTATTTTGTAACTCTCCTCTCACACTTTGCCTACAATTTTTTGGTGTGATACGAGAGAGAAAAAAAAAAGACAAGAGCTCCA
The DNA here is from genome assembly GCA_958496275.1 of Zele albiditarsus. NCBI lineage: Eukaryota > Metazoa > Arthropoda > Insecta > Hymenoptera > Braconidae > Zele > Zele albiditarsus. The sequence goes on from OY292415.1 coordinate 6,294,149, forward strand.
GGGAAATCAAGATGAACTCAACTCCGTTCCTGAAGAGTTCCGAGTGATTAAAAACCTCATGTTTCCATATGTCCTCGTGCAATTCTGAGTTTTTACACTAATGTATACAAGTTAGGCAGACAAGCTAGCAAATGAGATAGGCAAAACGATGAAAGGTACTATAGAGTAGTTGGGACTAGTAGTCAAGGGAAAACACGCAAGTGAAACACACACGTCCGAGTTCGCCATGTCACATTTCTACCTGACAACGACAATGAAGTATACGGAACTCAGAAACATTGTGTGCGGAACGTATATTGTATATAGGTAGCGAATCACGCGACAGCGTTTTGGTGTAATGGTATAAATGGAGAGTTGATAAAATAATGGGAAACCCTGAAGTCTTAACACCGGATACAATGTGGACATTTCAAATGGCTAAATGACATAAACACATCTACCAGATTTAATTTACGTTCGTGGACATATTCAAGGTCTGACGAGTATTTAAGCTTTTGTCGCACACATTTACAATTAAATATACATATATACATACACACTTTCACTCATTTGAAATACTGCACACGCAAATGGAATCAAATAATCCTAATTGTAATTTCAAGAAAGAGCCAAGGCAACTCGGTGCAAATTGAATATATTATACCTCGCTCTATTTCCTTCCCGTTCATTATATTTCTTTTTTTTTTTTTTCAAAAAGTCGAATACGCAAACTTTTGACTATACCCACTACTGCGGTGGTAGTTTTGTACATGTATGGTACAAATATATGTATATATAACCGTCATGTGTATATATCGATTGGTGGACTCTGACCTAACACTGACATACTTGGCAATCCCGAAGCTAGCTGACCTCCGACCTGGCGTCCGTCTATCGATCATTTCTGTGACTCGTTGTTTTTTTCCATTTGTTATCATCAATTTTCATTGGCGTATATAATATTAACTCATGATATTTACCGAGTCATTCATTTGGAATACTGCAGTTAATGCACTGATGTTGCTGTTGATGATGTTGATGATGATGATAATGATAATGGCAAAGTTTAATTATTAAATTCCATCAGTCCTTGTTTCCCCTTTGGCAAGTACTAATAGCACGAAAAATTGGATGGTCAAATAGTGGGACAATGATTTATTTGCAGCCCGCTGACATGTGGCTCACCAACAATGGTGGAGTCCTGGGGATCCACAAGGATCAGCAGTACATCACCACCTTCATCAGGTCCACCACCACCATTGCCAATTCCAATGAGCAACAGCGCTCATGGCGCTTCCGCTGCTGCAAGACCGTGCACAACAATGACGAATGCTGCTCCAATAGCAAGTCCGGAGGGCGTCAGTGATGTTAGTATAATAACTATATTAATTGCCTTCTTTGTTCTCGGTTGTTGTGAACACATCTTTCCTCCTTTTCTTTTTTTTTTTTTTTTCATTTGTGTGTCTCAGAAGTTCATTTTATTACATTGATCCAATTTCCTTCGCCTCCAGACTATCACTCTTCCTATGACATCAGTTGAGCAATAACAAATTCAATTACAGAGTGGAATTTTTGCCTTCCTCCCTGTTAACTGGATACCATTTTTCTGCTGTTATGAGATGTTTTTTTTTTTGTTGTCGAGATGAATGCACATGAGATTTAATCTCGTAAAGTTCCCGTTGAATTAATGTTCTATGATCCCATCAGGTTTCCCCAAAATCTGGAATATGGGACGGTCAAAATTCCTCGCCAGGAAACGGAAACGAGGGACCGTCCCGAAGTGTTTCACATGCAGCTAGTTTGGATGCTATTTCTAGGCGAATGGTTAAATCTGATATGGCTAGAATACCATGCAGAAGTCTCACATGCAGTGTTCGTAAGTTTTATCATCCATTTTCTATCGTTTATTAATACCATCCCTTTATCGTTATGAGATAAAATAATTACCAGTAATTAAGATAAGAGTGTGTTTGACCATGTTGGGTTTGTGATCGTTCAGTTGATGTTTCTCTGTCGTCACACCTTTTTAATGTCCTCGGTGTTCGTATTCGATGTCACCTGATTATCTACCCCTCAATCTAAATCCATGATTGCAATGGATATCACTTATAATTCCAAATGTTTGTCTACTGTATTTCTTTATGTTATATTTGCATTCATAAAGACCCCTTTTGTTTTTCTTTTACTCCTCCATTCCGCTAAATCCAAAAACCTAATTTGGCGCGTTATTAATTTACTATGTTGGTACCCTGTGTTGTGGCGTAAACGGCTAGCGCCATCTCTTGGTATAATTGGCGCACTAAAATAATACCCTCATGAAGAGTTATCTATTGGTGACCTCGGATCGATCGTGAAATTTATATTGTAGATTATCTATAATAGCAATAGAGCAAAAAAGTTTACTAGAGAAAAAAATGAATTAAACAAAAAAAGCATGACAATTTGAGATTAAATTGGATATGAAAGCTCAGATAAAATATTCTAGTAGCGGGTCGAGGGAGTGAACGCGTGACCGAGCTCGAGCGGTGGCCAGCAACGGTCGATAATCTCATGGAAGGTAAAATATATCATGAAAAAGAAAAAAAAATGAAAGAATAAAACTTCAAACAAAACGATAATAAATGAAGGGATGAAAAAAAAAAAAAAATGAACAAATAAATTGAAACGTCGAACGTTCAGTTGGGTGGATGGAATGTAACAGTTCCGCCTTCCACCGTGTGCAGAAGCTTTTATGTCAGAGGGGGCGCGCGGCAATTTACCGAATGTCGCTTGCACAAAATCCTAACTTACCAACCAACATATATTAAAGCTCACCACCCTTGGCTTTCTATCTCTATCTCTGTCACACTAATCCTCACAAACACAGCAAAAGCTTATCAGTCTGAAATGAAAAAATGGAATTCATCAATATGATGTGACCTGTTTTCTTTTTCTATTTCTTTTCCTAGAATTAATTTGTTGATTATTTTTGTCCCACTAACAATCGATTGCGCTTTTTTAGGGCTTATTAATCTTCTCTATTACTATTTTCTATTGTTCTTCAGGCTTTTGGACGTTCATCAGGAAATCTATCTCTGCACTCATCATTCATATGTAATATAGAGAAAGAGAATAAATAATTATATTATTTCATTGTAAAATAACCATCGTAGATCATCTTTAATTGTTGAACGAGTTTACATCCAGCTATGATTAATGACACATTAGGAGTTCATTATAAATTTTTCTGTGTCTTTCAATTTATACATACAACTATATATTGTATATAAATACATGAACCACAATCGATGCAGCTTATATAGATGACGAATTTTTCAAGTCCATAATAAAAAATTCAACAACACTGGCCACCACTGAATAATTGCTTTTTTTATATTTCAAGACCCTTGAACATCTGTTTCATGGATACGCCTGAATGCCTCTGAGTCTCGCTAAATAATTAATTTAAATTAAAAAATGAATAGCGAAGTTAGAGTAGTAGTGTTTATGCGTGAAATTACTCCGAATGTTTTTTTATTTTATATAATCATCCATTATGTTGTATATATTTTTTTTTTAGCAACAAAACACTCCAAAATATTTCCTGGAGTGGCGTCAGAGAGTGATCTCCAACGGTGGCGCGCTTCGAAGGAGAGAAAGTCACCATCGCTCAGCCAAATGGGTTCGGACTCTGTCAAACATAAAGTAAGTCAAATTGCCTAACGTATTCGTTGTCATGTTCTTTTTTTAACTAATAGATACATGCCAGAGTTCATTCAGAATTAAATTTAGACATAAGTATATATGTTCACTTGAAGTTCGCCCAGTTTATTAGTAGATAACAATTAACCGGATGCAATTTAAATGGAGTTTCATAGTTCATTTATTAGAAAGTGAAGTATTTTTGATACAAAGACAACAATTGGCTATTTAATTATATTTATTTTATTAGTGTCATGTGGATTCTTTGACGCGTCATCTTTTCAACAGTGATCGTAAAATTGGTAACGAAAATTACCTCAGGGAATAGTGAACCAATTTCAATGAATTTTTCGGTAGCTTCTTTGAACATCACAATCTCTAACTTGTCACAGGATTTTTTCCATTTATCACTCCTTTATTTTTGTTCATAGAAAAAAAAAAAACTGAGTGAATGGAACTCCCATTGTTCGTTACTGACTACAGCCATTTGTCGATACATCAATATTTTTTTATTCGGGAATGACATGTACTAGTTTTATGCGTTGAGTTTAATAGAAGAAAATTATTTCCTACTTTTTTTTTTTTTTTTTTTTGATAAAACAAAGATCGTAAAGCATCGACCTAGTTCTAGGTCCGTCAAAGGTTTATGATATCATTGAAAAAAAGCATTCTTGGCAGATAGACCATCTACGCACTTGAAAACAAATTTTATTCTCAATTCAAATTGATATTCAAGTCTTCACTCAAGAAATTAAAATTCATTATTTAATTCCATATTACCCAGAGTAATATTAATTTAAATGAAAATTTAGAGGCACGTTGACGACAATTTTCCACAGAAATATTAAATTCAAAATGGACTCTTATATATTAGTACACGGGAGAGGAAAAATGCTCTCGAGTCATAATTTTCATATTTCTATGACTAAAGTACTCGAGATTTATGATAAAAACCATTTATAATCTCACGAATAAATTGGGGCCGTCATTTATATTTTCTACACTTGTCTACCATTATTAAATCTCTAGAAAAATAATTGAAAAAATGTTAAATATTTGTGGTTATTACTTTCAAATTAATTATGGTAAATAGAATAATTTATTGGGGATAAATGATTGGACACTTCTCAAAAATAGAATAAAAAAATGTATATATATTCAATATTATACATGACAAATGTATATGATATTATTCTCTCCATATTTCAAAATTATTTAGTTCGATGAAAAATATTCCTATAATTAAAACAACAATATTGTTTCTTGAATTGAACAATATGACAGTCACAAATTTAATTACTCCAAATCCAAGAAAACTTTTTTTTTTCTTCATTGATCTCCACAACTGTCTAGATGTGTTTGATTAATCCGCATGGTTGCATCAAATATTATTGTTCACCCCAAAATAGTCTGACAATTGATTAATTAAGTGACAAAAAAAAATTGGTAAGCCGAGTCATTCATTAATTTTATCAATTCTTTTCTTTTTCTTCATCTAACACTCATTTCATTTTATATACGATCGTGTCCTTCTTCACTCTGCTCTCGTGACACAGTTCTCTCTTCAGGACAACGGCTCAGCGAAATACTTCCAAGGAGTTATGCACACGCCAAATATGGGAGAAAAAGTTGCTCAGGTAATAAAGAGTTAATTAAAAAAATACATACATCTTTATATTTCAGTGATTATATTCTCGCAGAAAAATATTTTAACGACCCAGTTATTTAATTAAGCGTCTGGAGAGATTTTACAGCAGTAAAAAAATGCAAAAAAAAAAATTATCATTATCATACAAGCGATGGCAAAGGGAATTAAAAATAAAAAACTTCTATTATGCACTTAAGAACGTTTATCCATGAGGGTATGTAATTGAAAGAGGTGGAGAGTGGAAGAACGCGGAGAAAATGTTTCGTAGGTGAACCACCAGACTGCGTATCAGTCAGTGTCGCAGTGTCCACTGATCAGCACGGTGGATCCTGTGCTTAACATTATTGTATTTTTTTGCTTTCCGTCCGAACACGCACGTTTAAATCAATTATTGTCCTATCACCCAAAACATGTACAAAAAGAAACAAACTAAAGAAACCATAATGAGTGACAATAAATTGATACGTCATTCCGACCTATGAAAAAAAAAATAAATAAATAAATAATGAATCAATATTGAAACATAAAAAATATGTTAAAATTATCCAATCGTTTTTCGTGACAAATTAATTTTTTTCTAAATGTGATTCAACAATTAAATAAAATTCAATTCCATACTGAAAGTAGAATAATTTTATCATCATTCGTCCTGGAGAATAAAATAAAAAGTACAAACACACGCAAGAAAGTTGAATAAATTAATTCTGATCAACATACAAATATATATTAATCTTTTTGATTGCCACTCGGCAATAAAGTGCATTTTTTTTTTCTCATATTACGTGGTTGAATGTGGGTTACCACAAGAGGGCTTATTAATTTTTAATGTGTCCTTGCTATTTTTTACACACATCCCACTTATACAACATTACGTGTTTATATTTATATATTGACACACATATTAAAACCATGCGGGAAAGTTAGTATAGTAAGTACTTATTAATATAATCTATGAGAGAAGTAAATCGTAATCGATCGTGTCTCATATTCATTCGCTCCATTTGACTGTTTAATGGATTGAAAATAGCGCGCATCAACTATCTCAATGAAATGTGAGGAAAATCGATGTGGTAATCGAGCCGTGTTTGTATTGCATCCACGTGTACTCTCACTGACGCATCGACTTATCACATTGCATAGAATTATTTCACTAATTCATTAATAACCATAACTTTTTTATTTTTTCTTATTTAATACTAACAACTCGAAAACGTTTTGAAGAACCACTTGTCAAACATTGACTGTCACATGACCTGCTTAATAATTTGCAGCCTAGTTTCTTCACTGACAATTCACATATTGCATCAATTCTCGTATATAGGCTTTGGCGTCGCCTCACTCAACTTAGTCACGCGATACATTGAATTGCACTTCACTGGATTATTTAGCTCGACAATAAAATACAACGTGATACATTGTGAAAATAAAAAGCACGTGAAGCCACAGTGTGGTACAATACAATATAATACAAAGTGAATAACAATATATAAATATATCAATTATATTTGTGAATAAATAATCATAAATAAATGATCAATGTTGGGGATGAAAATGACAAACTGAATTGGCTAAGTGAGAGAAATAATGATTGCTCCAGTTTGTCATCGATTATTTGGCAAGAGTATGAGCAAACGTATGAGGAAATTGTTGACAACGATTTTATAAACGTTGTTGGCAAAAATACAATTGTCATTGTGGGTGAGGGAAGTCGAGGTGTTCTCTGTGAACTGGCGCCTCACAGTACAATGAATACGGGGGTTGGTAGGATTTCAGAGTCCCCCACCCCCCAAGATATAAGACTGCTTCAAGAATTTGTGGAAGATATTGAAAAGGAGCGTGATGATGACACGTGGAAACCGAGAGAAGAAGAGGTGAGCTCAGTGGCCAATAAATTATTGTGTTATGAAAAATTTTTTATTTATTATTAAATGGTACCTTTTATTTATTTATTTATTTTTTTTTCTGATAGGACAATTGTTCATTTTTTAAAAATATAAATTCTCATGTTCTGGAATTTCATGCGGTCGAGGCCCTGGTGTATAGTTGCGCTTGCGCATCTGTTACACTCTCTTTTCTTTCCTCTCACTGTCTGAGCGAAATCAATAGGCTTCTCATGTATACAGGTGGCGGTTGTGCTCGCCCTCTATTCAGGGGAGCTACCAGGGATGCGACGCAGTGTAGCATTCTTGCACAATTCAGTGTGTACGTGTGTGCTCTGTTGTTGAAGCTACATATTACTGATAAACAACGAATTGATTGTGTATGCATTTTTATTTGAAATGCAATTGGATTTAATTGTCATATTGTTTTCATAACATTGATTGTGTTTTGAATGAATGGGGAATTTGTGTGACGTATCAAAGTGCCTTGGAAATTGGAAAACTCGAGCGATGGTAAAGATTTGACGAGTAATCGCTATCGGACATGAATATCTGTGGCGTTTTGTGTCACCTGGCATCTTCAGCATCAGAAACAACAATTGTATTGAAAACCAAACAGAGAGTAATGAATGTACAATTATCTGTGAATGGAACCGCCAAACGCATTTACATGCAAAATAATTGATCAATTATTCATATATACATATATATATATATATATATATATATGAATATATATCAATAATCACATTGCACAACCATTAAAAGCAACAATGCAAATAAAATATTTCCATATGCATCATATATAAATTATTCATTTGTCAAGACTGACGTTGAGAAAGTTTGTTAATTATTACCGAATTATTTCTCAAATTTTTATATTAATTATTATATTGATGTAATTCCGAAAACAAAAACTGATGCAAAAAAGTAATTAATCTCCGCACATACACGAGACTGTAGATACGTTCCATCCAATAATTATTGACTGTTATTTCTACCCTTCTATATTTTACACCCGTCGAATATGAATAAGGAAATAAAAACCAATTAAGAATAATTGGACGAAGAATTATTGAATTGATATTAAAACGCATTGATTGTATTGTATTTTTTTTACATTCAATCGAATCGATAAACAATATCAATTATTTCGAATGGCCACATTGTCTTTCATACATAAAACTCTTACAGAGACTTATCTGAATACTAATGCCTTCTTCTAATAAGCAATTGATTCACGCACGAGAAAAGTGCAACAGAAAAATTCTAACTTATTAATAATAAATATAATAAATATTATATGAATTGAATGAATAATGAGTCAATAAGAATTATTCAAAATTGAGCTGCACGAGAGAAAAAAGGTCGAGGCGTTGCGGGCGAAAGTGCAGGGCAAGGAATGGAATTGGAGGGTTGACAGTAGTGCCAACGATTGTAATCAAGAGGAACAACAGGATGCATCGTCATATTTAATTGAAAAGCACACAAATTTTCCGCCACCAGTTGTCATAAGACGAAAACGAATAGTTGGCCATTCGATAAATTATCGTAGACCAACATCTGATACAACGAGTGATTCAGCTGGCTCGGATTTAGCGAGAATCGCTGAGAAAGACGATTGCCATCCATTTTTACCGAGATTACGAGGTTCATCTTCGTGTAATGGAGAAAATTCTCGAGTAATAGGACGTGGTGGTGGCAATGATTCATCAACAACATTTTCTAGTCGTTCATCAATAGATAAAAAAGGAAGAAGACCAGGTCATGGATGGATTCATCGTCCTGAAGAGTATCCTGAAGGAAAAAATAATCCATTTACATCAACATTTGGTGGTAATAGATCATTTCAACGCCATAATTATACCCAATCAGCATCGAATTCATCATCAGCATCTTCATCCGCATCTTCACTGTTTCCACTCACTCGAAAAGGCTTGACACGAAATAATCAGGAACGGGAGATACGTGAATTAAATCAGGAGATTGAAGAGATCGCAGAGATAAGTCCTAAACGTATCAGAACGACATTTGTTACAATTGATTGGCCAAAAAGATCATTAACAATTCCATTAGGACGTAGACTTGCAGCTTGGGGTCGTGAGAGCAGAAATCTTGTAGTCAAGTCTGTATCATCAGCAAACACGTTTGTTCCAACGACAATGACGTGTATTAAATCCCCGCGGGCCATGTCGGAGAACCTACTGGGACAAGGTGGTGGAGAAGTGACTGATAATTGTGTTATAATTGATACAATAACACCATCAAAATCTACTGGACATCATCCAACAAGAGGTAGTCGAGGTGGATCACTCAGAGAACCTGATAAATTATCAACACCTATTGTTATTGAACCACCCGGTGCATCACCTCAACATCTATTGTCTAAACAGAAATGGAGTAGCGTTAGAGTAAAGGGTGGGAGCACTAAGAGCCTCTTGGTGGAGAATGGAGGACCACAGCAAGCTCAACTCAAGGGTACTATTCATAAAGAGGTAAAATGGATAGGATGAGTGGATATGATACTTCTATAAAATACGAAATCATTTGCAACACCATGAAACGATTTATTGTTATTGATTGAGAAAGTTTTTGGTGGAGATAAGATATATTGTGATTTATGAACTTGTAAAACATATCCAGACTTTTTTATATTCTTTTAATTGAATGAGGGGAAAATATTTCACAGTTATTTTATCATGTTTGCCATCGTTCTTCATGACTATGTACCTGCGTTAATTAGTCAAGCGTTTTATTATACCTGATAATGTGTCATGAATATGGAGGGGCTGGAAATTCTCTCATTAGTCGCTCTCATGAATCACAAACTAATCAAGATACACTCTCGTTGTTGAACATAATTATTCCAACATTAATTACATTGCAATAATTCATATCACCAAAAAATTATTTTCTATCACAAATGCATGATTCAGTGATGATTAAAAGAATCATATTAATTGGGAGAATTAAATTGTTGTGAATTTGTATCGTTGAAAATAATCCGGGACTTTTGTTCAGATTGTTTGATGATTATTTTATTTTATTTTCGTTGTGGTGTAGAGAAAGCGGTGATGACACACTTGGAAAAAAGTGTATGCATGTCAGTATAGAGGAAAATTGCGTATACATATCCATATGATCTATTTTAAAATCATGAGTGAGTGCGCGGGAGAGGAAAGTTCAGTTCTCTTCAAACCCATACTCACTACCGAGCGTCGAATAATTTTTTCTTTGGTGGATATTATTACTCACAGAATCTTCACAAGAGTCAGTACGACCTCGGTTTGAAACAAACTCTCTCGAGTTTATATATACATATATAGATATGTATATGTTTCAATTCTTTTCACTATTTAGTTGACACACGGGTGTTGAAGTGCAAATACATCACTATTGTTTTTTATGAAAAGACAAAGAAGAGAAAGAAAAGAACAAAAGAAAAATACGATGGTTTTATAAATGACGGATAGAAACTGTTATTGGAATAAAGATATATATTTGTTTTGATGTTGTTGACGCAGAGTGAGGAAATTATGTTGTTGTGGGCTCGGAAAACACGACAACATTCTCATGTGTGACATATTCTGATAGTTTTGTTTATATGTTTTAATATTGGACGGAGTGGCAACAAAAAATACAAAATTCATCAAAGTGGAACGGAAGAGCACGAGGGATTAACACTAATCGTTCTCATATTGAGAATGAATTTTACACTGATTGTAAGAATGTCGGTAAAAATTTTACGTTCTTATTTTGGGAATGGAAAGAGATCAAAATTCGGTTCAACAGTATCAACGGTAATTGATTTGTATACAGAAGGGCAAAATATTATTTTGTCAAGAACAATTGACTTCTTTTCATAAAAATGGAAAATATATTAAGATTACATTTTCAAATTAAATCTTCAGTGATTTTCGTTCTTGACTGAGATAAAAATTCAAGTACGTAAAGTATCGAATAAATTGAACAAAAAAATACGGATGTCAAAATATTCCTAAGCATTACTGTATATATTGATAGATTACCACAAGATATAATTGGAGAAAAAAAAAATTGATGATGGAAATAAATGGAGAATTTCATTGGTTTGAATGCAAACAATAATAAGGGCGATCTATCAAATATATCATCCCAGAATACAAAGGTGACCTGAATTGCCGGTTGTTTTCATATATCAACCCCTAGATATTCTATATTTTTCTCCTATCGACAATATAGTAAAGTGCAACGGCAAGTCTTGTATATTGTGGACGAATCCGTCTCATCTGGGAGATAAAAAACACTTGAGTGCAATTCAAGTCACTGCAAGACTTGAAGTAAGGGAGAAAAGAGGTGGGAAAATGACAGATAGAGGCAGTAGTGTACGAGAGTGCGCTCTGACCTATTCACCCTCGACACGACCCTCACTTTCAGTTATAATACCGTCGCCAAGGGAATCGTGTGTGTGTGTTTGTCACCTTCAATCAACATTTTGATTTGAAATTTCTTTCTCATTTATATTTAAATGGAGAAAAAATATGTCACTAATGATTCCCGGCGATCCTCCACGAGTTCGGTAGATTCAAAAAAATTAACAATGTATTTTTAAAATTGAAATATACATTCTGAATTAATCCAATTATTAAATCCTGCGACAATTTAAACACTTGATTTTCCATGATGTTTAATAAATAGTTTTTACTTGAAATTTTATTTAATTCAAAGTGTTTCGTAATTTTATCATTGTATTACTTTTCTGTTCTCAGGTTTTATCACTCGGCGCGGATGTTTTACCAGAATATAAATTGCAATCACCTCGCATTCACAAGTGGACGATACTCCACTATTCACCATTCAAAGCAGCTTGGGACTGGTTAATACTTTTACTAGTTATGTATACAGCAATATTCACACCATATGTGGCAGCATTCTTGTTGGGCGAGCCCGATTACAACAGCAGAAAAGCAAAAAAATATAGTGATGATCCCATTGTCATCATTGATCTCATTGGTAAAGTTATTAATTCGTTATGCATATTTATATATTTTTTATTAGTTCTTTTATATTTTTTATATTGTTTCGCAGTGGACGTTACGTTTGTTATTGATATACTCATCAATTTTCGTACAACATTTGTCAATCCCAATGATGAAGTGGTATCAGGACCATGGAAAATAGCCATTCACTATTTGAGAGGATGGTTTATTATCGATTTAGTAGCTGCCATTCCCTTTGATCTTCTTTTATATGGCTACAATACAGACGAGGTGAATTTTATTATCTATACTAATTTTTTTCTTTCTTCTCTTCTTACTCTCTTCATTCGACCCAATTTAAGTTTTCTCAATCATTTTTTTTTCTGTGTATAAATATATATGAATTATATTTGCGAGTATCCATATATATATATTGTTAGGCCTCAATGTTTGTTGATGTATTCTTATTTTTATATATTTTTTTTTTTTTTCCCAATGTCGATCTGTTGTTGTCAGTGATAATAATTTCCATGGTTTTCTATGAGTGCAATGAAAATAAAATAACAATGTGCCTCTCTAACTTTGACCTTGGCCCGATCGATGTTACGATGGTGTCATCAATGAAATATTTGAGGCAATTAGACGATCTAAGGATATTATCTTATCATATGTTGCGCTTGGCTCGATTAATTGTGGTTTTGATATTATTTTTCATTGTATTTAAACAATATATATTCCATCGTGTATATGAGCGAGGGGGAGCTAATGTAAAAATAAACTGGTGGAGACCCAGGGGGGGATTGTGTTATGGGACGAAGAGAGAGTGTGTTGTAGCGTGAATCAAAATTATATGAGAAAAATAAATAAGAATTATTGAATACTAAAAAACAAAATTATTGAAAAAAAAAAAAATCAAGAAGAAAAAAAATATTTTTTAATCTGAGCTTAACATATTTCCGTAGCTCGGCCTGGACAAGGACGAGGTTAGTTGACACCAGAAAAATACGAGTCTGATGTATTTTTCAAGTGCAGATCATTTTTTGATGTTACATTAAATTAAATGTTTCGTTAATTTTATTTACAACTCGATCTCTTATTTCAATTGAACAAATCAACTCTCACACTGAATTTTTTATATCAAAATTCATGCATAACGCTTACACCACACTTTATTCCACTTATTTCAAAACATAATAATAATAAATGTTTTGTAGTATAAATTAATATTGTGCGCGTGATTGGAAGTATGATGAGCGAGCTGGCTATGACAATAATACATATAATCAGTTTTCCATTTTATTTTTTTATTTTGTTTTCCTCATCGTGGTGCGAAAGTAATCCGGCATTATTGTCCGTGCAGTGTCCATTGTCTGTTTTAAAACACAAAAGCTTATATCGTGGCATAAAAATATCGGTATAGACATAGGTATTTTGTCAAAGAATATACATATAGAGGGAGCGAACAAAATAATTAATTAGAATAATAATAATGAAAGTACATTGAATAATAATGCAAGGTGAGCTCTCGACAAATAATTGGCTTATTTTTCATGCTATTTTTAATCCACGTATTTGCTCAAAATACTTCTTAAAAAAAGCTTTTGCGTCGAATTTTTCTTCAGTTAGAATCATCAATTCAATGAAATCTTTCTTTTAACGATTTTTTTTCCTTCCACTTTGCATAAACATTTCTTCATAAATTCATTATACTATTTCATGATAAAGTCATGAAGTTTGTGTGGTCACATGACACTGTTTCATTCAATAAATGTTTGGCACGTCTTGCAATATTTTTCACTTACAATACAGTATACACATGCGTATTTAAATACTTCCAAACCAATTTTTCAATCTCCAATTGCAACAAACGATTGAGAATAAAAATAAAAAAATATATATAGCCATGAAAAAATAAAAAAAAATTAACAAACGAGCAGAAACGCTTAATAATAAATTTCATACATGAAAATGGATATAACCCAACATATATTTACTCTTACTTTGCAAGCTTCAAATGAAGTAGAAAAACCGGTCAGGTATCATAAATAAAAGAATATTAATTAATTGATGGATAAATTGAGTTTCGTGTATATGCTTACGGCGACCATCGTCCTCTTCTTCTAATGCTTTTGGGTGCTTCGTCTATTTTTATTTATTGAACATTTTTTTATCTATCTATACATCAATTGTATAATTATTCATTATTTATTCTCAACTATTTATGTGTTATTTGTTCGTGCCTGTATGTAAATGATTTAATTTAATTTTTCATAATTATTAATAAATGATAGTACTTTGTTTCTCTTCATAGTGATTCTCACCATAAACTCATTATCCAAGTTTTCTATAGACTATATATATCGCGCGATTAACTTGATTTGCGCATAGTAAACCGTTTGCAACTGTTGAGATAGAATGCCACAATTGTATCTTACTCCATTTAACGTATCTCTTCTGGTAGTTTCAAATTAATCCTTTGAAGAAAGTTGAATTGCTCGCGAGGAAATAGAAACTTTACTACTCAAAGATCTATACCGTGATCCTATCTGTATATTCTATCTCAATGCAGTTGACTCGATTAATTATTTTGTGTTATGTGTTTAATTGAATCATTTAATAGAAATCAAGATTTATAAAGTGTATACACTCACACCATTTGAAATATCAGACACAATAAATCAGAATATTCCATTTTACTGAATCAAATTATTGCAAGGAGAATAAAAAAAAAATGTAGAGAGCAAGGGGAGATTTAAGGAAAAAAAAAAGAATGATTAATTAATTTACAGACAACAACTCTAATGGGATTGCTGAAAACTGCAAGATTATTGAGATTAGTCAGAGTGGCACGGAAAATTGATCGTTACAGTGAATACGGTGCGGCAGTATTACTACTACTTATGGCAACATTTGCATTGATTGCCCACTGGATGGCTTGCATATGGTAATTCTACTTTACATGATCTTATATACACTCGTGTGAACTCAAGCCAATTAATGGTTTATTGATTTTGTCACCCGATATTCTATTACGATACATGTATTTCAGGTATGCAATTGGTAATGCTGAAAGGCCGACGCTCAAGAGTAAAGTGGGATGGCTTGATATCCTTGCGAATGACACTCATCAATTCTATTATCACAATAATACAGGCGGCCCTAGTATAAAGGTATTAAAAATTATGAACCCATTTTTTTTGTTTTTTGTTTTTTTTTTTCATATACTTAATTCAAAATTTTAATGTTTTTTATTTCCCAATTCTGTTTTTATAGAGTCGTTACATCACTGCCCTGTACTTTACATTCAGCAGTCTGACATCAGTTGGTTTTGGCAATGTAGCACCAAACACAGACGCTGAAAAAATTTTTACAATCGTTGTTATGTTAATTGGATGTGAGTAGAAGTATTTTTCTTAATTTTGATATACGATAAAGTGTTATTGGAAATATATGATTAATTATTTTCATTCTTTTATCTTTCATATCAGCTCTCATGTATGCCAGTATTTTTGGTAATGTATCGGCAATTATTCAACGGTTATATAGCGGTACAGCGAGGTACCACACGCAAATGTTACGAGTACGTGAATTCATAAGATTTCATCAAATACCAAATCCACTTCGCCAACGTTTGGAAGAATATTTTCAACATGCATGGACATATACAAACGGCATTGATATGAATAGCGTTCTCAAAGGGTTTCCCGAGTGCCTTCAGGCGGATATTTGTCTCCATCTCAATCGACAACTGCTTAACAACTGCAAAGCCTTTGAAAAAGCCAGTCCCGGTTGTTTGAGGTATGTAAAGTGGAATTGTTTGAAATTAATTCAAAACGAAGTACTTGGATGACTGAAAAGTTGTGAGAAGAAGAACTGTATTGATGGTTCTGAAGTTTTGCTATGAAATTTTGCTTTGAAGGAAACTTATTGTTGAAATTGTTTACAAAATTAATTAAACGAGTCATATCCTCAATGATTTAATTCGAGTGTTCTAATTATTACCAGGGCACTTTCATTGAAATTCAAAACCACTCACGCACCACCTGGAGATACATTAGTTCATCGTGGCGATGTTCTAACATCACTGTACTTCATATCACGTGGTAGCATTGAAATTCTTAAGAATGATATTGTAATGGCCATACTAAATCCACCAGATATATTTGGTGAAAATCCATGCGAGCATCAAACAGTTGGCAAGTCTTCCTGCAACGTGCGAGCTCTCACTTATTGCGATCTACATAAAATTCATCGGGATGATCTTCTTGATGTGTTAGCACTTTATCCAGAGTTTCATAATCATTTCATTGAAAATTTGGAGATTACATTTAATATGAGAGACGTAAGTGAATTTTTCCAATTTCTCGAATTATATCAATTAAAAACGAAGAAGGAGTGGCAAATAAGTCACACTCGATGGTTTGTTATGTCACAGGAAGAGCAAGCGGGTGTTGATCCAATATCAGCAAGATTTCCAGTTAGTACACCAACAGATATTGATGGTGATACAAGAAGATTTGCATTCCGTCCACCGCGATATCGATATGGCCCTGGGATCGCCGGTGTACCGAACACTCATTTAATTCCCACTGGTCGGCAGGATTCACTTCAAGACGATGCAGATGACTAGTAAGAGTTGATTAGATGAGAAAAGAAAAAATAAATAAAAAATATCAATTAGTTCTGATATAAATTTCGATATATTTCAATTATATAGTGATAAATCAAGTGGTCACGGTATTTTGGAATTTAGCACAGACAAAGCTGGACAAGATGTCACGCCAATGAATCTTGAGTTTGACGAACCGAAACAGAGAAGCTCGACATTGAATTCCATAACTGGTGAGTGAAGAAGAAAAAGAAAAAAAAGGAGAGAACAAACATGTTTATATTTATAAATATTTTTTTCTTATTTTTATTATTGTTCCGGAAATTCGTGAATTTTGTTATGAATGCGGTTATCCCTGCACGATAGTGTGATAATTTTTTTGGGATCAGGAGCATTGTTGGAATATTTGATCTTTTTCTTTTTTTATTTGAGATTCATTACGGGTGCTTTTTTTTGGGATATCCCCTTAGCAAAACCTCTTAGTTAATAATATGTATCGTTCCTTTTCTATATTCTTCAAATTCCCATTGAAAATATTTATAAGCAAATCAAGCGCACAAAAATCTCAGGCCGACTTTCTCTTACGATCTATATACGATCTTCTTCGTCGTGTTTGCATCAATATTTCACGTAAGTACGCGCTCGCGGCAAAAATATCGCGCTTTGCGTGTGCAAAGATAAAAAAAAAACATATCCTCGTTCCAATAATTTCATTCATTTATTTATTCATACATGTATAAAAGATTTTTTCCATCTTCTTCCATTCACATTTAGTTATTTTCCTTATTTGTTGGCAATATTAAAACACGTTTGAATTCGCTCTCAAAGTACGTTAACGCCTTGAAACCTGGTTGTTCAGGCATGCTAACCCATCTCAAGCGCAGTATTCCGGATCTACGACAGCACAAGATACATCTTCAGCCACTCACGAGCCACGATTATCTCGCCAAACAGGGTAAGCTGTATGTTCATTAAAACACAACGTTAAAGAAGGAAAAAAAAAACCACACAGACAATAAACAAAAAGAATTGAATGGACACATAATCAAATAAACCGTTTATTAAATGTGAACGGGATTCCCGCACTAACACCTTTGGAATGTCTTTTTTCTATTATCGCACGCATTAGTTTATCTTTGTTTAGGTATATTGTATCACATATATACGCATATATGTTTACTGGCTGAAATGATGGAGGCAAAATGAGAACGTGTTTAGATCACTCTATATGTTCAATATCAAATATTGATTATTTTTGTTTCAATTGAAATAATCAATAGCTTTGTATTTTTTTCTTTCTGTTTATTGTGTTGTTAATCACAGTGACCACACCATTAACTCGACCACCACGAAGAAGTTCAGCAGCTGCTGACAGTTGCGCTACCAATCACGGTACCATTCAACCCATCTCCAATACATCTAGTCATTATACAACACCATCACCACCACAACAGCAACAACATCTTCAGCAACATTCGCATGGTCAGTTAATTAGTAAAGTGCAATTCACAATCATCCATTTTTTTCCTCGCAAATATTTAATTATTGATTTCAAGGATTGATAATGTATATCTATTCGATTTTCAGGCGATTTTCAGAGCGGTCCTGGACGACCATTTGAAGACATTAACTTGAGAATTGACGATATATCACGCCAAGTCACGTCCCTAGAACGTACAATGGCTGGTGATATTAGATTAATATTGGCGTTACTCCAACAAACGCTTGATTCATCCAAGGACAGTTCCAGCACTGATATGATGCCTGGCACAGCGCCAGCGGCGCCAATTACAGCTACAAGATCATCGCGTGCACCAGCATTGGCACAAAGATCCGCAAGTGAACCACAAGCGTCGTCCATACCCACATCAGCTTCAATAAACGGAAATGCAACGAAAATACAATCAAGCGCATCGCACAGTCTCTTCCGGTAAATTTTTTTAGTTTCTCTACATAATAAAATAAATTCATATTCGTTTTCCCGTTTTTTTTTCTCAAATCTTTTTTTGATGTCGTTCGTTGGATTTTAATACAATTTTTGTGTGTTTGCGTAAAATTGTTGTCCTTTTTTTTTTGATTGACCTTGTCCCTTACACGAAAACAGAAATCATAACCAAAGTATATAATAAAAATGTGTTGTTTTTTTGTTTTCTTCTTGTTCATCGACGAAAGCTTTCTTTCCAAATCCCTGGATCAGTTGCATTTGATTTCGGCGCGTTTTGTTTTGGAAAAATTGGACAAGCTCCGAAGGTGACGCATAGTTGAACAGAAAAAAAAAGTTAACAAATCAATATATATAAATATATATATTTGTTTGATAAAAACAAAAAAAGAGATATTGTACAAATCTCACTCTATATATCTCTCTATCTCTCATTCTTCAAACTTTTTTTTTTATTTATTCATTGGAACTTCTCTTGGAGCGTGGGTCACGTGTCTTCCATGCTAATAAAAAATATTGAATTAAATAAAAATTAGCATTATTACATTGCATCCATGATTTTCATTTCATTTTGGCATCTTGTTTGTTTGTAATATATGTATAAAATTCGTTCACTTTAGTTGATATGTTGCATAATGCATTTGTCTCTTCTGTACAGTTTATCTTTCAGTTCAACAGATCTGAAACGATGGCAATGTCACTCAAACTTTTCTAATCACATTTGTTCTTCCATTTTATTTCACCCACTAATTAGTTTTCTCCTAATTCTGTCGGATCTACAATTAATCTCTTCAGGGTTCACTGTGTCATTATAGTGAATCAAGGAGGCAATTAAAAATTGTTTCAACCAATTAAAAACTAATAATGGAATTCATTTGGCAAAAAAAAAACAGTATAATATATCTATACAGATCTTGAAGCAATAAATACTCTGAAGAGAGTACTGGGTCCACCATATACACATATATAAGATAAACGATATCGTTTATCGTTCTGGGAGACATGTGTCGCGGTTCTAGAGAAGTTTATATAGATTAAAAAATAAACTAGAGGCGCATCCACCTCCACTGTAAATAAAGTCACCGGCTTGCTCGTGTAACTGGCTAATGTGGTCGCTTTACCATGAACGAACTTAGTTCGCGGCTATGAAATAATAAAATTATTAAAAAAGATAAAATAATAAATAGGTAATTAACGAAACAGCCGAATATGCTTATCACCGACAATGAAGAGAAAAAAAAAACACAACTGAATATCTATGATTATTTGTCCTCGACGTCTTGGCTCAGGCCACCATCAACATCATCAGCTGCATCGCGACTCACAATAACTTCGGACACTTCCGCGCTAGCCACTGCCTTGCAGACGGCGTTGAATGGCGTGACTAAATCATCATCATCAACAGCAGCAGCAGCAGTACCTACCCGATCACAGAGTCAACCAGTTGATTTAGCTGGACCACCAATGACTACACAATCGCATCACCATCATCATCAATCACAACTACATGGATGGCACAGTCAGCCAGCGGCATTACGACGCGGCGAATTTAGAACAGGGTAAGACTATAAAATGGACTGCACACATCGTCAAAACTACGTGGGCGCAATGGGATAAGGGTTGGGAAGAGAATTTTGATTTACATTTTTGTTTAATGTCGATTATCCTCTCCCAACTTTATTCTTATTTTTTATATTCGGAGTATTATTATGTTTGATTCGAAAATTATAATTAAAAATATATTTTTTTTTATGTCAGTTACAGTTCATTCAATAAACGCTCAGAAGCTGAATCCGATGATCCTTGGAGTAGTTGTGCAGTTTCGGCGACTGAATCACGCGCAAGTGGAACACTTCAACGGCCACGCAGCAATGATGTGAGAAAGGAGACTGTTGGTACACATCAAAAATCAGAGAGTAGCAGTGGTACTGGCAGTTGTAGACCACCAGTACAGCAATCGTTAGAAGTTCAACAACGGCCAGACACTTCACGACAAGCCAGCGAAGAAATATCGTGGGAATTTACGATTAATGAAGCGCCAATTGCCAGGTTAGAATCACTCGATGAACTTGATCAGGATCACGGTAGTTAAAGATAAGAGAAAATGGGCAATGAAGGAAAGAAAAAAAATTGTCTCATGATAATATATATTTCACATATTGCAATTAAATGCGCGGAAGCTAATCATCAAGTCACCTAAAAAAAAAAAGATAAATAAATAAATAAATAAACAAAAAAGAAACATACTGGCTGTGCTTTTTAATTATATTGATTGCATCTTCGCGAGAACAACAGATTATTATCGTAAATGACAAGAGAAATAAAATGAAAAATAACCACGTCCAACATTTTTACTTTTATTCAACGACGATACGACGAATATCCGTATGCTCAATTTCAGATAAACATCCTAAATGAGCATTCATTATTTTTCTTTTTTCATTTTTTTTTCATGACATCTCAAATCGAGTGATAGTGAATTGAGAAGCGTTATTAAACAAATAAAAATTCATTAAATGCAATCGTCAATCGTATTAATAATATTTTTTGCGCCATTTCTTCGATAAAATCGTTGGTATTAGTCCGTATGAAATTCCTGGGGACCGTCGTCCTAATATACATAATGGTTAACATGGGAATATTAACGAAAAACGATGAGAGACGATAATAAAATTAAAAAAAATATTGTCACGAAATTTTCATTCATTAAAATTTCAATAGCTAAACATGTTGTGCATTTACAAGCAATCGTAATCATTAAACAAAAAATAATAATACACGTGTTATTACATTTTATACGAATATGGCTATCGGAAAAAAAGGAAAAAAGAAAAAAAAAAATCTTCACGCAAGAGATTCCTCTTTCGTCTTCACGATTTATTATTCTTCTTCTTCGCGCTTTTTTATTCTCCAGTAATTTATCATTATTATTATTATTATTATTATTATTATTATTATTATTGGTAGTACCATTTTTATTAATTACTATTATTATTGTTGTTATTGTTCAAGAATACTATATATAGTTGTGTAATGGTGACATGGGAGAGACATGGGCGAAGAACAAATGGCGAGATAGTATATTTTTATTTTCCTAATATATTATTAGGTTGAAAAGAAAAATTAATCTGCACCACATTCGAATAGTATTTTAGCGGCATTTCTACAAAAAAAAAGAAGCATTAATTTTAAAAACGTGAAAAGAAAAAAACTAATAATTACACTACATAAATAGCAGCAATTATCATACGCCTTTTAATCATTCGTAGTTGAGAAGGAAACGAAGGAAGGAAAATAAATAGAATTAAATAAATTGCACTTACATTAGCCGCTGTTGTAGATGATGGGAAAGTGCAATATATATATTGTTGAAAAACAAGACATAGATGAAAAAAGAAAACCACTTATGCGAACGAGACAGCGTGTGATTGTGTATGTGTGTGTGTGTGTGTGTGTGTGATTGAATGAGAGTGAAATCTTTGAACTTGATTGTGAAATTTTTGCGAAATAAAATTTTATCTTTAAATTATCAATTTCCTCGGTGTGGAAAAAATGTGAGACACGATATTATAATTCAACTTTCCCTGTTTTATTTTACTCGTTCAAATGAAAATTGAAGGAAAAAAAATGAAAATGAAAAATAAAAGAGTTGAAAATATTGAAAATTATTATTTGATGGAGAGGTGAAAAAAAAAAATTGCCTCGGAATATTGAGGAAGATATGAAATATCAGAGCCAAAGAAAAGAAGCGAGATATAGAACAACTAAAAGTGGTGAATAAAACGAATTAGATAAATAAAGTCCAGAATGGGGCGAGTGCATTCAGGCGGATATTATTTTCGCATTTGCCACAAGGCTGTGTCACGAGAATTCATCGCGACTGCTACTTATATTCGTCATAAAAGATCGCGCAAATATATCATCCATGAAAAGATAAAAGAAGAAACCGAAATACCAGGAATTATGAATATTTAAATACGAAAGCAGTCGTGGTAAATTCTTATTTCGTTGTATAATAAATAAAAACAAAACAAACTTAATTATAATAATTGAATAGAAGAATGAAAAAAAAAAAAAAAAAGGAAAGAAGAAAACGATACAAAAATTCAATATTAAAGGAGTTATTCTCGCGATTCCTTTCTTTCTGCAATTCTAAACCACGTTAAGGTCGAGATATTGTATATTAAGATATCTTATCGACGCCCACCGTTCTCCCGCCCGAATGTTTATTTATATACATATGTATATATGCTGTATGGGTTAAAACGTGTATAGTAATATACATATGCATGTACAATATTGGATTGTATTATTACACGACGAGCGCACTGATTTGTAACACGTAAATTAAAAGAAAAAGAAAAAAATAATGAAAATACGAAAAAAAGATGTCATTAGCCGGCAAAAATATCTGTTCATTTTTATCGCCTCAATTCTCCACATTTTTTCCAGCCAATTGAAAATTAATATATCTCCACGTAAGTATATAATTTATTATTCTCAAACATTCATCAGATTATATCGATTAAATTTAACTGTACATATATATTTATATCAAATTACTTAATTTATCAAAATGAAACTATAAATTTATATATATATACACACATTCATACACACCCGCGAATAAATCCACATCAAAACTATAAACAATATTCTCCTTTTTTCTTTACAAATATTTTAAACACGTAAATTTTTGGTAAAAAAGAAAAACTTGTATTCCAAGCCAACTGAAAATTTACAGAGTACACAATACCCATTATTTAACAAGTCCTATTATTTAATGTTGATAAAATTCTGATATAATACTACACACACACACATACAAACACACAAATATATATACATATGTGTATACTAAATTTGCAGCGATAAAATTAATTCATACAATTTAATCATCCAATATACAATTCTTATATTAATTTGCAACACTGGCAATTTTCCCCACGTATTTACGACACAAAAATTTAATCATTGGGTGGCTCATCACATAACAATATATGTATACATATAAACTGGTAATTAATTAATTGAATAATTATTTCTTCAGACCACTCAGCAAGTCTATTGTTGACTCATCATTATCCATACCATACATAGTGTTGCGTAGGAGCAGCTCGTGACAATTGTTGAAATCCCGAGGTAGTATAATGACTTGGAAATGCTTGATGGTGATGATGATGATGATGATGTGCACTGTGATGATGTGATTGTTGCAATGCGGATGGTGGACTTGGTAAACCAACTCTGGATCCTGAAGTAATCGGAAGATTCCAAGATGGTGGCGATTCATTATCTTGACTTGATTGCTGTTGTGCTTGTTGATGCTGTTGCTGCTGTTGTTGCTGCTGTTGATGATGATGATGATGGGGATGAATTGGCGAGACGGAGCCAATCGACAGTTCATTGGGTGTCAGCTGGTCAGATGCAGGGTTTGAATTACCGGAATTTGGTCCCATCATCGTGACAAGCGAATTTGGCGTTGGTGGCAATTGATGATGGCTACTTGGCTGCTGATATGATGTTGAGGATGTTGGCGCAACTGGTGAGACTTGATGATGAGTCACATGGTGGCTAGATGTTACTGTTGATGCGGGAGTGAGTAGTGAACTTGGTGGATAAGCAACTGATGTTGGTAATACATATGTTGAGGGTGAGGAGACACTTGATGACAAGCGATTGGACTCAACAACTGCTGCTGCGAGTTGATGTGACGTTGCATAGAGATCTGGAGAGTAAATAATATTTTTTCATGTATTAGCATAAAAGTTCGTCAAGTGAAAAACACTCACACACAAAAAATAAAGTAGTAGAATTTTTTTTTTTTTAATAAAAATTACCTTGACCAGGTGAAAATGTCGTTTCACCAATGCTCTGTCCATGCGCTTGTGGATGAACAGGATGACTTGATGTTGGTAAACTTGCAGCAGCTGCTGATGCTGCTGATGCTGCATGTGAATGTCCTGCTGCTGATGGTGCATGAAGAACATAAGATGCAGCAGCAGTTGGATAGGGTACTGAAGCAGTATAACCTGACGGTTGATGTACTGATGTTGATTGTACTTGTTTTCTCAATCGTGCACGTCTATTACTGAACCACACTTGAATTCGTGCTTCAGATAATTTTGTTCGGTGTGCTAATTCCTCACGTGTACAAATATCAGGATATTGTGTACGTTCAAATGCACGTTCAAGTTCATCTAATTGATGAGCGGTAAATGTTGTACGACTTCGTCTTTGTTTTCGTTTCAATGGTATACCTGGTTCACTCTCGCAATCAGATCCCGAGCTATTTTTAACTGTTGAAATAAAGAAAAAATATGTCAATTAAAATATGATGACATTTATACAAATGATTGGTAAATGAAATTAAAGAAAGTACAAGGTAATTAATGATTATATTAAAAAGCTATTGAAACAAAGCTGGAAATTAAATTTATATTCGTTTCGAGTGACATGGAGCACACGTGGGAGTACAAAAGGCCCGCCAAGCTCAATATATATTTGGGGCCCTCACATATCTCGCTCTCCCTCTTCTCTGCTTATTTCACACTCTCTGGTTTATATACGATCAACTTGTTTTGCGCCCTGCAGGGTCTCTTTGATCACGGCTCCCGGCTAATATCTTTTTATTTCTCATCTACCTGTGCAGTTCACTATTTCCGTTGGCTTTTGTTCATTGTTTTTATTCATCCATTGAGAGCAAGATATACAATCAATGTGTCATACATATTTCATTCTTTTTTTCTTTTCATTCAAGTGATGATCAATTTAATGAGTGAAATGTGTTCGTTATGGCATAGGATATTTAGTGAAGAAAAAAAAATATGAAAAGAGAATAATAATAGGAAGTAAAGACGCTTGCATGAAAGACACTTTTTTTTTTTTTTCTTGAGATGATGGCGGGGTTTCGTCGCGAATGACTGCGCGTCTAATCGGCCGACGACGCCTGACGTCGGGACGCTCCGTACTAATGTTCATTCGACACGCAGTCTATTCCTGGATTAACATACCAATTTTTTTTTTTTTCCTTACATTTCCATCCAACAAATTTGTAAATTTTTTTTCACATTCAATTCTCACTTCTTAATGTCCATAAAGTGTTTTCTCGTTCCAGTTAACACTGTGTATTCCAATAATTGCCAAACAAAATTTTTCATCGCACATGATCTGAGTTTTGGCATCCACCAGTTTATGTAGCATAAATAATTTTCAAATTATACCCCAGGTAATTAATCAGATCATTGTGTTATATATTAAATACATTGTTATTTGCTCTTGGGTGGGATTTTCTTTCTTACGTGAATGCAATTTAAAAAAAGCACCCAGGAGACTGACTATTATTGAACACTAATTGATCATTCAATTGTGAAAATAAATTATTACTTTTAACTTTCTTCTTTGAGGGAAAACACTCCACCCCCGTGAAATAAAATACTATTTTTTTAGCCTCTCTATTTTTTAATATTTTTGTGTTTCCTTTTATTTTTTTTTTTTCCATACAGAAAAAATGACTGTAAGGAAGAGAGAAAGAGAGGAGGCGCCGGTAAAACTTGCGCCGTCAAACGATCTCCATGAGCTATCGTCTTACACCGAGACGCGCGAGATTTCTTTTGATCCTTGCCGCCCTCACCACCATATATATATATATATATATATATATGTATATACCAACGCAAAACCTGTGGCGGCTACTATACTAATATCTTGTTGAGTGTGAAATACAACGATACAATATGGGAAATAATTATTAAGTAGTAGCCAAAACATCTTGACATCCTAAAATATCAGATAACATTGTGACATATCCTGACAAATATATTGGACACTTTTCCTCAAACATCTTCGTTCTTTTAATCTATATAATTAAATATTTAATTTATTATCAATATCAATTCTATAGTTAAACGAAAATTATCTGTGCAGAACTGCACATGAGTGCTTGTTCTTAATACCTCTTGCTCCCACATTGAATCGCGGCAAGAAAATTACAGACCCCATCAACATTTACCGTTCATCTGTGGTAATTCTACTTGATTCCTCCTGTGAGATCATTTAATTCATGAATGCTCAATACAATCAATGCATTTAGACAAACATATATAAATTGCGTGATGATAAATCATAAAAATAAATAATAATACTAATGATGATGATGATGATGATAAAAAGATAAATAAAAATTAAGAATAAAAAACTCAACGCACATTTAAACTCACCGTCGGAGAACTTGGTAGCAGATTCATCACCCGGATCTCGGCCACGTAGTAATTTTGAAATAGCTGGAATACTTGGTGCATGTGAAGGATCACAAACACCTTCTTTAATCAATCGATCACGAATTTCCCATGAAAATATACTTGGATTATCACGTTTATATTCTTCTATTCTATTTTCAACTTCTGGTGTTGTACCACGTGGTTTACTACCACCAATAACACCTGGTCTAATACTTCCAGTCTCTTGATAACGATTAAGAATTTTTGATACACATCCATGTGACACTCGTAGTTGTCTTGAATAAAATAACCAAAAAGGCAAAGAAATTTTTGTTTATTTCCCAATTTTTTCAAATCAATATCATAATTTAATATTTAATATTAATATTCACCTGGATATTACACAAGGTCGTACACCAGCTGATGCCATCTCAACAATTCTAAGACGTACATTATTTGGCAATGGTCGTCCATTGATAAAAACACCACCCAATTGATTGACTCTACCTTGACCAGGTATCGAACCAAGATCTGCTTAAAAATATCAAAAATTCAATTAAAACAAAAACCACATATTTATATATATATATATAAAATTCCTGTGTACACGCTCCAGTTATATTTTATTTCCACGCCTATATGGCAAGAAGAAATGTGAAGAAAAATCAACCTAGATTATATTGCTATAGTGGTGGGCTTGCCAACTCTCAACTGATAAAAGTCGTGCGCCCACGACGAGGCCAGAGTTTTACGACACTAGTAATAGTATACCAATATACTCTTGACTTGAAGTTAGCTAAAACTTTTGCGACGTGGACTATTGTTCGATATAGTGTTACAGTGTTGGTGGGAAAAAAAAAAAAAAAAAAACAAAAGTGACACGAATAAGAATGAGTGGAGAAACAAAAAAAATAAATAAATAAAAATGAAGAAAGAATAAGGAAAAATAAAAGAATATTTCTCTGACGCAGCTGCACACGAGTCATAATCAACTCTTCCGTCGGTTCTTCAGGTATGGGGATATATATATATACTCTTACCCATCTGCGACACAAAGATATTGCATGCGATGAACTCAAATGGTTCAAGATATTCTCTTGAGTCGACGAAATATATTGAATTATGACAGGGGGGTCTATAAAACCATTCTAGTTATAGTTTTCGTATACCGTTATTACGGCCGCACGCCTGGCCTCAGGTACCACCATATTAATGTAACTAGCTTTCGACTTTTAAGATATATTTAACGCTATTCAAGGGACAATGTCCTTGTAAAGTTAAAGATTTAACGCTAAATTTTGGTAAGTCAATCGATAAATTAATAAATTGTTATATTACAATTGTAAATAAAAATAGTTATGGATTTATTTTTCATTGAATTGTTTTATTTTTGAATAAAAGGAGATTTATTATAGAATGAATTATAATATAACAGAGTGATATAAATTATTGTTTGAAATATTGTGGGATTTTTTTTTGCCCCAGCAAAGGGTTGACGAATGTTCGAAAGAATTTGAAAATGTTTAAATTAAAAAAAAAAATAAATGGTAAAGTACAGTTGGAAAAAATATATATATATATATATATATTTCCTAACGGACTGAAAATGCTTCAGTTCAGGTAAACTTTAGGTCACCATAATGATATACAACCATTCTAAAATTTATGACGATCGTTAATAAAAATTTTCCGGTACATTTTCGAACAAATTTTCAGTTGCTAAAATTTCGAAGGATTTTTCATGTTTCAAGGTAAAAATAATTTAATATATATATTTATGTGTATACCCAAACCAATCTACAACCTCAATAGCAATTGTTGAAAATATTCACCTTGAAAGGGATATCCACTGAAGCATGGTCTCATCATTGAATAGTTAGTGGTAACCGTCATTTCACGTACTCCAATCCAATTTTGTATTACACTTTTAACTTATACGTCAAGAAATAAATTTATAAATGTCAAAAAAAACAAAAAACAAAATTATATCTCCAGTATCGAAGATGAACTTGTAATCTTCCTTATAAATAAATAATATAGGAAAGACGAAAAAAGAAAAATCACATTCACGAGAACACACAGAACAATTAATTAGATTTATAAAAATAATTCACAATTTGTCTCTTTAATATTTCAATTAAATAGATTGAATTAAAAAGAGTAAATATTCCATTCCGTCGGTAAAGTTAAACTGACTATAAATACTGTACAAGTTAAAATAAATTGTGTAAACGTGAGGAAAATATTTGTGTTATAGGTGTGACCCGATCGATCGACTCTTAGATCCCGACTGATGTTTCAAACATGATGATCTCAAGTCTCTAACCAACCTTAAAATGTTAACGCCCACTATTCCAGGATCTGGTAGCATTTACTGTGTGGCTCTTTGGTAGTGACTTTGCGAGCTGTTCATTTGAAGTTTGCCCGTTAAAAATGAGTGGTAGGGACATTTACCAGAGCGTTACCTGCATCATTTCAACCAATAGACGTTGCTCGCGGTCGCGAAGCTTTGGTACCAGGCCACGCCTTCTCCCTGATGGTTAACTTTGCCTGGTATCCGCATGACTTTATCGCTTCGCCCGCGTTTTACGATCATATGTACCTGCAACACTCCACCATAATTTTCTTATACATTTTCTCACCATTAATAATTATTTAATAATTTCTCTTATGGGATGATTCTATTGTGTCCAGTCTATGTTTCTTTTTTTTTTTTAATTATTATCAAAAGCAAAAATTGATGAGAGAAGAAAAAATAAATGTTTCAACAGTGAAAATATTTTGAAGATCGGAGAAATAGATGGTGGATCTGGAGCGAAGATAATGGATATTATGGATACGAAAAAAAATGTTATAGTGATGTAAAAATTGTTGGAGATTTATCAATATACATTTTGACAAATTAATTCGTCTTCATCTTTTTTTTTTTTTTTCTTGACAAGAAGAAGAAGATTGAAATAGAAATTTAGTTTCCACATTCTTAACCGAACATATTTGTTGGATTGTTGACGGTGTCTTGTGTGTTTGTTTTTTTCGTTTAATTTGTATATGTATTTTATAATTTTTGTTTGATAATTATATTATTGTAAAGATGAAATAGAGTAGACAGGTAATGATTCGCTTTTGTACGAGTTTGATCGACGGGACTTGATAATATGTACAGAAAAAATATGGAGTGTATTCATGAGGATTTAGTGATAGAATAAATAATAATTCTTTGTATTTCTCTTTATTGAATTATTATACATGTTTGGTGGTGATGTGTGTTGGAAAACTTTTCCTAGTGAATGCTGAAATTAATTGGTATCTTGCAAATGATGCCTCAAGAAATTAGTGACAAGTATTAAATAGATTTTGAATAAGAATTGTCAAACATAATTTCGATAATTATCTCAATTGGACGAACATAAAAGTATAAAAATTTTTCACGAGCACAATTTTGTGGGCAGTAATGACGGGCATTAAACTCCTAGAGCTATTGACATCTAACTTGACTGTTCAATATAACAAAATAATTTTACTTTCCACTAATTGTGAAAAGATATTGAGAATAATAATTTTTATATTCCAAATTATTAACTGATAATATTCGTCTTAAAAATACTGTGGCGTTGTGCATTTTCCAAAGGTTTGGATAAGTCATCTTATTTATTATCTCATGATAAATATTATTCCTGCGAATTTGATTGAAGTAATCGCACCATAACAAATTACAAAATTATTTCACTCTGTTCAATCAACAGAACGAATAAAAAATTATTTTCTCACAATTGTGGATCAAAAAAAGAAAAAGAGAGAGAGAACGTGTTATTTGATAGCATGAAAATTTCGACAATTATATAAATATTGATTAAATAATGTCAAAGTGAGGTGGACATGATAAATGTAGAAGAAAAAAAAAAATTAAATAATAGTAAACGCTGAAAAATAGTCGGAATTTTACCAATAAACCTCACGAATTGCTGACGAGTAGCATGAAGACATTAAGTGAGAGTTTGTTTGGCAGAATCCTCGCGGCGGGATGTGCGCTCCTGAGCGTGTTCGTCAAAGTAACGCCATGTTAACCCGCATCCGTCGGGGGTCCTTCCGTGTTCAACTATATATATATATATAAATATGTATGTGTTCAAACAAGTTCTCTATATATCGCTGTAGAATAATATGAAAAGAAGAAGTCTCATATTATTTTTCATTCTCTTTTTTCCACTATGGGTTTTCAATTTGGTTATGTCTTGCTATGTTATTATTTTGACTAATTTTTCACGGATTGTAAGCAAATGTTTGAAATAGTTCTCATGAAAATGCACAAACAGAGCGATAAACACCATTGATGGTATACATCAGTGCAATATATGAAAAACACCCACTGGTTTATGTTTCAGGTATGTTTTTAAAAAGTGTGACAGGTCTTTCGAAATATTTTACAATTGATTTCTATGGCTGACACATTTCGTCGCACCCTTCGCACACGAGTTACGTATTTTTGCTGTTGACAGGTATTTATATTTAGAACAAAAATAAATAAATAAATAGATAAATATTCGAATTATTGGAAATACACAAAAGATATTCTAGAGTATATATCAAAAATTACAATTCTTAAGAAATGATACAAACGGTTGAGTCAAAAATATGATAGGAAAATAACTACAATAAGGATAAAGGATATTTCAAGAATATAACTATTATTATGATATCAATATTTAAAATATAACATGTATACTGATATAAAAATCACCAATTTTTCTATCCCGTTTAATAAATCAAAATGTTATCATTTTAATTTTTTTTTTCACCATTTAAAATACACTGAATAAAAATTATAATGTTGCTTATTAAAATTATAATATTGATTTCTGTATTTGTCATATGTTTTGTAAAATTACATATGTATCATATGATTATTATAATGGTTTATTTGGAAAACAAGAATAATAAAATTATATCCAATATGCTTTGTAATTATTTCGTCACGTTGTTTAATAAATATTGCTATATGTGTATTTAAAATAGTATTTATTTATTGTATATACCGATATCATTTCCCTTATTTCCAGTTCATCATCTTTTATATTGTAATAAAAAAAAATCTTATTTTTAAGAGTAAATATTTAATAGATAAAATTGAAATATTATTATTGTTTCATAAGAGAATTAGTGAATGAAAGACAGAAGAAAATGACATTTGGTGAATACAAACAATGCGGCCTTCCAAGGGTTTTACCACAGGGGTATATTCAACCATCATTTGGCACATCAGGAGTTATATAGTAAACCGCATGCCGCGCATACTGAACGTTTCAAAACCGCAATATTTCGGTCAATACTATACCAAAAATTTTCACCAAATGTGCAAGTCTTTGACGAGAAAGACAGATTTACGATGATCGACGACGAATCGACGGCAGAGAAGCAGCATCGTTGGCAGTTTCAATGTATTACATATACAGACATTGTATATACTTATACAGAATTTTGTATTTATCATTATTGAAGTTGACGATATTTATGACATTCAATATTTTGTATTAGCGTTCATGAGAAGAGAAATTGGAAATATGAAAGAGGAAAATTTTTGCAGAAGGGTTTAAATTATTTACGGCAAGTTATTGTTGCCATTTTTGTTTAGTCATAGCACCAGGCTCATTTGGATAAATATTTTCCATCATTATCCCATGATCAATATTACCCTTGGGAATTATGTTGACATTATTTCGGTATTGAAATGAAGAAATGAACATTTTTCATGTGGTTTTTAGCGGTAGGAATAATAATTTTTTTTTTTTTTTGTGGTCATGATTGGATACGGAATTGTGGTGTTTGAATTTTTACAGTTGTTCATATTTTATTTTATTATTTAAACATTTGTAGGACAATTATTAGACAGGTAAAAAATAACAGCAAACTTATTTTTATTTTTGTAATCGTTAAGTGTCAATAATCGTCGCAAAATAAAAAGTATTATAAGTTATTTCAATATAGAAAAGAGAAATCTTTTCTATCCAAACTCCCAACCAACAATATTCATCTCACTAAAAATAAATCACGTGCTCGTGCTCCTCGAAAATTGTCCAAATATTCTCGTTATCACATTCAAAAATTATATTTGAACAATTACAGTACATAAATGTTAAAAATAAAAATTTAATTCCATCAATGAAAACTTCTTTTTCTACTTACCAATATTATACACAAAATAATAATTTTCATCTGGCTTTTACATTAATTGACAGTCAATTACACTATCAAAAATTATCAACAATATTCTCCGTCCCCCAATCTCCAAAAACCATAAAAAAAAAATCATTTTCCCATTCTCAAATGCCAACTGAAAAAAAAAAAATTAATAAAACACCCTAACGTAAATCCCATTATTTTCCTCAAACATTTACACAAATATTATCCTCTCCATCACCCCCACAAAATCGTATTAAAATAATCCTTCTACAAAACCCAAATCCCCTCCTCAAAATATAATCCAAGAATAAAAATAAAAAAAATATCCCACAACAAATTATGCATTCGATAATGATGTGATTAGACTCCTGCTGTTGATGTCCAACATTACTAAAAAAAACCAAACACTTCCTTTCCACATATTTTTTTTTCCTTCCCATTATTTTTTTCTCTTACCAATAGTAACTTAAAAAAAAAGAACCCGAGAAGTTTCTCTCTATACTAAAAAACACCAACTCTGACAATATTTGTCATATAGTAGTACTAAAACGTCGTGTGTTTTCTTGTAAGAAATTAAAAGTGTCGAGTGACTGAAGAGCGTGTTGACGCGCTCACAGTTCAACGGATCGACGGGGTGCCAGGTGCCCTCGTCATAGTCGTTCACTTGCGATAACTACAAAAATATATATATATATATATATATATATATATACATAGATTATATAAAGGAAGCAGAACGACCGGAAGATCTTCGTATATATATATATATATATCTAGTAATGTCTGTATTAGAAAGAAATACGCAGGATAAGTTAACGGAGAAAAAAAAAAAAAAAGAAAAAGGTAGTTGGCCAAAGCCAGAAATCTGGCCACCAACTCGGGGGTTAGCAAAAATATTCTCTGGTCGTCACGCTGTATCTATACCGAGGTCATATATATTTCTTTCTTTCACTTTGTCTCTCTCTCTCTCTCTCTCTCTCTCTCTCTCTCAGCTAGTGTTAATTTTTTTTTTTCTTTCTCTGTCATTGGCTGTTAGATACCTGAAAAGAGACACTTTGCTGAAGTTGGATGCAGTAAACTACGCGAAAATGTGTTGGAAGAATGTGCTGTTGGGTGTAAGATCTCTATATGCATGCAGCATCCTCTTCCTCGCATCTATTCCAAACGTGTTCTATCAGGGTTTTCTCATGGTTCTACGGTTGTAAATCTCTATTGAAAATTCATTGTTCGCTTACGCGAAAAGGACGAAGGGAAGTATGATGGCTATACTAGGCAAGCAGTAAACTCATCATCCCTGATATATGACGACGAAGGGGAGTATGTTTGGTGTTTCGTCCTTAAAATATATATATATATTTTTTCCTACGAGAAATTGTTCCGATTGCGCACGCATTTACCGACATGCTGAGATGTGATAATTTATAATTATTTTATCTTTTGTATTGTCTTTTTTTATATTTTTTTGTACTGTAGAATTAGTTTTACGAATTTTTTTCGGAAAATAAATATTTATAATTGAACAATATTTTT
This sequence comes from Zele albiditarsus, assembly GCA_958496275.1. Taxonomy (NCBI): domain Eukaryota; kingdom Metazoa; phylum Arthropoda; class Insecta; order Hymenoptera; family Braconidae; genus Zele; species Zele albiditarsus. Next base: position 6,328,772 of record OY292415.1, read on the forward strand.
GATTTTTTGTTATGGGGGTTGTTATTAGTATATAATATATCGTGATTATTTATACATTTGTGTATTCATGGAATATTTAATATCAATATATTATTGAAACGTTGTGAGATGATGATTTTTAATTGTTAAATTTTTTCGTTTTTGTTTCATCTTTTGGACATTTTCTTTTAGTTTTTATCGTGGAATTATTGTTATTAATGTCTGAAAAATGGAAATTTATATTTGTACAATCTTCTGTGAATTTTTTGTTCAATTTTTCAATACAAAAATATTATTGAGAATATTTAATATAATATATCCTCTTATTTTTCATTATGAAATTAAATGGAACTAAAATTATTGATAAATAAAAATTAATTCAATCCTCTGCTTTTTTTTCTCCACATTCTCCAACTGAAAAGTTCTTCTGCGAATTCATGATGGAATAAATTTTCCTAAAAAATTATTGTACAAAAGATTTAGTGAAAATAGATTCTTATATATAATACAAAAGTCGAAACATAAAATATTGTAAAGAAATAATATTTCCAGAAAGTCGCAAAGGGCTTCGCGTGTACTCGGCAATAAATTAAGTCATAAACTCATAAAATCATAAACTCAAATATTTGTCATTATCGGCCATCAGCAATACTGTTTAAAGGTGAACTAAATCTCCATCGTGAGTTTGGCTCGCACGCGATTGTCCATAGTGTCAGAATGAAGTCGCTTGAAAACCCTTCTTTTTTTCTTTTTTTTTTATGCTCCCATTCTTTTATCGTCATCGTGCTAGATATATCTATATACCAACACACATATTTATATATATATACACATATATACATAGTTATTTAGAGAACAGCATGAGAACGAAACGCGTTTCGAAGTAGCCAAGAGAGAAAAGAAAAAATTTGTGGACGTTGAGGGGACAAAAAAAAAAATTTGTTGCCTCCGTTGAATGATTTTTCTTCCGTCTCTGGACGTGTTCATTATTATTATTATTATTATTTTTATTTTTCTCCTTTTTTTTTTTCCCCCCTCGTATCCTTTTTTCTTACACCCCCATCATGAACAAAAGGCACTCGTTGTTTGGAAAATATTTATTGCAATCCCAGTACTATATCAACATAAAAAGCTTGAACAATATTTTATTATAAAGAAAAAAAAAAGGAAAAGTATAAATAAAAAATGAAATCAAGATACCGGATTTGGAATATTCGATTGATGCGAATGAATAATTCTTCATTCCTTTTTTTTTTTCAATCCATTTCACCTTTACTTAATTCTTTTTCTTTTTTTTTTTTTTTACTCGTGTTTGTAGTGAAAGAATGGAGATAAGAAAAAAAATTTGTTGACGAGTAAACGTCAAGAGAAGTGAAACATTCTCACGATGCCCTCTGATGCATCAATTGCAGAGAGATCGCAAGAGAGACTATAGCGATTCTGTGACCCCGCACGATTTAATTTTTTTTTCTATAATGCTGCTTGTTGTTGATGCTGCTCTCTCGTCCTTACAATTTTATTTGTTGGACACTATAAAGTATTGTATAAAATATATATATATATATATAGAGAGAGTGAATAAAGTAGCCATGATATTATTTATTTTTATTTTTTTTTCACAAGTGAATTCAATGCCGTGGCGAAATTTACTTTGAATAAATATAAATATATATATATATATATAGTCACAAATAAATTCTATTTAATATTCCCTTCTCACGAAAAATCAAATTCAACTCAAAAATATTCCAAAGTTAGCTACTGACACAAAGAATAAAATAAAAACAAATATGAAAAATAAAAAAGGAGACAATGTGATGAGGTGCGAGAAGAATATAACTCACGCGACGCGAGCTGAGTAATCTCGATGAATTTCCGGTTGGCAATCATATTTATACATACATACATCCCTACACACAAACACAAATACATATATATATATATATAAACAGGAACCTTTTCGTCTTCTCTTATGCACCGCCTGAGAGTTTGCCGCGGTGCGAAATAATCCTTGGGACCTGACGGCGGTAGGTCCCGAGATCGATCCACCCTCTCTCTTCAACCACCATAACAGCCACTTGATTCTCTCAATTGACTCGATCTCACCATCACAGTAGTAGTGTATTTCTCCTGCGTATATATACACAGACGCCGCGCGCGCCAATTCATCTGCTCCTTGACTCTGCACCGCAGTCAAGTGTGTGGTGCAACGTGATCGTTATACACACAGGTATAAAATACAAATACATATATATAAAGTGCTACTGTGCGCCACATTCACCTTTCAATCATCATGTCCAAACTTATTTTGTATATACTTTTTTATATCAAATGCAATAAAAATTATAACTGTTAATTTTAAATTGAGAGAAAAATAATTTTATAAATGTATAAAATTTATTGTACAAAAAATTCTCAATGTAACAAAATTTATTATCAATTTTTTCTTTTTATTTTTTCTTTTTTTAATTATTGTATTTTATTATCTATTTATTTATTCATTTATTTATTTGTTCATTTATCTATTTGTTAACACTTGGGATGTATTATATAAATGTGTTTATCGATAGTTGAATGGTGAAAAAGATAATTCGTATATATCTGACACCTGCGTGAGAGGATAGAGACCGGTAGCTTTAAATTAAACGATGACGAAGCGATAGCGTTCGCCAGCAACATCCAACATACAAGAGATATATTATCCTTCGTCCTTTGATCACTCCAATTGCCGCACACCTTCCAACAAATTCTCCAATCAAAAAAAAAAAAAAAAGAAAAAGGAAAACAAAAAAGAAAGAAGAAAAAGGAAAAAACAATTAGATATTTGTGATAAAAAAAAAAAAGTTAAATAAAAATTAAATTGAAATGAGAATAATAAGGAGGATATATATTAGAAGAGAAAGTACATGGATAAATCACATAGCAATTTTTATTGAAGACTTTTAATAAAAAATAAATTAATAAAATTTATATAAATGATTTTAGATTTTTTCCTTTTTTTAGTCTGTGATATTTTTGTTTCGATGTTGCCTGAGACTCTTCCACCTTTGTTTTTTTTTTATTATATTCAAGATCCTTTATTCTCTGTTTTTTTTTTGTTTATTCTATTTATATATATATATATATATATTTTTTCTTCTCTCGCGTTGTCGATTCTCTATCGTATGGCCACGAGGGCGTGGGACATCGTCGACGAGTTCGTAGCCGCGCCACGACGGCGCACCGGCTTTTTATCTCTCCGACTGAATGATTCAGCAACAAATTCTCATTATCCCAGCTAATATTTTTGTAAAATTGGATTTTTCGTGTGAGAAAAATACGCGCGCCCACTACATATTAAATATATAAAATACAATATAATCCAATTGATTAAAACTTTTAATGTATTTTACAAAATTATTAAATCATCTTTTGTGATATTAAATTACTAATTCAATAATTATACATTTCAATTCAGTGTATTTTTATAGATTTTATGTCTAGTAATATTTATGCAATGAATAAATGTAAAAATACGTGAAGGAAAAAATTATATTATTATGTTTTCTTCTGCACCAACACGATGGACAAGTGCTGTTTTATATACATATAACTTTTTGCAATGTTGCATCACTAGCATTACTGATTTAACACGCTCTGAACATTTGCTGTTTATTATATATATATATATATATATATATAAATAAATATATAATGCCACCTTACATCCACTATGTTCAACTTGAAGGTATTATTCCTTTGCTACTTTGTAGATTTACTTGTTTCAAACAATATATATTTAATAATACATTTTAATTCAAATTATTTATTTATTTTTTATCTTTTTTAATGAATTTGTGGCAATTATTTATACGGACAAATTGATATTATTATTAATCTTGTTAGTTAAAAAAAACTATAGCATCGTGACATTAATAATAGGTGAGACTCGATAATGATAGTTTCTATTTAATTGCATGAAGAAAATGATAAAAAATATTAATGTCATTATGTATGTTTCATAATAATAATAAAAATAATAATATTAATAATAATGAGTAATATAATTAGTAAATGTATAGGTGACTTTGAAAAAAAAGCTGCAAGGACATTTTGGTCGAGTAAAAAGTATATTCATTGGGTCATATCAAAAATTCTTTTTGTCTTTATAAATTATTTTTATTCTCTATAAATTGTTGGTTATTATTCATGTAATTAAATTATACTGTGTATCTCCACTCTTCGAAAATACGATTACAGAAATGAATGAGTTATAATATTATTGGAAATATTCAATGAACAATTTAAATGAAATAAAATACAGTGACATTTGAACAAAATAAAAAGTAATAATGAATAATTATTATGAAATAAAATACAGTGACATTTCAACACAATAAAAAATATATATTTATTTTTGTTTCTCAACTTAATCCATCACAAAAAAAATTATTACTTTATTATTTTTCATTCCAAAATTGTTGAACATATAAAAAGAATTATACAGCAGATGTCTTTCTGTGTCCGCAATGTCCTGAAGACATCTCCTGAAGATGTGTGTCCTCGACAAGACCCTGAAGATAGTTGTTGCCAGGTCCTTTTTCCTTCTCTACCACAAACTCACTGTCTCCCTTTTGCACACAACACAAACTCACAATGTATTACACTTGTTTGCCTCGTTTTATTCACTCCACTTTTTTCACTCCATACACCATCATTTTCTTTGAACAATCTTGATGGCATAACGCGCAGACGTTGCCAAGTTGGAATTGTTTGGCTTTTTCATGACAACTTGACAGGTGAGAAGAAAAAAAAAAAAATACCAATTCTTACAACAATCTATATATCAAATCAAACTCGATTAATTAATCATCTACAATACATTTAATATAAAATTGATAATGAGAAAAGAAGAATAACGAGCAGGAAAAATCAATTATTAAAAAATCATTCAATTATTTATTTCTATTTAATAAATAATTCCTCTGTGTGTGTGTGTAATGTTGATATGTAAATTTAAATAACTTCCTGTAAACCAAAGATGATCACTATGTAAAACCATAGAAAAAAAAAAACACAAACAACTAAATAAATGAACAAATAAAATTGAAAACAAACCAAAAGTGTAACACACAAGGATTGTAAGCAAAAGGAACTTGTGAACGAACACCATAGACCGGACACAGGTGGGTGTCGGCGTCGTTTGTAACTCAAGAACGTATACATACACGACTTCTCTATACCACCTCCACCTTTATGTTCACATTGCAATGAAAACAACAAACCAAAAAGAAAGAAAAAAAATGTAAATAAATAAATTAGAAATAAAAGAAAATAGAGGTGAAAAAAGAAGAAAAAAAAGAAAAAAAATTTGAAACACCCAGCATTGACTCTCAGGTCGTAGCAGTAAATTTAATTGAAATACTCAACATTTTTTTTACTAAATTAAATAATATTTTTATACAGCATTCCTTTGTAATTCGTCGTGTGGTTGCGTCGTGAGCGAATAGGAAGAAATAAAAATGAAGAGAAATAAAAGAAATTATGAATGAAATATAAATATATGTATATATGTATTTGTGATCACGACACGACGACTCAATTGTAGAGAGGTAAGGGCACCATTTAATTGGCAAATTGAATGCCTGTGGTCTGTGGATGTGTATGTGTGTGTGAGGTATAAAATTCTCGTGTGTCAAAAAATAAAACATCTTTGTATATGTTTGTATTGGAGAAGGAAGAATATGAATATTATTTTATATATGTGAATGAAAAAAAATAAATAAAATAATGGAGGAACAATAATTTGTGTTATTATAGTTGTGAGAGTTGAGAATGAATGTTGAACGCCTACGATTTTATTTTATGAAGAGTCTAGTGATATATTGTGGAATATTATTCACGTCCTCGTATATATACAATGACATTAATATTTTTCAATTGCAAGAAATTCTGATTATTGACCGAAACTAAGTTGATCAACGAGAAGATCATTGTACTCTCGATTATATTATTAACTTGGATATTTGTCACGCATTGAATTGAAGTATGTGTATGAATATATACACATTTCATCAAATGAAACAACGAAAATTAGGCAACTTGAGAAGTGTAATACTGAATTAATGTTTACGAATTACGACGAAAATTCTACATGGTGATGAAAATAAAAATATTAAAATTATTCTGGATAATAGTGGAAATGGTTTAATTCAAAATAGGATGTGGATATTATTCTTCTTTACAATTGAATTAAAGATTATTGGACGAATTAATTTTTTTAACACAAGTATTTTGGATTTAATTATAGTATGCATTACAAGACTATGGAAATTATAATTTTTGTCTTAATCCATGTAATTAATCAAATAAAATTAATCAAATAAAAATTGTAATACCGATTACTAAATTTGTCATATGCTTTGTAAACTTTTATATACACTGAGCTATTTATTTTTTCTGTGTACCTAGGAATTAATTGTATGAATTGAGATGTAACATGGAGGTATTGCTAAATCAATATGGCAAAAAAAAAAAAAAAAAGCTGTAATTTTGAATGTTACCATGGTAGTTATACCATGGTATGATTGTTTTAAATTTAAACGAAACTCTTTCAGTGATTTATGCTCCTTTCGATAAGAGTAGTGATAGTGTTAAATGTAGATTTTAATGAAACTTACATTTTTAATATCTTGAGGGTCGTAAAAAAAAATTTACTGCAATTAAATGTTACAAGAATATTATAGTTCTTATTATTTCTTACAGTTACTTTTACACCTGAGAATTGAGCAGGAAATTCTCTTCTCAAATTTTGCTTAAGGGTTTGCACTCTTCGTAAACAAACCCTCAATTAAAATTAATGAAACCCTTACTCAATTAAATTCTTTCCATAGTCACTCTTACTAAGTTGAATTTACAAACGAATTTTCCTCCTTACAAATTAAATTCTAATTTAAAATATAAATGAAAATAATTAATTCCAATTAATTCTTAATATTTCTAGATTTATGATTGTTTAGATCTAATCCCATGTTTTACAATTATTATTTTTCATGAATCCAGTTTTAGGCAAATAATTAAAATTAACAAACAACAGTAAAAATTCTCGTGATCTTTCAAGCATAAATTATTATGCTCAAATTCATATATACATTTACACATACATGTTATCGATTTCCAATATGGGTCAATGACTTTAAAATAAGTATCAATAATAATTAATATTTATATTATGAATGTAAGTACATACACTATTACATACCCATAAAATACAGTAACTTAATATCTCATTAAATATATTATTCAATTCATATATTCCCTCGACCATTGGACCTTTATCGACAGTACCCTTATTAATATTTCTTTCATACTCATGTCCTGAATCTAATAAATAAAAAAATAAATGTACAAATAAATATATTAAACAAATGAACAACTAAATAAAATAAATAATTAAATACCCACACACAGTGTTGACATTTATTCAAATTCAAATGACATCAGATAATAAAATACTCGGTATATAAAAATATTTCATAGCAATTTTAATTCTTCATGTTTTTTCCCCACTTCATTTTTTACCCATTTTTATTTTCGTTTCCTACTCTTGAGGATATAAAGAGTTAACGCGTGTGGTCTTCCTATTCATCACTGTTGGCTCTTCGCGCTCGCTTTAGCAGCGCGAAGAGCCATCATCTGTATATATATATATATATATATACACGTGTGTGATAGTGAAGCTGGGAAACGATCCCTTAAATTGGCCTGTGCAACTACGTGGTAGGTCATACACACTCTTTCACCACACACAATTGTACATACAATTGCAGTAACGCAACTTTGTGGTTAATGTAAAAATGGTATATAAATAAAAATGAACCAGAACCCATATATAAAGCTAAATAAAATCTATAAAAGAAAAACTAATAAATAAATATAAACATAAGAAAATAAAAACAAAACAAATTATCAACGACACGAACAATAAATTTTTCATAATAAGATAAAATCAAAACAAAAAAGAAAAAATACAAAAACAAAGTTTGTAGAAAAAAAAAAAAAGAAAATAAAAAGAAAAAAGAAAATGAACTGAAACAAACGTATAAAATGAAAATTGTACAAGTAACTGATGAAGATTTAATTATATTTGTTGCCCACAGGTCGTTACGTATTTTTTACAGCGCAATAAAAAATCATCGTAAAATTGTGATCGTCCCCGCGGGAGAGAAAGAAAAAACAAAGAAAAAAACAAAAACGAGAAAATAATAATAAATAATAAAAAAAATTATATTGTTTAAACTAATTGAAATTGCGGATAGGCGTGACAAGTGTGATTACTCTTCTCTTTCGCACTGGTATATGTATATATAAAGTAGCTTGTGCCTGGTGGAAGTTTAACGAGAGTAACCATACGACGAGTGTAGAGAGAATGGTGCCGCAATGACGATGAAGTCGAATGCTATACGCAGGGACGAAAAAAATACAAAGGAAGAAAAAAAAAAAATATAAACACAAGAAGGGTGTATATATAATATATGTATATATGTTCGTGGTGTCGGCGTCTCGATCGAACCACTCTGGTATGCTCCCCATGACTGGACACATTTCCACCAGGAATGTGTGATGAGAATAAAAATATAAAAGTATAAGATTATTTTATTATTATTTTTTTTTTTTTTTCATCCAGAGAATTTTGTTTTTAATGTTTGATGTGATATGATTGATTTGAATATTATGTAAGAGTTATTATAAAATTAATTATTTAATTATGTTGATTTTGTATACGATGAAGGGAATATTTTTTCTCTATTTTTTATTTATGTTTTTGTTTGAAATTTTGTATGAAAATTATGAGAACTGGAAATTATTTGGCAAAACTATTGGTCGGAAGTGTAATTCATTTTTTTTTCTCCATTCGATTAGAGGAAGTGGATGAGAGGTTGCAAAAAAAATTTCTAATCATATTGGAGTTTTTTTTTAATTTATGTTTGAGAAAAAAAAATCCTGATGTTGGTTCTCAATCATTTTTGAAAGGAAGAGGGTATTAAAAATTGTCGTCTCGAACATTGAATGCTGATGGGAAAAAATTTATAAATTTGTAATTTTTAATATTTATAAATAAAAAAATATTACCATTATATATATATATATATATCATTACAAAAATCATATTGGTTTAATGGTTATTAATAAATCTCAATTATAATCCTATATTACAATTTTTATTTTATTCTTATAATTTAAAATTCAGCGCATTTGAATACTACTGATAGTAGAATTATTTTACTTCTCACAGTATTATTAACTACATCTCGATTCCAGTAGCTTGATGGCGATCCGACACGCAACCAAAGTATTTTTCTCTCATTCTTTCTTCCACTCTGCACAGGATAACCGTTGAACGAACTAAATCTCTCGATCGATAAATAGCTCCTCACTCATTCTTCAATCACTCAGCTTTCTTTTTGCAACCACCCCACACAGGCCAATCAGTACAATTAATCAGCAACATCATATATAAGGTTATATATCTTTAATAAAAAATTTTTTTTCTCTTCAGATTTATGTCTTATATCATTGTACAATGTTTTGTATGTATATAAACTCCATACTAATGACTGTATGTACAATTCAAATAAGGTCCTTGAAATATTCAACAAACAAAAGGATTATGGCACGAAAAGAAAATATGAAAATAAAATTCAAGGATTTATTTTTGAACTGTTTTAAAACTCGAAATATCACTCAGTTATCCCCAAATTATTTTATGTTACTTTGATTGTGTGTAATTATGAAGCTAATAGACTGAATTTATTTAGTAGCCAGTGAATTTTTACAGAAAAAAAAAAAAACAGTGCCTAATCGAATAGTAATAACATAAACTAAATATTATGATATCATTGCGATCAAAAAATCCAATTGAATAAAATCATGCATCAAGAATTTCATGTGCCTCAAAACATATGTTCAAAATTGATTGCAAATAAAAATTGCTACAATATCATTTCAATTACCATATCAGCAGCGTTCAAACACATTATGTACGTATATCTTTATTGAGTTGTAAATAAATTCCCGGAAAAATACTACGTGTATTTTATTCAGTAATTTATAATTCATAATAACAAAATTATTATTTCAAATAATAATATTAAATAAACCTTTCCACTACAAAAAAAAAATATATATATACATATATATATATACATAAAATCCTGAAGGCTCTAATGTGACAGTAAAAACATAAATATGACAAATTTTTGACTAATAGACACGATAATTATTACACAACGTTTTGTCCACGTGGTAATAATATATCTTCATGGTTAGTAGTAAGCTCTTGGAGGTGTGTCACACCACTCTTGGGACTTCCTTTACTCATTTCCATACAAAATTCAAACAATGAAAATAGTTGTCAGCCAGAAATACCTGAGTAGACCCATGTGAATACTAAATTGCACTCCATATATATTTTCTGTGTAATATTATTTCTCATATAATTTTTGACTTTTGACATTGTTGATGTTTAACTTTTGGGTGAATCGCAACTTCTATCGTTTTGTCTAACCTCACCATGGGTGGTCACATTTTATATTGAAGTAGGCGTGCACATAAGCCTCTTAAATATATAACTATAATGGTATTATAAATACAGACAATAACTCTGGTCATATCTCAACGTGAAAATTTTAAAACTATTTGTATGAAATATTTAGGCGGAATGTTGGTGTTTAGAAAAGATGAAAATTGGCAAAACTTACGGATAATCTTGTGGTCGATGTATTGATGATGGTATCCCATAAGCTTCCCCCCCATATAAATATATAAACGTTTGTATTATTATTTTTATTTGTGTTGTTTAAAATGAGAAAGGAGAAAAAAAAATTGATTCAGGGGATTGAGGGGTGCAATTTCATTGAAGGTATGGAGCGAAGGAAAAAAAAAAAGAAAAAGAGGAGGATTGATGAAAGTGGGATGGAATATGAGACGACGGGAGAAGGTGCGAAGTGTGGAGGATCGAAGGCCAATCAGGTGGGCCTAATTTAGCCAACATATGAGGTGCAAAAAAAAATTTTGTGGTGTAATTTTCTGTGCAGCTCATTCGCTTGTGTTGATGCAGAGAAAAAGGTCACTTGTATTATGTTGATGCATGTTGATAAATTAATTTTACAGTATATATAAACTTATGTGACAAAAAAAATTAAGTTATTTTATTAATTTTTCAGAAAAGAAAAATATCTATTCATTATTAACATAATAATGAAAATAAACACTAAATATAAAAACCACAAAACCATTCTCAATCTCTTCCCAAATAATATCCCACAACACAACAGAAAAAAAAAAAAAAAAAAAAAGATTTCCACTACACCGTCGCATCTCAGTGAAAAGTCTCATAATATAAAAAAAAAAATAAATAAAAATATTATATCGAAATTTTTTTTCACATCTGTCTCAACACCATCTCTTGATTACTCATCACACACCAGATATACATTCAATGATGGTGCATCATTTGCCACGTCGACCTATAGCTCCTTGTATTACTGCAACGCAGTTTTATCTTTTTATTTCTTCGTCTTTCACGAACACGATGATGATTATAATGATAATAATGTTGCTGATGATGATGATAATGCTGATGATGATGATAATGATAATAATGAACCTGCGTCCATGATATCCCTCGAGTTGTCTTGTGTATACCTGACGTTATATACGCGCAGCGAAAGCCCAGCCATTGTTGCGGCGCGCAAGGAAAAACTCTCGAAGGATATTTTATACATTTTATATACACACTCTCGTCATCACAGTGTATACAATGTTGATGCTTATATACAAGAGAACAGCAAGGCAGAATTCTTATATATATATATATATATATATATGTAACGTATGTATGTATAAATATACCAGCGGGATAAAATGATAATAAAAAAAAAATATATATAATAATAAAAAAGAAACGAAAAAAAAAAAAAATATTGAACGTGAGCGAGAGAGCGCCGCGGGACAGACGGTGATCGCGTCGTTTGAGGTAGCCGCCGACTCATTCATGTTTCGAAATGAGATCGGCCATTCTTTTCCCTTCCATCATCTACTCTCTTTTTCATTCTTCAGTATATAACTTCCTTCGAATGATGCATTTATCTGATGGATACTTGACAATGTGTGTGGGTTAATGTGAATGTGGATATATATGGGTTTGTTATTTATGAATATATATTTTTAGGAAATATTTTGAAGTTTGTGGAATCAGTGTTGTATATGGTTGGATTAAATTGAGGAAAAGTGTTGGTTAGGTTTTTTTTTTTTGTTATTTGGTTGTTAGTTGTTTAGTTGTTAATGTTTGATGAGGTGATATTGAGAAAAGTTAGGATGAAAAGAGATTTAATATTGTGATGCAAAAATTTTTATTTTGGTGAATTTGCAGGAAAATTATTTTTATTTTATTGATGTCATGAATTTTGTTTTTTTGGTAAGAATTATTCAAAATTCGACGGTAAAAAATAAAACCATTGTATGTATTGGAGAAGTGCTAGTTAGAACTATAGCGTGATATTTACTTGAAATGTGTGCGAAATTTGGAGTAAATCGGTTGATAACTTTTTGAGATATCACATCAGCCAATTTGTGAAATTTAAATTTGTGGAAAACAGTTCCAGAACTTTACGTTCAATTATTATTCTACCTGAACATATATATTAAATACTCTATTTATTTTTTTCAATTTTTTTTCAACTATTAGAACATGATTTAATGGATATTTTTATAAAGCGGAATTTTACAAAAATGCTGGAAAAAAAAATACTTTCTTTCGAATTTTTTTAACCCACTGACTCTTGAAAACTTTCCCCTAAAAATCACAGACATCTTACACATTTTCTCCATTATTTTGATAATGATTTACAGTATTCCAATACTAAGGGTATAAATATAGTATATGGACTGTAACTTTTGGAAGAAATGTCAGCGAATAAATTTTACAAGGCAATGACTTTATGAAGGTTTATGGTGGTTGGCGTGTGGCCGTCGCTCGACCATAAGAAATTGCTATATTCTCCACCGTATACATGTGTACCTATGATTCTACAATTTTTCTATCATCTTTCTTTTGGAAAGCAGTCGCGTGACCTCGAACATTTTATTATACACTCATATACTCTCTGTTAAAGATTTACAGCATGTTCTAAACTATTTAACAAAGTTGACTCGAGAGTTTTCACTGCAGGTTCAAGACCATTAAAAAAAAAAAATGCACTGCAACGAAAACTAAAAATAAAAAAAAACTCCACCTCTCCTTCAATAAATTTTTTTTTGCCCATCGAAATAAAATTAATTAATTAAATTGATTGGAAAATAATGAAGGGACAATAAAAAAAGAGAAAGTTTACCAGAAGCCCCCCCAAAAAAAAAGCAATAAATTTAAACATTACACATTCGGTAGCAAAAGATACCCTGGTAACCCACATTTCAGTTTGGAAAGAAAAAAAAATATCCCAAGGTTATTTAAACAATTCAATTCACTCCCGTGAATTTTTGTACTATACCTCTCTAGAATTCTTTGATACAAATATAAGGGTACACCAAAATAGCAGGTCGTACATTTTCTCAACTGAGAAAAACAATCTATTTGCCCCCAGTGGATTTTGGAGCCAGTGGGTCATGGGGGCAATAGACCCTGTGCCAATAATAATAGTCAAGTTGTATTCGAGTCCCCGAAAAACACATAACAACCCAAACCTCCCTAGCACATCGTAAATTTCATTCAAAGGTTATAAAGATTGGTTTGAGAAAGAAGAAAAAAAAGAAGTACCTAATCCAAAAGTTTACCGAACAGTAGCAAAGTAGCTCCTGTAAAATATTAAATTCATAATCTTCCTATATATATATATTTAATTCACATGGCCTGAAATAAAAATTTACAATATTAAATACTACATGACCTACTTTAATATGACAGAAAAAAAAAAATTGATCCAATAGAAATGTGAAATTTAAATGACAAAAAGTGAGGCAGTAAGTCAATAAGTCACTGAAAGTGACCCCCTGGTGACACTGTCAAATTTTGCTCCTGGTGTGCACTCGCGCGCGACAGCCGTCGTCACTTTTACCCTCTTTTATATATGTTCTATTCTACACAGTAGGAGAAGACATTAGGAAAAAAAAAAAACCACCCCCGTTGGGTTTGAAAGCGTACACTAGAGAGTAACAAGAAAGTGGAAGTATAGTCGAGCATACGATGCAGACACCCGTCTCTCATTATATATACTGTCATTTTCACTTCAAGCCTCTTCAATATATAATAGTGTCTCATAGTTGCACTCAACCGATCTATTTCCCAGGATGGCACACTCTCTATTCCCCCACTTTCACAATCCTATATTGAAAATGTTTAGAATTGTTTGACAGGAGTCGCGTGGCTTCTTTCAAAATTCTTCAACACAAAACAGTAATTAACACAATATAAAGACAATATTTTTCATATACGAATATTTATTCGGAATAAATTTTTAATCTACTTCTCTTCTGATCTATTTCACATTTAATTTTAAATATCTCTGGAATTCATTCACCTGGTTAATTTGAGAATCATTAGTATTTAATTGGGATGACGATTAATTTTTCAACACGTCATACATACAATACAAAATTAATTTTTATATATTTCAGATATTGGTATATAATATGCGGGTGTCAGATGGACCGTAAAATTCAATCGTCAATCTTCTCGAAATTTCCCAACATATGGTTGCAGTATTGTTCTTCTTTCTATTTTATTATTTTTTGTTCATTCTTTTGCTATCATATTGTATTATTATATTTTTTTTTGTTGATCGCTGCATGTCACTTCCGGTTCATTTTCACTTACATCATTGAATTAATTTCCCATAGATATAATGGTCCGTGAAGGAGTGTAAAAAAATAAAATACGTAGGAATGGAAAAGAAAAAAAAAATATTCTGTTGGAAAATTTGTCGATTTCTTTTTCGTTGAATTTTGTGCGAGTTATTTTAGAGTATGATAAATAAAGGTGAGTTGCCAGTAGCCACGAGCCAATTGCTCGGTGGTTGGTCTCATGACCAGGTCAAAGTAACAATCTTTAAAGAGCCCATGAGGTGATAGAGGTGTCCTAAAGACCTAATAGTAGGGTTCTCAATATTTCAAAAGTGTGTCAAGTGAAAGAGAAGAAGAAAAAAAAATACTTTCGATTTTACGGTCTGACAACTTGCCACCGTATTTGCACTTGTCTTTCGCTACATATTTACTTAAACATAAATTAGAATTCTAGTGTACCTGTTGCCCTTTATATATATATATAAAGAAGTTTATGAAAGATGGAAAAAATAAATATACATATAGGAGTAATCCCGGAAGTTATAAAAGTCATTGGCCTTTTGCACAGGTTATAAAGGTTCACTCGATTCATTGATGATAATTATACATTTGATTTGCACCATCTCGGAAAACTCTTACCACGCATGCAAATAATTTCATGCGATTTGCGTGTATAATAAACGGATTATTATAAATTACCATTGAATGATTAAAGATTATTCATACATTACTATTATATAACTATTCATATATCTTATTTAATTTTTTCTAATTCTGACCATTATATATCTAAGATTTAAGTCGAAATATTTCCGGTTAAACTCTTTTATCAACATTCATTTCACAAACAAATAAATAGATAATTTTACATTATGGATATTATTACTTATCACATGAATTGACATGAATAAATAAATTGACTTTGGCTTCATAATTGTTTCTCAAAGCAATTTTGAGATTTTTTACATATATAAATGCTTATCAAGACAGTTAATAATTAATTATTCTATCGACGAATTTAATTCATTCGCAAATATTTGGTGCCTGATTTTTACTGTATTTTTACTATATTAAGGAGTATGAATTTTATATTTTGTGGCTACGATATGAAATAGGATTTAATTTTGCCACATTCGTCAAGTCCACCTGAAACATAATAAAATATGAATCAATAATTAATTATAATTAATAGTCTCTAGGTATATCTATATATAAGTTACTGTAAGGTTCTCTGTATTAATTATTTGAAGCAATGGATAGTATGTACGTTTGATTATTCGTCAATATGACATACAACTGTGTACAGAGAGCCGTTGTCGATTTAATTGCGTTCGCTGCCGCACCTGACACTTGTAGTTCTCGTTTGACTTAAACTAAAATTCCGTTTTACTGGTGGTATATAAACTCGCTTGCGACAATAACACCACCAGCCACCACAAGCGGCTGCGAGGAAACTCTCTCGGAAATGCTTCGACATAAATCCATATACAATTGGATTAATACAGCTGTAACGAGACAGTAATGAAAGAATTATTGTACACTTTCACAAACAATTGAAGAATCAATTCTTATTAATTACGATCAACAAACTAATTTTTTTTTTGACCTGAATAAATGTTTTTTAATTACCCACTCATAAAACAGTCCAACATACTTGAACTATGGCCAACATGATACTTCAACCATTTCAGATTTCAATATGTAAAATTGTTTACAAAACAAATAAAATTCATTGCGAATTTTTTTCGTTTTCTCATAAAAATACATATTTGACTGTCCACAATGTCTTAATAAATAGAAATTTCTTTATCATAATTATTACCTGTTAAAATATGCCATAAGATGGAATGCCGTGTTCATGTGTTTTATCGTGCCAAATCTCATATACGGAAGAACTCCATAAGCAGTGAGAACATTATCTATCAACATTGGACTCCAGCAAATAGCAAAAAGTACCACGACCGCCACCAACATTTTCACAACCTAATTTTAACATTCCAAAAATATCCCCACATAAACAATTAATTCTATTACCAAATCCATTCACATAAAACAAAATAATAATATTCGAACCTGCTTCATTGTTCGTGATTCAACTTCACTTCTCGGATCTGTGCGACGATTCCTCGAAGCACGTAAACGTTCACCACTTCTACGACGATTATTCATTGGAATACATTCACCATTGATTGCCGAATTATTGTTATTATTATTATTATTATTATTATTATTAATACTTGGTGGACTCAATCTGGAAATATATAAGTGAATACTGTTGTTTATAACATAAATAAGCCAACTTAATAATGTGTCAGCCAAATAATTTATCACAGTGAAAATATACTAAAGTAAAATACAACGTCAATAAAGTGTCACTTTGTGACGCATAAAATGGTACAAATTTGCTGAACTATAACGACCATGGTAAATTAGATGCCATTAAAATACACGTGTACAATATATTTTGACACAATATTCATGCTAATTATTGTTTGAATTATCCAACCCAGTCAATTTCATATTTTCCCTTAAAAATATAGTTGCCTGAATTTTATTATTAATTATTTTCTATATACCAAAATAGCACAATCCTGTCTGTTCAATGTCGTTTGATCATTGCTATATACATACTATAGATACACATGACATAATAATCTTCTGCTCGGTTCCAGATTAATCCGTAGATATCTGTTAATGGTTATGTTCAACTGCTAGCACAAAATCTACCAAAATCTCTCTAAAATCTCCTACATTTAAATTTATTTATATATTTATTTATTCATATGTACAAATGTGCATTGATCCCTTTTATTTTATCTCTTTGATTTTTTGGCGAGGTAAAATAAACTACTCATGCATATTTGAAGGATTAACATCAGAAATTGGAATTTTTCCATGTATGAAATAGCATCATGAACATGAGATTTTATAATAAAAATAAAATATGAATTGCGTTGGTACACAAGGAGTAGGATTTTATATATACTTCACATCATCGATGAAATGTTACCTCTATTTCAAGAGCTAAATATATATTTCATGTTGGTACATTAGTCGAAGCCTATATCTGGCATCAAGAACACCAGTCGAGCAGTTTAAATGTTTCTCTGTTGCTCTGCATTTATACCAATGCGAATACAACGAAACTGGCTTGCTATTCAGACGTGGTGTATTCTCTTGACGCATCGTAAATTGTTACGATAAATCAAATTGTAATAGTACATGTGGAAATGAATAACAACAATAAAATAGTTTGAATGAAAATTTAATGATGAATTTATATCAAATAAATTTGTGGGTCAATTAATTTTTTTGTTGAAAAATTAACTGTATTTATTTATAGTTCATTTTAAAAAAATTTCTAGTGTTTAGAACGGGCTCATTCATTGAGGAAGAGATAGACTTTATATAGAGAGTAGTGGAGATTTATATTGTTGAGTGAAATATGGCTCGACGTCAAATTTTTTCAATTCGATTGGTATGATATTTTGATATGGATGGAACACATGTCAAGTGGTGATATCATATGGTATAGCTTTTATTAGCTATCTTTTTGATAACTGCTACCATTTTTTATTTCTCTCAATTTTTTTTATCGATTCCCCATTAAAAAAAGACCCAATACATTTGTTAAATATTATCACTATTATTTTATACGTTTTTTTCTCCTCAATTATTTATATCATAGTTAGCACTACAGATACACTCGTACTGAATGAGAAACTTTTTGTTTTTTGTAATTCAGACAATTTTCCATGGAGTTATCATGTCAGCCGTGGAGATAAAAATATTTGTCCTAATTTAACAAAATAATCTACACTACGACACATCAAACTTTTTGTTCAACTAAATTTCTCCACAAAAAATATTAACAATAAAAAATACAACAAAAAAAAAACACATATAATTCCTTAAACTACATAATTAAAAATACAACAAACCAAATATGAATAATAAAAAAGTTAATTACTTACGCATGCCTGGATGTCATGTGATATCTGCGCTTCATAACACGCCAAATTTCCCAGCAAATTGCTGTATAGCAAAATGCCATGACAACTAGGGGCACAATAAGAACCAACAGAAGCATATAAACTTCATGTAAACGCCAAAGCAGTGTTGAATCCCAGTCTCGAACGCACCAGTGAGCACGAATTCTCTCACCCACTGGTTTATGTATCTAACAAAAAGAAAATAAATGAATAATCAAATAAACAAACAAACAAATAGATAAATAAAAATAAAAAATATATATTCCACTGCTTGTCTAAAAAATTACGTGAAGAAAAAAGAATTAAAGATAAATATGAATTGAATTTTAATTGCGTTTATATTTACCTGAGTAAATAACATTGGAATAGCTAAAAGAAAAGCTGCTGCCCACGTCACAATGACTATACGTCGAGCTTGACTGATGGTACAAGTATACTGTGCCCTCATCGGGTGTACTATGGCATAATATCTGAAAAGGGATGATGATAATATATATTCAATGTATATATCTGTATATAAACTTCCCCTATTGTTAATCGTGACAAAAGCTTCCTATCAGTTATATCATGACAGCGTGGAATAATAAATCTTTCGCTATACAATATATTGATAAATGATTGAATATGAAACTATGTGTGACATAAATATATACATGTATCTGAAGATCTCATTGGCAATTTATTTTTTTATTTTTCTGCTTGATACATTGAACACACGATTGTGAAGTGAATTAATTATTGCAATGACGAAATGATGAAGAAAGTTTTTTTATCAAGATAATTTATTCACAAAAAAAAAAATGAAAAGAGAAAAATTGCCTTTGAGTGACAACTAACTGAAGTTGAATTCACTCTGCTCTATGTGAATTTGGTGGAAACTCATGAATATAAATTGCGAGGCGAGATATTTTATTCGAGTTGAATGACAAATGTGTGTACACATATTGGTAACATTGCTATGACTGATATTCAAATCTTGGAATTTTTCTTCAATCATAAGCTGATATATAAATAATAAAAAAGAAAAATGAATTGTGTGGGACACAATCTGCCTGATTTCAATTTGTCATAAATATTGGAATTATTGTTCTTGGAAAATAATAATGGGATTTTTATTACCTCTCGACTGACATCGCTGTCAATGTAAGTACAGAACAAATGGCTGTGACACTCTGTAAATAGTGTACAGATTTGCAAACAATTTCTCCCATTGTCCATGTGTAAGAGAAGAGTTTGGCAATCTGTAATCAAAAGATAAAAATAAAATGAAGGTAGAAGCAAAGAAGAAAAATGAATTTTTATCAATTCAAAAATATTGAACTAATAATTATTAATAGATTGAAGCTTCAATTAAATGCGAGCATCGTTGTTGAAAGTTTATTACATTTTTTACCAATCATGATTTGAATTTGTGAGGTATGTACATCTAGTAGTCAACAAAATATAGTATAGTATACAATATTGATTGCTAGAAATTGTAATCGATCAATCTTCCATTTTGCGATATAAATCCTTGCGATACGGACCAACTACTGGCACCTAACTACTCAAGCGTTCACTCAATTTTCGTGTTAAGATGAATGGCTGTCGATACATCCAGTACCCTCAATATCTTAGAATTGAATAATTACATTTTGCATACAAGTCACACAAATAAATATCTACAATTAAATTTTGTTACAAACTGTAAAGTAAAAAATATGAACTGAAATTTTCATGTTTGTAAATATAATATTATCACATCCTGTAGTACAATAATATTTCAAACATTAGTACCATAAAAATTGAATCCTTCAAATATTTTTATCTCCATTGCAAAACATTATATTCAACTAGTTCTTTTTTTATCCAACCGTTTGTATTATTTCTAACATAACTGCATTTTTTTTCACACTCTAGTAGATATCTACATATTATGGAACGAAACCACGTCAATTTCAAATACAGAATACATTTGAATGTCAAGAGCAATCAGAAATTAAATGTTTGAAGTTCAGTGAGCGGAGTTTGCTTGCTACGTTGAAGAAGAGAGTGGATTTAGAGCAATGAAAAGGCAATATAGAAGATAGTTTGAATATATTAATCGACATTATTAGACGCGCGCAATGCTGAGGCATCAGGTTCTTATCTAACAATCTCTGTAGCCGCTTTTGAAATACCAAATATATATATATATATATATATAAATTCGCATGTTATTTTAATCTTCTCTCCCTTCAGGTTACATGCCAAAGGACTATTAATCCCCCAAGACGAGAGAAGTTTGTCTGAGTATGTTAAATATATATTGAGTTGAATTAAGTGTGCAATGCAGTGTGACATATAGAACAAAGTATTACATTAAATTAGGATAAAATAAATAAATTAAAAAATATTAAAATCATATGTCAAAATTAAATACACTAAAACATATATAATTATTTCGTTTAAAAATATCAAATATATAGACAGCCATTTTCTCTGGTGAATGAGTATACTAAAAATTCTTCAGTGAAGAGAATTTATTTATGAAATTCCTTCCATGGAACATCCTCTTTATGAGAAAATTGAATTGATTCAAAAAAAAAAAAAAAAAGCTAAGATGGTAGTAAACAGAATATCATTTCTATTATATATTTCACAAAAAGATATATGAAATATATAATTAAATTTTTTTTATAACTAAATGAATAGAAAACTTTAAAAAATAAATATTAAAAATATTACACATCTCAACATTTATGTTTGAATATATTCAATCAGTAAAATAATTTCTGTTTTTTATACAAATTCAACACAGATAAATTTCCCACATTTAATAATTGATTATCATGATTATCAATATAATAATGATAAAGTATATATTTATTTATATTTCTTATTTTATTCTTTTGGATTGTAAGGATAAAATTAATATTGTATTGAATTGTAGAATACATATTGAAATAATAATCTATTGTGGAAATATGATAATTCACACTGACGTATTGAAGTATGATATCACTCTACTATTCGTTCGCAGTACACCTCTGTAGTAGGATTAATATTATTATTATTATTATTATAATCATTAGTTAACACAATGCAGGTTTCAGGTGCAGGGAATCGATTCACTTTATATCTACAATGTAGTGCAAGTACGAAATTTAATCGACAGAAACTATACCCATCAAAATTGTATGAATTATGCTATCGAAATTTGGAGAGAAGGAAAATATCAATGAAATAAAATCACGAACCAATATTGAATTTACTCTTTACAATATTCTATTATTTTTTTTTTTTTTTGTTGTTTCGACATTTAATGTTTTAAAACTCTTCCTTTTCTCATGCCCATCCCACGTTTCTTTTTTGTCATAAACATTGTTTTATTTCTTTATTATTTTTTATTCTATATCCTGAAATAAAACCTGTGCTTGATGGCTTCGCTCTTTGCTGTGCTTTCTGGTCTTTGTCAAACATATACGCACACACAAAGAACGTTTGTCACGAGATTTTATTTTTTCTCTGCTCACCCAACGCCAAGACATGTTATTATTTATTTTTTTCCTTGGTTGTTTTCTCAAACGATTTCTCCAGAGACTCAGTGAAGGAAATATACAATCATTCATTTTTTTCGTTGACGTAAAGAGCCTGCTATTTTGTTTCTATTTTTTCTTTTCTTATCTCATACATACGGTTTTTTTTTTTTTTCCCCCATTCTCTCACGTTTCTGTACAGCAATAGCATAATTGCTATCACGTATCCCCGCTTATCAGTATCTATTAAAATAAAACAGCGCCATATGTTCCATTAGTTCATTTAGAAAATGTGATAGAGGAAAAAAATGATATTGCTCGTTTTTTTTTTCTTTTAATTTATCTTCAGTATACAAATTGAAAATGGTTATTCTAAATATTGATAGTTTCAAATTTAGAAACAAGTTAATAATACAAATGGTGTTTCGTAAAATAAAAAATAATATAGAACTGTGTATTTATACGAAGAGAATATTCAGTCAATAGCCATTTATAAAACTGTTTTGCTTGAACGTCAACATAAAATTAAAAAAAAAAGCCAGAAATAAACCACTGACATCTCATTCTGTGAATTAATTTTACACGACAGAAAAGTTATCATCGACATTCGGTATTTACATCTATTATTATAGAGATGTCAGTGTCATGAGGCAAGGAAAGAAGGTGAATAGAAAAGTAATGGAAGAAAACAAAAAAAAAATACTTCACACACTCATTCAATCGACACCCAACGCATAATTCCCATTTATTCTATCAACAAACAACGTCTCTGCTTCTCTAGCAATCACGTTAATTTTAGAATTTGTAATCTTGGCACCGTGTCTAAATTTTATTTTTGATTCTCCCCACCTCTTATTTCTATACGTCTTTATAGTCTACATATATATTTACGCACACATATAATATATATATATATATATATATATATATAACTGCAATCATTCTGTCCCATTCTGTCCTATTTTTGCCTATACCACCAACACTATCCTCATTATACTTCTTTGTCTGCTTCTTTATTTTTTCCAAACTTAATTATTCGATAACGACACTCGTGCTTGTATTCTATTTTAGATTGAAAGTAGGAAGTCATTTCGTAATATTGATTGTTAATTTTTTTCTCTACCTTAACTGGGATGCAACAGGTAATTAATGTTAAATCAGCTGTTGCAAGTCCACCGAGGAATATGTTTGTTGGTGTTGCAGGTAATGGTCTCAATTTTGGACATATTGTTGATGCAATGATTACTAAATTACCTGTGAACCATAAAAAAGGAGAAAAATCAATTTATAGATTGGGATAATGATATTATTTTCATTTATATTTGAGCTATTTTTGGAATCGTTTGGATTTTATTTCATTCATCGACTTGAATTATTGTTAAGCAATCATAAAATGTGTATGAACACATACGAATAGTAATAATGATGCTCTACAAATGAAAATTTAATTAAATAAATGATATGCTAATATTTTTATTGATGGTTATTGTTTATTACTGGATATTAATTTGTGAAATAAATTTTAACCTTCAATAAAATGTGGCTTGAATTTATATTTATTTATGAAGAAATATTTTGGGATGAATAATACATTGTACAATATATTTTGAGAATAATTTGGGAATTGATTGGATAAATGATCGTGATTTAAAATTTGTAAATCACTATAATAAATTTGACACTTGGTCAGCCACTGAACATTTATCATTGTTAAATTATCACATTTTTTAATTTATCAGTATGACATTAATTATGCAGAATAAATTTTGTTTCACTTTCGATAATTTAATGAGATTTTTGTTATTATTTTCTTTTTATGTTTTCATCTACTAAAATAGTTCCCACGTGATTTAGAAATACATTAAACATGAACCCATTAAACTTGGTTTTCAAACTTTGTTCTCCATGCTGATATAAGTTTGAGGAATATTATATCGAAAAATAATATTTTTCTCTACTCTTTTATTAAGTACTTGAACTATCTGAAAGTTCATTCTGCTCACGAAAGTTTCCAACCGTGACTTTGATTGCCTATATCTCGAAATCTAATTATCCAATTCCGTTCGCTGGCCAATGAATTCGAACGAAAAAACGGTACGTAATGAAACTATCGTAAAAGAAAAATCGAATTTTCATAAAATATTACAAAAAAAAAAAAGTAATAAATAAAAGTCATGCAACGAGAGATAATTTTTTTCGTTTAGAAATATTCTTCTAAAATTCAACAACACAGTTTATATTATAATATCAATTTAATTGTTGTAAAAACGACTTAATGTTTATCCATTTAATTGAAACACCAACCTGTGAATCCTAAACAAAATGTAATGGAGTAAATTGTTAGAGCAGGTGCCAACTCAGCCCAATCAAAGTGACTTAATGATTCGTCTAAATCGTAATCATAATCCACCCACGAATCTTCAGTGGTGGAATTTGTCGTGTCGTTGTATTGCGTCGTTAAATTGTTCATAGTTTATACGAAATGATCCTTGACCACGTGTGGGTGCTGATAAGTTTCTATACGACCAGTGATATGACTTTCACACACTATTGTCTTCTATTTGACAATCTCTCATCATTCGTTTCGATTTTTTTTGTTATCGCACACACCAGCAAATGGACACAGCAGCTGGTTTCGATGCATCATCATCATCATCAACAATCATGTAAATTTGTGCAATTCAAACATACAATTATTGGTATAATGTTCCTTGGTTCTGGTCATCTGTATACACATAAAATACAATATGTGATTTGGGAGACGAATATTCACACCCTATACGTGACTTATCATCTTAATTTTCTCAATTGCACTTCGTGAATAATAATACTGTGAATAAATTATGTCTGACAGTATTCTACAGATTGCGTTAAACCTCACATGTGAAATTTATTCATGCAAAATTGTAAATATTGAGAGAAAATTAGCAACAATAATAATTGAATTTTCTTGCTAGCGTGGAATAGAATCGATTTATAATTTTATATTTTCACATATAATTAAAAAATATTTTCTGTGCCATAATATTTTTGAAATGGTAATTGATGATTTTATATTCTTCTATTTAGATATAAAAATATGGAATCAATAAATAGTATTTTTGTAATTAAGAGTATTAGTAGATAAAAGGTTAAAAATAAAAATGTTAATGGTGAAATTAATTATAATTGTGTATGAATTTATATACAAATATTTTCCACATGAGAAATTGAGAAGAAACTTCAATGAATAATTTTGTAATGTTCCACATGCGTATAAAAATATAAAGACATTGATTAACTTTATTTCTTTTTTCTTTTTCCTTATTTAGATATAAAAAGCATGTGAATTATCTATTGATCGATTTTCAATAAGCAATGAGCTGAATTAATTTGAGATGAATGTGTGGGTATAGTGTAGGTATAACAGTCAAGCTACTGTATATTTTATTTGAAAACACAACCCACGCAGTACGTCTTATATAAAGCATTTGAGGCATGAATTTGATTCTAATGATTATATTAAGTATAACGATATGTTATTTGAGGGAGAAGCTGGTTTATGAAGTTTAAAAATAGGAGAATTTTTCTAACTGTTTTAGTGCACCAGGACCAATTCAGATTTTTTTTTTTTTTAAGCTTTATGATTTATTTATGGCACATTTAAACCGTATGTGATATTTTTTTTTACAGTGGAGTTGTATAGTTGTGAATTGGAGGAAAATTGGCAGCTTTCAATTCGTGAGAAAACCACGACGAAAAAAAGAATTCAAACCAACTTAAAATTTAATCGTCAATAAACTGTGAAAAAAAAGCAAGTGGAAAATGAACTTGAGAGTCATAAGAATTTAAACGAAATGTTACGATTCCGACCAGAAAAAGTAAGTTTATTTTAGCAAAAATACAAATAATCAAATTAATTTTTTTCAAACATCTATCTCTCACATATTCCCTTATGTGAAAAATCATAAAAACGAGATGCGTCAGCTTTTTATAATTTCAAAACGCCGTAAAAGTATATCTCGTCGTCTGTCACACCTCTCTTGCTTTACTACTATATAAATGACTACAAGACCATATATATATATATATATATATATATTATGTATACATATAAACACACTTGAGTTCATGACACTTGTGTATATACACTAGCATTTATAATACATTATGACGTAGAGTAAGAATGCATGATTAATAAAGAAAAAAAAAAAAGTAATCGAGTGAATATTAAGAGTGAAAAGATATACTACGTGTGTATATGATAGTGCATTATTTAAGAGTATCCACAATAAACATTTTCTCTTTTTGGATTTAAGATTATTTTTCCAGACTATTTCCCAGTACAAATGTTCTGCTGATATTTTATAAATAAAAGTAACAATCCCCCCCAAAAAATAGCATTGATACAATTCTCTCATTATTCATCAATATATAAATAATTCATTTGACCTTTATTCATCCCTACCAAAACGAAATATTTTATCATCAACTATATTCAGTGAAAATCAATCTCATTCAATCCGACAAAATTTTATATGTTTTCTCACATTATATAGAAAAAAATATTCTAACTGCCTGGACAAATTTTCCCAAATCATGAAATAAAATTTATTCGAAACATTCTCTAATAAAATATTAACTTGTCACACTTATCTATAAATCTTCTATATTTTACTTTATCACCCCCAAAAAATTGTTGAGAAAAAAACCACAAGATTTCTATACCAACCCTCAGTAGTCTCATCCCTCAATCACTCATTCCAAATTGTGGTGAGAAATAAAAAGAAAAAAAGGAAAAACAATTATATGTACACGTCTGAGGTGGAAAGAAAAATTGTAATGGTTCTGTGGGTGGAATATAAGATCATCTAACAAGATACAATACATATATATATATATATTTATATAGATACCTATCATCTTGCGTTATTGTCTCCTCGGGGAGTCACTCATAGGTCTTTAGTTATATACACTTGTAAAAGTATCAAAAGAATAAAAAAAAAGGAGGCAAAGTTTACACGTAACTCACAGTTATTATCGTCGTTACGCGTTTGTGACTTGATGAGTGGCCGTCGGGAATATGTACATACATACATACAAAACTGTATACAATATAATATACCTACGCATATTATATATACATGGTGACTTTGTTTTCATCGCGCATCACTTTATCTTCTACCTTATTCATAATGTTCCACGACTAATAACACGCGAAAATGTCTATATAGAAAAAAAAGAGAAAAGAGAAGAGTAAAAGAGACCAAGAAAAGGAGAATATAAAATAGTATACGTTCATTTTACATTTGAAGTATTGCGCGGGAATATATTGCTAGAGTAAATCTCTGTCATCACGAATAACTTATATTTATGGTAATACATATCGTGTTTGTTTTTGTCCCTTGTTTTTTATTTCCAGTCTACATTATAGTTGCAGTATTGAATTTTTTTTTATTTTCTTGTCACTATTGTCGGTCACGCAATGATAAAATTTTCTCCACGTCTCGATTTATGGAATTACTTAAAGTAATTGTGGCAATGTGAGAAAGTTGATTTGAGTTTGAAATATTAAACTTTGTATTGGAAAAGAATTATTAATCTAGTTGCAATAATATTTAATGTAATATAACGACCGAGTGATTTGTTTCTTCACAATAGAGATGTCAATTGTGTGACCTTCATCACTTTCTAGAGCACTTCATCTCGATTGTAATTGGATTAAAGTAAGCAATAGAAGAATTGAGATATGGAAGTGAATCATCAATAAGAATGTTGATTGTCATAAAATTATTATTATCACAATTGTTCATTGGAATTAGTTGGGATTGAGAAAAAATTGATGCAATGTGGTTATGTGGAAATGCGGAAAATATAATGATGCAGTTCACGTGTAGTTCACCTTTTTTTTTTTTGTTTATGGCTTTTTTTTAGTGATTTTTTTTACTGTTTCATCAAGAAAACGTATTATGAAATTGAGTGATGCATCGTAAAATCAATAACGAGGATGATAAACGATTAGAGCTGATATATATGTTGTTATTTTGTGAGGTAGTTGTATAAAATTTATGATACATTGATGCCCATCAAAAAAAAAAAAAAAATATTGGTTTTGTATATCAAAATAATTTTTCTGTCTCTTGGATTTTTCACGTTGATGAAAATGTTCTGTTGAATATGTGGCTGATGATTTATGAATAAAAATGACAGTCAGTAAAACATTGTGGTGATTAATTCGTTTTTTTTTTAATTGCATATGAATTTCAAAATATTATCAACTTTTCTCTTTCTCTCTTCTATGTGAAAAATACATATTCCATGGATTATGTTACTCGATGATTGAAGAATGGAAATAACAATCACTCAAAAATGATATTGATGCTGTTACTATTTAATTAATGTAATTCATTTTATTGATATTATTTTGTCTTGTTTATAAATACCAAGTAGTCAATTAATTTTGTTTTATCCATGCAGATGAGATATTGTATCACAAATGTTTGTTAATGATTGATAGATTCAAAATGACAATCATCTAAAAATTATATTATTAATATAATTTTTCCAATTATCTTTATTCATTTGTGAATATAAAATATTTATTCAATTTTTTTTTCATGATCTATTTCAAACAGATATTTATTTCGAATCACTCAGTGATGTTTTATGATTAACAATCATTCAACAATTAATATCGATAACATTCCTTGTTTATAAAAATATATAAATTTTTTTTGTTCTCATCAATCTAAAAATAAAATATATTCTCACCAAAAATTATAGATTGCACGAGATATAAATTAACTTATTCAATGATTAATTAATTCCCCTGAAGTTTTGGCTCTATTTTCATTATCATCATTGTCATTACTATTCCAAATAATTTTATTGTGATATATAATCACAATTATATCATGGAAAATATTTTCACAATTCTTTACAAAATTATAAGTTATCAATTGTAATTTGATCAATTATTTTCTTCTAGATCATGACAAGTACATTTCGCGTGCCAACAACAGACAATTTCATTGAAATCAATTTTAGTAGTATACTGAAAATAGAATAGAAACGTTTCGCGCGCGTACCGCGGATCGACTGAGGCGTGCTTTTACCGGAGCACACGCAACATTGACGATGGTGTTTCCGCGAGGTGGGAGAGAAGGCGCGGAAACCGGACACAACGATAACTCTACACACATATCACCAAAAACAAAATAGAAGTATTTAAAAATATATCACTATTGAAGTTTAGATATTTTCCCCATCACTGGCGAAACTAATCTACAATTTTTTTTTTTATTAAATCCAAACAATTTTTAATTTCATATTTATCCGAAATTAAATATCTAACTATTGTTTTTATATCAATAATAATATACATGGACACCTTTTCAATTCACCTGTTATCGATTTTCTATTTGCGATGCCGCCATTCTTAATTCTATACACTGAAAACTATCAATCAGAATCCAATTTCGCGCACGTATATATCTTGATTAACCGTTTGGGTATCGATTGGAAAAAAAAAAGTTCTAAAAAACAAATGGCGTACAGACAAAGTTACAGCAAAAAATTCGCGCAGGGTCAATACAACACTATGCCTCTTCTCACCCTCGTCAGCAATTAAAAGTTTTGCAGACTCATTTCGAACAAAAGGACAGGAATAAAAATGTAATTATGATGAAATGCTACAATAATGAACACGTAAACATTCTTCTAGACTTACTTGATAGAAATAAAAATTACAACCCCAACATTTCAGTGTTATAAAATTTATCACAAATAAATGAACATAATGTAATGGAATAACAACACTAGAGCTGCCATTTTTCAACTGTACAATACAAAACAAAAAATTATAATCACACTGTGATTATAATTTTTATTGTTTTTAAATTAATTACTGCACTCCTTTATCTTAATAGAAAAAAGAATGAGAATAATTTCCAACTGCATTGGAATATACTTATCGAATTTCCAATCACTCATTTCAAATACATTTTTTCATATAATAACTATTCAAACACTCCCATGCATTCACTCTCTCTTGAAACATTGATGCGAACTAATAGTTCCTAACTATTATCACTAGTTCCCGATATTCTCACTAAGATACTAGTATAAAAAAAAAAATATGTAGCACTAATAGCTATCAAGATAGCAAAAAAATAAAACTGAAACCACCTAAATAAAAATGACTCTACATTCTCTCAAAACAATCCAATTTTTTTTCCACTCCATTTTATTATTTCAAAAATTTCCGCGTCGCGTCCGATAGTTCCCAACCACACAGTCTGATGGCGCCACTAACCCTGTTTAAAACCCTCTTTCATCCCACCATAAAAAAAAAAATAAAAAATGCCACGTTACCACACACCATATAATTCAAACATTCAGAAACCAAAACCAATACCCACTGTACCAACATATACCATATCGACAAACGATAAAACCTCCAACAAACTTTTCATATTTTTACCTCCATACTTCAACGCGCTAAAAATAAATTTCATATTTAATTATTCACACAATATCCATGCACATACATACTACATTCACAATTACAGATGCATATTAAATTATCATAAGACATTATTCTATTCTCATTGTTTCCATTCAATTTCGCATACCACAAACATATATAAATATTAAATATACAAATAACAATGGGAATATATAATTGTATATATGAAGTCATGTAGAAATTTATGTTCCGGCAAACGAAACAGGAAGTATATACACACCGGAATCTTTAATATATAAATAAATTTATTGTTTCACGTAGTATATAAAGAGGAGGCAGTAAAAGAAAAAGATATAATAAAATAGAAGAGAAAAAAAAAAAAAAGCAGCTAAAGATTGTATCGGTATATAGAACCGCGCATTTATATATATATATATACACACAAAGATTCACGCTTGCATTTTAGTTGCGATACTTTCACCGTCCATCCGCCATTGCGTTTGTCAAAATACATGAATCGCAACAATTTCCCACGATCCCTGGAGTACATATAATCCATAATTTTTCATTTCCCTTTTTTTTTTTTGTTTTTATTTCTTTCTTTTTTTTCACTTTACATTTTATGATATTATTTAATTTATCCTCATCACCATCAAAAGCATTAACATGAGGAGTTAATATTAATGTTCTCAATGATTAATCAGCCATAACAAATAAATGATGCAGAAATTTAAATGCACATTCCTATGTCAGTGCGTTTTGTTGCCATAAATATATATATATTTGTTGCTCATCGTACATTCACTATCTCACTTCATGTTCTTCCTTTCTCGGCTACCTTTTTTTTTTATCCTCTTTCTCAATATAGATCTCGATTACCAGAATGTTGGTGAAAGTCCACTCGGTCATCTGGTCATCCTTATTATGTATATACTCTCTGAATAGGCCGTTGATGCTTACTCGTCGATTGCCACTTCTTCAACACATTAAACTGCGCATGGGGCTTCTCTCTTTTTCTTCTTTATTTTTTTTTTTTTTACACAAGCCAATCTCCAAGCAGTTGTGCGGTGATGGTTGGTACGATCTCAAGTTATGTTTGCCTCATTGAACGTTTGGATTACACACTTTACAACTTTTCAGGAATGAAAAAAAAAAAAAAAAAAAAAATATGATGAGATTGATTGTTGTTAATATAAATGAGGGAAAAAATTGTGGTGAGATTTTTTTTTTAAGGAGAATGTAA
The DNA here is from genome assembly GCA_958496275.1 of Zele albiditarsus. Classification (NCBI taxonomy): domain Eukaryota; kingdom Metazoa; phylum Arthropoda; class Insecta; order Hymenoptera; family Braconidae; genus Zele; species Zele albiditarsus. The sequence goes on from OY292415.1 coordinate 6,360,746, forward strand.
GTGAAATGAGAGGGTGGGAATTTTTTTTTTTTTTGTCATGTTGTATTTTAGTTTTTATTTACTGTGAGAAAAAAGTATTCATGATTTTAATGAGTTCTGAGATACGAATTTCCATTTTTTCGGAAAGTGTTTTGTCGCAAATTTAATTTTTTTTTAATTAATATTGTGAGGATGATGAGGTCGAATGGTTTTAATAGTTGAGGGGAAAATTGTGATGAGAATTTGTTATAGGGAATGAATGTGAGATGAATGAATGGGAATTTTGTTAGCCTTTGATATTGTAATTCTTTCCTCACTATTTATTCAATATTCTCGTATTAAATACTTCGAATGTTATTTTTTCATTGCTCCCCATTCTTATATTGCATGTATTTGTAACTGATTTTCTCTTTTGTCAACCTTGAGAGAGAAAAAAAAATGTACACTGATTGAAACTAATGATATATATTCGAGACAATTTCAACATTTAAATAGAAATATAGAACAATTTGAAGTCATGTTTTGAATTGTAGATTTGATTCGAGTGTGAAAGTGTTTTTGATTAAAAACACATTCGATTTCAATTCAAATCTTTCTAATATATCTGACATCTCCCATTCAAATTGTGAATTAAATATATAAATATATATAAATTAATTCGATTAATAATTTATGAAATCAATTCACATTTATTTATTTTTGTATCAAAGTAAAAAAATTTGCTTTGAATAAAATAAATTAATTCTAATACAAAATGAGTGATTACAATTGAAGTCATCCATTGTTAAATATAATTAAAAGCACTGAATAAAAATGACATACTTTTCTCCATGCACAACTTTCAGTCTGACAATATTCAAAACATTTTCATTTCTCTTATCGTCATCATCATTGTTATCATTATAATATTTTTATGCCCCACAGCGTCCATTTACAGATGTACTTATTCCAATGCCATTGTGTCATTGTATTATATTTTCCTCAATGCTCATAATTTGCCCAGTCTCATCTCTCCTCTTTCTTTTTTTCCCCCTCTCACCTCCTGCATTTTTTAATCTCAAATTTCTTTTTTTTTTTTGTATTGAAAGAAAAATGAATATTAAATTCTCATGTGTCACATTACAAAGATAAATATAAAGAAATAAAGAACGAGAAGTGAGTATATATATATATAAGTTTAAATACCGTATAACGGTATGGTAAACATGTAACAACAAGAGGATACATATAATATAATAGTATACATATAAAACAATAACAATGGAGTTGCAAATTTTACGTAACAGACACGCAAAGTTGAGGAGGCAATAAACGAACAAGACGACAACGACAATGACAACGCAATCCATCCCAATGTTATATATAATATATAATGTATATAAAAATAATTCAAACAAAAAAAAAAAAAAAATTGTATACACCGAGTGTGATGAAGAAAACACAACATGACGTGCGCACATCAAAAGAATTCCTTCATCAAGACCCGTCACTTGCAGACAAAACCCAAATGACTTAATATTCCCCACCAACACAACACAAACAAATAAATAAAAATTCTCCAGCATTATTATCCAACTTGAATATTAAATACAAAAAATTAATATGAAAAAAAATTAAATTTTTCTGTCATGATCTATGTCGTCATATTTTGCTAATTTTTATCTCAATCTTCCGGCTACTTTTCCCCATTAGCAATATTCATATTTATATATACATATATACAAATACTTGTAAACCTATGCAGAAGAGTTATAATCTCTTGCAAGAGTCAACACGAATTATATTCACGATGCGAGAGAGTTTATGACGAGGGAAAGAACGCAATGGCAAAAGTCCAACAGGAGAATCATCCTAGAGATGGTTTGTGGATGGAATATATATATATATATATAAAGTGAGGATAAGAGTGTGAGTGAAAGACGAGAAAAAAAAAAAAAAGAACGAATTCTTTACCGGTAGAAAGCCACTACGCGCGTCTCGTGTAGGTGACTGGTGTAAATGACTTTGTGCAACCGGCCGCAAACTTTAATACGTATAATGCTCGCGATAAGGCAATACAACGTTAAGAGTGGTGATGGTGGTGGTGAGGGAGAACGAAATATATATAAAACAACGCTCATTCCTTTTTATAAAGAAAGGAAAAAAATTTATATATGTATATATAGATACATATACAACCTCTTTCGAATTACGAAAATACAAAATGATGTTACGTTCACTGTGTAAGACGAGCGCTGCGCTCTGGTGATGTTTGCGTTATTCATCTGACACACACTCTGAGGCACTAACATATATCACATAGTGTATATATAGATAGATAGATATAAATATTGTATATGTGAAGAGGAATGTGCGTGTGTCTTTGGCTCATTCGTTATTCCATAACTGCCCCGATTTTCCTTTCACAGAAAAAAAAATAATGTAATCATGAAAATAAGAAAAAAAGTGCTCTGTTGCATTCGACGATTATCTTAAACTATTTGCTGGTTTTTTTTCTCTTTTGTTTTTTTTTTATTAATAAAAAATCAGGTACAGTGATTTTAAGGAGATTGTTTTGGGTTCTGGAATATTTCAATCTGTTGGATAATTTATTTATTTATCTATTTTTTTTTTTTTTACTTGTCGTGAGAGAATTGAAATAGTAATTAAACTATGGCAGACACGAAAATATTGTTATTCAGTAGGTAAATAAATGAATAGAAGAGAATTGTGATAAAAGTGATGATGTAATTATTACAGACTCCGAAATGTTTTCATCGAGCAATTTATTTATGTGTTGAAAATGGCAAATGGTGTGTAATAATAAATAAAGTATTGTAGAATATGAAAATACTTTGAATAATTCAATAATTCATTTTTTGTTTCTATAAAATAAAGAGTTAATATTTTTATCAATTACATAAACAATTGTCAATAAACCCACTATAATAATAATGATAGTAATAACATCACGATCGTTATTGTCGCCAAAGTATTATTTTTCAATTTGAATAATCACTGACCCCAAAATACTTTCATAAATTTAATAATGAATTTTTTTTAACTATCGAAATAAAAATGAATGCATAATACCAATAAAATTTCAGCAAACTCCAAAAATACTTTCAACAATCCAATAATTCATTATTGTCCCATAAAAAAAAAAGTGGCAATAAAAAACATACTTAAATATACAATAAAAAAAAAAAAAGAAAAAAAATGACTGCAGACTCAAAAAATATTTCAACATAATTAAATCAGTTTCAATCATTAAATTGCTGTATCAATTATTTTTTTCAAAGTAAATCATCCTGATTAGTTGTATCGGGAAGAGATTCTTCAATTTCTATATATATATTATGATAACGTTAACCAAAGGAAGAAGAGGAAGACCACTAATACACGGATGGTCATGCGAGCTCCTCCACACGACTGCTGTGGCCACCAAGCTGTGTCGTAAGGGGTCCCCGCGTAATAAGCTTTCTCCGGGAGGTGAAAATTCCCAACTTTCTTCGAGACACAGATGCAGACGATGAGAAATACATACATATATATATATATATATATATATCAATACATATAGATACATACATATACAAATGTATATATAATACAGTCGTTCAGCAGGTCGGTTAGACCAGAGGTGAACGCGCGAGCCATCCTTCTCAATAATGTGGCGAAGGCACACATGTAATTGTATTTATTCCCATATATGTGTGTGCACATATATCTGCACTTCACTTTTATACCAATATAACTGCGCGCACAATTTCGCTTCGACATACCAAAACCCTCTCTTGATCAAGTTTCTCATCTCTCTTTATTGCAATCGCAGCATCGATTCCGCATTGGATAACTATTATATTTATTTTTCTGATTACATTTATACCAATTCAAACTGAGATATCTTCCAGATTATCTTCACAGATACAATTACATAACTTCATTTTTCCAATCAATACTTGAGAATTAATTTGATTTTTAAAAATGGAAGAGATGAAAAAATGATAAATATATATTAATGAAAATGTATAACATCAAGTAAAAGTGACTTTTGCCCTTGGTCCAATTTTATTAATATGGAGAATCCTAACGAGATGAATTTCAGAGACTCTCCACTACACAGCAAAATGCGCGCAATAATTATGAAAGCAATTAGGATAGAATGAATGAAAGATTAATTCAATGTTGAATCATCGTTTCTCAAAATAAATTGTGTAATTCTGTCACATGAATTATACAACAATGAAATACAAAGATAAAATAAAATAAAAGAAATTGAATAAAACTATAATATATAAAAGTAGTTATTTTTATATTATCATCCATGCACTTGTGGTATTATGTATGTACGTTTATATGTATATGTATTTGTAATGTTTCTCTTTATATATTATATATGCTCGCATAAGTAAAAGTGATGAGAGTTGTTTCTTCTATCTGTGTGTGCATTCTGTGTGGTGAATGGTGGAAACGCTATGAGCCCGGACGTGGTTTGTACCACGAAACGTTTTCTGGACGCTGCAGGGCAGAAAGGCGAACACATACATTTATAAATTTGTAACCAACACAAACACATAATAAAAATATATTCAACAAGAGAAGAGATTCTCCTCCTCAAAACTTCTTTCACATACAATTTTTTTTGTTTGTTTCATCTCACTGTTGCTGCTGTTGCTGCTCAGCCTTTCCTTTCCTTTGGTATATATATATATATATTATATATGTATTCGGTTCGACATAGAATAAAGGAGATGGAACAGGGCAGAAAGAAAGAGAGACCATTTGACGATCTCAATTTTTAAATGTAAACTCTCTACCAATATTCGCGAAAGTCCCTCTTCCCCATATCGTTTGCCATCTGATTTGAAATATAGAAAAAAAAAAAAGAAATACGTTCGGGTATTCAGAGAGACCATCAAAAACAAGAGAACGAAAAGAAAATAAAAATATAAAGGAAAAAAAAAAGTTATTTAGGTCAAATGGATTTAGGAGTTCCTTTCTATGTCCTCTCGCATGAAATCAACAACGCTCTCGCTTCACATCATTATTATTTTTATTTTCAATTTCAATTTTGAATTTTTTTCTACACCTTACTTATCTCAAAGATGATATTCATTTTTTTAATCATTCATTTCGCAATACACATGTTGAATTAAAATGTACAAATTATATTTAATTAGAATAAATGATATTTCAGTGTTTGGCCTTCACTATTTATTTTATATTCACCATTGTGGGATTTAATATAATATATTATGTAGTGTATGTGGGCAATGTTGAAGGTGATGATGCAGACGATTTAAAAAAAAAAAGTAATTTGCGAAGGATGCGGGAATAAAATCGCGTGTTCATATATTTAATACAGTTATGTATACATTTTTGTCTTTGTACAAAATTCTGCACACGTCAGTCAGTAATTTTCATTGATTGTTATTATAAAACAAGAACATATAAGCAATAAATGCGAGCTTACAATTAAATATTGTTAGATGATGATGATGATGATGATAGTGATGATGTAATTCTAAAGTGAGTATATAATAACACAGATGAAATAACAAAAGAGTATAGCAACTAATAATTAAATTACTGGGTATTAACTTAAATCAATTAATCTCTTCAGTTAAATATACCATAGACAAAATGGAAATAATAATTAAATATATGCTTACTACATAGTTGTATGTTAATTATCGATATGTGACGATACGAAATGAAACCCTGAGGGGCAAATTAAATTAGATAAAGTCATCAGGATATCGACAACAACTACGACTACGTAAAAGTTGTGACTTCTTTCTTTATTTCTATTGCAACAAAGTAAATAATCACATTTAGAAATCAATTGCAATAGCAATCGCTCCCGTACGTGTCAATGAAAATAATCGTAATAATATGGTCAACGGATTATCTGTGTGATCGCATCAACTATAAACCAACAACTCTCAATGATGCAACGAAAGTGTCTTTATATATAGAGTGTACAACAAGATCTCGAGCAAATCACACGACATTTCTCTCTCTCTCTCTCTCAATGCTTTTAGAGGCTATAACCTTGGAAATACCACTGTAAAACATACCTCTTTCCACTTATTCTTCTTTCCCTTTTTCTTTTTTTTTTCTCTTTCATTTTGCATACATACTTTTAATTCTTCATATTTATCATTTCTCCACCGAATCGTCTTTTGGCATTTGAACAATTACATAACTAGACATATTAAGTTATTTTCAATGTGTTTTTTCTTTTCTTTCTTTTTTTTTATTAATGAGGTCAACGGTGAATCTGACTGTCACGATTTCTCAATTATATCTATACATAAAGCCGTGAACGGAAGTGTATTTCTGGAAAGTGCAGTAGCCTATTAAAAATATTTTGCATTCAATTATAGCGAAGAAACATCAAACAGAAAAACAAAAATGTATCTCTGAATATAATTTACAAATATCTAATACCATCAATTATCAATTCATCATTTACATATATTCAAATGTAACATTATAATTTATTTTAAACATGCAACATTTAAACTTGTCTATTTACACTTAATATTTTACTTTTCCGATTAAATTAACAAATATAAATATATTTAAATTGATATTATGAATGGATTAATTTTAAATACACATAAAATAAATTCAAAATGTCATAATAAATACATGACGATAGATTTTGATTTGAATGATAAATTATGTGCATTTAGTTTTTATTTTCATGACATGTTGGTTGTCGCACGATGTAGCATCTCAGCATATCGAGGTGATGGTTTGTCGGTTGGGATTCAGGTGAGGTAAACCCTCTCCCCTGGCATACAAGAAGTCTCAACCCACGTCGACGGGATCGCGCTCGTCTGTATAAAAGCCATGCTCCGGACGAGCACGGAGCATCAGTTCTCAAATCAAGGAGCAACAGCAGCACCACAATCCAAGAGGCGAAAGCGTCAAACGTTATAATATATATTCACACATATATATATATAAATATATAGAAGGCAGGAGAAGTCACCTACCACTTTTTTTTTCCACACATATACACAATCATGAGGGCATTCATGGTGAGTCAAGTCAGAGAGTCGTGTGATCAACTTCGTGAGTCCTTCCGCGTTTGTCCTCCCCACTATTTAATCTTCACGTGAATCCTCACTTTCTCTATCCAATCTTGGATTAAAAGAAAATGGAAATCTCTTTAAACAAGTGTAATTTATTCCAAGTGAATTTTTATTTATTTATTTATTCATTTATTCAATTTTAATTGATGAATTGTTGTTGATTTAAAATATGTAGAGTCAAATATTGCGTATTTAATATGAATAATTGTCCCTTAACCTTCTCAAATTTAAATTAATATTAATGTCACTGTATAAATAATTAATGTGTCATATTTATGTGTGTTATTTTTATACTTACTGATATATATTTTTATGTTCTTTTGTTTTCAATTAAGATCGTGGCTCTCGCTGCTATGGCGATGGCACGACCGGAAGCTGGATATTCCTATCAGCAGCCCAGTGGTAGCTATGGAGCACCAGGTGGTGGTGGTGGTGGAAGTCTTGGTGGACTTGCAGGACTCGGTGGTCTTGGTGGACTCGGCCTCGGTGGATCATCTGGATTTGGTGGAGGATCATCAGGTGGATTTAGCGGTGGATCATCAGGTGGATTTAGTGGAGGTTCATCAGGAGGATTTAGTGGAGGATCATCAGGTGGATTCAGCGGTGGTTCTTCAGGTGGATTTAGCGGTGTTTCTTCAGGAGGATTCAGCGGTGGTTCATCAGGTGGATTCAGCGGTGGTTCTTCAGGTGGATTCAGCGGTGGATCATCAGGAGGATTTAGTGGAGGATCATCAGGTGGTTTCAGTGGTGGATCAAGTGGATTCGGTGGATCAATTATCCAAAAACACATTTATGTTCATGTTCCACCACCAGAGGCACCTGAAGACAGACCAAGCCGTGTTATTGCACCACAAGCACCTGCACAGAAACATTATAAAATTATCTTCATCAAAGCGCCAACTCCACCAACTCCAACTGCACCAGTAATTCCTGCATTCCCACAACAGGACGAGCAAAAAACACTCATCTATGTGTTGGTAAAGAAACCCGAAGACGCACCAGAAGTCAATTTACCAACTGTTGCACCAACTCAACCATCAAAACCCGAAGTTTACTTCATCAAGTACAAGACTCAGGTAAGAGTTATTGTCTGAAAATTAAAAAAAACAAAAATGATGCAAAAAAATTGCAATTAAGTAAGACAATTAATTTGTTAATATGGTGAATTTTTTTTTCTCTCCACTTATTGTAGAAGGAAATTTCTGGTGGTGGTTCAATTGGCGGTGGATCAATTGGCGGTGGATCAATTGGTGGTGGATCAATTGGTGGTGGTTCAATTGGAGGTGGATCAATTGGCGGTGGATCAATTGGTGGTGGTTCACATGGTGGTGGATCAATTGGTGGTTCAATTGGCAGTGGATCAAGCATTTCAGGCAGCATTGGTGGTGGACTTGATGGTGGTCATGGTGGTTCTGGTCCAAGTGGACCATCTGGACCAAGTTCCAATTACGGACCACCCGGACAATCCGGCCCCTACTAGTCAATTATTATCACAACGCAATTCACGACGAACGACGGCGATATGGCGAAAGGAGCAATGACGAAATGATTAATGACAATTGGAATTTTTGCTACGATATACAATTGCCATTTGACATTTCTTCCTCCTTTATTCTATCTACTCCGAAACAAACATCTACTCCTGTGTTAGACAAAATGGATTATTATCTTTCTTTTTTTTTTGTCTTTTATTTTAATTACCAACCGCACGTGCGCGCGCGTAATTCAATTCGCGCCCGTTTAAACGTTCGACGACGCGCGGTAATGCAAAGTCGATCTAGAAAAAATAAGTGAATGCCCGCACCAAATGACACGATCGGCCTTGCGTTACCCGAACCATCATCATCTTCTCCTCCTCCTCCACCTTTTTAATTTCCATTATACCATTTTCTTTTTCGTTTTTTTTTTTTTTTTTAACGATCCTCGTTTATTATTGTACCTTTTTTTTCTCCTTCACCACTCATTGTTAATTTTTTTTTACCATGTTTTTTAATTACATTATCGTATCAACTGTAATATACCTGAAGATCAAGATGATAATTGTTCTTTGTATTTTTTGTTTCTTCTAAATACAAAGATTTCGAAAGCTGAAAGAAAAACTATTATGACGACCACGACTGTGACGCGCGATGTCGAGGGATACATCTATCTCTTAATTTTTTTTATATATATTTTTTTGCAAGAAAAACGGTGGCGAAATAAAGCTTTTTTTTTTTATGTATTTTTACATAAAATATCAAAAAACAAAAATTATTGTTTTACTATTTATTTATTTATTCACCTATGTTTATACCTGCATGTACGTTCTTGGAACAGGAAGTGATCAGGAGCATCCTAACTTTCACTCACTTAATCTCCTCTCATTTTGTATTATTATTAAATATTTACGCTGAAAAAAAAACCGAAGAAGAAAAAAAAAAACAAGAGATAAGTACATATATCCCCCGGCGTAAAAATTAGCAAAGGCAGGTGTCGTGACCTTTGATCCAAACAGCTTTCACCTATCTCAGTGCTCGCGGGCTAACAAACTCGATACGACAATCACCTACTTTTGCCTCTCTCGTTTCATATATATATATATATATAATCTTGCGTGAATTCCTTTTTTCCACATTGATACAGTGTTGCATTTTTTTTGCATTTATCTAATCGTATTCTAACGACCGTCAACCCCAAATAATTCCTTATAAATTTATTCCGTTACCATTTGTGGCCTTTATGTCCATCATAGTCACTTAATTCCATTCAACATCCTATAATAAAAATAAAAAAGAATTCAATGACATAGTAGTTTCACCAACTACTGATAATATTGCATCAACTAAAACACATATAGACCACCACACACTTGATGACTAATTCGTTGGCAGCACGTTTCAAGAAACAATCCAATAAATCTGTCACGAATTATTTTCACCTCCCACAGGCAATTTTAAGCCTCTTCATTTATTTTGTGAACACACATTTACATCCAACAGTGACTTTGCTTTCTCAATAGACAAACGCAATCTCTTCAGCTTTCTTCCATTTATATTTTCTAATGGCAATTTGTTCATCAACAGATAGAAACATACATACCACACATTTCATTTTATACACACCCATACAAATGTATATATTGTCAAATGGTTTATCTCTTTTACTTGGCAGTTAAATATGTCAAGCGGAAATGAATATCACAATAGCCAACATTAATGATAATATTAAAAGAAATTAATTGTCTTTGTGTTCTATTTTTTCTTCATGTTACATGTAAAAGTTTAGCGAAACTTTGAACTTGAAATTAAATACCAAAGACTGGAATCATCCCGGACATCCGTATATACTTCTTTTATTCTCTGTTATTTATTTCTTCATATATATAAAATAAAAAAAAAAAAACAACACTTAATTTTTTTTTTTTTGCTGAAATAAACATTTATGGTCGACTTTCACCTGAACAAGGTGGTCAATTGCGGAAGAAATAGTATGATCGAATATAAGTAGATATTATTCTTCACATTGCAATTTTGGAGCAGAGCCAATTTTGCCCTCTTCATTTTTTTTTTGTTTCATACTATTTTATTTTTTTATTTCTCAATATAAAAATGTAATTTAGTGAAAGTTAACATTTTTTTTTGTCTTCACATCAATAGTACTCCAATTGATATTTAAAAAAAAAAATAATAACAAGCCAAAACAGCAAGAATAATAACAATATTAGTGAGCAATTGTTACGGATCCTATTTCATAATTTGCAAATTCTAAATATATACACTACACATTCAAACATGAATACATATACAAATGCATACTTATATATATCAGTTCGTGTTAATGCATAAGTTGAACTGCATGAGAATTTGGTCTAAGAGAAGAAGTAGACGAGCGCGTGCCCGGAAGTTGAGAACGCAAGTGAAAGTTCAACTCGATTTGCCAACGTATATACGCGCGCGGAAGAATACCAATTAGCGAAAACCGTACCAAGCTGCCGTGTCATCTTCATCCTTCAATTCCTTTCCCATAATATATTGTTATTTGTTCTGTCATTCATCATCAACATCATATAGAACATCAACTCCACAATTGATATACGAAACAAACGAGTAAATGAAAGAAAAGAAAAAAAAATCGTCGAGACCTTCGACCAATTGCAAATGTAAAAAAAAATTTAATAATACAATAATGAAATAGCAATGAAGAAGAAATGAATAAGACGACTAATGTTAATTGGCTGCGAGTGACGAACATTATATCTATGGCAAAAATCTGGAGCCACACGCATTTTGCTCTCGCCATTGTGAAGCTATAAACAGCGCATCAAAGTATATAGCAATAAATCTCGCTGTCCAGTATTTCGCCTGCCAGTTAGAGTCAATCCACTGAACGTATCCTGTCTTTCTATATTTGTGAGGTAAAAGATCCTGGCACCGCCCTCACAGTATTTTTTGTGTGATGAGCGTTTGGAGAACATTTCCAGAAAGTATGTCAAAGCTGAGTCAGTGAAGGAATTGAAGAGAGGGAAAAGAGTGGAACCAAATAAGTGTCTGCCAATCTTTTTGTTTTCAGATTCACAACATATAAACGTCCCAATCATTTTCAATCTTTAATTCACCTTCGATCTTTAAGTCGTTGTTTTATATTCAATTTTGTTTTTTTTTTTTTCAACCACAAAATTAAAATAAATTATCTCTTCTTTATAGCATATAGAAGAAAATTATACATTCATTTCACAACTATATTTAAGTTCCATATACCTGGTGTTAACAGCACTATTTACGTGCGCTTATGCATGCCTCATATATTTTTCCTTTCTCTAAATACATACTTGTAACTACTCACAACTCTAATTATCCAAAGCGTTAATGCGAAATATATAGTACATAGACGAATATTTCATTGGTGCATCTCATCAAGCTCCTCATTCACTTTTATCCTTCATATATATGAATATTTGCATACATATGTCCACTTATGTCAAGCAATAAAAAAGTCTGCGTGGTCTTCTTTCGAAATTCTACCAAGCAAGAAATGTACGTTAATTATACCCAAATAGTTTCACCTGAAGACGAGGTAAATGCTCTTTCACATTTTACGCTCTAAAAATTAAATTTAATATTATATTAAAATTTATTTTGAAACAAAAAAAAAAAACATCTACCAAATTTGTTTCATTTAATGTAATTTAATTAAATTTAACTCTCTATTTATTCTATTATTTCCATTGTATTGAGTAACGGAATCACTATTTGGTAATGTAAATGTGGCGCCTAATACATTTTTCATGAGTGTATCATATAAGCTTGTTTCTAGAATAGTATTTGAACGTTCGGCGATTTTATTCTTTTTATTTAATTTATTTTTTTCTTAATGCTTATTCACAGTGGAATTGCACCAGTCGTAATAGCATTAGCTCCATATAACACACTTATTCACCGCACTGGATTGCATACCATATGTATACGTGTGTGTACGTGATGTATATTCTTGATGGGGCCCAACGAAGAGGCTCATCTAGGGGAAAATGAAGGGAAGTAGGTGTGCAAGCATACATATATTTATATGTACATATGTATAAAATACCAGCCTACAATACACACACAAATCTACCCGTGTCCATCGCACCAAAGCTGGTGGTTAGGTATAAAAGTTGCGAAGACGACCGCAATCGGAACACAACCGTCGTGATCGTCTGACAGTGAAAATATATATCAAGTGGACCAGTTTCGTGATTGATTACACAGAGCCGCGAGTATTTAAAGATCCGCTGAACGCAAATACTTCATTGTAACTGTGCGAATTTATTACTGTTAGTTCTTTTTTTTTTCATCATCCTGTGAGCTTTCAATACACAATGCGGGGTTTACTCGTAAGTGGCTATTTATCACAGTGAAATATTGTTGTATTTAGAAGCCCAGTACGAATTAGAATTCTTTTACTTTTTCAATTTCTATTTTTAATTTTAATTTTTTTTTTTTTTTCAATAGTCTTTTATTTATGAATCTATTCTTTCTCATGTGACTGGTTGGAACATTTGTTCTTTTTATTGTATTTACATTCGTTTCATTATTATTATTGTTGTTGTTTCTTTGTCTTTCATGTCATTTGAGTGTTTTACAATGTGACAGTCTGTATGATTATTATTCGAAACAATGAGTGAGAGAAGTCTTTTGAAAGGAAAATTAAATATTACACATGCGCTCTATTATTATGTGGACACTAAAGATATTTTAATTGCTGAGAAAAAATAATGGGATTCTTTTCTGTATATATATTTTGGATATTATGATGATAAATATGCAAGAATAAAAGCTCGATATCGATTAATATATGAGTGAGTGGCAATAGATTCCTTGAAGAAGGATCCGGGAGTCGTGTGCTTCGCGATATGCTTTCTACCGGAAGTAATTAGAGCAGCTAGCGGGATAGCTTGGTTTGATAATTATATTAAAATTGCAGCCGTGTGAATGAGAGAGACAGTTAGATCGAGATTCCTTGAATAAATGAATAGATAATCAGACAAATCGCGAAAGCGTTGAAATGAAGATGCAGTCGCGTCAATTTTTTTCATAATTGATTTAAAGAACAAAAATTATTTTCAATTTCACCACAACAATTTTCATTTTGTGTGACAGAAACCACGATTACACTTCTTTTTTCTGTCATGAACACAATTTTTTTCTGTTTCTCTTGGATAGTTGAAATTCATTGTGATGACAACAGCGTGCGCATGGGGTAAACCTGCGCCTGAAGCACCTGTTGATTCTTATTTCCCACCATCATCTGGAATAGTGAGTGGTGGTGGTGGTGGTGGTGGTTATCCATCAGGACCAGTTGATTCTTATGGTCCACCGCAACAACCATCAGTGATTCATAAACACGTTTATGTTCATGTACCACCACCAGAAGCACCTGAATATAAACCACCAAAGTATCTACCACCCCAAGCAGCACCGCAGAAACATTACAAGATAGTATTTATTAAGGCACCGACTCCACCAACGCCAACAGCGCCAGTTTTGCCGCCTCTTCCACCGCAAGACGAGCAGAAAACACTTATTTATGTTCTTGTTAAGAAACCAGAGGAAACGCCTGATGTTGTATTACCAACTCAAGCGCCAACTCAACCTAGCAAACCGGAAGTCTATTTCATCCGCTACAAAACACAAGTAAGTGATTAATTTTCTCACTATTGAGTATAAAATTATTCTTCAAGAATGTTTTATTATCATCTTTTCTCTATAATTTCTGCAGAAAGAACAGGGGGGAAGCTATGGACCACCCGCGCCACCACAGGACAGTTACGGACCGCCGCAAACTGGTGGGCCTAAAGGTCCTTATTAATTGAACAACAAAAGGAAAAGAAATTAATTTACTTTTGCAAGATTGAAAATAGCGTGCCAACAGCCAAAAAACAAAAATTGAACGAACGGAAATTATCGCCTGCTTACGCAGTATATAATATATATACATATATATTAAAATATTATTTTTTTACGTAATAGAAAGAGTGGGAGAGAGAGAGTGATGATAAACATTTGTAAGAAAATTATTGAAAATACAATTTTATTACGACTTTACCTATTTCTCACAGCTCCAGAACACTTTAATTCCAGTTATTAATTAATTATTGTTTATTTATGTTTATATATTTCCTTTTAGGCACAATGTCTAAGTAGACATTACAAATGTATATATTAAAAAACTATTTCTAGCCTGAGATAGCGAAAGTTCGCGGCACACAAAGCAATAAATTGCACGCTTGTCGAGCAATTATTCACAATTCAACACTCGTTCACACGATTAAAATGGGAGCAATAAGGATAAATAATACTCGTCAGTGGCGGAACAAATTGGCGTCAGAATTCTGTCGAAGTAATTGTCAAAAAAAAAAAAAAAAACAATATCAATAACGGGACAAACAATATTACTATGTTTAAATATTGTCGGTGCTATTGTCCATATGAAGTGTGATCGTGCGTACGTATGAACGGCGTAACATGTCTGCATTAATTGAAGAAGGAAGAGAAAGAAAATAAGTTATTCAATACTTCTCTGTGCAATTTCCTTCTCTTTTTCATTATACGGCAATAATGAATTTGCAAATGCTAAATGACTAATCGTGATGGGTACGTTCTGAATTATTACTTCCCCGTATAACTGGTTTGATAAACGGCGCAATTAATGGATAGGAAAAAAATACTATATGACCTATCCAGTAAACGCTGGAATAAACAGTCACATAACGCGTAGGCGAAAGTAAAACAAATGGAACAAGACAATAACCCATAAATATAATAGTGTAGAGCCTCATGACGAGCCAAACCAATACGTTCATTGGAAATGATTTAATTGCCATTTGAAGCTGATTATTCTTCAGCAACGAGGGCGTAATCTGAAATCATTGACATAAACACGAAATTATAGAATGAATGACATCTTCTTATTAAATATGAGCAAATAATTATCTTCATGAATGATTTGTATACTAACGTCTCGTTCAAAGTACATAATGATAAATTCCATCGAGAATGTGACGTAGTAACCAGAGTGGACGCCGTGCCAAAGAGCGAGGAAAACCAGCGTGAAAAATTGACTAGCATGTCGCGATCCGAGAAATTTAAGTCGTTTATATATGTACTCAGCACACCAATGATTTGTATTTGTGTTGAATGATAATATATAATGATTAAATTGCGTGGCATTTTCGAATGTCCACAGATCTACGTTCGTGCAACCGTCCCACTTGTCTGCTCCATTTTCGTCTTTTCCGTTGTAGGACAGGCCGAATGTTGTGCATACCTTTTTCCAATTGAGAAAAATAAAACATCATTAATGTGACTATTACAAATCAATTTGTATTTGCGCTCATTACTGAGGATTAATGGAATTCGAATCCTTACTCCTTCAGACAACTGCCAAGCGCTGATATATTTATATAAATGTAATCGTCCCCATATTCCCAATAAGAAGAGCTTCTTGATAAAATTTTCATTGTTATATCCCTCGGTCGTTATGTATACATCCGACACGTACGATATACCCAATTGATAAATTGACAAATATACGCAGCCAATGATTGCTCGATTAATACCAGCCTCCAAACTAGCAGGCAATGGTTTATTATCATTTGATCCCTGGAAATAATAATTAATAAGGCATAAAATACATGTATGTTGCTACTCATTATACTTTTATATGAATATAAAATTAATACAGACACGGAAATGGGAGTGAATTGCATCGAGAATTACATATGCAGTAGCAAAAAAAAAGAAGGAAAGAAAAAAGAGAACTAACGCAATTACTCCATATCTATGATCTTATTAAATAATTATGATCTTACACAATTTGTGTGCACTCATAAAATAATTATAAAATTGAAATTATGGAGTACATATACACAATGGGTTGAGATTATTCCATAGATTTCAATACATAAAATCTTCACTCATTTTCAACCATACAATTTTCCGAGAAAATGTAATTCAAGCGGATATAAATTTTCACAATGCTGTTATAGTTAATAGGAAATATGATTCAACAACAAATATAAACTTACGCTTTCTATCAATGTTCCACTGACGTAATTGAGATAACGTCTTATACTGAATTGCGGCCCGACGAGAAATGATCCGGGAAAGTATGTATACGCAGCAACTTCGAGGAATGATGGTAGCGTTTTTAAGCTAACTTTTTTTTGATATACTGATAGTTTGGATTCGTCTTGTTGACCATCGTAATAATTGAATGCAAGTCCAGTCAATCTAAGTGTTAATACACAATGGGGCATGGTCCATTTTATGTCGTAATTTTCAGTGCTAGTTGTCCAATAGCCTAGTATTAATGAAAAAAAAAATTTTTTTATCAATCAACCACTGTTAATTTCATCCAATTTTATCTTCTCTAATTATGTTGGGAATTCGAAGGACGATGTAATTACCATATACTAGATAACCCATGTTGAATATCAATGTGATAATAACAGATAATGAGTTGCCGCCGAGAAAACATAAAATCAGGTACGTAGCGCATAAAGCGAAAGCTGAATGACCGACACACCATCCTGAAGAACAAAAAGAAAAATATAAAATAGAAATTCGACTCGTTTCACTGCAATTAGTTTTCTCGTACTTGTCATTGAATTATTATGACAATTCAAGTACAGTTTCACTCACCAAAATTCCACAATCCTAATAGCAAACCGCAGACAATAAAGAAAATATGTTGTATGCATGGCGTTTTATTGTAAAACCCACGACGATAAATAATAGCTAATGGAAAACCTGCAGAGAAATACATAAATTAATAAATAAAATGGAACAACATGTTATTAACTCTATGCAAATTTAAGATCAATATATTCCCATCATTATGGTCGCATACATACGGTTCAAGGCAGCATCCTAATCTAAAATACTATTTTCATGAAGATATTTTTTTGTTCGATTTAAATGTATGCGCATACAATTTCAACGATTGTTATTAGATGGAGAAGCCATAAACATTTTCTGACGTGGAGTTTCTACAAGCGCGATTTAACACTACGCGACGCTTCGGTTAATTTGACATCAATTATCCAATCTCTTCCAATTTATTCTCTTCAGTTTTTATAATTATAGCTATTATTGATACCAAAATAATTGTTAGAAATAAAAAATAGTTCAAATTTCAAGCACACTGGAATATCGTCGATCTCGTAATTCATATTTAGCTCAAGTTAGTCGAAAAAAAAAGAAATAAAAGTATTTCGAATTCCCTCATAATCCTAGTTCTAGCGATAGCCATAATCACAAAGATTGTAAAAATAATTGGAAGATCAATATACACCGAATGGAAGCGTCACGAAGTACGCGGCCATCACAGAAATTCTCAACAGCAATATACTCCAAAATTGCTACAATTGATAAACATTATTGAATCCCCATTTCACTACTCCTTCTCTATTGCTGGAAAGAATTAATGACATACATTGAATCCTCAACCAAAAACCCCAACAAAATCATCGTCAATGTAACACTCTATAAACCCCCTTTTATCAATAATTTGCACATCCTCCTTATCATTGCCATTTAAACCTTTCAAATAAAGTTCAACACCCTGAAAAACTGTTCTCAAACTGTTAATTAAATTATCAACCCTTTAGCCATTAAATATTAAATGAATAAATCGAAATAATCTGAAAATAAAATAATTTGAATTCTCACCGAAAAAAATCGAAAATAAAAGCCGCAATGCGGGTTCAGTGCAGCTCAAATAGTTGGCCAACCCTCCCATTATAGTTGCAGTGACACTGACATTATCGACTTCAATCATGGTTATGTTTGTGTTCCTTTCCAAATTTTGTCGTACAGTTATTAATTATTTCAATTATATATGTATAAATATATAAAGTCGGTGAACTTAACTTAGCAAGGCTAGTATTTATCGAACAACTCAAACTATGTATAATAATGTAACTCCATAAGGTTAAAAACACACATTTTATCGTAGGTATAAGATAACGTTTTTTTTTCTACATACGTTTCACGTCCCCACTTATTTTTTTTAATGTACGTGACATCTCCCACTACACGGATAAAGTCCATTCGATATATTCTTATAACATTACAACTGAATTTCTATGTATCGTCTACTGATGGCGTTTATTCTCACAATTTTCGTCCTTACCTGCGTTTGGATAATAGGAAATTTATTATAGAAACACTATGAGATAGTGTATTGATTTTAAATTGTTGACTACTGCGTCATTAGTTTGTTATCGATTATTAGCAATCGGCATTATTATGGATATAAAATGTTTATTTTATCATTGTTATGAACAATATTAAACATAAATATAAAATATCACCTCTAGTTTTTATACCCTCTACAACAATGTATAAAAATATAAATATTTGATACAACATAAACCGTATTTTTTAAATGCTAATAATCAATGGTTTAATTGATCCGATGGCGATGCTCAATACTATTTGGCTTTTACATAGCAAACTTCGGTATCGATTCCAAGCTCCATAAGGCGATTAATCCAAAGTTTTTGTTTAACTGAAAGGGAATCACCAGGTCCCTTAACTTCAACTATTTTATATGTCAAGTTTTGTGCGTTCCACACAATTAAATCTGGAAAACCAGCGCTCATGTGATAGTAATCATTCAATAAAGTCAAACACAATCCAATTATACTTTTCTGTCCCATGCAACGAATTATTTCCTGATAGAAAAAAAGGAATAAATATTTTTGTTAAAAATTGACATTATTTCTATATAATGTTGAAAAATTAATTTGAATAGTATTAATTACTTTGATGTCTTGACTGTTCTGGAAAAGTTCCGAGCTGATCAATGATGAATATTCTCTATAGGAAACATAATTATGGTGCATCATGTCACATAATTCTTCAATATCATAACACCTGAGAATTCGGATTCTCTCTCGTATTTGATTTTCACGATTTTCGATGAAGTTTGTACTCCATAAATCGAGTGGGGCAGTCTGATAACGACAGATGAAAGCACCAGGTATTGATACATTGTATAATTCATTCCAAAATGCGCATGCACAAAGTGTTTGTGGTAAACTTCCTTCACAATGTAAGCCTTTTTGAAATCCATTTCGCATGTAATAAGACTGTGCCAATACTTCAACTTGTGCATACGAGTGTGAATCTTCCTGTCCATCAATCAACCAAACACTTTTTGTAACAATTTCAGCTTGTGCTTCCATTTTTTTCGCTTCAATAATATTCTCAATTGGTGTACATTCAAACTTTTGTTTCCTCTCCTCATTCAATGTTGCCATCAAATTTTTCCAATTCTCTGTAATGCCTGTTGCTTTTGCAGCCAATTTTCTTGCACGCTCTATCAATTCAGCTTCAACTACGATTGACAAACGTTTTTCACATAAACCCCGTTCTATTAAACGGGCACACTCGTCAAAATTTTTGTTGTACTTCATTTCAACAGCTGATAATTCACTATAGCAACGCCCTGCGCTTGCACAAGTAACTCCATGATAATCAAGAAGACTTTTCAGAAATCCCCCGACAAAAGTCGCGTAGTTAGGATCTTTTTTCGGTGATTCAATGCTTAACATCAATACTTTTGACCAGACATATGACGCAGTAAATCGGCGTATATAACTAGGTAAAGCTGAATCATTATCATTGATGACAAAACTCACATCCGGATTTCCAGCGGACATCAATTTTTCATATGCTGTTGTACTTAATAATTTAACCGTTGCCCAATCTTTTAACTTCATCGCAGTAGTTATATCAATGAGTGCAGATTTAGCCTCCGTGTAATCGATAACATGTTGCCTATTTCGGAAAACTGGATGATAATCGACAACTGCATCAGGATAAATTCGTTTACCCATGTCAACTTCGGTTATCATCCAGATCACATCGCTCAACGTTTCAAATCGCGATTGAACTGGATACGCAAGAGTTACAATGCGTTTGATCACATTTCGTGCTGTGTTCGTCAATTGAATACTCGGTCCACAAATTTTCGACACTATTGACAACAATTGCTGACGTGGTGATGAAGCTCCGGGGAATAATGATTGATTCATTTTGGCAATACCCATTAACTGACCAATTAATTTCTCTTTACTCAACGTATGTGGCCGTTTTAATTTTTTGCAAATATCTTGCAATTCTCGTGCATTCATTAATTGTAGAACAGACTCTATATTATTATCACAGTCAATTATTTTAAAAATCCCATTCTGTTCCGAATGTGATGTTATTTCTTCTAATGGAAAATCTTCAATGTTTGATCGGTATATCGAATCATTGATCTCTTTCACACGATACCAAGGTTTCTTCCACTTTATCAAACGCGTGATAATTATCTTTGATTTAACTGACAACTTATAAATTGACATGATCAATTTTAATTCTGCCTTGTTGAAATATTCGCAATTGATTTTATTCAAAAAAACATCAACGAATATTGCTTTGTATATTGACTCCGCTGATTTGTCATTGAGTGTACTAATTTTTCCTTTATATTTGATACAGTTTTCCATCAATTTGACTCCATGCTTCGAAAAATAATCGTACATTTCATTCAGACTTATTTCGCCAGCTCTGTTGTTCACCAAAGCGGCATTCATATACGAAATAGCTACATTCTCCAGATTTAATTCTACTTTCACTTGTGTTCGTTCCTCCTCACACAGCGTTACTTCGCTTTTACGACGTTTGGGACTTGGTGTACCCGGTGGCGTCTGCATTAACATAGAATAACCAATAAAGTCAGGTTATGTTTGAATTATAAAGTTATCAAGCACTAAATATAACTCTCTAACATAAATTAATTGATATATTATCAGAATGAAGAAAAATAAAAATGATGTAAGGTTATGTTCATGTATCAATCTTCAAATGGGACAATTTGATATAGAACGATTGAAATATCATGAAAATGGAATAAAATGACATAATATTTTGGAATGAGTGTATATAACATATAAATAATTATAACAAACCTCCGGTGACATTGTTGATATTTTTTTGGTACGACTGGACGTACCTTTGGGTGACTTGCTCACGTGTATTTTTGGCGGTGGTCCCGTCACCCTGAAGTATTCGTGCAATGATCTTTGTGTCATTCTTACTGTGTTCTATTTACTATTATATATGAGAGTGTTAAGAGGAATTGCGCAGCACTTTATGGTCAGTTTGGTTTTTTTTCTCGAAAACCCAAATCAGCTGATTAGTGCTGATACAGGCTATCGGAATCCGATAGCCATAACAAAACAGACGTGTTTACTGTTTACGCACATTCTGATTGTGTGATGTGGAAGAAGCACCGCGCAGTTATTCAGTCGGCGACGCGCGAAAATTCGAAATTTTATTGCATTTTGTAATAATCCAGGATAGAATTTCTTGGGGTTTCTGGTCCAGGGTTGTACAATAATAAAAAAGAATTGTGGTTTGTCTGTTGATGCTGATTCATGAGGTATGGATCCAGATTAATATAGTTGGTCACATGAACGGTTGCAATTAGATTAAATTGGAGCTGTATATATGGTTGATTTGGAGTAAATTGATGGTATTTTGAATGATTCAATGAAGATCTATTTATTTTTATTTAGTTAAAAATTTTCTGGATCATCACTTGAATATAATTCTAATTTAATCCAATGGGATTTTCGTCTCATTCTCAGCTAAAAAATTCAATTCGGTAGGAAGGTCGTTCTATAGAATCCTCATAAAAATATTTTCGTTTCATGATTTCCTTTTTTCTTACACTCAATCACTTCATTAATTATACAGTATGTACACGATATGACAGTCTGTGCTTGTATTTTTTTTTCCACAACACAAGGTCAATTGATTTGCACTTTAAACAGATGAAATACTTTCTATTTATCATGAAGCCATTCATTCTTACTTTCGAAAACCACTCTCGTGTCCTTGAATCGCTTTTGATTTTATTTTTACTCCGTCAATTTAATCTGACGGCGGTGTCACAATTTTTCACATTTTCTTTCACAATCAAATGTATTTTTCCAATTCAAAAAATTAGAAAAAAAAATATATATATGTGTAATTAAACCAAAGACAGAAAGACGACAGATGGCGCCAGAATAACTCTTCGCGGGCAAATTATCTCAATACTCACAAGAATAGAACGAAATTTACTATTTCAACATACCTTCATATCGGTGATTAAATATATCCACGAAGATTGATCATTATTCCAAATAATTGCAGCAACATGTTGCGACGAAGCACAAATTGTTTGAAACAATTCCGGATACTTTCAAGAAAATATCACGATGAAACTTCAATCATTGGAACCGCACCGGACACTAAATCATCAACTTATCAGGTCAATACATCTATGCATTTATTCTATACTAGAACTATTAATTTATTCCTCATTCATATTTATTCTTCACAATGAGTTATTCAATGTCCGGTTATTGTTTCTCCATTTTTATCCATTATTCATGAACTATTTTTGAACTCACAATTGTAGAAAAATTATAAAACTACTTTTGTTTAACTATTAAAATATTTGACTATTTTAAACCGCAGCTTTAATACAGATAATTTGTTATTAATTATTGTTGATAACCTTCTCAATTTTACTCGCCATACGTTTCATAAAACGTGAATGAATATGTTCCACATGGTTGGAACTTATTTAATGTATTATCTGGCAATTCAGTAAATCTTTATCTTTATTCTGATCATTGACCCCGCGACACGCGCTTTTTTTTTTCTCTTCGTTCGTTGTACATGATACGAAAAAAAAATATGTACTTACAATACGAAATTTTTTTTTCTTACAGCAAAATTATGTCGAAATGCAAGAACTTGTAAAACAATTAAAAACTACAGTAGGCGAAATTGTTGATGGTGGTGGTAATAATAAAGCGAAAGATAAACATAAAAAGAAAGGAAAACTTCTTGCCAGAGAACGAATCGATATTTTATTGGATGCTGAATCACCATTTTTAGAATTCTCACAATTAGCTGGCTATGAGATGTATGGAAATGATAAAGTGCCAGCTGGTGGTATTATTACCGGCATTGGTAGAGTCGCGAGGTGAATACAATTATTGCTAACAGAATTATTCTCGACAAACATAAGTATAATAAACCTTTTTTTTTATCATTTGACAATTATTCGCACAAACAATAATTTTTTTTTATTTTCCAGGCAAGAATGTATAATAGTTGCTAATGATGCTACAATAAAGGGTGGAACTTACTATCCAATCACTGTGAAAAAACATTTGCGAGCACAAGAAATTGCTCAGGAAAATAATTTGCCATGTATTTATTTAGTTGATAGCGGTGGGGCTAATTTACCTCATCAAGCCGATTTATTTCCTGACAAAAATCACTTTGGCCGAATATTTTACAATCAGGCAAACATGAGTGCTGCGGGTATACCACAAATTGCCGTTGTGATGGGCAGTTGTACAGCTGGTGGTGCTTATGTACCGGCAATGGCTGATGAAAATATTATTGTTAAAAATCAGGGTACAATTTTTTTAGCTGGTCCACCGCTTGTAAAAGCATCAACCGGTGAAATGGTCACGGCTGAGGAACTCGGTGGAGCAACCCTCCATTGCCAGTAATGAGATATTATTGAACACAATAAATATCGAACGATAATTCGCACGATAATAAAAAGCAAGAAAAAAATTAATAATGATAAATTATTTTACAGTACATCCGGTGTAACAGATCATTTTGCTGTGGATGACATACACGCATTGCATCTGGCGCGTAAAAGTGTACGAAACTTGAATCGACAGCAGATAATGGATGTTAATGTGGAGCAGAATGTTGAAATACCACTGCATAATGTCGATGAAATTTATGGTATTGTTGGTGCGAATTTGAAAAAACCTTACGATGTCAAAGAAATAATTGCACGAATTGTCGATGGCTCACAATTTCATGAATTCAAAGCGCAATATGGTGAAACATTGGCGACTGGTTTCGCTCGAATTCACGGATATCCCGTGGGAATTGTCGCAAATAATGGTGTTTTATTCTCTGAAAGTGCACTCAAGGGTGCGCACTTTGTTCAACTGTGCGCACAGAGAAAAATACCACTTGTATTTCTTCAAAATATTACAGGTACGATGGTAGTTCATTAAAAAAATTTCAAGAACAAATAAGTTGAGTTATAACAATTTTTTTTTTTTCATGCACTTGTAGGATTTATGGTGGGTAAAGATGCCGAGTCTGGTGGAATTGCTAAAAATGGTGCTAAAATGGTGACTGCTGTATCATGTGCTAAAGTACCAAAAATCACAGTAATTATTGGGGGTTCTTATGGTGCAGGAAACTATGGCAAGTTATACGCTTTTATTATTGTTTTTTGTATCATCATCTCCCATCATCATCATCGTCAATAATCATTTCTATGTTAATACTTTTTTTTATTGCACCTGAAAGGAATGTGTGGACGTGCCTATTCACCAAGATTCATGTACTCTTGGCCCAACGCAAAAATATCGGTAATGGGTGGCGAACAAGCTGCAGGTGTATTGGCACAGATTGCTCGTGAGCAACGTGAACGTGAAGGTAAACCTTGGACTGAAGAAGAGGAAAATAACTTGAAGAATCCCATTATAAGGCAATTTGAAGCTGAAGGCAGTCCGTATTATTCGAGCGCAAGGTAAAAGCACTGGGGGGAAAAAAAAATTCATATCTATTAATTTTTTTGTATTCCTTATTCTCCCTTTTCCATGCGCACATTACACATAATGTTTTTGTTTTTGTAGACTATGGGATGATGGTGTAATTGATCCAATTGATACGAGAGTTGTTATTGGAATGAGTCTTGCAGCCGCACTCAATGCGCCAATTTCAAAAAGTAACTTTGGTATTTTCAGAATGTGAAGTTACGTTGCCGTTTATTTTTTTTTTTGTTTTTCTTGTTTGCATTAATGTAGAGGCTGAAGAATGGTAAACAATATTTTTTATGATATATAAAGTGTGCATTCCAGATGATGGAAACATTGGCAAATACGAATTCAATTCACTCATTTATATATTTATTTAATTATTTATTCATTTATTATTTTTGTCGATATATATGTATAAACTATTAATTCGAATCTAGCTGCAACAATTAGTGTGATGCGTTCGAGTTTGACCTTAAATGTGTACGTTATTTACGAATTGAGTTTATCTAAAAAAAAAAAAAAACCAATAGCATTGTTGTAATGCGATTGATGAATGAACGCCGTTCTTATACGACTAGGTCCTCAGTTTTCTCCGCTCGCAAAGGCCAATTTTCATTATTTTTCACTTATGATTAGAAGAAAAGAAAAAAGAAAATCATTGATTGAAAAATGTGGCGGTCGCAGAGTGGAGAAATCTCTATGAGTTCTTAATTATTTTTCTTCCATCGTTGGCAGCGCAACGTCGTTGAAGTTTCCTCTTCTCAATCTCTAACATCTCCATTTAATTTCTACAAATTGTTATTACGTTATTTTAGTATCACATAAATGGTTGGAAGTTGTTGTTAAGAAAATGCTTCAATTCAACTATATGATGTTGGCTTAATTAGAAATCCATGTGATTCGTTTTGTTTCCATTCGTCCCTATTTTTTGTTTTTGCTCCTAAGAAAATTCATGGCGTGCTCGTATTCTATATAAATAAAAACTGTTCCTTTTCCCCTCCGAATTCTTTTCAATTTAATCAAGAGATTCTTCAGTATATTAAATCCATTATTGATTAAATTCTCCTGATTCTTTTGCTGTTTTATTCATTAAAATTTTTCAAAGCATTTTGAGAAGATTCAAAAGAAGAATTAGAAAAACACTCGATGCAATACTACTGACACCACTCGTTTCCGGTTCACTTAATTTGTAAATAAATTGTTCTCGTACTTCTTCACCGATCACTAGTCGCTCCATTGTCCTGTTCTTTCCTCGTCGAACAAATTGCGACAGAGCTGAAATAAATTAGACTCGTTTACAAATGTTCCCATTTCAATTATCCAACTAAAGCAAAGAACAAAAAAAATAAATAAATGAATGAATGAAGAAATGCATAAATGAATAAATAAATTGCTTACCTTCGTCTATTACAGTGTCACCGTCGTAATCCACTTTAATAAATGTTGACATTGTCACTTCAAATACTTTATTCTTATCTCCTGACATTGCAATCGATCGTTTTTTCCTTCCAAAGCCAATTTGACCATTACTGCACTCGATCCCTTGGCATTTATCCAAACATACATTCACCGTGCCACGAAATTGGACATAAGTACTCTCAGGAAATTTAAAAGCACGAAATTTCGCAGTTAAAAAATCGCCATCAACTGTATTAAAATTTTCAAACAAATATGGATCCACAGAGCATCTAGAAATAAATAACAAATCCATTGTTTATTTCCTCCAATTTTCTCATGAGTGAACCAAATGAAATTATTTCAATTTAAAGTGAATGAAATATATATATTTCTCCATTTACCCATTAAAAATAATTGTTTCCTCGGCTGTTTTCGTGTCTGTTACTTGCATGTAAGTAACTAGAAGGCCATAAACTGGCGCCGATTCAGGATTGAGAAATATTTCCATTTGCAACGGTGTACCTGGACTAACATTTAATTCACCCGTGACTAGGTTGCCCCCTTGGCGTACACCAACACTCAACATTGGTATTGGTGCTGATCCTTCAATCTCACCTTGTATGTCAATAGTGCTATAAAAAAAAAAGCAAAATAAGATACATTATTTCATGACAAAAAAAAGAATGAACACAAGCGATAAATTGTACGATCTCATGCTGCACACAATATATATTCCCATTTCATGTGGACTCGCGACGTTCGACTGGAACGTTTTAATAAATCACGTGCAGTGCTCGCGTGTCCAAAGAGCATGACGAGCATTTGAGAGAGCAAGAGAGCGAACCACCTTCATTGGTGATTTATTGCAAACTAGTCCGTGTCTCAAGTCTACACGCGGAAGTGTGATTTTACTGTGGATGCGCTTATATTCACAAACAACATTCAAACTACCGCCAATAATTGACCTATATTTTTTATTCCAAAGCAAATTCCAATAATCAATTGGTCATCCGTGCATCAGCTGGGTCACCAGCGCACTCGGTCTCAATTTTTTATACTCAACCGCAAATCTACCGCAATACACGTTGAGAAAAAAAAGAAAAAAAGAAAAAAAGATGGTGATGGTGAATAAATGGGAGAAAAAATAAAATATAAAATAGAATAAAATAAGAATAGGAAAGATAATACATTAGCACAAGATTTGCTCCGCTACCACTGCGATTTAACCACATAGAGACTTTGTGCGCGTATCCTACTATTACCACGTCTACTAAAGAATGATGGTGATTCGTTAAGTTGTTTTTTCTTGCGTAACGCACTATCCCTTTTATATATGATGATGATACGCCACATAATATCAAAGAAAGAGAATATAATTTATGTTTGTACAATTTTTCAATCGATTAAAGTCTCTTAAACGCGCGATTTAATTTTATAATTTAATAATGCAGTTTTTATTTGTTGCAATAAATTTTATTTTAACTTACTCGTCTTCTTGGAAACCAGCGGGTAGTACGCTTCGTGCACCACGTCGCATTATTGTCTGATTAATTCGAGAGATTTCCGGCTGTAATACAACCTCAGTAACGATACATTTTACTGTGAAAGTGTGTTTACTTGAGTCTGCGGGCTCCTCAACGATGATCCGATGATAATAAACTTTTTGGCCCTGCGTGAAATAACAAAAAAAAATATATATATATATCCAATCATTTAATTTTTCTTTTATGCATGACATCACCAGCTTCATGGTGGGCGGAATGTTCAACCCATATACAAACATAAATATGAATCATGCGGCCCATTAAATTTATATCCACCTTGCTCTTTTTACAAATCATGGACGGAAAAAAAAAAGAATTACAAAAACAAATCGAACGAGTCATCCATTCCATTCCGTAAAAAGAATGTGAAGAAAAAAAATATAAAACGACTCACTGTCATTTTATTTACGACTCGTGCGATACCACATCGTGACATATTTTGTTCGGCAAGTGATAATCTGAATATGGCAACGCCATTATTTAGCACCGGTTTGCAAGCTTCATCTGCAAATCAACGAAACAGAAAAAAAACAAGAATAAAAATTATTGTCCAAGATAAAATAAAGATTCTCAAGAATTAGATAAAATATATGATGTAAATAAAAATACAAAGAAATTCAATATGGATGAAAAAAATTATATGTTTATACAATTCTACTATTACGACAATTATATAAATACATATAACGTCATAATAATTATATATTCTACCTGGATAATCTTTCAACTGTTGAAGATACTGTTTTGCCTGGGGGCTACTTCGTACAATGTCAACCTCCATCAAGTCCTTGGAGCATCGCACCTTGCTTTGCACTGGAACAAAAAAAAACCAAAACATGAAACCAAGAATATTTTATCCTTTTACTCTTTTCCCCCCTCTTGCAACATTTTTATTTTTTTATCATTATCAAATCCCCCATTCATCTCATTGCAGTACAAATGAATGCAATATAAAATATAATTGTCGAGCATAACCTCGACCTTGAGAGTAGCCTGTTTACAGAGAATACCATCAAGTACTGTTGCTTTTTATTCAACTGCGTCTCCTCATAGTCCAAGAGATGGTTAAAGAATATATACTTTCACCCAACTGTGCTCTGTAAAACATGCCGGCCGGCAAACACTTGATGACACCAAAGGGGTCTATAATAACCACCACATGGTCACGGCAAATGAAGTATACATGGTATATAGTTAAAGAAAAACTATAAGTATGGGAAGTTTTTTTTTCCTCTTTTTTCTTCATTTTCTTTATTGCGTAGCTCGGGCTGTTATTGCGGTGTCATGGGTACCAGTCCAATGATGGTGATGCACATGACATATAGAATATAGTGTGTTCTACGATGCATAGCGAAGAGTTGTTTTATGTCAAGGAAAAAAAAAGTTTTACCTTCCAATGTGTTTCCATAACAAAGAAACAAAAGAGAGGTAGCGCTAGAGGAAGAGACAGAGAGAGAGAGAGAGTTCTTGAAATGAAATTCAAAGCAAAGTCACAACTAATATATAATACTCGACTCGTCTACGTTTACAGTACAATTAAGACATTTATCCTGTAGCTAGATGAAGACATTGATAGACTCTCTTTGTTTTTGTTTTTTTGTTCTGTCTCAACTACTATATACTTATATATATTCCCAAGTGTCAATAGATGAGTGATGGTAACGAGCTTGAATAGTGTTTAGTACATACATAAAAACCTAGACACCAGCTTATTACAATTTAAACTGAGTTTTATGTGTTTTTTAGTTGCTCTCACTCTCGGAAATATTTTCAAAGGCAGTGTTCTTCACATGGCTGCACAACTTTCCACGAGAACGCATCAAGGATTTCCGGATTTTCACAACCCCCGCATCCACATCCGGATTAAATATTGATATACATATAAATATAGCCACCACCACCAAGAATATCAGGTATTATAACTAATATTAAAAATAGCCAATTATTCCGATTAAAATTGTTCTTTCCACCCCCCCCCCCCCTTTTTTTTTTTATTAGTACTATACTCTTCGTGAATAAACATCAGAGATTAAAAGCGGTTCTGTGGCCCTGACTTTGTATATTTACAGCTTACGCGACCATCGTGATAACACTTGGTAAGTTGTGACCGGTTTCGTTGCATCCAATTGCTTGTTAATTAGTTACCCACATTCTCGCTTTTGTCTTCACTGCACATAGGGCAATCTAACTTCTTTCTTCATTCTCCACCACCTCAATAAAATAATTCTCTTATATAATGTTTCAGAATATAACCAATGGGAATTTTTCGACGATGAAAAATGTGAAATAAAAATCAAGATGAAGATTGAGGAAGTACGATTCAAAAAATGATAAACACATATACATGGTGAATATACATTGGATGTTTATCATCGGGTATACGATAACCATTGCACAACCGACATGGTTTAATATACCACCATAAGCATTGCATACTGGTATACACAAGCACATTTTAGTAATTCGATCATAATCATAGGTACTACGTCACAAACACAGGGCGGATATACCCAGTTGTCACGCAAACCAAGCATAAACCCTGTAAACATAAGCAACATAATACATTTAAACACGCACAACATATACCAATATATAAATATATATTAAATATGAGGTGGTGGGCATACGTGCAACTATAACAGGATCGAAAGTTCTTAATCGATGCAAGACAAGTTGCGTCAGTGATAAAAGAGAAAAGCAGGAAGCCTCTCTCATGGCTATATGGTAACGGTGATTTTCATTCCAGTTGGATCTACTACTCTTTTGCCAAAGAGAAAAGAGAATCACGCATAGAATATATATATATATATATAACAGTGGGACTCTCTTTGCCATATAGTGAACTGCCAGTGACTGCCAGCGGTAAATCACTGATCATCGGTGTGTACCTTATACCAAGCAGCTTAACAAACGCCACAGCTAGCGCGCGCCAAAGTTACAAGTGTGCGCAGAACCCTTCAACTATCATCCAAAGGCATTATACAAAACTTTCTTTTTCATTGCACGTGGCATTGCACATACAACAGGAGGACTCTTATATGTACATATGTATATAACATTGACGCGTCGTTGGAATTCGGAACGGGGATCGTTTATCTGCCCTGTTGGACGTTGTGTACATGGTAATCTATGGCACGGAAGCACACAGAGCTTTGAATACCTGTATAGACAGATATGGTGAGATGGAGGGGATAGAGGTGAAGGATGAAGCATTGCTTTTTATCAATCCGTGATTATTATGATGATGGAGAGGAAGGAATGTGTGTGAGAAATTTTTTTACATTAATTTTTGATTTGGGTAGTTGAGGTTTCACTGAGATAAAAAAATCAGGTTTATAAAATTTCTTATCTTTCATAACTTCAAACACTTTTCTTCTTCTGTATGATTACAATTCGATTAGTCATATTTTTTTTTTTTTTACCATTATTTGTTTATGATAAATTGAAGAGGTAAAAATAATTCATGTGGTTGCGGGGTAACGGTGGAGTGATATTGATACTGTAATCAATTTTTAATGTGGTCACTAAAAGGAGAGTTGAAACATAGTAGGATGTAATTATACAGTTCACTTGAACTCACCATTAATTCTTAGTGCAGCTAATATTCAAATGATTGAGAAGTCACCGTAAATAGTTATTGATTAACAGTAAGTGCATATTGAAATTTACTACGGTACACTTCAATACCAAGTTAATCAGAATATTAAAATACATTCTATGATAAGTGTCAATACATGTTTTATCGTATTCCTTGTAATAGAAAATTGACGGCTCAAATAGTATGCACTTGCACTTTTTTCAATTGTAAAATATTTTAATCATTGACATTTCTATTAAATTTTTTTGCCGCAAACTTTTCACCGTGTACTAATAAATGAATACAGTAATTTAAAATGAACAAATTTTCCCGTGTGACAATAACAATATAAAATAAATAAATGAAATTAATTGGCAAATTAATTAGAGCTTCATTAAATAA
This sequence comes from Zele albiditarsus, assembly GCA_958496275.1. NCBI lineage: Eukaryota > Metazoa > Arthropoda > Insecta > Hymenoptera > Braconidae > Zele > Zele albiditarsus. Next base: position 6,392,885 of record OY292415.1, read on the forward strand.
GTTGAATCGAAATCTATTCTATCACATAAGACATCACGTAAAACGGGAACTGTGAATCGAGTATAGCGTATAAATAATTGTAAGCGGTAAAACACCGGAGTCACGTACAGAGAGAGAGCACAAGGTGATGCAGTTGTGACAACAGGACAGGACTTAGGTACATATATATATATGTATGTACGTGTAAGTGTTGAAACATCTTCCGCGTGTCTGTGCCTTCAGAGTTATTGAAAACTAAATGAAACATCAGTTAAAATGTCGAGGTTAAATGCATTATTATTTAATTTATTAATTAATAATTATTATCACGAGAGTCATTCATAAGTAATTATATAACGTGTCTGTTTAAATATGTAGGTGATAATTTTTAGTGGCAATAAAATAATCATATGAAAATAGGCGGGTACAAATTAGTGTCTGTGGTTTTTAATCTTTCTTTCACTATCAAAATGAATTATTTAACGCGGATCAATTATATTGGTTTAAATAGAAATGAAAATAAAAAAATTGAAGAAATTAAACATTCATATATACATAAATGAAATTGTTTGGATAACGGAAATATTATCACTGATGCGGTTGTACACATTCCGTTATGGAGAAAATCATTTTTATTCTTCACTTTTATTTTTAAAAAATACATTTGGAATATTCAAAAACGATTGATGAATTATTAAATTGAGGTACGGAATGCGGATTGGCTTCCTTGTAGTGTTATATACTTGACGTTAACACTCTACACAACAACAATTTAAATACTTTATTTACAATAATTTACTGTCTAGCCAATGCACGAATGATATAAGAGAAAAACGCGTCGACGTGTTTACACGCACCTATGCAAATTGCACACGACGATGCGTACTTCATTATGGTTTTGTTGCTTCCGCGTGAGATACCGGGGCGTCGATTGTAAGTTTTACCAGTTACTTCCATCCACTATATATTCACTATCGAGCAAAAGCGACAGAATATATTTATAGCAAGAGTGAAGAGAAATAAAAAAAATATGAGAGACAGATTTCATGCCAACCATAGTTGAATTACTGAGCTTGAGGAAACAATTAAATTGCAGATCAGATAATGGTGCCAAGTATACTCTGGAAAATATATTCGTTACTTGAGACGAGTATAACCGGAAGTCGCGTAGCCGCTGTGGACATAAAGAAACTTTTTAGTCTTTTGTTTTATGCTTGTATACATATATCCATCTTTAAGTATACAATATAAAATGGCTGATAAAATAACTATTTTCTTCAGAAAAAAAGGGCATGTTAGTGGTTGTTTTTTTTTTCTCTTTTGAAGACGTGACGGAAGTTTATTACCAATTGATACAACTTGTGGTAGGTTTTATTCTGGTAATTTTTGTGAACGTTGTATAATAATTCTAAGTGAATTATAAAAGTTTAATAGCAAGTTACATTTAATATTTATACATCTTGAAAGATTATTGCTAATTTAATTGTTAATTTTATAATTCATCTGTTGAATAATTTAATGCAGTTATTTATTACTTGATAGAGTTAGAAGTCTCCAAGTAAATTGGATTTGTGAATAATAATATAAAATAAGTTCGGAAGCGGAATTAATTGTTTGTAAATTAATTATTGAACCGAGGAACCTCTGACTAATATAAATGACGTAGTTTATTCATTTATAAATCAGTCTGATGTGAAATAATATTGAATTGTTGAGTTAACTTTGAGTTCAACAGGTTCAAGAATTATTAGTTAAATATAAAATGAAAAATTTCTCATAAACGTAAAAAGTTGTGATAAAAATTCTTGGCCTCTCCTCCAATTGATAAAAAAATAACTTGAAGGGTGTAAGATTTTTCTCTCTCCACCGGAGGGCCTGGCAGATGAAAAAGTACCGTTCTTCTTATCGAACGTCTTTACAAGATTCTTGAAATTGACGGTCAAAGACATTACAAAAAATAAAAAAACCAAACAGAAAAAAACGTTGTTGAAAAAATGGTAAACTCAACCACAATAAATTATAGTATTATGAAGATTAAAGCACATTTCTGTTTACGATTATAGACTGTAATAAAAAAACCTTCATACAAAGATTTGTAAAGTGCTCTCACAATTTTGAGGGCGATAAAAAATCATTTCCCTGAATCATGCTTAAAAATAATAATTGAATGAAAAAAGAAAGAAAGTACAAAACAACTTTTTCATACCACGAACATTTATCCAACTGAATAAAAATCAGTATTTAATAAATTCTACATTATACAGTCAAATAAAAATTCTTATACAGATAAATAATCAAAAAAAAACAAAATACAATAAAATAATACCAATATGTTGGAATTAATTGTAAAAATGTGGAAAGGGTGAAAATATGGATCCAATACATTAGAATTAAATCCCAAGATGACTTGTTAAATTTTCGAACGTGCACACATAGATATTTATGTACATATATATATATATATGTGTGGATATCGAAGAGTTGTTGCGACCCGTTCGACTGGCTTCGTCCACCATATTTGGCTGGCTTTAGCGTCGTCACACGCCTCTGCCTTTCTCAATCTTTCGTTGTATTGCTGGCACTAAAACCAACGCATTCAACTCACGCACACCAGGAATAAGAGTCTCTCGAACCCGGTGGTAATATATAAAGAGACAGAATACGAGAAAGAGAGATACTGGTGAGGTGTAAGAGATATCAAGCAGTGTATGCCAAAAATTTAACAATTTTCTAACGCCTCAACGATGTTAATAAAAAAAAAAAAAGTACGAATTTTTATCTCTCACACAACATTTATTATTTATCATTATTTTTTTGTTTTTTGTTTTTTTTATAATATATTGGAATGTGTCGAGTGGGCGATGCAAACTAAAGTTTACTGCATTCTGCATGGCAGTGTGTTACTGTACACAAGATAATTGGTGGAATGTACCGCTCGTACGAAAATTTATGGATCGACCTCACCTGTGAACCCTCTACACTTTAAATAATTCTCATTTCCACATCTATACATAACAACGCAACGAACTTTCGACTCCACTGGCAAAATAATCTTGCGGTCTTTTGTATACAATATCCACCCCATTCCTTTTTTTCTCCACATATAAATATCTCTATATAATATATACATACATACTTGCAAAAATATCCATGAGAAATATTCGCTTAAAGACATATAACTTTATCTATATAGTATTTCACTTAAATGCCACGTTTCGACGAAGTTTATTACACACCAAGCGTCAGAATGATGATAGGAAAAAAAAAATTTACGATCGATGCCACAATCAAAAATGAGAAAAAACAAAAATATATATATATAAGAATAAGAAAACCGATAATAATTGATGAAGTAAGTCGGTCAAATTCATAACGGAATAATAATTTTAACTTACACGGTATACAGCAATAACAAAAAAAAAGATAAATAAAAATTTGAATTATCATATTTACAAAAAAATAATTGGATCAGAAAAAAATTATAATATGTATACAATTATTGATCATTCTCTGTGGTATTTTTATTTTTTTTATAAACATCCGCTATACAATTTATAAATTCCATACTGCAAAACTGGCCATTATTAAAGTTGATACGATTGTTTTATATCGAGAAAAGTAAAAGAGAAGTGAAGCAAAAGCTGATGGTCTTCCAGGACCTTTTGCGCGCTTTTGTTTTCTCCTGGCTGTCCAATGTCCGGGACGTGAGCGCGGCGGCAACGACGGGTCCGATCGGCGGCAACCGGTTCTTCTCCTCATCACCCTCTTCTCGCTCTTCTCACCACCCTTCATACATATATATATATATAAACTCGCATCTCAACACTCTGCACACGAGCGCCTTCGATTGCTTCTGGACTAGGCGTGTAATACATATACATACACTACACACACTTGGCCACTCACTCTTTCTTCCTCTACACTTCTTTCTAGTTTGTATTACTGTGTGTGTATCTACTCTATGCCGTCGTAGATTTCGCTTTCACGTAGAATAACGCGCGGTAAACCGCGCAATATACCTGTACGCAATGAGCTACGAACGCATCATCTCAAGGTAATTCAAAACGCGTCGTCCTCAAGGATCTTTCTCCCACCATACGGCTAAATCATATATATATATGTACATATGATTGTGTGTGTGGGTTCATGTAATATTCGTTTATATAAATATACGGTATACACATATACTGTGTGTTCTGTTTTAAAATTGACTATCAAGTAAGAATTTTCATATTTAGAATTGTTGTCTTCACATGATGGTATATAGTGAAATGTATTTTTATTCTTGGGAAAAATTGTACGTTGTATTAATAATATAGTGATTAATGTTGAATTGGGATGTAGGATAATAAATGTTATTATGGTTTTATTGATGGTCAATGATGAATATTGATCTTGACATTCAAAGAATTTTAATATTGGTTATTTTTAAAATTCAGGCGAATTTGAGTTGAGTTTATTACAGTATTTTAGCTTGTCACAATTTTTATCTTCAATGGTGGTTGTAGTAAAAATTTATTCTTGCTTCCTCATTCAATGTTACGTAGGAGGAATTATGCAATTTTAGAATTTTAAATATACATGTAATTTTTATTCGAATACTTAAATATAGGTTGGAAAGTTTTGTAAGAGATCTTCATAGAAATTCATGTAATATTGAAAAGCATCATGTATTTTTTCTATATTGAATTTCCCTACTCATTAGAAACCATGGGATCTATTGTATTATTTTTTACTGTGTACAAAACTAATAGCTCTTAATTTCCACAAAATCCACAAAAATTCACATTGTATCAATATATTTCTCTAACATTTCCAATTCAATGAAAAAATGTGCAGTGAGTAGAGTTCAAGAAGAGCAATGAACTTTCACAACAAACTGAATTTAGTGTCAAGAAAAAAAAAATAATTCTCCAAAAAAACCAGACTCAATCTTTTTTTACCAATTTTTTTTTTTTCTCTGACAAGTTAATCTATTTCGAGACATTTGATCAGTTCAATTAAAAAAGGTACACACTATACATATGAAACACGATATGAGAAGAAAAAAAAAGAGAAAGACAAGAGAGGGTAAATGAGAGAGGCCAAGAGAATGGCAATCTTGCCAGTTTTTTTATTATAACAAAAATAAAACCGCGCGATAATATTGTATAGATTATATGTATAAAGATATTGCAGGGAGTGTGAGGTAATTGGAAGAAATTGCGAAACGTGTATATATGATATGTATGTGTGTACAATTGCAACTAATAAAAAATATTGTGATTCAATTTTGTATTATTGAATAACTTAATATATACATATATTATTCTTCGTTGTGTACAAATGCAAATGTGCTTTGTATATCTCATCCCTTTAACGATATATTCCCACGCGTGCGTGTTCACGATTATTCTCTCTCTTGCTTTCTCGTTCGAGAATCAATTGCGTCGCGTTAAAATAACTCGAACGCCATGAATTCCACTCGGGCAAAATATGTTTGCGAGTGTGCAATTTCAACCGTGGAAAATTGCGCATCTCATCCCTCTCGTCACGTTCACGTTTCCTTTTCATGGATATATAATAGACAAAGTGAAACCACTTTTATTTATTTCTCCCATCTTTTTTTTTTTTTATTACTATTTTATTTAACCTTTTTTCTCTTTTTCCATTGACTTTTCGACGTAGCGACATGGATATAATTACGACAATGGTAATATAGTTAAACTAATGTATAATTTGATGTATTAAAAAAATCAAGAGAATGAAGGGGGAAAATATCTGGCGTTAAATATCCCGAGTAATATAATTCATTCGTGGAATTGCTTTAGCAATTATGATAAATAGAGAAAAAGTAATAAAAATAAAATAATAATGTGCATCAAGTGTTTGCAGAAACAATGTGGAGGTTCTTCATCCTTCGCTAAAAGTATACATATGTGTCTGTGTGTGCATCTATTGTAAACCTGTTGCATGATACATCCGACGATATTCATTTCCCTTCCGATTCAATAGAAAGAATAAAAAATAGGAAATGGAAAATTGCCACTTTTCACGAGTAGAGAATTATTAATGATTTGGAAATTAATGTACCAACATTATTTATACATTCTATTAATTTGAATATCAATGGTTAAATATATAACACTTTGATCACGATTTTTTCAAATATAATTGATGATTAACAATAATTACCATGAATAATGTCTTTAAATGTAGTTTCCTTTTAAACTGTTTGGAAATTCCTTGTCTCAATTTCTATACTTAACAAAATTCGACAGCACACATTTATCTACTTATAAAAACAATTACTAAGTGTATGAGCATGAAAAAATTGAGTATTTAACTGGGTGTAAATAATACAGTAAAAATTAAAGAGAGCGTAACTTGTAACGCAAGTGATAACCACTATAAACTACGAAAATATATCACACTCATGCTATAAAATTAAGAGCTCTATATTATTAAATCTCAACTGAATATAAACCAGAGAAAAAAAAAAACTAGGTAATTTTTTTTCTTCATCCAAGTCTCATTTATACACGAATGTAAACAACAATAAAATCATAATGTGCATCAGGTGTACACAGAAACATCATAGAGGTACTTCATCCTTTTCTGGAAGTGTATACTCGGATGTGTGCATCTATTGTCTACCTGCTGTACGATACAACATTATACATATTCTCGTTTCCAACATATTAAAATAGAATAGAAAAAAAAAATTGCTACTTTTCTAACCATGAGAATTATTAATGACATGGAGATTAATTTGACACCACTCTAAATACGTTCAAGCTCAGTGCAAATGAATGTAATTAATTTCATATAATGCACTTAATTTTATCTGATATTGTACAACACATGATCAATAGTTAATAAACATTATCACAAATATATATCTCTCTCTCCACATTAAATTTCCTTTGAAATTTTAGGGGAATTCCCAGTCTCAACACATTGCTAATAATAACATTAAACAGCAAATTCATTTGAACATTTATGTAAAAAAAAATTACCAAGTATTTTCACATGATCAAATATTAACCAAGAAAAATAAATAAATAATAAACTTACCACTAGCAAGAGCAACACTAGTGATGCAAGTCATAAGCACCGTGAGGCCCCAAAAATATCTTGCACCCATGATATTAAATTGAGAATTCTCCCTATATTAACTCTCAACTAAAACCGAAGGAGAAAAAAAAAAAAAAAGGGAAATTTCCTCTTGACTAAAGTCTCATTTATGCGCGAAAGTAAACACACCAATAACACAAACACACACACACACACACACAGTCTATCTACAAACTGGAAGTGTTTGTTGGGTTGTCCTCGTCACTGTCCGTCACACTATTCACAGAGTGTGCGCGCGCACGACTTTTCCTTGGGACTAAGGCCACAAATATAAGTCCCAGTGTGAGGAATGGGTGAACGAGGACGCAGCGGGGGTGGCGTGGTGGTAAAGAGTCACGCGAGTATATACTCTCTCGCGAGAGTAGCGTCAGGAATGAAGAGAGAATTATTTTATGTATATATATATATATAGAGGAATTGCTCACTCTTCGAGGCTACGAGAGACACTGACTGAGTGGGCCTCGCTGCTGAGTAAGAGGGGCCCAAGCACTCCATACGTGACTAGTCCCCCGCTTGGACACACATACACTTGATCGCGGGGGGGAGTTGAAGTTGCTGATGTTGACTCAAGACACTTGGAAGAAATATGGGAATGTCAATAGCTTTAAGACTATTTAACCCTTTAAAGTATATATATTTATTTCGATTGAGAGAAATAATATACTTAGTGTTGAATTATATTTAATTAATTGTTAAATGGTGCTTTGATAGAGATCCATTTGATAAGAATGATTTTAATATTATTGGCTATTTGGAATGAGATAGTTAAGATTTCTTATCTCGATTTTATTGATTGTCGATAATGTAATGTGTGAGTTTGGTATATTTGTTTGCTCTTATTCGACTTTCAAGATGATATTAATTCAAAAAATGTTGTAATAGTTCTAGGTTTCATTATTTCTACACGTTGAACTATGAGAGAATAATTTTTTTCTTCTTAAACAAGTTGTTAGAAACTTGGCGTGGAATTATTGGGGTCACTGATAATGGGAATGGGGCCAGTTTCTTCGTATTTCAAAATTTCCAACGTGATTATCTCAGTCTTTGGAATTTTTTAACTCGTTTCTCTATCATTAATCCGTTCTACTAGATTGGATCATTTCCTTTCCTCTCAACTCTGCATCTCAATTTGCTTTCAGAAATCCAATATCAATTAGCCACGATTACATTTTTATCACATAAAATAATTATTCGTCGCACAATTTTCTATTCTATAACACTCACTATCTATCAATTAAATTCCACAAATGAATCGGTAATAATCAGTGATAAACTAGAGATCTAAAAATCTATATAAAGTCACTCCAAAATATTCCAATATAATAATTGGAAATGAAAATTGAATTGAACATGACCTCATGTTTAAAATGTGTAGTGAAAAAAAAAAAAAATGACAATAAAAAATGTTATATTTATTTATTCCTAATTCCTTTGTGTCAAAAATCCAACCGTCTATTTTCTTCGAAATTGATCGAGTCATCATGTTACTTTGCATTTGACATTGTGTGATGCGCACGTGGGCGTTAGAGTGCCATTTATGGGTCTCTACATCGCAAACTCGTGTGGCTCTGCGTCAGGTAGCTACTGTATGTACACAGCCACATACAGACACACTTATACACATATACATATCCTATATCTCACGAAGAATCATTGCATGCTGGCAACTATGTACGATACTATCTCTATTCGTCTTTGCAATTTGTCATTTGACGTATGAATAGATTGGTCTTTTATACAATGTGTACGATAAATCCGTTAGTGCTAATGTACTCAATGAGTTAGCATATAATACACGTATTTAATGTATTAATTTTTTTAATTATGGGTGTTTTGTTTAGTGCAAGCAAAGAAATAGAATCGACATCGAATATATATAGATATTAAGACAATTAATACATTGAACAATAAATACAGGAAATTAGTGCAATTGTGCTAAGCACAATTTTCTTCTTAGGAATCATATTGTAACATTCCCTCGTTCTATGATAATCCTTCCTCATTAAGAATCTTATTTTTTTTCGCGCTCTCTCTCTTTCCTTCGCTTTTGCTAGTTGCAGATACTAATTATCAACTCTCTGAGAATAATGAAACGATTTCGCTTGTAGCTATGTTTCCACGGCTCGCTTTACTATATATGTGGTATTTACTTCCTTGAGAATTTTTAAAAAGTCTCAAGATACTAAATAATAAAAGAACGCATGAGGACATGGCGTGGCCAAATTAGTATCGAGTGTGTACACGTGTGTGTATGTGTGTGGGTATGTGAAGGTAAGTGTGTGAGATCCCATATACCTTTGTTATAAAAAACAATATTTACGTAAGTGAGAGATAACACGATCGTGCCGAGAATTAATTCTTCACTTTGTATAATTTATTATATTTTTTATATTTATTATGCACGATGAAGAAATTTTTTCGCAATTGAGCAATAAAGGGATTGAATTTATATTTAATGATAAGATAATATGAATAATGACTCTTGAGATCATACAACGACTAAATATATATTTAAGAACACAATTAACAGGCGCCTTTTTTTGTAATGGCTATACATTATTTTTTATTTACATCACAGCAATTGAGAGGATAGTGAGAAGAAGTATACTTGCACAACTGGAACTCACAGCAAACGATTTAACATAAACAATAGGCGATTTATTTAATACCTGACACTGTGAAGTTCTAAAGTGTTTTACGTTTCCAATTGAATCACGTGCCAGTACACAAAGCTCGTATTTACCCGTTGATTCTGGTAAATCACGGATTTTAAATGATCGTTCACGGTAAACAATATCTTTCTCTATCACTGCTTGACTATTGCCAAGTTCACGCACAACAATATAAAAATCTCCTATGTCTCCTCGTGATGTGACGTACCAAGTTGCTTTCCACGAATTGTCTTCATCGTCACTGGAAAAAAAAATATAATTTATAACACTTACTCAATATTATTAAATATTTTTTGGCTTAATTTCATTGTTTTTTTCAACTTACAATTCAATATTGCGGAATTTTATGTCCGGTGTGACATCGATTTCTGGATTGAACTGAATTTCTCTTACATGACATGTCATTAGTTCTTCAGAAACTTTTGCCAGCAATTTACCAGCTATGTAATTGGGACTGGCGCAGGTAAAAGTTTTCCATTCACCTGGTACTTCTATTAAAGTTGATAACCATCTTCTAACTGGTCTCATGTAGCAATCACAAGTAACCGGGTTTCCATATAATCGTAATACCGTACCATTATTAATAATTTTCATAAAATTTTCATTGAAACTGCCAAAATCATTGTGCTCCAAATCCAAAATTCGCAATGATGGCATTGAAATTATTTTATTCATTGGCAGATGGGTAAAATGATTGTGACTGAGATAAAGATTTGTGAGATTGTCTGGTGGTTCGAAAACTTTTTCTTCAGCAATATCACTAAGATCATTGTAAGACAAATCGAGAGTTTGTAAAGATGTTAAATTTCCAATAACATGCTTACGTATTTCATTAATATTATTGTGACTTAAATTCATGTGAACAATTTTTTTTGCTCCTATTGTTAGATCAAATGTAACAACAGGCATTGTGTTATAAGAGAGATCAACTTCTTTGAGTTTATACGGGATCCAAGGATCGCTTGGAAAAGTTTTCCTTGTGATGAATGAAATTTTATTGTGACTGAGATTAACTCGTTCAAGTGACAGACAATCGTCTAACAATCCATGAGATTTATTGTCAAGTTTTTCTAATTTATTGTGGGATAGATCCAATGTCCTCAGAGATACCAAACCCTGGAATGCTCCATTGGGGATGTAGCTAATATTATTGTTAGTCAAATTCAGTGTCAATAGTTGGAGTAAACCTTCAAATGCTCGTAGATTCACATGTCGAATTTGATTGCTAGCTAAATTTAATTCGAAAACAATTGGCAACAATCCAAATGCTGCTTTATCTAATCTTGTAAGCTTATTATCTTGCATGTATAAATATTGAAGACTTGATAATGAACTTAACGCAGCCCAGGGTGGTACTGTCATATTATTCGATTGAAGATTCAAAATACGAAGTGTTAAAAGACCGGTGAAGCTACCATGTCGAAGATTGTCATTCAGACGATTTTTCGACAGATCCAATGACAATAAAGAATTCATTGATGGCCAGACTTCAGTCGTTGGAATTTCTTCCAATTCATTTTCAGAAATATCAAGATGTCCAAGTGATAGTGGCAATTGAAATATCTTCTTCAAATAATTATTTTTAACTGTCAACATTCGACAACTTGCGAGGCCTGCTAAACTTCCTCTTGCGACATTATTTAATTTATTGTAACTCAAATCGAATTCTAATAATGTTGGCAATGATCCAAATGTTGATGGACGAATTTTTTCCATTGAATTGTGCGAGAGATTTAATGATCGCAAACTAAAAAGTGTTTGAAATATTGAATTGTGTATTTCCGATAGATTATTGTATGATAAATCAATTGTATGTAGTTCATATAATTTGGGAAACGTTTGTCGTGGCACTGAATGAAGATTATTGTGCGATACATTGAGCACTTTCAGACCGGTCATGTTGTGAAGCGGAACCTGGAGAAATTAAAAAAAAAAGAATCGACAAAAATTAATAAACCGGATTATTCTTATGTCATATGGTCATATCCGATAATAAATGGTAGTTCAACAAACCTGATTCAGTGCAGTGAGTAAGTTGTAACTCAATTGTAATTCTGTAGCATAAGTTGCGCTATCAAATGCAAATTTGGATATATTATCTATTCTATTGTAACTCATATCCAACGTTGTTATATTCGCACAATTTTCAAATGCTCCCGCCTCAATTTTCGATATCTGATTATGCGAAACATTTATCTTCGCCAAGAATAAATCTTTAAATGCCAATCTTTCGATAATAGTTACTTGATTTTCGGAGACGTCTATCAGTTCAGAAAACTGCAATTGATTGAACATTTGATAGTCAATTTTCTTTATTGCATTACGAGCCAGATCAATTGTACCAATTCTCGTGACTGATCCAAATGTTCCACGACCAACGTCATTAATTTCATTGTCACTGAGAAATAGTCTTACTAAAAATCTCATACCACGAAAAGTATTTGAATCCAATTTTCGTATTTTATTGTGACTAAGGTTGAGAACTTTAAGAACTGTATTTCTTGCAAAAGTTCCCCTCTTCAACTCACTAATAGCATTATGTGACAAATTACACCATCCCATTTTGGTTAAGTCCGCTAAATGCGATGGATCCAATTTGCTAATTAAATTATTGGATAAATCCAAATATTCTGTATCACGCAATCCTTTAAATTGATTCCGTTTCAATTCAACAATTTTGTTCCCATGTAAATCCAACGATTTCAATTTTTTCAATGGCGTTAATGTATCAGTTAGCAATGATGACAATGTCCCATTACTAATTGCTAATTTCTCAAGTTTTCCTGCTGCCATACTGCCACCAAAAATATTCCCAGCCAACGCTGTCAATCTTTGACCCGAAATCAATAACACCGACAAATTTCCCAATATTTGCAGCGCTTCCCTTGGGAATTTTTCCAGTTCACTTCGTTGAATGTGAAGCTCTTGAAGTGTTCGATTCACCCCAAGAAATGTGTGCTCTTCGATAGATTTTATAGGCGTATCGATAAAACGCAGGATACGAACATCCAACCGGTACAATGCCGGTCCATATAATCTTGCTAAAAAAATAAGAAATAAAATATCACCACCAATATTATCAACTGATTGACATCAACATTAATCAACAAAGTAAAATTGAATACCTACCTATTGCACATTTATAAATTGTCAAATCTTCAACCGGCGCACCTTCATTCGCCAAATTAACGAAAGCCAAACTCAAACTCGCCAAATTTGTATTTTCACATCGTATATAAAGTCCAACATCGCTTCCTTTGATGCATTTACATGGATAAATATATGTAGAATCTTTTGGACAATTGTAACGTGGTCCTGGTGGGATGTAACCGCCTAAAATTGGCAAGACAAGTCCAAGAACAACCAGTGGGACGTGAAACATCTTTCTAAACATATGAAGAAATCATTATTTATGACAATCACCTTTCATGATAACGTCATATATTTACATATATATATTCCTTTTAATATCTGGCGAATATAATAAGGTCATACAGTTATCTTTTTTCCTCGCAGATTCTTATCATATCCACGCGTGTGATTCACACTAAAAAAAAAATAATAGTAACTCATATTGTTCATAATTCTTTCTTTTGTTCGTCAAGTGTAGATTTGCTTTCCCGTTCAAGTTTTCTATGGGGCGTTTTACATTTTACGCAATGACCACACGAGTAATTGTAGGCGAATAAATATATAATAAATAAATATATATACATATAAACACCAACGTGCCGTGTTGCTCGTTATGCATGGTTGAATAATTGTATATAAATATATGCTATATAATATTAATTTTTTTATGACTGCTAGAGTAACGATAGAGCAAAGAAAATTAAAAAAAATAAAAAGAAATTAATCGTGTAACCAGTTACGCTTATTTTATGTAAATAAATTTATACATTAGTTTTATTGTTGATGGTAAAGGACAATTATATGCTCTGTTTAGAAATTAATCGCATGTGAAGAAGAAAAAAAAATAAGTATATTGAAGTATCCTAGTTTCTGGTCTACTTTCGCATTATTATTTATGTACAGCAATTATGAGAGAATGAGTACAGCAATTAACATCGTGACAAATATTCTCGTGGAATATAAGCACACTTGTTATTCCAATTCAAACTGTCAGTTCTGTGTATATTATTCCATTTTTTTATTTATTTTGGATCCTTTGTGTGTTAGTGTTTCGTGACTGGTCACTGGTTGGCCTTGAGAGGGCATTGTTCATATAAAAATTTTTCCAATTCTCGTTTTTACTGAAATACCTCAACGAGAATTTATATATCAAGTTTCTATCCGTACGTGCGGGAAATATTATACTGGAGAAATATATAATGTTGATAGCGCCCGTTCACACATTAAAGTCACCGCTCACTCGCGCCACATTTACTCCTGTCAATTTGACGCATGTACTTTAAACTGAACCCTCGATCGTACATTCACTTTTAACTTGAGCGGATACGAAAACCATATTACTATAAATAGTTTATTCACCCAGGGGGTTCTATATCCAAATATAGTTCAATAACTTCTGTTCGAAAAATAGTTTAATGTTCGATTATTAAAAAATAATGCGATATCCTGCTAGAAAATGTGTATTTCGATTATTATTAACAATTTATCTGTTTGAAATTTTTTTTATTAATATCAGGAAAAAATAAAGATGATAAAAGATTTACAAAAAATAAGATTTCTTTACTTAAATCAATATTTTACCTTTGTTGATGTTGTTCCGATTTATATTTCACATTGGAATCATTGACTGTTCAATGATACGATGGAGAATTCACAGTCATGTAATGAAAGGTTGTCGCATTATTAGAATAACTCTACACGTGTTGCGATGATTTGGTAGGGGAGAAAAAAAAATAAGAAGAAATTAAGCGGATGACACTACGATTAATACATTGTGATCGTTCCTGAGTGAAGTTAATTCGAGAACTGAGCGCTAACGTTGAAAGTCATATAGTCAAAGAGAAAGGCTGACTGGTTCATGGGCCTGCACCGGTAAATATGTGCCCACTTATTCGATTCTTATAATCTATCTCTCCATTGCTGCATTCAGGCTTTCACGCTTTCACAGTATTCTATATATTGATAATAATATCAATAATGAAATACGTAATGAACCAAGATAGAATTAAAATTATGATACATATATTCATTGTATGGCATGAATCAATCATTTATTCTGTTGTCTCTGATGAAAGTGAATGCACGAGTAATTTTATCCGCTATATCATTGTCCAGTTATTCAATTAAGTAGATAGTTGACTGTATCAATCTTTGTAAAAGTATATTTCTTATGGTATACATCGGTAGCTGAAAAATCGGTAGCTGAATTCCCGGCTGTTTGCTGGTACTAGCGATCACTTCTTCAACTGCAGATGATGTTGGCGGAATAGTGTGCACTGTTTTTCTTATTACGTATCATCAATCATAAAAAGAATTATATACTAGAGAAGTAGATGCAAGTTCTCACTGTAATTTAATGCTTGGTTGCATACTATCTCACTGCAATCTTAAACATCAATTTATTATTTTTTTCTGCATCAGTAAATTGTTATGGGCAGCACGTGAAGTTGAAATAAGAGTAAGTAAATAAATGAAGGATTGCTGTATCGACCTTGTCCTTGAGCTAAGAATAAACTGATGAGTATCATTGAAGGCCTTGAACTTATCGATAATATGTTGTGCAAAGAGAGTGATTTGAAAAAGTAGAATCAAGACACATGTTTCCTTATTTTCAATTTCTTTATCATATTTATTTATTTGTCATTAAGTTAACGCGAATGATAAAATGTAAATGACAGTGGATTGAAGCTGATAATGAAATGACAAGGCATTGTATTTATGATCCTTGGACAGTATTATAATTGTTTAATATATTTAATAACATTCGCATATTATAATTAATTGAGCATTCAATCAATTGAAGATCACAAAATGTAAAATGATAATTACCCAACACCATTTTTAAATCCCATATTATGTGGTGCAATTAAATATTAAATTGGTGTGTGAACCCTTAAAAATTATTTCAACCCCAATAATATTTAATGTAATTGATCAGTCAAAGTGCAGTCTTGAAATATTTTTAATTATAAAAAAATTAATCTTGCGCCCAATTCATTGCCGGATTAGAAGCCGGCTCGTTCACGTAGACATGTTTTATTTTAGGTTCAGTCATTGATGGGAAAAAACTTTGACGCACGAGTGTCATCACTGCAGATCCCAATGCCATGTTACTTATCAAGCCAGCAACTGATGCGGCAGCACGAGCATGAGCCAATGCCATTTGCAAAAACATTGTAACAACAAAACCAATTCCCGGCATCATCTGCTGCATATTATTCTTCATGTGTCGCGACAAGCTGGTAATAGAGCTTGTTATTTTCCCAGCGATTTCAACATTCTCATGAAGGCGAGGCAACTGAAAAACTAGTGCCACTTTACTTTTTTCCGCATCGACATTCTCAATCCTGTTACGATGGTTATTATGATACAGCTTTTGCTTTTCCTCCTTTTGGTCAATGTGATTCAATTTATTTTCATCACTGTCCAATGGCACAACTTTAACCTCTTCATTGGGTTCATTCACCCCATTTGCGTCGCTCATCTGATAAAAGCTTTCAAGTCCATTGATAAATCTTGCACGCATTTTTGTACCGAATAGAACTTCAAATGCACGATAAGCATCGTCAACAGTTAAATATCTATTCTCGTCTTCGCCATATCCGGTCGTATTATTTGGCTTAAATTTTTCGAGGAACATTTTAATTACTTTGTCATCATCACTTCGTTGTCGAGACTCTTCGGACCCCGCGGGTATTTCATCTGATTGAAATTGTATACTCTTCGATTTTTTATCTTTCTTCGGTTTGTTTTGTTCGGGTTTTGTATCTAAAACATCTTCCATAATATCACTGATAATAGTTAATATACTTGGTAGATTTTTATTATCTTTTATTTTCAATCCTCGTGCCCTTCTAAATCCGGTGAACTTAACTCCAATCTCACCATTCCCATGTCCCTCGAATTTCAAAAATCCATAATTCGTTGAATATTTTTCTTCTGTGAGATGCTTATACCAATCAATTAAAATATTCTCAACTGATTCTTTTTCCGCCAGTAATTCTTTTTCAACAACATTCATAGACTTTTGATTAAAGAGTCCACCAATGTTAGCTTTATACTCTGATCGTCCAAAAGGCAAACTGAATGTCGGCAAAGCGCTCGTTAATAGAGGCAATACAAAAATTCCAATACATCTGATGAAGCTGAGACCAGAGACACATTGAATTACTTGGGACACAATTCCTTTAGCATTTTGTATACCTATTTTCTCAACCATCTTCAAGATTTCAATTTGATCTGGTGTCAACATTTCGATGGCACTTGAATTTAATGATTCTGCCAAGATTGGTTCTGGTTTTTCTATTTCACTATCTAATTTTGATTTTGTTACATTGACAAGAAGTTTCATAATATCGGGTTCCGTTAAATTCGAAGCTGCATTCGGTTCATTTACTTGATTCAATGAATTTACCGTATTTTCATTATTCTGAGATTTCGTTTCATTCTCAATTAATTCTATAGCGCTCCTTCGATTTCTCACAGTATGTATGGAATTAATCTCGGGCACGCGTTCCTGTGATATGTCTATGAGTATCTCGGTTGGTTGGCCGGGAAATCCTGGTACCACTGTTGGTGTCCCTAGAAAACGAATAATAAGTGTTTGAATGATCTAGAAAAAATATTGTTGTCAAGCCAAATTGAATGCTAGAGATCGTTCACCTACTGACGAAGTTATTCCAGGAAACAGGGCACCGTGTGGTTGTACAGGCGATGCTTGAAATGCCCGGAAGGGCTGAGCATGTTGCGACAGTTGTAATTGTGCCAATGGTGAGAAATCAGATGCCGCTGCAAATTGCGTCGCATAACTTGACGATTGCGGAATCTGATGAATTTGATTTTCTGCCGGAGCGATGATACGAGAGAAATCATTGGATTCGGGATGGGGTGGAAGCAATGTTGGTTGTTGGGGTATTCCTTCAGAAATACTAGGCAGACCACCAAAGTTAGGATAAGTTGAGAGTCTCGGGAAAAACTGGCCGATTACGGGCCAAACCACGTCCCTTGTGCAGTCTAAGAAATTATTTGCACGCACACAGTCACTCATCCGTTCAATAAATGCCACACGGAATGAGCCAGGAATCAGATTTTCAGCTACAGAGAGAATTTTGCTCTGTTGATTTGTGAATGCGGTAGCGAACGGTGGCGATTGAACAATGAATGTCGATGGATCAGTTTGTTGACTTGGTGTAGACATTTTCAAGTTAGTAACAAGTTTCAATATTACTTCTTCTGGGTGATCATTGTAAATTGGAACAAATCGTGTATCTGTAATCGTGACCATTGCATCGCCGTGATGACCAGTCTTTACATCAGTTTCCGAAATTGCTGCAGAATCTTCGTTCAATGGTTGAAGATCTTCCGAAGTATTATCAACATTTCTTAATTGTTGAAAATTGGGAAAACTGGGAAGTCGTGGAAAATATTCGGATAATTTTGGCCAGATAATATCACGTGTGCACGACATGAAATCATTATCGGCACGAAGGCATGTAAACATATCATCGAACATGTTGGCGCGAATCGCTGCAGGCAATAAGTTTTCAGCGAGCTTCATAATTCTCTCTTGTTGTTCACTTAACGTTGAATTCAACAGTGCCATAAATTCAGGAATCCTACTGCTGTATTCTTCTTTCTCTTGTTGTGCCGTTGATTTGGAAACCGTATTTAGAATATCCAAAATGACTGCGGTAGGTTGATCGGAAAATATTGGTACGAATCTCGTGCCAGTGACAGATATGAGTGGTTCATCATTTGCTTTTGCTGAAATGCTCGATTGTAATGGAGTTCGTGACTCAATTTGGATATCGGGCTCTGCGAATAAACTTACTAAGCCAGCTGGATTCACTTGAAACGGTTGAGTTACAAATGACTGAGTGCTCAATCGAGCGTTTGGCACATGACCTTGAGGAATGAAATGTTGATATGGAGACGCTGTGTGCCTTTTTGGTGAGTACAATTTAGATTGGTCGTTAGGGAATTCAGGAATATTATTGAGGTAAAGACCGAGATATGGCCAAATGACCTCTCTTGCGCAAACCATGAATTCCGCGCCACCTTGCATACAACCAAGTGACCTTGATAACAAATCGCGTCGTCCTGGATGTGGTGTCAGATTTGTGGCTAATCCCATTATTGTCAATTGTTCTTTGGTGAGTCGAGACCATAGTGATGAATGTTTATCGTGTCCATAAGGCATCCGAAGTGGAGAATGATGCGAAGGATAATGTAAGTTGGATAAAATATCAGTGACGTACGGCTCCAGTTGTTTGAGAGATTGTGGGGAATCATTTGATGACGGTGAAGTACAGGGACAAAGTGGTACATTTTCGTCGCCTCCGGAAATACTTCCAGGTTGGCCCGTATTAATTCCACCTTCACCGCCTGGACTCATACCAGGACTTGTTCCAGTATTTGTTCCACCGCTACCTCCTACATTATTATCACTACCGGTTGGACCGCTGCTTCCTCCTATTGTGCCTTGACCATTAGGCATTCCACTTGAACTTCCACCAATTTGTCCACCTGGTGATCCACCGCCAGTTTGATTGTCACTTGGGGTCGGAATCATGGGTCCGGTCATTCCATTTCCACTTGGTGCTCCCCCAGTGCCAATTTGACCACTACCGATGTCTGGAAAAATTACTACATTAATATATTCATTCCCCCACATGGTCCTTTTATATTCCCAATTATATGATCCATGTTACTGCTCCTCGGAGCTCCAAAAATGTTATATCTAGTACAAGTAAAATGGCTACTTCATTTTTTCCCACTTTCGATTTGATTATTACCTGGTTGTTGTGGTGCACTAGTCCCAGTGCTACCTGGATAGCCTCCAATGGATGATCCTGGAGTACTTTGATCGCCAGTATTTGGAATGCCACTACCGCCAATTTGACCTCCGGTACTTGGAATTCCTCCAGTACTTGGGAATCCCGGACTACTTATTTGGCCTCCAGTACTCAGACTTCCTCCACTGCCGGTTTGGCCTCCTGTACTTGGGAATCCAGAGCTACTGGGTGGATTTCCTGAACTTGGGTATCCGCTACCACCAATTTGACCTCCTGTACTAGGGAATCCAGGGCTGGTAGGTTGATTTCCTGAACTCGGGTATCCGCTACCTCCTATTTGACCTCCTGTACTCGGAAGTCCAGGGCTAGTAGTTTGACCTCCTGTACTTGGAAGTCCAGGGCTAGTAGTTTGACCTCCTGTACTGGGGAATCCAGGGCTACTGGGTTGATTTCCTGAACTTGGGTATCCGCTACCACCAATTTGACCTCCTGTACTAGGGAACCCAGGGCTGGTAGGTTGATTTCCTGAACTTGGGTATCCGCTACCTCCTATTTGACCTCCTGTACTCGGAAGTCCAGGGCTAGTAGTTTGACCTCCTGTACTTGGAAGTCCAGGGCTAGTAGTTTGACCTCCTGTACTGGGGAATCCAGGGCTACTGGGTTGATTTCCTGAACTTGGGTATCCGCTACCACCAATTTGACCTCCTGTACTAGGGAACCCAGGGCTGGTAGGTTGATTTCCTGAACTTGGGTATCCGCTACCTCCTATTTGACCTCCTGTACTCGGAAGTCCAGGGCTAGTAGTTTGACCTCCTGTACTTGGAAGTCCAGGGCTAGTAGTTTGACCTCCTGTACTGGGGAATCCAGGGCTACTGGGTTGATTTCCTGAACTTGGGTATCCGCTACCACCAATTTGACCTCCTGTACTGGGGAATCCAGGGCTACTGGGTTGATTTCCTGAACTTGGGTATCCGCTACCACCAATTTGACCTCCTGTACTGGGGAATCCAGGGCTACTGGGTTGATTTCCTGAACTTGGGTATCCGCTACCTCCTATTTGACCTCCTGTACTGGGGAATCCAGGGCTACTAGGTTGATTTCCGGAACTTGGATACCCGCTACCACCAATTTGACCTCCTGTACTAGGGAATCCAGGGCTGGTAGGTTGATTTCCTGAACTCGGGTACCCGCTACCTCCTACTTGACCTCCTGTACTGGGGAATCCAGGGCTACTGGGTTGATTTCCTGAACTTGGGTATCCGCTACCACCAATTTGACCTCCTGTACTAGGGAACCCAGGGCTGGTAGGTTGATTTCCTGAATTCGGGTATCCGCTACCTCCTACTTGACCTCCTGTACTGGGGACTCCAGGGCTACTGGGTTGATTTCCTGAACTTGGGTATCCGCTACCACCAATTTGACCTCCTGTACTGGGGAATCCAGGGCTGGTAGGTTGATTTCCTGAACTCGGGTACCCGCTACCTCCTATTTGACCGCCTGTACTTGGAAGTCCAGGGCTACTAGGTTGATTTCCGGAACTTGGATACCCGCTACCACCAATTTGACCTCCTGTACTAGGGAATCCAGGGCTGGTAGGTTGATTTCCTGAACTCGGGTACCCGCTACCTCCTATTTGACCGCCTGTACTTGGAAGTCCAGGGCTAGCAGTTTGACCTCCTGTACTGGGGAATCCAGGGCTACTAGGTTGATTTCCGGAACTTGGATACCCGCTACCACTAATTTGACCTCCTGTACTAGGGAATCCAGGGCTGGTAGGTTGATTTCCTGAACTCGGGTACCCGCTACCTCCTATTTGACCTCCTGTACTTGGCAATCCAGGACTACTGGGTTGATTTCCGGAACCTGGGTATCCGCTACCACCAATTTGACCTCCTGTACTGGGGAATCCAGGGCTGGTAGGTTGATTTCCTGAACTTGGGTATCCGCTACCTCCTATTTGACTGCCTGTACTTGGAAATCCGGGGCTAGTAGTTTGACCTCCTGTACTGGGGAATCCAGGGCTACTAGGTTGATTTCCGGAACTTGGATACCCGCTACCACCAATTTGACCTCCTGTACTAGGGAATCCAGGGCTGGTAGGTTGATTTCCTGAACTCGGGTACCCGCTACCTCCTATTTGACCGCCTGTACTTGGATATCCGCTACCTCCTATTTGACCTCCTGTACTGGGGAATCCAGGGCTGGTAGGTTGATTTCCTGAACTCGGGTATCCGCTACCTCCTATTTGACCTCCTGTACTTGGCAATCCAGGACTACTGGGTTGATTTCCGGAACCTGGGTATCCGCTACCACCAATTTGACCTCCTGTACTGGGGAATCCAGGGCTACTGGGTTGATTTCCTGAACTTGGGTATCCGCTACCTCCTATTTGACTGCCTGTACTTGGAAATCCGGGGCTAGTAGTTTGACCTCCTGTACTGGGGAATCCAGGACTGGTAGGTTGATTTCCTGAACTTGGGTATGCGCTACCTCCTATTTGACCTCCCGTACTTGGACTTCCTCCACTACCTATTTGACCACTTCCAGTACCACCCCACTGATTACCAGGAGCTTGACAAAAAAATGAGAATGAAAGATAAAAACATGAGAAAACTTTCTTCTACTCCCATTGTGGTCAGAATTCAAATTAATCACGACCATTACCATAGTTTCCACCGGTTCCAGGCTGATTGCTTCCTGGATAAATCGGCGCATTACTTTGTCCTCCAGATGGGCCAATCGGGATTCCGCCGCCAGTTGCCCCTCCACCAATAGTGCCTGGTCCACCACCTGGACTTCCCCACTGGTTACCGGGTGCTTGAGAAAATAAATGAAAAAATTGCAACATTTACAGATTTTTTTTTTATGAAAAGTGTGCACAAAGCAGACATTTATTTCGCTTCGATTATTACCATAGTTTCCTCCACTGCCAGGTTGGCTGCTCCCAGGACTTACATTAGCACTTCCTTGTCCACCAATTGAACCGCTTGGAATTCCGCCACTAGAAGATCCGCTGCCACTTATTCCACCACCAGTACTGCCTTGACCACTGTCAGGACTTCCCCATTGGTTACCAGGAGCTTGAACATAGTAGAGAAGCAATTGTAAGTGAGAACTAATTTTTTTGAACTAGAATTATTCGTGAAAATATCGGTCAGACGATTATTACCAATGTTGCCACTACTGCCAATTGAACCGCTGCCTGATCCTCCTGTGCCGATTTGACTATTGCCACCCCATTGAATACCTGGAGCTCCATCAAAAAATTTAAATTGCAAATATAAATATATAAAAATTCATTTTCATTCACGATTTTATTTAATATAATAACTAATCATGTTATGATTACTACCATAAGTTCCTCCACTTCCAGGTTGATTACCGCTGGGATTCACGGCTGAGCTACCTCCTGCACCGATTTGGCCACCACCAGTACCACTCCATTGATTATCTTGGTTTTGAACAAAAATGAAGAAGATAACGTTACTGGATTTGTTCAAAAAACATTGTGGCTAACCATCTAATCGTGTTCAATTATCAGCATTGATGAAGATGTCCAAATTATTTTCTCGATATTTATAACACGTCATTACACAGAAGAAAGAATCAACATAGAATATAATTGGATTGCAACAGATATACATATGAAGAATTACTATATTTATCGGGAGATTATATTATATTGCAGTTCGATTATCACTTTCGGGAAGAGAAGACCTGAATACTGTTAAGGATTAATGTGAATGGTATAATCATCACCTGGATGTGGTTTGGTGGTTATTTGACTGTTGGGTGGAACAATAATTGTAATACTGCTTCCACCACTGCCCGTCTGAGTTCCACCAGAAGTTGTACCTTGGTTGCCTTGACCACTCCATCCACTTCCAGCGTTGCCTGGTTGATTACTTCCAGCATTTCCACCTTGATTGCCTTGACCACCCCAAGAAATTCCACCACCACCACCTTTAATAAAAATACATAAATTAAAGGTATTGAGAGGTCAATGTAGTTATTAACAATGTTTAAAAACATACTGTATGGTCATGGTATGGTGAAAATCAGAGGAGTAATTTCGTTCTGTGATCTAATCAATTCATTGAAAATATTGGACTTTATCTCATCTACTCACCACCAGAAGTTCCGCCGCCTATACCTCCAATGTTACCACTTTGACCAGTACCACCACCTTGATTGCCTTGTCCACCCCAAGAAATTCCACCGGTGCCCGTACTTCCAGTATTGCCACCTTGACTTCCTCCTTGATTACCACTTTGGTTACCTTGACCATCCCAAGAAATCCCACCACTACCCGTACCACCAGTGTTGCCACTTTGTCCAGCATTACCTCCTTGGTTACCTTGTCCGCTCCAAGAAATTCCACCGGCGCCTGACTGACCACCGCCTGTGCTTCCTCCAGTATTTATATTACCACCACCCGAGCCCCCAGTATTAACTTGGCCACCACCAGTGGTTCCACCACTACCTGAACTTCCAGGAATTATAATTATGACACCTGGATGACCACCACTGCCACCACCCGTACTGCCTTGTCCGCCACCTCCAATTTGTCCACCACTTCCTCCTTGGTACGAAATAAGCATATTAGAACATAATATATTTTTGAAAAAATTTAGTTAAATCTGTAATATATTATTTTAAATATGATTTCATTTCCTCTGGCTTTTCAAGGCATGGAATTACCTCCACCGATTTGACCACCGCTTCCACCTTGTCCGCCACCTCCAATCTGACCGCCACCAATTTGACTGCCACCTCCTCCTCCACCTTGTCCACTTCCTCCTTGATAATAACAGAGAATATTTGGCAATAAGATATTTTGAATGGAGATGAATTGAATACGAATTGAATCATCGAGTACCTATATATAACTAATTCGACTCTTTACAGCCGCACGGAAAATCATATAGATATTTTTAATTTTACGCCATCGTTACCGCTTACTATATGGCATGTTATTACCTCCACCAATTTGACCACCGCTTCCTCCTTGTCCGCCTCCTTGGCTACCACCACCAATTTGCCCGCCACTTCCCCAATTGATGCCACCTTGACTTCCTCCTCCAATTTGTCCGCCACTTCCACCTTGACTTCCTCCTCCAATTTGTCCGCCACTTCCACCTTGACTTCCTCCTCCGATTTGTCCGCCACTTCCACCTTGACTTCCTCCTCCAATTTGTCCACCACTTCCACCTTGACTACCTCCTCCAATTTGACCGCCACTTCCCCAATGAATGCCTCCACCACTACCTCCTCCAATTTGACCACCACTTCCTCCTTGACCACCTCCGCCAATTTGTCCACCACTTCCTCCTTGACCACCTCCACCAATTTGACCACCACTTCCCCCTTAATAGAATACAAGAAACATTCAAAAATATCATTCCAGTTATCTCGGTTCTAACTCTATTTCTACCCTCTATCTCATTGCATAAAATTACCTCCGCCAATTTGTCCACCGCTGCCTCCTCCTTGGTTACCTCCATCAGTCTGGCCACCACCACCCCAATGAATGCCACCACCAATTCCGCTGCCACCACCACTTCCTCCTTGACTTCCTCCGCCAATTTGTCCCCCATTTCCACCTTGACCACCCCCTCCAATTTGTCCGCTACCCCCACCTTGACCACCTCCTCCAATTTGTCCGCTACCTCCACCTTGACCACCTCCTCCAGTTTGTCCGCTACCCCCACCTTGACCACCACCTTGTCCACCTCCTCCAATTTGTCCGCTACCTCCACCTTGACCACCACCTTGTCCACCTGATCCACCACCAGTGCTAATACTTCCAGATATTGAACCTTGATTATTCGATGCACCACCACCAATTGTGATGCTCGGAATCAAACCCGAAAGCGAGGGAGGTTGTGGTATAAAACTACTTAAATCGGGAAATTGCGATGTAGTATAAGTACCAAGCCAATTTCCAAGATCTGGAAAGGCGGGGAATTGCGGCTGCCATTGACGAATTGCGGGCCAAGTTAAATACTTTGTGCAAGGCAAATATCCATGTTGTTTGATACACTCCATAGTCTTCTCTACGAACTCTGCTCTATGTTCTTCCGGAATAAGTTGTTCAGCCATCTGTATTGCAGTTAACTGCTCTGGCGTCACATACTTCGCGTCTTCTTTCAATGGAGTTATAGAAGATGAAAGTGGTTGTCTCGATTGTTGATCGAGAGTATTTTGCAGAATATGTGCAATAAGTGTTTCTGGTCGTGGACTTCTATTTCTTATAGCTTCGGCTTCAACAACTTCAGGCAATTGAGCATTTTCATTATGGAAATGAGTGAAAGGTAGTATCGGATAGTCTGGATAAACACTAATGGTAGATGGATACCAACTTTGATAATCCGGGAACTCAGGGAGTGCTGGGAAATGTTGCTTAATCATTGGCCAAGCGAAATATTTTATGCAGCTAAAATATTCAAATCGTCGTACGCAAGAATACATACTGTTGGAATACTCTTCTCTTGCTGATTCTGGCAAAAATTTCTCTGCTGTCTTCAATATTTCAATTTGTCCTTCAGTCAAAAGTTTAACTAGTGTCTCATTACTGGGATCAATATATGTTGGCAAATTCTCGTCGTGAATATTGCTTTCCAAAGCGTCTTTAAGAATATTTGATACAACGAGTTCAGGAGTGATTAACCGTTGTTGATGAACTCCAACAGTTGCACGAATAGTTTTTGATTTTTCTTGGCTACCTGGGACCCAATCAGACATCGTTATCTCGATGGGAAGTGTTGGGAAATTCTGACTGATTGATTCTGGTACATTATCAGCAATAATTGGCCAAATAAAAATTCTCATACAATTGAGAATGCTAAGACCGCGAATGCATTCAAATAGATTTTCAGAGAATGATTGACGTTGCTTCTGTGCTACTAAACCTTCAGCGCATTTGAATATTTCTAGTTCATTCTCATTCAACATTGATGTGTTCATCGTATCAATATACGATTCTGTAGAGCTTGGATATTTTTTGAACGATATAGTTTTTAATGCTTGTAACAATTGATTCTCAGTAAACTTTGGAATATCAGGAAGCACTTCAGCGGCTTGTTCTTTCAAACGTTGAACAAATGAATTATTTTTCAACTGACCTTGAAGTACGAGAGCTTGCTGTTTCCACTGTTCAACTTTAGATAGTGCAGGACTTTCCAATTTTTCATCTTCATTAATATCATGGCTGCGTTCATTACGAATCTCTTCCCTTTCATCTTCATTGTCCTCATCAGCTGCAATTATCAATGACTTTCTGGAATTATCTAACTCCGGTACGATGCCTTGATAAGGATCAACATGATCGACTGTGACTGGAATTAATTCTGGTATTTGTTTGACATTGACATTTTCAATTAGTTTCGTTGCTTCTGATCCGTCATCGATAGATTCTACATTTATTTTAGCGTTTTCATCATCAATAGAATCATGTGTACCCTGTACCGAACGTTTTTGTTGATTCGAATCGTCAATAATTAAACGCTCAATATCTTGCGCTCGATCATTGACAGTTATAATTTTGGTGACAATATCATCTTGTGCAGGTTTGTCAGCAATTACTTCTGACACAATGGGTTTATTTGATTCGACAATCTGTGCTTCAACATTAGAATCAAATCTTCGGATTCCCTGATTCTTTGAATCCCCTGTCACCTTAACGCTATTACCCGAATCAATCGTTGACTTACCAGCGTCATTGTGTTCAGCAAGTTCAACTACACCCTGATTTTCATCGACAGTTTTGAGTGTAATGTCAAGTTGTTCGTTTGGTTGAAGACTCTTTTCAATCACTTGGTCATCTGGTACAACGCTTCTTGAATTGGCCCCATGTGAATCAAGAATAAAAACGATTAGAATTGATACAATTGTACACAGAGTGGTTGCCTGTTGGCGTTGAGAGTTAAGTGCTCTCATGTTCGCGGTCGCGAAGCGAATGTCTTGCGAAACCTATGCAACATCCTGATCAATCCTCATTTATGGTGGAGCTGGTGCACTTGCTCAAACAACTATACTAACACAACATACATACCATACATATTCGTGGAAGTGCACAAATGTACAAGTGTGTATATATGTGTAAGTGTTTTGTGAATGTGTGCATACGTAGACGATGGAGGCTTGCCGGCATTTCCATTTTTGCTTCACTTCTGGATCTTCAGGGTTATCGAGACAGGTTCATGGCCTCCAAGAATCATTATCTATAGAGAGTGCATGAGGCACATCGATAAATTGATCCTTCATCAATCTCACTATCGAAGCTATTGATTTCACCGGACAAGAATTATTTTAATGTTGAATAATGTATTAAAATTACTCGTTGTAATAAAGAATATGTTTTCGTTTATTTTTTATATATATTAAATTGCTGGTTGTACGTGGTATGGAAACGTGGATTGCTAAAGGGGGTTGGATTTTTAAGACCTTGACAAGAGAAAAGTGTAGGGGGAGAAGATGTTATTCTCATACTCGTACCGAGACCAACATTTTTTTCAATTGACTTATATAGATGGAAGCAAAAGATCTCGCTGGTAAAACGTCTTCGTTGTTTTCTTGTTCCTTTCATGAACGCCCATGACTTAAAATCAGATATGTATACCTATAATACCAATCATCTATAGTTGTTGAATTATTTTCCAGTGATTTTCTTTTGACGTGTTGCTACGAGAGATTCATTTATTCAAAAGTTCAGTTATGTAAATAATTTTTATACCGTTAATATATCCAAATATTATTACGTTAGATTGAAAATAGGACAACTTTAATATTTCAATCATAAGAAGATGCTGAGACATATAATGTGTTTAATATGGTTATAAAATACCACTACGATAATTGTTTTATAGAAATTCCACTGGAGTCATCAATCTATTCTACGATCGATCATAATAGTAATTACTCGTTACTTCACTCGGTAACTTGTGGTAGAAAAATCTTGAAAAACTGGCTGCTACGTCGTATAAACCAGAAGCTCAATTACAACTTTTTCCATTTCAACAACACGTTCGTTGAGATAATAAATAAAAAACTTGGACTCAACAGATTCACAATTTAATTCTAAACCATTTTTACACTGGAATTGGAACATTGTTATGCAGGTGAAATAATTAATATATTATTTATTTTATTTCTACGTTCAGTTATATATCAATAAAATTATTCAGTAGGGATTGTTGTATATAAAAGCATCTACATTTCGTTTCAGTGATTGCATTCAAGATACGCCTGTTCAACATATGCCTAAGGTGGACAGGCACATATTGCATTGTGAAACTCGTTCGAGCGCATCATACGTAGCAAGTATTGAATACTTTTAAAGGGATAACAGTCGAGTATTGGAAACAGCGGCCACTTCATCGCATACGGAATATAAACTCTTTATATACTGCGCAGAGAATGGTGCGCGACTGTTCACTTTTATCCTCTAGTGTCTTCCTTTAACGCATCACCAAGTCAAGTCTAAATTGGTCCGTTCGCCGAATAACACGGTGGACTCACTGTGTTCGTTCAGTACCAGTCATACAATCAAACATTCTTCACGCGATAGCTCACTGTCAACGAGTCGCTGACCATTCCAGTGAATTTCCCGATCGTTGACTTGCACTATCATCATTATCATCATCATCATCATCATCATCATCATCAAGATCTTCGGTATTGGTATATACTTGTTTTGCACGTGCAAGTAGTGACACGAGAGTGAAAATGAATTTGATTGGTTGGCTGTTCTTTGGTCTTCTCGTATTGGTACTTGATGATATTACATTGGCGACGACACAACAACCAGATATTCAAATAGTTGCTCCCAAGAAAAATAATAATATTAATAATAATGCCAAAGATATTACACGATTGGTAGATTATATATTCGGTGCTGAGCCAGGTATTCAAGGTCAGTAATTTATATATTTTAAAGAATTTTATATATGTATTAATATTTTTGTTACTGTAAATTAATTTTAAATTTTGTTTGGATGATTTTATTTTAGGAAGAACTTTTGCGCAAAAAAGATTGCAATTCATGTTGATGCCTATGATGTATAAAATGGGTGTGATGACGACAATACTAATTGTCCTTACTGTAATATCACTGAAGGGACTTACTATTGGTAAGTGTACAATAAACAGTACCGCAAGAACTTGTCGCTATGTGATTTGTATGGTAAAATAACGTCGATATAACGGATTTTCATGTTGATATATATTTTTATTTCACATTGACAAATCAAATATGTTCTATTAAAATGTTACAATGATTTATCATTTCAATTTATATACAGCGATAAAATTAAGCGAAAGAATAAGAATAAAAGAGGAGAGTCATTGTGTAAAGGTAGACAAAAAAAATTCCAATTGAAAAGAGAAATTATTTTTGACCCACACGCGCGGGACCTGAATTGACAGCTGACTTCCTGGTGACATAGATATCATCATTGTCCAATATAAACTCATTAGAAATTTCGAATGACACGTGATATGCAAAGTACGATTAAAAATGTAGATCAGAATAATTTTGTCGACATAAAATTGCGAGCTGTTAATTCGACAATTCTTTTCATTTGTTTTTTTTTATGAGACACTCAAGTATAATCAAGTTTATTTCTTGTTGTTTTATTACAGGAATAATGTTGCTGGTGTTAAAGTTGAGCGCACTGTTTGGTAAATTCTACAGTGTTGTACAACCACAATATCAGACACCTGGATTATCGTCAGCTCAGCCGGTGCATTTGCACGTACATAGCGATGGTGGTTACTATAATCATCCGTACAACGCTTGGGAATCTAGCAGTCCAGCAGACAACGGACACTATTATTATAAAGGATAGACATATATTTAACCAGACGCCATAATAATTCTTTTTTTCTTGTATTTAATTACACACTTGGGGCCATAATAGTATTCATGAAAGTCAATTGACCAACATATCTTTTTGTTTTTTGTCGATTGATGATTTGTAATTGTCGAAGTAATAGAAAAACTAACAAATGCAGCAGCACTCAGGGCAACCAAATGAATTTTTTGTTACTGTTTCAGACATAGTCAATCAATATTATTAATTTTTATAAAGAGTAAACCAAAAGAATTGTGTATTTATACTGATGAGAAAATAGTGTGTATACGTCGTTGAAAGAAAAAAAAAATAACTGTTCTATATGTATTTATTTTGTATTATATCTGTAAAATAAATAATAATATTTATTGTTTTAAAATAATATTCGTTAGATTTTTATAGGTAATATATATTGATGAGTATTTCCTTCAAGGTTGGCTGGCAGGTGACAGGAAATTGCTCTCTCACTGCAATTGTAAAACTACATTGCGTGCAGTAGAATAATCCGGTCTATGCATCCTTACTCAAACTGTAACCGCTGCAAAATCTTAGGTGGGGTGGACTTGTAGATAAGGAATAAAATCTCTTTTGCACACTTGAGAGATCAGTGTTGATGTTTGTAAAACAGAACGATACACGTTTAATACGCCAACCAAAGATATAAATACTAGATATATATTTATAACATTTAAATATCGAATAAAAAAATTTATTTAATTATTACAATTAAACGTGAATAATGCTTACTAGAATATATATTGATAAAAGTCTGTGGATTATGATGGGAATCTTTTGTGTTGTCAATGCTGTCGAGTGTGACGAATTTATTAATAAAACATCAGTTGTCAAAATTATACCTGGATTAAAATTATTTATGGAAGACAATGAGATCAGAGTTAAATTCAATGTCAAAGAATTGTTCCCAGGTGAATGCTATTGGTTAAATTTTTTCTATTTATTTATGAACAAATATTCAACTCTCAATTTTACCAATAATTTATTGAGACAGATAGAGCTGTTCAAAGTCGTGCTGATCATACAGAAACATCAACGAAGAAACCAAATATTATGCAGCGATTTGGTGCCATGTTGATGATGATCCCGTTGTTATTGCAAGTAAGAGAATAAAATATTTATCCTATTCAATCATTTACTTATATTATTTTTCTTTTATTATCTGCTCATAGTAAACGAATAAATAAAATTTACTAAACATAATTGTTTTCTCACTTCAATATAGATCCTTTCATTACCAGGAGCACTTGCTTCAATAAAAATGTCATTGCTGAAGAGTTTTTTCGTTGGAAAATTAGCTCTGATTATAATGCTGTATAATTTATTGAGAAGCTTCCGGCCAAATCAGGAATTGGTAGTTGTACATCAACAGCCAGCTCAATACTACAATCACTATTACGCTCCACCGCCTCATGAGGAGGAGGACAGTGGCTGGTTTGGATAGCTATAATTACACACAGCTATTTGTCTACATCAATTAAAATTGTATCATAACCATAAATTTTTTTTTTTTCACACACAAATCTTTACCATCAATTTTTTTATTTAATTTTTTGTTCTTCTATTGATGAGTTGGTATCAATAGCCCTTTAGTCATTCCAATTGTGTGTGGTGTTACTGTCTGCATCGTCGGACGAAGCTTGGCGTCGATGTTATATAGACGGATACCATGCATGTGTCCCACTTTTTCATCCGGAATAACGGAATATCGGTCCAGATTACTCGAAGAGTCGAACAACCGTACAATCTCTCACTCACTCTGCCTTTCTCTACTATCAAATTTCTCTCTCGTTAAAATATACACAGAATCGAAAATGAAATTTAACATTATTAACTTGTCCAATATCTCATCATTAATAAAATAGTGAAGAAAGAAATGACAAAGAAAAATATTTATGGTTTAAATTTTTTATTTATCAATCATATCGAGTTTTTTTTTTTTTTTTTTTTTTTTCGTTATCTTTTTTCTTCCTTTATTCATTCAACAATTGATATTATGATGTAATATAATGTGTGCATTTCTATGAATGAGGAAGAGCTGGTAACGGTCATTGTCAAGGATATAAGTAGGTATGTCATTCGTTGATCAGACTATCAAGTGTTTCATAGAATAAAACGGATTAGGAAGTGAAAGAGCGTGACTACTCACGCACGTGATTTGAAAACGATTTCCAATTTTAATTACTCCAATTGACTGTTTTTAATTAATTATTCTTATTGCTATTTGTTTTATTTTTCTCTTTACTGGTGTCTTTTTATGAACATCTTACAATTATTTTCTGTAATATATTTTTGATTTGGAGAACTATGAATACAATAATATGAT
This sequence comes from Zele albiditarsus, assembly GCA_958496275.1. NCBI lineage: Eukaryota > Metazoa > Arthropoda > Insecta > Hymenoptera > Braconidae > Zele > Zele albiditarsus. The sequence goes on from OY292415.1 coordinate 6,425,772, forward strand.
CGATTAAAATTAATCGGTATGCGATGTGCATACATGCGCCACAAACCCACCTTTTTTTTTTATATACGTAGGCTTCACACGAGCAGAGTTATAAATGCGCGCTCGTGGTATCGTTGAACCACGAGCATACGAATTGTTTGCTCTAAATAAATAACAGAATTTAATGATAATGATTTAGTAATAATGATGATGTTGGTGATGATGATGATAGAAAAAAATAAATAGAAAATTAAATAAAAATTAATAGAATATTTATTTAATAGTACGAAAAATAATTTTGTTTTTTCATCTTACCTTAACTAATAATCGAATATTGAAATTTCAATTTTTGCACGCGAAAGTTATTCTAGTAACGCGAAACGATTTCGATGTTAATCCACCCAAAAACTGGTTTCTTTATTTTTAGCTAACTGTTTATAAGGATAGATCGCATTGGGTGCGACAACATTATTGCCAGGAAATGTATGACATCCAAGAAAGTTTAACTGAATGCCACTCGCGGGTTAATATTTATTATCTCTCATGTCCTCAACATTGAAAAAACCAAAAAAGGTAAAAGATAAAATCAGCATTGAAGTCAATGGTTGAATATACATTTCTATGCATCGTTGAGATGTCGAAGTGGGTGGGAAATATTTTTATTGGTATATAGCTACTGGAAGTTGGTAAATTTACACCATCATTAATACATCAGAACATTAATGACGCACAACATCTGACAGATACATTAAAAAATAATATGCAACATAGTAACTGATACACGCAAGTTTTACGATTGAGTTTTTGATTATGAAAAAATATACTTGGATAGAAAATTAGCACAATGTAAAATTGCATTGAGAATTGTTAATATTATATTAACTGCAAGAAAGTTTGTTTTATTGCATTATAAATTATTCAGATAAATGCAACTATATGACAATGAAAAATAGAAAAAAAAATAGTGGATAATAATTGAAGTTTCTTCACTTTTTCTAGTTCATTCAATGGACGTCAATTACATTGATGTTAAATGTCATCGGAAAGTTATTGAGGTGATTAAATAGTATACATATTCGGGAAGCAAGTTCCAGAATGCGTCCATCAGGAGGAGGAAGAAATTGTTAAGAGAGGGAGAATTCGGAGTGGCATGTGATTGGCGCTTTAACGTAGCACAGGAATATCTCACGCACTCGACACTTACCAATATTTCTTGTCTTTGTTGCTCATGTGGCCCACACACAACAAGTCTAATGTCCCACCAGGGATTTCTTGGGATAAATAAGAAGGACTGTGAGGGAAGAAAAAAGTTCTGTATCCATTGTGCTCTTGCAGTGTCTGTTCTTCAGAATAAAATATTTTCCCCTTATTTATTTATTTATTTATCTATGTATTAATTTTGTCATCATTTTTTAATTTATTAAATTAAATGTAATATGATGATTTGTTGGAGATTTATTTGTTCGGTGCTGGCTCTATCATTGGTGATTTCAGTTCGGGCAAAAGAGGAAATTAATATTCTTGAATGTCTTTATGAAGATGACAGTCTCGCGTGTGCAAAAGAAATTGCCGATGCGGCACTTGATGATATTGAACTTGAAACGATGGGTGGAAACAATTCTGAAGTTACATTTAGCAAGGTCATTGAAGAATCCGGAAGATTTGTAGCTGATGGTGTGCATGCAATGTTTGATAATGAGACAGATGAAAATTCACAATTGGAAAATGATTATACAGGAAATCGTAAGTTTTTAATTTAATTAATATTTAATCATCTTCTCGTTCTCATTTCTATCAAATATTTCACGTAAATTGTTGAGACCCCATTATTAAAACTTTCTATTCGTAAATAATAATTTTTACACATGATTTTTCTTCATCACGAGCAACAGGTGTCAAGCATAAAATGTTCACACTTTAATGTGTGGAAAATTGCAGTTAATGTCAATGTATATATAATATACATTGTTGTTAACCTGATAAGATAGGATTATGAGAAATAAATTTGCACGAAATATTGGTAAAGCATGGAGAATTGAACGTGAATATAATTCGCGGAAAATTTTAATGATATTGGCTTGGGGGTTTGTGGGTCAACTTACTCATTAAATTTAATTCTGCACAGTAACATCATGCAGTGAATTATTGAGAAATAATTGACATAATAAAGTATTTCTAATATTACTATTTCAATAATTGATATGAAATTTACAGTTTTTCTGTACGCAAGATACAAAAGCTTGTATTTATTGTTTATATTCATCTCCACTGTATACTAATGTGACACGTGAGCGATAAATATAAAGCGCAATGTGTCTACTATTGAAAATCACCGGAAGTGGTTAGTCGTTTTGCGGTTTATGAGACTAGTTTGAATATACCCAACAATAAATGCATTCAAACATCAGATAACAATAGAAAATAGCGCAATGTATATTCTTAATATATTAATGGTGAGAAAAAGTAATATAGATGAAAAAAGATAAAAAATTAATGATAATAATTCACAGCAATAAAATAAACAAAACGTTTATTATAAATGTTTGATATTATTTATTCAACAACTATTTTTCTTTATTTTATTCAGGTGAAGCAAGGAAGAAATTTGGCAAGAAGAAGAAGAAGAAATTTTTGAAAAAATTTATACCACTTGTAATGATGTTTAAAGCAAAAATAAGTCTATTACTTCAACTTATTTCCACTCACTTTCAATTCAAATTCTTTGCAATTGCTCTCATCGGTTTGATTATCAATGTTGCGAGATTTTGGTTGGACTTGAAGAAATCACATGCACCAGAAAAAGTTGTGTACTATGAACACGCACAACATCAACATCATTATGAGCCTGAGGAGGAACATAATTATTGGAAAAGACGATCATTAGATAATAATTCGCCATACAGTGCGTGGTCACCAGAAACTGAAACGGATTGAATTAATTATCGGTATAGTTTTTAATTTTTGAAAATATTTATTTGAACGTACTAACATGAAGAATTATATGTTGGATCATATTCAAAATAATTATATACATATTTATGAATATCTTTAATTTTTTTTTATGTATATATTGTGAGCGACGTACATCCGTATTTGTCGGAGAATGTCAGCCCAGCCCACTGTTAAATTATTTTCAAAAGAGAGATTTAAATTCTCAATGCAACCGCTTCCAAACCGCCAATCGAATTTAAACTATACCGTTATGCCAAAGTTGACCGCGCGTAGGTACCTGTTACCCTAAAATATTTTTCATTTATTTATTTTTTTTTTCCTTTATACACGCCGCCAGTTTTATTTATTAAAATCCCTTCACACTAATATTCCCTTTCATTTCATTACAAGTACTACACAATATGCGCGAAATATACTAACATTAGATTGATTTAAATTCAATATTAAATTTAAATTTACATATTTAATAATTCATATATTATCTTGATATACATTCAATTTTTTTTTGTATGTAATAATTATTAATAAAAATGAGGATTGAAAAGTGAATGCGTGAGTTGATATTATATTATTTTACAGTAATGAATTATTTTTTAATATACATTTTTATTTATTTTGTGGCGTATGACATGTCCCCAAAAAAAAAAAAAACTGAAGATGCATCAGAGCTAAGTTATATTTATACATATATATGAATTCACACAGCTGCTGATTCTTATCTACAATTGCGTGTAAAGCATTATTTTCAATTGTGTTCATGGTCAATGACCAAGTCAGGTGATGTGTCGCAAGTGAACATTTGATATTGGGACATGTCGACCTTTATGTTTGTGTCTGTGTCTACCATGACCAAATGATTAAATTATTTTGACTGTGCCTAAAATATTGGCTATCATCCAATTTATAAATATCTCTATAGAATTTTTTTAACTGCACAATAAAGTGCATGGAGAAAAAAATTATTTTGAGGAATTAGTGAAATATTTTTAACTTAAGTTTGCGATTTTCATGACAGTGATGATAATAGAATACGAAAATGTTAAGACATTTCTTTTTTTTTTTTTTTGGAGTCATACCCCTCCACTTGAGATGATAGCACGATCTCGGTTGCGTATATGCTAATGACTATTTGCATAAGGACCTTCGTCGGATGATGTGACTCTGTCTGAATGGTCATTGGGAGAGACTAAACGTGAGTATTTTACTAATTCTTTACCCCCCCGCATTATGACAATATACCATTCATACAATATTCAAGATCCTTGCTTGAGTTCCTATATAATACCATTCTTGGTGGTATTAAAGCAACAGTTGTTCACAGGATCTTCAACAAAGCACCAAGCATTAACGTAAAAATCAGAAAGAAAAGAAAACTGATAATTTTCAGTGATATTAAGATTTTTTTTTCATTTAACATTCAATATGATTCGTTATTTTGTAAATTTATTTATTGGAATGATTGTGATTGTTTTGAGTGATTCTCAGCAACACAAATCCAATAGGCCCACGCCAATTTTTAGGGTGAGTGAAATAACAATGAAAAATTGTATTTTAAATGAATTGTGAGTGATGGAAGTAGTTATTTATTTTATTCTGATGATTTGTTGATTTTTTGTAGGAGAGAATTTACCAGTTAACATTACCTAACAATGCTACATCTATTCGAGAGAATATTGTTGACAATTTCTCATGTGAAAATAGAATTTATGGATACTATGCTGATATTGATAATGAGTGTCAAATATTTCATGTGTGTTTGCCACAAAATCGTGGATCAATACGTTGGAGTTTCATTTGCCCTGCCGAAACAGTTTTCAATCAGGTCGGTAAATAATTATCTATATATTGATTTAGTTGAAAAAAAAAATTGTAACACATCAATTTGATTATTTATTTTTTCTTCTTTTTATTTAGGAGACATTTGTTTGTACAAGAATAAATGATTCAATTTCATGTGAAGAGTCAGAGCAATACTATATATTAAATGAAGAATTTGGTAAAGAAGAGGAACCGCTAAATCCTGAAGATGTAACGTACAATCCATCTGATAATGAGAATGAATTACCAGTGACACCATTTTATCCAAGAGATTCAAGAGCTAGAGGAAAACCTGTTGCAGCTCGTGGCAAGAGTCGACGCATTAATTCTTCAAAAAATCGAAACCAGTCAAAATTAGAAGAGATAACGACCACAAAATCAAGTATTGACTCATTGAATTCTTTGGAATCAATATGAAGCATGTGGAAAAAAAAAACTACTGACTATTATTATAACGGATTTTTTATTCTCTTGCAATTATCAATAATACATTATGAATATATATTTTCATGTTTTTAATTTACGTATAATACTGATGGCAAAGAAAAAAAAAATGATAATAATATTCTTAACAATTAAAAAGCGATGTTTCGAAAAAATTTCAAAGCGTTACGTATATATATATATATATATATATTAGTATAAACAATGACAGTGTAAATAATCAAATGAACATTTTGATAAATGTTCGAAATAAGAATTATAATACATACGTAAACGTACCGCAGTTGATATGTAACGATATTGGTTTTCGGGGGAGCTCTTAAATAATATAAAGATTAAAATTAAATCCATCTCTGGTATATAGTTTTATTTTTTTTGTTGAATAAAAATCTATGGGAATATTGATGGAATATATGTGAATATATTTTTCCTTTTTCGCTCTATGTACATGCACACACAAAAACTGACCAAGGTCAACCGTAATTATGGTAAATCACGTGTTGATTTCGTTCCTAATAGTCGGTATCTTTGGACAACTAGCCATAGCAATCTCGTTCAGCCTTATCTCGTTTCATTTATGAACGAGCAAATATCGAACAAATCAACATGGATAATTTTGCAATATGTACAATCAAATTAATTTTATTGCGGGAGTATTTTAGTCTGGAAGACCTGTTTTAATTTAATTTTCTCATCAGAGATTGGAATTAGCACACGTTCTTGAATTGTTAGTATGTCATTAGATATTTTTGGCCATATAAAAAATAGTGGTGATATGCATTCCTATTATTTTTATTATGAGCCATAAACTTCATCACTGTTCCGAATTTCAGCGAAAGTTGGCCACGCACTTTGTGACTCTTTTATTCGTAGGAAATCAAATATCAAAATTTCATCATAATCGTCACAGATGTGGCTATCTTCGATACTAAAATTATCCTGATAATTCAAGAATTCCTTTTTTATTTTTGAACAGTAGAATTTGATCAACAAAAAAAAAATAATTCCAATCGAATGTCATCACTATTTTTGTATTCAGCTAATCATAAATATAAAAATATAATCTAAAACTTGGACAACTCGCGAATTTTATATTCCCTGAAGGAAAATCCAAACTATGATCTTCGAAATTAGGATACCCATTCAATAATCATTGATACCGAATTCATAAATCTATACTTAAAATAATTGAGTATACAATTAGATAAAGAGAAAAAAAAAGAAAGTTAAGCCTCAGAATCGCGAGTCAAGTCAGTTTCAATCTCTTCCGGTGTTCTGAGATCAATGGCAAACCGTTTTTTAACATTCCCCATAAGATTTCCTGGTGCATTGCCATGTTCTTTGACAGCTTGTGAATAAGTTTGAAATGCTGCAGCAAGAGCATAAGTCATTTGTCTTGCATGATGTTTTGATTCACAAACAAATCCATGACACTCAAAAGGTGAAACACGACGAAAATTAACAGTATCACGTACAACAATCATAGTGAATACTCTAGTGTAAATTAAATCCTGTACACCATATGAAATTGTTTCAATTGGATAGACATTACCATTGGTAGACGATTTACGTTGACCAATTGGTGCCAGTGCTACACCATCATTTGATACTACCAATTTCATTAATGGTAAAATTGTGTCGGTCGGTAATGATTTTGCTGCTGCCACCATATTATCAACGGGTTTACGAGTATGTTTTATTCCCCAGAGGCCTCTCGCATCGTGTGAACCAAGATATTTAACCTGAAACACCTGTGGCAATTCACTCGAGCCCTCGAATACATTATTATCAATTGATAAACGTGACAATTGTGACACGAGATTTTTTTTATCGTGCGATTTTGATAATGTTTTCAATTGATCTGTCCTCATATTTCGCCGATCCTCCTTTGATCTCTAAATATCCAAAACAAAATTACTAAATCAATATCACTGATTATATAATAATTGTAATAAGACTGATAGAATAAAATAATATTTCACAGTGTGAATTAATGATAAATTTTGAATTTTAACATTAAATATAATTAAAGACAATAAGCTCTAATAAACAAAAGTTTTTATCTGTACTCACATCAGCTACAATTTTTTTATGTGAAATTTGTTGTACTTTAGGATGATACTCCACGACGTTTGGTATGTTTGGAGTATCGTGAACGACTGAGCTCTGGTCCCATCGTTGGCGTAGTGTGTTGACTCGGTAACTTCCGGTTTCCGTTGACGTTGTACCTCCCTCAGCCACGCCTTCTGTTCCTTTACAATCAAATTCACCTTTGGGGTGATGTTTGGGGTGAATATTCTTCACCACACGGTGCTCTTGTTCTTCGTTCATGGCGTTGTCTTCCAGTGTTCTTGCACGTTGTAACGCTTTCTTGTCCCTTTTCGTATATCCAAAGTCTCCAACGTCCATATTATCTATCTATAGATTTTTATTTATTATCAAACTGCTTCACAACCTATCTAATCTAACACAAAGTAATTATGTGATAATTAATATATGGAAATTAATAAATCAAATTTTAATTGAAACTGAATCCATTTAAATATAAAATCCAAATGCAAAAAATTTAATTGTGACATGCCGCATTATTCGGCAGCAAAATTCTATCGGATTTTATATAAAAATAAAATTCATTAAAAAATCCGTATAATTGTAATAATTTAATAAAAAACCAACGATCAATTTCTACCACTGCAATTGATACGAAATTATTTACACGATTAACAGATATCAGTCATGCAACCCTACTATAAACGTATATTTTATGTAGATGAATAAACGTAGCAAAACAATTTCATTCTTATCGCATCTCAGCGATGACGTGCAAGTATTTTATCAGATTTAATCACAAATTACGATGAAGTGCAGATAATTGCAGGGTAATCTTATTGTTTAAATGTCTATAACAATTGTTAGATAAAACTATGTAATATCTCAGGATAAATTCGCATAATACAGTAAAACGGAAATAATACCGTTGCGCATCGTAATAAACGAAATTTTTATAATGAAAAAAAAAAAAAAAAGCACCAAAATAAATAATGAAAAATTAAGTGTAGAATATTGGGCAGCCGGAAAACAGCTGTTGTGCATACATACAGCACGTGCTGCACCTTGCACCTGACCTGTTTGGTTTATTATATTTTATTTCTTTTGGTTCAATTCATTGGCTGTATTCACCGGATGTTTAAACTCGACCGTGTAATTATAGAAGAGAATCGAATGAAAAAAAAAAAACTGAAATAATAAAAAATATTGATCGCTTAATTTTTGATAATTATATTTGTTTTATATTTTATTAGAGAATTCGTTAATTCCCCCAATTTTTTTTCTTTAATTTTGTGATATATCTGTGCATGGTAGTTAACATGAAAGGGTGAGAATTAAATTTATGGTTATTTATTTATGTATTTGTACGTGTATATATATATATATTGGTGGCAGGAAGTGAGTCAAGTGAGAGCCGTTGGACAGTGTTCTCAGTACCTGTTCAGTTGGGATTCTTATAATGTATATTAGTTAATTCTCATTAGTATTCTCTACTCGTAACAGGTGACCATTATTCCACCTACTATGTGACACCCTACAGTACAGGTACATATTAATATACACCCAGTTATGTATAAAAATACTTTTGTGTTATGTAAGTTTAAAAAAACATATTCGTGATTAATTTTGTCATTTTATATTGAAAATTTTCATTTCAATATTGCAAATGATAATTTTTATTTTCAATTTTTCAACGTGAATTTATTATTCAAACTTCTTTCCAAATTGTTATTTCAATTCTCATAACGATATGATACTTACAGCAATATTGCAAATAAAAAATAAAATTCTGTTAAAAGAATCGAACAAAAAAAAAAAAAAAAGAAACAAAATAAATAAATAAAAGATTGGTGATGTTCATGAAGCGTAAATACCATAAAGGGTTCATGATATTTTTTTCACCATTGTACTGAGGTCCAAGTTAATTTATACCGGTTACCTATTTCCGACGGGAAAGTATATGATTCTCTTTTCATTTTGACTGAGCTAGAGCGGGCGCGCGCTCGCAAGAGACAATTACGGGATACAGGAAGTGACGCAGCGTACAAACAAACGGTCACCGGAAGTGCACTCGGCCGCGAACTCATCTGAAGTAACGTCCCCATACATCGTCCATCAGTACTCGCTCGTGCATTGCCAAATAATAATTCTTTCACTTTGATCTATATCACTATATTATCGAGCAATAAATTTTTTTTCTTACATCTTTAGCTTATCTAAATATATATATATATATATATATATCGTATCAAGATATATATCACATTTTTCTTTTGTCCTACTAATCACCTGACACTAATATATCACATTTGACCCAATTGTATTTCTCATTGTACTTTACAAAATAAATATAAATACAGTGGAATAAAATAAAATAAAATAAAATGAAGGGTAGAAAATTATGTAAATATTTATTCACTACAAACACTACAAAATGATCACTGCAAGATTTAATTCCATTACTTGCACCTGTTCAAGAACCTACTGTAATTATTATTCACATAATAAAGACATGAATAAAAAAATTCTTTCATGTAATTTTTTACTTAAAAATCCATTGAATAAAATTTTTTTTTAATGATACAAAAGTATACTATTAAATGGTAATTGATTACCTGCTTGTATACAATGTTACTCTGATGATATTAATACATATGAAAAATAACAAGAAGTGACACGTTATACGAGCCGATGTGTCGCGTTCTGAGTCGCAATTGACACTGACGCGATAGTAGGTATATATAAAATGTTGACAAAAAAGAAAAAAAGGAAGAGAAAAAAAAGAACAATTTGATGTATATGCTTCGGCTATTACTCAAACCCGTGACGGTGTCACTGATAACGTTTTATATACACACGATCACGCACAAATACGTCTATTGAGTTCTTTCACTTTTAAATAATACATATACATGGACACCAAACAAAAGTAATGTAATTTTAATTTAATTATTGTTGAACATGTATTGTTCTTGTGTACACATGTGACACACTTATTTATACATGAAGCAATTTAAAATAACTATGTTCTCATATTTGTCGCGGATCATATTGACATTGTGACGGAAATTAATATGATGATACAATAAAGAAATAATAGACATCGAGTATAGTAACTGGCGTGGTATTTTTTTCTTTTTGTTTCTATTAAAGAACATAATGAATTTTATCAATGATATTATTTATCTTTTAATTTTTTCGACATGTTCAATAGTGTGTTCAACAAAATCTGTAGCTAATTAAAATTTATAATTAATATTTTTAAATGTTTATGAAGTTATTGAATATTGCTTTATTAATAATCAAAAATTTCTTCATGTGTTTGAAGTTATTTTTCCCTGTGCGTGTAAATGTGTACAGCAAAAAAATAAAAAATATATATATATACGCATTGTACTTTACTTTTACACAATAAAATATACGCGTGTTTCAATGTTTCATAAGATCTGCAATTTGTAATTAATTATTTAATAGCTACACGACTTGAGACATTGTACCGATGTGTGAGAAAACTTGAGATTTTAAGTTACCACGTGTGACAGACACGCGAATAATACTATTACATATATGACTTACTCTATTTATAAACAAAAGAAAAGTGTATGGAAAAAAAAAAAAAAGAAAAAATTAAAATTAACTAACATGAAAGCTCGGAAGTGGTTTTAATTTACATTACGACATGGTTTAAAATTCTTTCATAAGATATATATCTTATTATATTTAACGAATATTTAACTGAATGATCATTTGATTTAATGCTAAAAGTGATTGCGAGTTTGAAACAAATGTAACGCCTCGTTGATTACATTCATATATGTGTATATGTTATACACGATAAGCCCATCTTAACGTTCAAGAATACCAATTAAGTAATTAGTAATGCTTCAAAGTAACCTTGGATTTAACGACGATATCACGCCCAGTAATTTTGGCCAAGATACATCATCATGATGAGAATTTTCCGCCTGCAAAAAACTACGATCCTATCGATGATAAACTGTAGTTAGCTTTTTAATTATTACTTCGACATAAAGAAAGAAATAATGAAAAAAAAAAAAACAAATGTAAAAAAATAGAACGAAACAAAACAAGATTGCACATATCGTAATAATTTATTTTTCACAATTTTTCTATTCATTATTATTTATATTTCATTTACTGTGACGTATTGCAACAGTAATAAAAAATAAAATGATAATTTATTCATCACTATTCATCTATTTATTTTTCCCACTTTCAATTTGTCATTATTCCAATACGAAAACAAAAAAAAAACAAAATAAACATTAAAAATAATTCATACTCCACTGATTATAGTTTGTATTATTTATTTCTCATTTATTAAAGTGCAATTTGTTGATAAAAAAAAATAATAATGATGATAAAAAATACAAAATTACTTCACAATAATTGGGGGAACCATTTATCCATTTATTATTTATTATTACTCTCGAAGTTAACCTGACATATTTTAATTCATTACTATTATGTACATGCAACGAAATAAGAGAAATAAGAAGAAGAAAAAATGAAATGAAATAAAATTGATGAGCAATTCAGGGGGATATTGCGGAGTAATTTGATGGTTTTAGATTGTACAAAAGGACCGTAATTTCACAAGAGACTCTATTCGTGCGTGATCCAACATCGCGGGAATTGCGCTCAATCGTTTCCTCAACTGTATATATACATAAAACATCTACATATATATATATATGTACAATCAAGAGGGGTAGGAAGAGGTAAAACGAAAGCCCCTTGCGCTTATTTAGTTTTTTACGTATGATTATATATACGAAGAAGGATGTTTAGCACCCACAAATATTATAGAGGGGTAATTGTAATGCTTTCTGTGTGTGTGGGATCCACAAGAAAGAGGGGCTCTCAAGATGTTCCACCACTATTCACTATTACACCACCCCACCAATCGTGGTGCATCCTCTTTCGCAGATCACATATATACCACCTCTACAAGAACATCTTCAAGACACAACACTGAAAGAAACGTTCGCCACAAGATCTTTACCAAAATCATTCTATTTCATTATTTTATATTTATATTTTATAACTATCTATCGACACATTTTATTTTCTTCAATTCATTAACGTAATTATTTATTTTATTATTTCAATTGAATATATATGAGATATTTTTTTTCTATTTATTATTTTATTTTTTTTTTGTTGAAAATTAACGAAGATTAAAAAAAAAAAGGTTCGTGGTTTTTTTTTTTCTTTAGACTACGTTATCTGTGCGATTGATTTATAATTGTGAACGTGGAATATTGTTTTTGATTTGTTTTTTTAGATGATTTTCAAAGTGATAATTAGTTTGATAGTATTGACTGGTGCATTTATTTATCAGATGACAGAAGCGGTAAGTTAAAAAAATATATATATATATTATTATTGAATTAAATATTTTATGTGATAAAGAAAAAAAATTAGAATGTTGTTTGGAGAAAAAAATTCATTTCCCTTTTTTATCTACAAGTGAATTGAGTTGAGTGTGTTGCACCGAAATTATCTCACGCAAATTTTGCGTAACAATGACTGCATAACGTACACTATATTATCTCACATTCAATCGCTCTCCATAACGCACCGTGTAGTTAATAAATAAATGAATTATTACGCCAATAATTCTCACAGGTTTTGTTTTTTTTTTTTCTTCTTCTATCTTCGCTTTTTGCTATGAGAAAATTTCACTTGACATCATCACATCACGTACACACAAATTTTTCTTTCTTTTTTGTTTGCTTCATGATGTGTTAGATATATCGCTACTGTATGGTAGGGTACAATCGATCGTAAAAAAAAAATGATATGCAGGCAGTCGAGTATGAAGGATGCGCAATCCCATTCATTTTCACCGGATACTTTTTGTGTTGAGAGAGTATATAAAACAATAACGTGTTGCCTCAAACCACAATTAATTTGAGATTAAATTGTACACAGATGTATTTGTGTATCGAATGCCCACACTGATTGTAGGGAAAAAAAAAAAATTGATTGTAAATTATTGATTATATTTTTGTTTATGTTTTTTATTTTGAATAGTAGTTACTCAATTGATTTTTCTTTTCTGTTGATTTAAATTTAGAATTTATATTTAATATTGTTATTTAAATTATTACAGCAGGTGGATGGGTATAGGCCAGGTGTTGATTATCCAATCTACGATTCAGTTCCATTTGGATTGAGTTTTAATTGCAGAGGGAAATTGCCTGGATATTATGCCGATCCTGATGCACGGTGTCAAGTTTGGCACTGGTGTTTACCAAATGGAAGAATGTTTAGTTTTTTATGTCCTAATGGAACTGTGTTCAGTCAGACGGCACGAGTTTGTGACTGGTGGTTCAAGGTTTGATGATAGAATATTTATACACTACATTTTTATTTTGATTATTGCGTTTAGTTATTGCTAGAAAATAATTTACAATAAAAATTGTTTGGCTATTTATCTATTTTTTTTCTTTGATATTTTTTAGGTGGATTGCAGTGATTCGCAAAGACTTTATGGTATCAATGATGATCTTTACAGGGATGCTAGTGGAAATCGAATTTGAATAATGTGTATATAATCAAATATTATGTCATCGCCAATCTGTACATTAATAAATTAATTTAAAAAAAAATATAACAAGGAATATTTAGTGTTGGTTGTGATAAATGTTTATGTATTATCTACTGCAGTACTCTGTGACATTGATTGGATATTAGATACAAATATTTTCAGAATGATGGTTTCACAAAAAAGAAAAAAGGTTTGATCATTCACGTAAATCTGTAATGTTAATCTTTGGAAAAAAATTCAGTTATTGTTCATAAATCGTTCCCATATTAGTTTATACTATAAAGATTTCGATTTTGAATTTAATGAAACTTGTTTGAATAGAATCATTCGATAAGTTTCCAAAATATTATTCCAGCAATTGTAGAGAAACGTAGCAATAAAATTTCACCACAAAATTCTTCCACAAATTCAACTATAAAAATACTAAATCATAAAGAAAAAATAACAATTACAATAATTGCATTAATTCGCCAAGGCAAAACAATAATGATCAATATCATTATATTATTATTCTTGACCAACACCAATATTATCGATTATTGATAAAACAATTCTGCTCGTGTGGTAAAAATCAATTTATTGACTGAGCTCACAAAACATCCTTCCAAAAATAAATATTCAAACTGCTTTATAATCCCAACATAAATTTCAGAAGTAGCAAATTTTTTCAACAAAAATAAAATCTAACAAATACAAACAAATATAAATAAATAATTGACGCAAAACAAATAATTTTTCCTCCATTCTTTTTCACAACTCTTGTTTACATCTATCACGTGTGCAATGATAAAATCATAAATACTTGGAACTTGGATAGGAACGCAAGGCCACGCCATCGGAATAATACAATACAACAATACACATACAAGTATATATATCTATCTATATTTATAAATATATATATATGTATATATAGATATATATGTACAATGTGGTGGTCATGTGAATGTCGATCGAGGTCGGTAGTCGAACGTTGGCGATTTCTTGGCATGATTGGGCAATAGAAAGTGAGTGGCTGGACTTGGTGATCGGTTGCCTCGCCCGAGACGCCCCAACTTCGAATGCCGTGGCATCGATACACTTTCAGTTACAACGATAATTTACATGCGCCATTTGTTACGCCGATTCCCATTGCACACTTTTATTCCCACTCTGTGTGCATAATCATAGAGAAAGTATTTTTTTTTCTTTCCTTGATTTGAAGAATAAACGAAAAGAAAAATATTGAAACAAAAATAAATCAAACCAATTAAATTGTCATCCTATCATGTACAAATTTCATTATCAAAAATAACAAATTATTGTCAAATTGTCATGCAAAAAAAATGCGGCATTTTATGTCTTCACCATATACTAATATTGAAGTCGCCGATTTTAGTCACGTCGTTGAAGAAAAAAAAAAAACAAAAAACAAACAGAGAGCGACAGAAAGATATGTGTCTACCATTAAGAGTCACATTCTCGTAGGATTATCAGAGAATTTTAAGTGGAAACAAGGAGAGAAAGACAGTTGAAATAAAGTGTGCAACTCTCATATACACTCATAAACACATATGTGTGGTTAAGGAGCATCAGAAGTTAGCCTTGAGAGCAAGAGGAACATCTTTCGCTGATATTGTACGCTGGAAATGAAGACCACAAACATACACACACATATATCAGTATATTAAAAGATTTTCTGACCAGAAAACAAAAGAGAAAATATAGCAAAATAATCAATAAAATCATTAGCTAATCAATTCAATCATATATACAAATCACTTAATAGATGTCGTAATGATCAAGTATACCATGTACATATTTTTTTAAGCATATTAAAAATTACTTGACATTAAATACATGATCCCAAGGCGCCTTTCTCTTTCATCAAATTTTTTCCATATACACATATTAACATTATTATTATTATTATTATTACTTATTTTTTTTCTTCAAATTCAAAGTGTCAAAGTGTCATAGTTATTAACTCAACGACATTTAACTGCACACAGAGTGCATAACATATATTCTATTATAGTATGTTGTAAAAAATTATCGAGATGCACCGCTAAATACAATAACGATGCATAACAATATATTTTTGCGTAGGTGTGACGAGAACAATTGATGTTGCACCTACTTATATTAACAAAAATAAAAAGGAAAAAAAAAGCTAGGGTTGAAAAAAAAAATTTTGCCGATTACATTTGCACACTATGGCTAAAGTATACGTCACCGGTGATCGATACACTTTCACTTTGGATCCAATGGATCCATCGTGTAAGAACATACACACGCACACATGTGCGCATGCATTCATTGGAGTGTTTGAATTTCTGAGGTCGAAGGCACCTGATATTATACACGCGCGTTTACACCCACGCAACTCGGCTTAACATGAATATAAATATTTATAAACATATATATGTGCAGTGTTTACACTTACAAAAAGCATAAGTTTTTTGTTTTGTTTTTATATATATATTATGAATATATAAATAAAAAAGAATTCATTTAATTCATCAGAGCGCGTCTACGCCAGTGTCGGTCAGGTGAATATTTGGATTCTATGCGATATACGTTGCGTGAAAAGAAAGGCAATGTGCTAGCGTGTACTAATACTAAAATACTGCTGTTGCTACTACTACTACCACTACTGTATATATTTTCTCATGGTGGTTAAATGTTGCCCACGCCAATGTTTGTCTTATCCCCACCGGTACGATTTTATCCTCCGCCGTAGAAAGCTCAAGCAGCCATCGAGGAGAGCCTTACCTTTCAGCCTATCTCTGCGCCAACTCCTGGTGTTTTTCCCCACTTGAAATATAACTTGAATAATCGTGGGGCCCAGTAAAACGACAGTATACAACCGGGGCCTCAACACGACAAAACGTAAATGTTATTTTAGTCGCCAACAGTGTGTTTTTATTTTTGTATTTATTTTTGTTTTATTATTGTCATCAACATCATCATCATAAAGATATTGATACAATTTTATTTCTACTCTAAATATTGTGTGTATCTATCAATTTTTGTATCACTTTACAATTTTTAATCTTAATTTTTCATATGGGTCTTTCTAAATGTGTTTATATTTTTATTCTAGTCCTAAATTAATTTTTACGGTGGATGTGTGTATGTGGTTTTTAAAGTGATATTGGTTGCTTTATTATTCGTATTTGTTTGTCGTTTTTTTTTTTTTTGGGAAAAACTAGTCGAGGCTGTCGAGACAGGTGTCAAAATAAAAAACAAGTGGATTACTTGAAGAATTTATTCATGTGAGCCTGAAGAGAAGTTTGTGCGTGTGTATAAGAGGACTCGAAGGCTGCGGCATTGCGAGCAAGACGCGCGCGCATATACACACACATATATATTTATATATATATATATATATATATATACATATATAAATATATATATAAACATATACACATACACAAGGAAAGAAAAAAAGAGGGAGAGAGGGAGAAAGGGATAAAGCAAGAGGTCTGATTTTCCTTTTCTTTTATACTGATTTTTTTTCACCATTTTTACTTATGTATTTTCAAATATAAATATGTATGTATATATTTATGCAAATATATATCTATGTATATTATTGTGTAATTCATTTATTTGAATAGATCTTTGATAGATTAATGTGATGGTAGTATGCGCGCTCAGACGAGTGTGAAATAACAGAAGAGAAATTAAATATTGAGAAATAATTTGTAAAATCATTTGATGTATAAAAATTTCTATAGAAAATATATATGTATCTATATATTTATATAGATAGCGAATAAGATAGACTTTTTATCTGCCATTTTTATGTGCTATATCATCATTAAAAAAAATAAAACTCTTGCCTTTTTATAAATGAAATTCATGGGTTTTACAGTCTGATGCGAGGAGAAAAGAAGCTGGCCACATATATTTCACAGTTGAATATTCTTTTTTCTTTTTTTTTTTGTGTCCTCATAATTAATTGTCTGACAGTGATAATAAATACATTTATATATATATATATATATATATTCTTATTCTCCATCACTTCTGACTGTCAAATATATTTGAATAATATCAATTGATATCAATTTATATATATTTCTGTCAACTGTAAATGTTTATACAGTCAAAATTCTTTAAATAACTGCATCTTTTTCAATTTAATATAGTGAAACGTATTCACTTGACCTTTCACAGTGTCCCGTAACGATGGTCAACCGTTAATCGAGGCATATACATACGTATCTTTATATATGTATATAAATACACCATATACATATATGTTAGCATAACGTAATCGAATGACTATGAGGTAACTCTTCAATAATATTCCAGTGAGCGAACTAATCGATTGACAGAATCATTTCCGCTTGAGAAATAAAATATATATATTTAATGATGGAGACAAAAAAAGTGAATAATTTCGTTGACATAATATTATTATTAGCTCAGTGATTTTTTCCAAGCCATCAGATTATATTATTCGCCATAAAAAAATATTGTCACTGGACTTGATACTCCGTTCTTTCACAACAATTACTTATTACATTTTTTTTCTCTCTCATTAATTTTATCGTGAATTGCACAAAGAATTTTATTATCAATTTATTATGCTCAAATAAGTAATGCGAATGCATATTCCATGTTATCTGTACCAATGGACAAATTTAATTACATATATATGTATGTATAAATATATATAAATATACTGCAAGCTGGCGATTGAAAACTTGGATTGCAAGGTTACTTTCACCGATGACGAGGTGTCGGGATTTGAAAAAAGAAAAAAAAAAAGACACAACTGT
Source organism: Zele albiditarsus (assembly GCA_958496275.1). Taxonomy (NCBI): domain Eukaryota; kingdom Metazoa; phylum Arthropoda; class Insecta; order Hymenoptera; family Braconidae; genus Zele; species Zele albiditarsus. The sequence continues at coordinate 6,444,363 of OY292415.1, forward strand.
CGTAACGCGGAAGTACGATCGGTTGCAGTATCGCAGTGTCTCGGCATTAAAAGCTTTGATTAAATGAGGGAGTGAAAAAAAAAGAAAAATGAGAGAGGGGAAGAGAGAAGTGAAGGCGCAAGGCCATTCATACCTGTCCTTAACGATTAATTTCAATTCTGACATTCAATTAATTAATATAAATAGTGAAGAAGAAATTTCTAAATAATATATTGAAGTTTTTACTGTTCAATAATATGAATGACGAGAAATTTCATGTTACTTTAAAATTATTGAATGGATTATTTATTTATTCAAATGAATACATATTTGTATATTTAAACATAGGTCCAAGATTATCTTATCCCGGCGCCAAAGTTTTATCCTTTATTATTACGTGATACGGGACTTTATATAACACCCACATTATCCTTGGATTATATGGTTAGCAATGGTGACAGCACAGAGAAAGTGACTATCCACACTGGGCATATGTATATGTACCTATGGGTACTATACTAGTATATATATTCATTATTATTATTATATATTATTCATTTTCGATAATGATTTCATTCGTCCATGTTTCAAAATTATTTTATTGGCTTCACAAACCAATAAGTGGGATTATATATTTCCGTGTCTTATTATTCAATATTCATTTCACAACATTTATTTGTCATTACATTTAATATTCTGATACGTTAAACTGTGACCGTTACTTCTGTATATCCTTATTGAAATTAAAATCAATATCACGTATACAAATATTTTTATTGTAGATAAAGAAAAAAAAAAAAAGGATAAATCATTTACCAGAAACGAAAATAATTGGATATTATTTTTTATTCCATTGTTTCCGTTGTTCATTCTCGCAAACTTGTATTAAATAATTTATTTGTTTTCTTTTTCTTATTGTGTTGCAGAAAATACCAACATGCGCGACAGGACATGGCTCCTTCTCACACTTTATGGTAAATATCAAATTTATTTTTATTCTATTTATATGTTTTTTATTTTTCTTTTTTTTCTTCATCTTGTAACTTTATATTGCACCTATTTCTACATACATTTCTGCTTGTATTTATTCACGTTGGTGGCATTATACATATATGTGTAGACCCGGTATCAAAGCCCACATCGCAAATGGAATGCAGATTGTGCACTGAACTCGCACCATGAATAGCAATTGATTGAAAATATATTGAATAATATATAGATAAAGATAAAAAAAAAATAATTGTATGAATACATGTGTGTATAGAAATGACATATGTATAAAGTATTTAATACTAAAATCGTTGCTATGTGGATGTTGAGTTCAACGTCACGTTGCTGAACGTCACGTTAACACGGCTGATTGCAAATTCATTCTCCTTCTGTTGTCGACTGTAAAAAAAATTATAAAGAAAAAGTCTTAACACTGCAATACTATTAAATATATTTAGAACAAAAACAACTTCTCTCATTCGAATGGTGCGACACACCCATAAAATTAATAGTACCAACATTTCAATTCCCACGATATAAATGGAATGTATATGAGTGTTGGTCTTGTTAATTTTTAATTTGAAAAATAAATGAACACGTTATCGTGATGTCTATCGATCAATTTTTACGACGGTGCATTTTGTTTTGTTTTGTTTATTTATTCAACTTTTTATTTGTTGTCTTTGGCGTGATCTCGCGTTCGAAACCTTGATCCAATTTTGAACAATTACTCAATGCACTTACCTGTACTGTAGTCACATCACCAACCACCATATACTCTTTCTTTCCTCGCAACTATATATCCATTGCATCACATTGCTCATACTCTTTGCCGCACTTACACTTTGCTTTTGCAATTGACGAGTTGCTTCTTCGTGATTTTCGCAACGTCCCGTCAAGATGCATCACAAAACTATTATACTATTTGCACATGTATACAGCATCATATTCACATAAATTGCAAGTGAATAAAAAATATTTGTATGAAATAATAATCCTTGGATTTTTATTTTCACTATTTTCAGGTGTTTTACTGGTCTCAGCTGTGTCATCAGCACTCAAGGGTACACGACCGAAGTTTAAAATAGCTACAACCTCGACAACAACAACTGAGAATCCAAAACAATTGCCGGATAATGAAACGGCTGAGGGCGATGATGAAACTGAGGTGTGAATTATTTTTGTTTTGAACTTATACGCGAAAAAAACAAAGAGCTAAAAGTACAGTAAATAGTATATACTTGTAAGAGGAAATAATATCAGTTTGAAGAGTAGATGAAAACCAGGATGGTACACGTAACAATATTCAATAGACAATATGATAAAAGTAGCAATCGATATTATAACTTTGATTTATTAGAAAGGACAGAGGAAATTATGATCATCATAGTATTTAATTCTATGCTACAGTAATATGTCAAATACTCGTATCACAAAAGCTACAGTCTTTGAATATCCTTTATTTTTATTATAAAGCATTATATGCAAATCGTAATTTTTACTCAACCGTTTATATTATTTCCTGAATAATTACAATTTTTACTGTACTCTAGACCACTGTTTTCTCCATGTATGAAAGTAGTAAAACAAAATTGATGCAATTTTACTATTGTATATGGAAATATAGTATACAATTTTATTTTTTCTTGTATTTCATAGGTTACAACATCGTCGGATGTAAATGCAACAACGAGTCGCACATTAACTGGAATTCCCCAAATTGATTATATCTGGGATCCAAATTTACCACGAGAATTAAATGGTTTTAATCTCAGCGACTATCCATTCTACAGTACTATTCCTAGTCAGGAAGAAATAGACTTTAAGTGCGACGGACTTCATGATGGATTTTATGCCAGTGTACCTCACAAGTGCCAGGTAATTTTCAATTGTTTATAAATATATATAAATATCATTTGGTATAAGTATATAAATACTTTTGAGTCATGCGTCGATGATTTAGAAAACAAGCGGATTGAATTAGGTAAAATTGAATGTCAAAAAACGTGACAAGAATTATTCACCATTTAGAATTCAATTTCAAAACCAAACTAACCAACATCATAAACAAAATGATTTTTCAACACATTCTAATAATAAATATTTCTCTCATATATAAATACAATAATAGTAATGATAATAATAATCATAATAATAACAATAATAATAATAATGATAGTAATAGTAATAATAATAACGAAACAATATATTTTCCAATCGGAAAGTTATGCATGCGCCATATTTAATCAAGATAAAAGCGGAATAATTCCCTTATAAAACTTTCCCTCCGGTATAGTATATAAGTGTTGGTTTTGAAAAACGAGAGTGAAATACAATGTGAACTGTCATCGCTCTTGTTGAAATATGTTTGGTTCACTCTTATTATTGCTCCATTGTCAAAGTCATACCGCAAATATACATGAAGGCTTTCTCAAGGGGGGGACCATTCATTGATGCCAACTATACCGTTGTTATTTATGTTGAAGATAGAAATCCAGGACGTGTATTTTGCATTTGTGTATATGTATACATTGGCCGTACCACGATGCGCTCTAAATGACACGAGATTATTCCATCATGATATATCAAAAGAATTTTTAACCGCGTACTCGTAAGTGTGGTTGGGTAGCACGCACTTCTGGGATACTGTTATTATTTCAGTTCTTATTATTATATCTATTTATTCAATTTTTTTTCTTTATTTTTAGTTCTTGTGGATCGCGTGTGCGGGTGAAACATAATCACGAGACTGTAACCACACTATCCTTTACAATACATGTATCGTCCCAATTCGCGTATAATATTATCCATCCACGCCATGTGTATACAAAGCAATTAATGCGCGTGACGTGAAAGCCATCGTGTGTTTCTCGTTATGACTCGTCAGTATTCAAGTGAAAAGTGCGCTTTAAATTCACTGAGCTAATAATATTTTTCTATATGTCATCTCCATCATTAGGTACAAAAAAAGAATTGTATTATGATTATATTTAATTATTTTTTTTATAAATGTATATCCTAAAATTATAATTTATCAGGATCACTCTTTTATATGATTCAATTTTATTCATTGATGCAATATTTCTTTCAGGTTTATCATCATTGTCTATTTGGAACACGTTACGACTTCCTCTGCGCCAATTTCACAGCATTCGATCAAAAAACATTCATTTGCCACTTTGCATCTGAAGTTGATTGCGCAAATTCAAAAAAATATTGGCATAGAAATGATGCACTTTATAAAGCAGCATCAACATCAACAGCGGCACCACCACCCACAACAACGACAACAACAACTACAACCACTACAACTCAATCTTCAATTGAGGATGGACGTTTAATGCCAAGACGCCGGCGACCATTTAGAAGACGTCCAGCATATGATTATTACGATGAGGAATATTATGATGATGAATATGAACGTCCAAGAACACGTGGTGGCTATGATAGACGTGACGAATACGACTATGACGATCGACAATACAGTAGAAGAGATAATCGAGAGAGAGACCGAGATCATACGAGAAATCGTGACAGAAATTATCGAGATCCGGTTGTAAGAACACGCGAACGAATTCCGAACAGAAGTAATTGGCGAGATTCATCATCGAGTGTTAATCGACAGGCTGACGACGTGGATGATGATGATAGAGGTGCTATTAGCCATCATGATGATCGGCGCTATGAAAAAGGGTATGAATTTCCCCATTATCATTAATTATCCAATCAATTAACTCATTCATTGATTGACCGATGAAAGCTATTGATATAATTTTTTTTATCTTAATAAAGGTCTATGAAATATGATGACGATCAAGAATCCACTGCACCATCAGCCGCAGGAGGATTAATTAAACCAGCAGCACCAAGTACATCAGTTTATTCACGACCACGAACACCACCAAAAATTCGTCGACCTGTGCCACTTTCAGCCCAAGATAAATTTGCCTACAAGACATCCGCCATTCAACCTACTGTCGGTAATATTTTGATTCAACTATGCTTTCTAGCACGTCGTATTTATTATTTACGATCGTGTCCCAATTTTTCCAGTCAAGTGTACATTGGATTTTATATGTTACACTGAATAAACGTATTAAAATTTGAATTAATCTACCAGGAGACTCTCACAAACGACCAATAGAGCCATCAACGAGTGTTGGGGCAGCAGCTGCAATAGCACCACCACCACCAGCAGCAACATTAGCTGATGATGATTATTACGAGGATGAAGTTGAGGATACGCGACCTAGAAGACCAATGAGAAGACGACCATATCGTGAACGTGAACGACATTTTTACGATCAACCGCGTGATATGAGAGATAAGGAAAGAGTTCGTCCTATGAGGTAATGATATCATGAATAACAAATGTCTGTAGGGAAACATATACATATAAATATACAATATATACACTTATTGTATGTATGATATATTTTTATAATAGGACTCGTTATCGCGACGACGATGACGAGATGCGGCCAAAAAAAATTCCTGAACGACCACGAGATCGTGATCGTTATTATGAACGTAGTCGAGATCGTGCACTAGATCGTGAAAAAGATATATTGCCTGATAGAATCGTTGAAGAACGTGAGAGAGAACCACGACCAGCTATTCGCACTAAAGAACCATTGGATGAATTTATTGAGACATCAACGAGAAAAAATAATCAACCAATTCATAAAAATTCTGAAGTCATGACACGAACAAAGCTACAGCATAATAACGATGATGAAACATCAGATCAACATCGACATTTGTTATCACGACCGCACAAGTTAAAATCACATAGAGCAAAAGCAACCGAGATTGATGACGATGATGATTTGAGTATCAATAATAGCGATAAAAATCGGCCACTGCCAGAGGAACCAGAAAAATCAAGAACTGATGATGAATATCCGTCTGATGATGAATATTACGATGAACCTGAATACTCACCACCCTCTTCACCAAGAACAGCTGTTAGGATTGTTAAAAGACCATTTTTACCGTCACGCGGTGGTAATCCAAATCCTCGAGGATTGTCCGCAGTTGGTATGAAAGCACCACAATCTAAAAAACATGACAATGATAATTCAACCGAAAATTCCGGACGACATTCATCATCTGAAAATGATGACGATGACTATCGTGAATCTGACAAAACAATTCATAGAACTTCTGGTGATGATAAAAGGGGCTACAATGCATATAAAGTAATTCAGAACGATATGCAAACTAAACAACCGATTGATTTCAATGGTAACACTAATCAACGCAGACCAACTACACCACACGATAATGATGACGATTCGAAACCAAATGTCCCATGGAATGCTGAAGAAACTCGAGTAAATTTATCAGCTCCCCCTAATAGTGCTAATCGTGGTTCTGTCACCTATGATTCTGCTTACACAACTGAGTCAAATCAAAAAGATACAAATAAACCTATTGGTAGTACGATTAAACAAAGAATAAATGAAGTTCAACATCCATTGCAAGATATTCCTGAGAGTGAATATGACGTGACATTAAATGAAGCATTGACACCATCAATTAATCAAGAATCAACATTACCCAGTGGATTTATTCTTCCCGTTCAACGCCATCAAAATCGTGAGCCACTTCTTCAATCTTCAGAAAATAATTATCGTGTATCAAGGCCATACAATAATCAACATCAACAACAGCAACAGCATCATCAACAAAATGGCTTCATACCGAGTACACAATTCGTTCCATTAATTAGAATTGGCAATAACAATAATAATAATAATAATGATGAGAGATCTGGGTCCGTGCAATATTTCAAAACACCAACTGTCCATGTACCAGGGCCATTGCACAGTAGACAAACTAGTAGAGGCCCATGGCATGACTATACCGGTTATTGAAAGCTATCATACTAAATTTTAATCCATTTCCAAATATGAATTTCTTTTTTTTTTTCTTTTTTTTTTCTTCTTTTGGTAGTTTTGTGTCTTTCTAGTATATTTTGATTAAGAAATTGAGAGCAATAGAGTGGCAACAATGTGCTGTTTTCTTATTTGCAACAAATTTTTCCTTGTAAATATATTATGTATGAATCCAATTGTCGAATTAACAAAAAGGTGTGTTTTTTTTCGTCTTATTCACTGTGTTTTGCGATTAAATTATTGATGTATTGTTTAGATATATTATCAGGTACTTACGTGTGGCGTTGAATATTGTTATTGAAGGTCGTCGTGAAGTCACTTTCTGAGTATATATACTTTACATGTATGAGCTGTGTCGATATAATATGAAATATTGAAATCAATGAAAAAATTGTGCAATAATTCATTTACATTCCGTTGAGCGATCACCTTTATTTTCACTTATACACTCACGTGAAGCTAGAATTTATTCAAATTTTGTATGGCAATAAATTATATAACATCACGCACGTACATATACACAACTGCATGTACCCGACACCGTCTAAATTGAACCAGTATAATTAAATATAAAGGTCACTTCATTGGAAATTGAACGCATCTGTTTCTAAATCGTGTTCGAATCGGTGGATTTCACTGTGAAATTATATTTTTGTGCAATATATTCTTCTTGCAGATGAAATAAATTTGAATGGACGCTGGTAGTGGCAGCACTTTCTTCTAAAGATCAGATTTCACGCCCAAGATCAAAATGAGCGGGAAAATCAGTTCTGAATCAATAGCCACAAAATGGTGGACGATTCGTTGCGGTTCAATAAATGATAAATAATGAGATAACGAATGGGAAATTTGAAAATGATATATTATATTGTTCCGATTTTTTATACATATTTTAAACAAGGAGAGTTTAGGTCATGTGGCAGTTATGCTGTTTTTTTTTCTCATTGACAACTCGATGAAATACACACTTCCCTATCAGACAGTACAGTTCCTCATCCTGCGTTCCTTATTTAATTCTCATTGCCTTGTACAATTTGGACTGATTTGGACCATAAATTACGCTGAGGACCGAAAATAACGGTCATTTTTCAGCATTAGATACGGAACAATACGGAACGCATCCTGAGGGCGCTCCTGTAGCTAAAAAATAATACAATGGCGAATGGTGATGCTGTTGATGGGATTATTCATTTGCTATAACAAATATTGAATTATTCTGCGCTGTTGTGTATAACAATTTATTGGAATCGCAGATAAAAACCGAAATTACAATTATTATTATTATTATTATTCGATAAGTATTGCAGTCGATCCAGCCAAAATGGTTAGTATTTGTACATTTATTACAATAATTTGTAGATTAATGTTGGGTTAATTTGTCAAATATTTAGGTTATATTCAGAAACAGATGTTCCTTTTTTTTCCAAGTAATATAAAGAATAATCTGGAAGTCTAACTGCATACGAATTAATGATATGTTAGTGAGTAATAATTTATTGTATTTCAGTCTGTCGCCGAATTTTTGAAGGGTTTACCGTCACACAATGAAAATAATTTCGCCAATTTTCACACTGACAATGGAAATAGAACTTGTGTAAAACGACCATCAGTTTATTTACCAACAAAAGACTATCCATCTGAACAAAGTAATCATAGATGCAAAATAATAATATATTTGCATGATTTTTATTTCCTGCAGACACAATGAACACTTTTCAATAGTATTTCAGTAACTAATGATGTAATTAACTCATTGAATAACTGATTTATTATTATTAAACGGTTTGCTTTTCATAATAGTTATCGTCTGAGGGAGTGAAAAAAAATGAGGGAGTGAAAAAAAAAGAAAAATGAGAGAGGGGAAGAGAGAAGTGAAGGCGCAAGGCCATTCATACCTGTCCTTAACGATTAATTTCAATTCTGACATTCAATTAATTAATATAAATAGTGAAGAAGAAATTTCTAAATAATATATTGAAGTTTTTACTGTTCAATAATATGAATGACGAGAAATTTCATGTTACTTTAAAATTATTGAATGGATTATTTATTTATTCAAATGAATACATATTTGTATATTTAAACATAGGTCCAAGATTATCTTATCCCGGCGCCAAAGTTTTATCCTTTATTATTACGTGATACGGGACTTTATATAACACCCACATTATCCTTGGATTATATGGTTAGCAATGGTGACAGCACAGAGAAAGTGACTATCCACACTGGGCATATGTATATGTACCTATGGGTACTATACTAGTATATATATTCATTATTATTATTATATATTATTCATTTTCGATAATGATTTCATTCGTCCATGTTTCAAAATTATTTTATTGGCTTCACAAACCAATAAGTGGGATTATATATTTCCGTGTCTTATTATTCAATATTCATTTCACAACATTTATTTGTCATTACATTTAATATTCTGATACGTTAAACTGTGACCGTTACTTCTGTATATCCTTATTGAAATTAAAATCAATATCACGTATACAAATATTTTTATTGTAGATAAAGAAAAAAAAAAAAAGGATAAATCATTTACCAGAAACGAAAATAATTGGATATTATTTTTTATTCCATTGTTTCCGTTGTTCATTCTCGCAAACTTGTATTAAATAATTTATTTGTTTTCTTTTTCTTATTGTGTTGCAGAAAATACCAACATGCGCGACAGGACATGGCTCCTTCTCACACTTTATGGTAAATATCAAATTTATTTTTATTCTATTTATATGTTTTTTATTTTTCTTTTTTTTCTTCATCTTGTAACTTTATATTGCACCTATTTCTACATACATTTCTGCTTGTATTTATTCACGTTGGTGGCATTATACATATATGTGTAGACCCGGTATCAAAGCCCACATCGCAAATGGAATGCAGATTGTGCACTGAACTCGCACCATGAATAGCAATTGATTGAAAATATATTGAATAATATATAGATAAAGATAAAAAAAAAATAATTGTATGAATACATGTGTGTATAGAAATGACATATGTATAAAGTATTTAATACTAAAATCGTTGCTATGTGGATGTTGAGTTCAACGTCACGTTGCTGAACGTCACGTTAACACGGCTGATTGCAAATTCATTCTCCTTCTGTTGTCGACTGTAAAAAAAATTATAAAGAAAAAGTCTTAACACTGCAATACTATTAAATATATTTAGAACAAAAACAACTTCTCTCATTCGAATGGTGCGACACACCCATAAAATTAATAGTACCAACATTTCAATTCCCACGATATAAATGGAATGTATATGAGTGTTGGTCTTGTTAATTTTTAATTTGAAAAATAAATGAACACGTTATCGTGATGTCTATCGATCAATTTTTACGACGGTGCATTTTGTTTTGTTTTGTTTATTTATTCAACTTTTTATTTGTTGTCTTTGGCGTGATCTCGCGTTCGAAACCTTGATCCAATTTTGAACAATTACTCAATGCACTTACCTGTACTGTAGTCACATCACCAACCACCATATACTCTTTCTTTCCTCGCAACTATATATCCATTGCATCACATTGCTCATACTCTTTGCCGCACTTACACTTTGCTTTTGCAATTGACGAGTTGCTTCTTCGTGATTTTCGCAACGTCCCGTCAAGATGCATCACAAAACTATTATACTATTTGCACATGTATACAGCATCATATTCACATAAATTGCAAGTGAATAAAAAATATTTGTATGAAATAATAATCCTTGGATTTTTATTTTCACTATTTTCAGGTGTTTTACTGGTCTCAGCTGTGTCATCAGCACTCAAGGGTACACGACCGAAGTTTAAAATAGCTACAACCTCGACAACAACAACTGAGAATCCAAAACAATTGCCGGATAATGAAACGGCTGAGGGCGATGATGAAACTGAGGTGTGAATTATTTTTGTTTTGAACTTATACGCGAAAAAAACAAAGAGCTAAAAGTACAGTAAATAGTATATACTTGTAAGAGGAAATAATATCAGTTTGAAGAGTAGATGAAAACCAGGATGGTACACGTAACAATATTCAATAGACAATATGATAAAAGTAGCAATCGATATTATAACTTTGATTTATTAGAAAGGACAGAGGAAATTATGATCATCATAGTATTTAATTCTATGCTACAGTAATATGTCAAATACTCGTATCACAAAAGCTACAGTCTTTGAATATCCTTTATTTTTATTATAAAGCATTATATGCAAATCGTAATTTTTACTCAACCGTTTATATTATTTCCTGAATAATTACAATTTTTACTGTACTCTAGACCACTGTTTTCTCCATGTATGAAAGTAGTAAAACAAAATTGATGCAATTTTACTATTGTATATGGAAATATAGTATACAATTTTATTTTTTCTTGTATTTCATAGGTTACAACATCGTCGGATGTAAATGCAACAACGAGTCGCACATTAACTGGAATTCCCCAAATTGATTATATCTGGGATCCAAATTTACCACGAGAATTAAATGGTTTTAATCTCAGCGACTATCCATTCTACAGTACTATTCCTAGTCAGGAAGAAATAGACTTTAAGTGCGACGGACTTCATGATGGATTTTATGCCAGTGTACCTCACAAGTGCCAGGTAATTTTCAATTGTTTATAAATATATATAAATATCATTTGGTATAAGTATATAAATACTTTTGAGTCATGCGTCGATGATTTAGAAAACAAGCGGATTGAATTAGGTAAAATTGAATGTCAAAAAACGTGACAAGAATTATTCACCATTTAGAATTCAATTTCAAAACCAAACTAACCAACATCATAAACAAAATGATTTTTCAACACATTCTAATAATAAATATTTCTCTCATATATAAATACAATAATAGTAATGATAATAATAATCATAATAATAACAATAATAATAATAATGATAGTAATAGTAATAATAATAACGAAACAATATATTTTCCAATCGGAAAGTTATGCATGCGCCATATTTAATCAAGATAAAAGCGGAATAATTCCCTTATAAAACTTTCCCTCCGGTATAGTATATAAGTGTTGGTTTTGAAAAACGAGAGTGAAATACAATGTGAACTGTCATCGCTCTTGTTGAAATATGTTTGGTTCACTCTTATTATTGCTCCATTGTCAAAGTCATACCGCAAATATACATGAAGGCTTTCTCAAGGGGGGGACCATTCATTGATGCCAACTATACCGTTGTTATTTATGTTGAAGATAGAAATCCAGGACGTGTATTTTGCATTTGTGTATATGTATACATTGGCCGTACCACGATGCGCTCTAAATGACACGAGATTATTCCATCATGATATATCAAAAGAATTTTTAACCGCGTACTCGTAAGTGTGGTTGGGTAGCACGCACTTCTGGGATACTGTTATTATTTCAGTTCTTATTATTATATCTATTTATTCAATTTTTTTTCTTTATTTTTAGTTCTTGTGGATCGCGTGTGCGGGTGAAACATAATCACGAGACTGTAACCACACTATCCTTTACAATACATGTATCGTCCCAATTCGCGTATAATATTATCCATCCACGCCATGTGTATACAAAGCAATTAATGCGCGTGACGTGAAAGCCATCGTGTGTTTCTCGTTATGACTCGTCAGTATTCAAGTGAAAAGTGCGCTTTAAATTCACTGAGCTAATAATATTTTTCTATATGTCATCTCCATCATTAGGTACAAAAAAAGAATTGTATTATGATTATATTTAATTATTTTTTTTATAAATGTATATCCTAAAATTATAATTTATCAGGATCACTCTTTTATATGATTCAATTTTATTCATTGATGCAATATTTCTTTCAGGTTTATCATCATTGTCTATTTGGAACACGTTACGACTTCCTCTGCGCCAATTTCACAGCATTCGATCAAAAAACATTCATTTGCCACTTTGCATCTGAAGTTGATTGCGCAAATTCAAAAAAATATTGGCATAGAAATGATGCACTTTATAAAGCAGCATCAACATCAACAGCGGCACCACCACCCACAACAACGACAACAACAACTACAACCACTACAACTCAATCTTCAATTGAGGATGGACGTTTAATGCCAAGACGCCGGCGACCATTTAGAAGACGTCCAGCATATGATTATTACGATGAGGAATATTATGATGATGAATATGAACGTCCAAGAACACGTGGTGGCTATGATAGACGTGACGAATACGACTATGACGATCGACAATACAGTAGAAGAGATAATCGAGAGAGAGACCGAGATCATACGAGAAATCGTGACAGAAATTATCGAGATCCGGTTGTAAGAACACGCGAACGAATTCCGAACAGAAGTAATTGGCGAGATTCATCATCGAGTGTTAATCGACAGGCTGACGACGTGGATGATGATGATAGAGGTGCTATTAGCCATCATGATGATCGGCGCTATGAAAAAGGGTATGAATTTCCCCATTATCATTAATTATCCAATCAATTAACTCATTCATTGATTGACCGATGAAAGCTATTGATATAATTTTTTTTATCTTAATAAAGGTCTATGAAATATGATGACGATCAAGAATCCACTGCACCATCAGCCGCAGGAGGATTAATTAAACCAGCAGCACCAAGTACATCAGTTTATTCACGACCACGAACACCACCAAAAATTCGTCGACCTGTGCCACTTTCAGCCCAAGATAAATTTGCCTACAAGACATCCGCCATTCAACCTACTGTCGGTAATATTTTGATTCAACTATGCTTTCTAGCACGTCGTATTTATTATTTACGATCGTGTCCCAATTTTTCCAGTCAAGTGTACATTGGATTTTATATGTTACACTGAATAAACGTATTAAAATTTGAATTAATCTACCAGGAGACTCTCACAAACGACCAATAGAGCCATCAACGAGTGTTGGGGCAGCAGCTGCAATAGCACCACCACCACCAGCAGCAACATTAGCTGATGATGATTATTACGAGGATGAAGTTGAGGATACGCGACCTAGAAGACCAATGAGAAGACGACCATATCGTGAACGTGAACGACATTTTTACGATCAACCGCGTGATATGAGAGATAAGGAAAGAGTTCGTCCTATGAGGTAATGATATCATGAATAACAAATGTCTGTAGGGAAACATATACATATAAATATACAATATATACACTTATTGTATGTATGATATATTTTTATAATAGGACTCGTTATCGCGACGACGATGACGAGATGCGGCCAAAAAAAATTCCTGAACGACCACGAGATCGTGATCGTTATTATGAACGTAGTCGAGATCGTGCACTAGATCGTGAAAAAGATATATTGCCTGATAGAATCGTTGAAGAACGTGAGAGAGAACCACGACCAGCTATTCGCACTAAAGAACCATTGGATGAATTTATTGAGACATCAACGAGAAAAAATAATCAACCAATTCATAAAAATTCTGAAGTCATGACACGAACAAAGCTACAGCATAATAACGATGATGAAACATCAGATCAACATCGACATTTGTTATCACGACCGCACAAGTTAAAATCACATAGAGCAAAAGCAACCGAGATTGATGACGATGATGATTTGAGTATCAATAATAGCGATAAAAATCGGCCACTGCCAGAGGAACCAGAAAAATCAAGAACTGATGATGAATATCCGTCTGATGATGAATATTACGATGAACCTGAATACTCACCACCCTCTTCACCAAGAACAGCTGTTAGGATTGTTAAAAGACCATTTTTACCGTCACGCGGTGGTAATCCAAATCCTCGAGGATTGTCCGCAGTTGGTATGAAAGCACCACAATCTAAAAAACATGACAATGATAATTCAACCGAAAATTCCGGACGACATTCATCATCTGAAAATGATGACGATGACTATCGTGAATCTGACAAAACAATTCATAGAACTTCTGGTGATGATAAAAGGGGCTACAATGCATATAAAGTAATTCAGAACGATATGCAAACTAAACAACCGATTGATTTCAATGGTAACACTAATCAACGCAGACCAACTACACCACACGATAATGATGACGATTCGAAACCAAATGTCCCATGGAATGCTGAAGAAACTCGAGTAAATTTATCAGCTCCCCCTAATAGTGCTAATCGTGGTTCTGTCACCTATGATTCTGCTTACACAACTGAGTCAAATCAAAAAGATACAAATAAACCTATTGGTAGTACGATTAAACAAAGAATAAATGAAGTTCAACATCCATTGCAAGATATTCCTGAGAGTGAATATGACGTGACATTAAATGAAGCATTGACACCATCAATTAATCAAGAATCAACATTACCCAGTGGATTTATTCTTCCCGTTCAACGCCATCAAAATCGTGAGCCACTTCTTCAATCTTCAGAAAATAATTATCGTGTATCAAGGCCATACAATAATCAACATCAACAACAGCAACAGCATCATCAACAAAATGGCTTCATACCGAGTACACAATTCGTTCCATTAATTAGAATTGGCAATAACAATAATAATAATAATAATGATGAGAGATCTGGGTCCGTGCAATATTTCAAAACACCAACTGTCCATGTACCAGGGCCATTGCACAGTAGACAAACTAGTAGAGGCCCATGGCATGACTATACCGGTTATTGAAAGCTATCATACTAAATTTTAATCCATTTCCAAATATGAATTTCTTTTTTTTTTTCTTTTTTTTTTCTTCTTTTGGTAGTTTTGTGTCTTTCTAGTATATTTTGATTAAGAAATTGAGAGCAATAGAGTGGCAACAATGTGCTGTTTTCTTATTTGCAACAAATTTTTCCTTGTAAATATATTATGTATGAATCCAATTGTCGAATTAACAAAAAGGTGTGTTTTTTTTCGTCTTATTCACTGTGTTTTGCGATTAAATTATTGATGTATTGTTTAGATATATTATCAGGTACTTACGTGTGGCGTTGAATATTGTTATTGAAGGTCGTCGTGAAGTCACTTTCTGAGTATATATACTTTACATGTATGAGCTGTGTCGATATAATATGAAATATTGAAATCAATGAAAAAATTGTGCAATAATTCATTTACATTCCGTTGAGCGATCACCTTTATTTTCACTTATACACTCACGTGAAGCTAGAATTTATTCAAATTTTGTATGGCAATAAATTATATAACATCACGCACGTACATATACACAACTGCATGTACCCGACACCGTCTAAATTGAACCAGTATAATTAAATATAAAGGTCACTTCATTGGAAATTGAACGCATCTGTTTCTAAATCGTGTTCGAATCGGTGGATTTCACTGTGAAATTATATTTTTGTGCAATATATTCTTCTTGCAGATGAAATAAATTTGAATGGACGCTGGTAGTGGCAGCACTTTCTTCTAAAGATCAGATTTCACGCCCAAGATCAAAATGAGCGGGAAAATCAGTTCTGAATCAATAGCCACAAAATGGTGGACGATTCGTTGCGGTTCAATAAATGATAAATAATGAGATAACGAATGGGAAATTTGAAAATGATATATTATATTGTTCCGATTTTTTATACATATTTTAAACAAGGAGAGTTTAGGTCATGTGGCAGTTATGCTGTTTTTTTTTCTCATTGACAACTCGATGAAATACACACTTCCCTATCAGACAGTACAGTTCCTCATCCTGCGTTCCTTATTTAATTCTCATTGCCTTGTACAATTTGGACTGATTTGGACCATAAATTACGCTGAGGACCGAAAATAACGGTCATTTTTCAGCATTAGATACGGAACAATACGGAACGCATCCTGAGGGCGCTCCTGTAGCTAAAAAATAATACAATGGCGAATGGTGATGCTGTTGATGGGATTATTCATTTGCTATAACAAATATTGAATTATTCTGCGCTGTTGTGTATAACAATTTATTGGAATCGCAGATAAAAACCGAAATTACAATTATTATTATTATTATTATTCGATAAGTATTGCAGTCGATCCAGCCAAAATGGTTAGTATTTGTACATTTATTACAATAATTTGTAGATTAATGTTGGGTTAATTTGTCAAATATTTAGGTTATATTCAGAAACAGATGTTCCTTTTTTTTCCAAGTAATATAAAGAATAATCTGGAAGTCTAACTGCATACGAATTAATGATATGTTAGTGAGTAATAATTTATTGTATTTCAGTCTGTCGCCGAATTTTTGAAGGGTTTACCGTCACACAATGAAAATAATTTCGCCAATTTTCACACTGACAATGGAAATAGAACTTGTGTAAAACGACCATCAGTTTATTTACCAACAAAAGACTATCCATCTGAACAAAGTAATCATAGATGCAAAATAATAATATATTTGCATGATTTTTATTTCCTGCAGACACAATGAACACTTTTCAATAGTATTTCAGTAACTAATGATGTAATTAACTCATTGAATAACTGATTTATTATTATTAAACGGTTTGCTTTTCATAATAGTTATCGTCACGGAGAAAACTACCATTCTTTTACGCTACCTCCACCAACAATGGGACAAAAAGGTATTTTTAATGTTATTTGTATGTAAGTTTATTATTGAGTTGATAATACAGGTACATAATTGCGATGTTGCTGTAGAATTCAGAAAATTGATTGAGCACAGCAAGTATCTATTAGTTATTGTAATGTAACAAAAAATTCATAATGCGTAAACAATTATTCTAGAATGCCGAGAGAAAACGAGAGCTTTTATCCACAAGTGGTGATGCCACTGACGATGTGACAGTACGACGTTGCAAGAGGCCACGCCTTGATCTGAACAATACTCACTAATATAAAAAAAAAAAAAAGAAAATACAAAATTGATACCTCATTTTTAGAATACTTTCAATCTATACAATAATCAAGCTTCTCTATTATCGCCTAACGTCTGGATTATCGAGAATATTGATCAATTGTTTTGCACAAAACGTTTCCATTCCGTTTTAGCCTATTCCAACATCAACGGCAATGTGTATGTACATGTATTTTTCAAGTGAATAGAATTTATTTACTTCCACACACGTCAAATATTTTGTATTCTAATTTATTTCTTTATTTTTCGGGTTTGTTGAAAGGAGGAAAAGAAGAACAAAGTTTATCCGATAACTTTAACCAATTGGCCGGATAAACTTCGTATACATTCCAAAATCAACAATCCTATCATGTTTTCATTTTCATTCAGATTGCAAAAACAAAATAACAAAAACACGAATTTGTCTTGTTCATTTTAATTTTATACGAACAACCAATGTTTTTATATATTGTATAAGGTCTGTATTATTATCTTATTATCATCATAAATATCCCGAATAAACTTGTCCGCAATGCATATACGTTGTTATCCATATATATATATATATATATATACATATATACAATTCAAGTTATCTATTCCAATAAATGTACAGTAATATTTAATTGCACGTACTCTATTTTCGCTTTGTATGGAAAAATTCATTCTTTTCATGATTGTTTATGTCAATATTCAACCGCAACATAAATAATAAATACATAAAGGTATCGCCAATTATGCTATAAGTCAATTCGTAGTAAACCTAACCTCAAAAAATAAACAAGTGTCCCATCGTCATACGCAATTGGGTCATCTGTTCGTCGACAGTGTTTACGGAAAAAAAAAAGGAAGAAAGAAAAAATACACAGCCGCAGGCATGTGCTGCATGAAAGAGGCGTCACTCGATTGTTTCTTATTGTCATAAGCGGATCGTACAATAAAAATGACAAAGTCACCGATTATCATGGTAATAATAATGATAAAGTGAAAGTGAAATTTCCTAATACAAAAATTAGATAATTTCAGCAAACTAAATATAGAATTTATTTATAGGCCGAGACTCGCAATTGCTGGGAATGGAATTTGGATGTAAAAGTGGGTTATACATATTAGAATAAGGTTCGTAGTATATTATAAAAATATAGAAATTAATAGTTGCATTTTCTATTGTATGTTCATTCAGTAACATTTTTGTGTCTCATAACCTCTCTATGTATGATTTTATATGATGCTTTGCCGGTTGTATTCAAGAGTCTATTTTCACTCAGCATATAAATATATATAGATTTTTCTACGATTAGTTTGCATTTATGATTATTTATTTGAATGCCAAGTGACGAGAGAATTGGATATTTTAGAATGATATTTATATGCTAAATTTGTTTGCAGAATTTGTGATAAAAAATGGCGTTGACAGTCACAGGACGAAGAATAGATCCGCGTGAAGAAATTAGTCAGAAACTTGCACTAAGTCATCTTGTATATCTTCAAACAGACGAGTGTCCATTGAAGTTACAAGAGCGACAAAAACTTGAAGGTAACATGAATAAATTTATTAGTGATAGGATGAATATATAAGGGAACTAATGAGAAAATTATAAACCAACAGGAGTTATCAAGGAGTATCTTTATCTTGTCCCTCATGAGAATAAATATGTGTTCTCTGAGACAGCACACATTCTTCATCGATCGGCTGCAACGGTTAATGATTTCAGCGGTTATCGAGCGTGTTCAGCATGGACAGCAATTTCACTCTATGCATCAAATTTATTAGCACAACCGTGGCGAAAGGAATACAGAACATTACGAACATACAGCGGTTATTATAAACATGAAATTGAGGCGAATTTAGTAGGCGCTGAATTGATGTTTGAATTGATGGGATATAAACATACGGGACTTGGTGTATTAACACTTGATGGACCTGTAGATCCTGATCGTGTTTCAAATGTGAGCCGTGATGCAATTGTTGCATTTGTCGAATGTCAAATTATGAAACAAATTTGGGAAAAGGTATCGGCGACATTCACCGTAACGTGGCTTGAAGTATTGGAATTCCGTGAAAATAACGCAGGTCCACCTGAGCAAGCTATACGCGCACTTATTCATTGTTTTTGGGAACGTTTACATCAAAGTCGCACGAAAATTATGAATTATCGTGATTTTCATTATGCTCAACCGGCAATTATTAATACAATACCATCGGTAACAATGCCTTATCATGTTATTCCTAATAATTGCAAAACTGCTATTGCTGCTGATGCAGATTATGGATACATTGATGAAATGAATTTACGATATTTCCGTCCCGTTGAATCAGCAACAATGAATCGATGCAATACTTACGGTTGTTTGCCGCAAAATAATATCTTCCACAATACACCAATACATTCTGAACCTTATTTAATAAATAATGGAACTGGATATATTTCACGTGTAAAACCCGATCGATTAATTGAACTTGATAGTGCACCAATGCCAGTTACAAATTACGAAAAATCATTACGTCATCGTCGTGGCCCTACACACAACAAACACTTTGATGACGCTGATTATTCTCGATCACGAAGTATTGAGGATGATTATAGTCAGATTGAACGGAAAAATATAAAAACGTCGGCAAGTTTAGATTCAGCACCACATGAATCGTGGGATTTTGTTTATCGAAGTTTGGAAAGCGTTGGATATTCGAAAGATGTAGGCGAACGTGAAGATATATTACGAAAGAAAGATAATTATAAATCAAAGTCATCGAAAGTGAGTCAGCGCGAGTATGATGATAAATACACGAGTGATTATCATCCAAAACGATCTGGGAAATCACGAGAAAGTCGTGGTGAAATAGTTGGTGACACGGTAACAGTCAATGGAAGCGAATTATTGAAAAATAAATTGGCTGTAGACTTGTTAGATTTAAATTCATCAAATGATCACTCGGATATTAAATCAGGGAATATGCAGGATAAAATCAAAAAATCCAATCCAACATCAGCTAATCAGTCGAAAAATTATCACAAAGTTGTTGGTTTAATGAAAAATATTTCGATCCGACCAAAAGATGAAGAAACAAAGAAAGACAATCGATGGAATTGTTCTACTTGCACGTATTTGAATAAATCCGCAGTGGATATATGTGAAATGTGCGGTAAATCAAGGCGTAAAGGTAATGAAGATGCACCACTTGCTAGTGGTGGGAAAGAGTGTCCAAAATGTACATTGGTTAACGAAAGGGATGCTTCAAAATGTGCGGCATGTGACACCAGTTTAAAAGATTCTCCAACGTATATTTAGTCATTAATAATTAATATTTGTTCATCTTGGCCTGGTTATTGAAGTCATATTGATATAATACTACTTATATATTTAATAATTAATAGCGCTTTGTGATTATAATTTCTCGATCGCCTACTGCAAAACTTTCGTTCGATATGAATGAGCTAAATGAGCACAAATTTATTGCCTAGAAAAACATACATTGATGTGTGTTAAATTGACTCACGTAATATAGTTACAAAATATTTTGATTTTTGATGATTCATTAATAATGTGAATATTGAGAATAGTAAACAAATTTTATCTACACTTTTATTTTTATGTACAAATAATATTTCTTAAATTGGTATTAATAATAATATGACATAGAGTATCCATTGTTATATGCAAGAAATTTTAGGACTTTTGATGAAGACATTTGTGGAGGTTTGATGTATATTTGTTGTTAAATTCACAGTTGAAAAGATCGATATGGAGAATTCCAAGTATAGTATATATTTAAATATGAATGATGGTATATGATAAATAAATTGGTAATAATTTTTCCCCATTATCTCTATTATATTTTGACTGTGCAATAATATTTTATTAATTATTTATAATTTGATTTCGTGTACTGTTGTTATGCCACAGAATTATTAAATTTATGATTCTTAATTCCTCCTTTTTTCGTTCATCATCTACAACTTTCAATGTATGTTGTTTATAGAATAATACGTCATGGAATTTTCATTTTTTTATTCTCAACCTGCCGAATTCTCGGTTGATAATGTAAGACAGCGTCCGACCACAAATTACATGAATGAATAGCGTTAACCTCAAGATGTAAAAATGCCCAACGATGTGTATTCTACCGCAGAAAAAGTTTATTTTGTCAAGGAATTTTTTCGCGGTACGAGTCTACGAACAGTAGCAAATAAATTTGTGGAAATAAATCCGAATAGGCCTAAACCATCACCGGCGACAATAAAAAATGTGGTCAAAAGGTTTAACATAACTGGTAATGTCAATAGAGAAGGTAAATATAAACAACCTCGAAAGGCAATGTCTGATGATCTAAAAACTAAGATATGTGAACAAAAAATATGTGATGATAATTTATCAATATCTGCAATTGCTAAATCATTGGATATCAGTACGACTTCAGTCCGTACTGTTTTACGAGAGAATGGTCTTCATAAAAATCCGAAGCGATCTGTGAAGTCAAACAAAAAGAGGTAAATTTATGTATTTGATTTATATTATCCTTCAAAGTATTATAGTTTACACCTTTTCACGATTGTTATAAATGTATCTATTGTTGACGTTGAGATCATCACAATATTCCGGAAAGTTATATTTTTTTTTTGAGCGAAAGCAACCAAAAATAGCACATTATTCTTGTACCCAAAATAACTGCACTTATAAAAATAGGGAAATGAAACATTATTCTCGTGTTGTTGAGAATATATATGATCTGTTCCCAAAACTTCTATGCTGTGGGTCATGCGATAGCTCGAAAAAAAATCCCATAATCTCTTGAAGAAAGTTCTTTTAGATTAGAATAACTTCCTCATACAATATTCTGGATAGCGAAAGCTTGATGAATATATTATTGGTTTTCACTTTTAGCAACAAAAAAACGAAGGGCATTAGTGAAAAAATAGGCAATGAACCACATGAAACATTGCTTGTGAATGATTTATTTAACAGTATTCAGTATACACTTGGGGATTCATAAAGAGGTTAATTAACTATTGGATAAAACGCATACCAGTCCTAGGATGGTAAATATAGTAATTATTTCTCATCATAATATATTCTGTACAAAAAGGAAACTCACATTCTTATTTCAGTTATAAATAAGTAACGTTTGAATATGAATGATGCAAATGATTTTGCACGACATCGAAAGAAATCTTCTGTTCTCTTAACGTTTGGTTTTGGAAAGATGCGATAAACATTTTACAGCAGCCTGATGAATTTGTCGCTCCAGTTTATCTGACATATAGAATAAAAAAAAAACGAAATTCATTAATTACATACATAAATGAAATTTTCATCAGCAATTTCGGACAAAATATTTACAAATTTTATGTTTCCCTTGCATGGGAAATTTGAGCGGCAGTTCACGAGGATCTTCACATATGAAAACATACGGACTCTCTGAATCGCCCTGTGGATAAATCTTTTTATAATCATCTTGAGGTAAAACATCACTAACTGTTACGCAACCTAATAAACATCCGGTTGGGTAATTTTTCGGGAATCCCAATTTATCTAATACAAATACACAAAAATATAAAATTTAGTAAATGAATTCAGTAAAAACACAATGCGCTGGTAAAAAATAATTTTACCATTGATTAAAAGACGATAACGTTGTTCAAGTGTGTTGATTTCTTCAGTCGTTGGAATTTTTGCTGCCGCACTTATCCAAAGTCGTCCACGGTGCGGCGAATACCAAGTTCTTCCTTCATGCCTAAAAAAAAAAAATGAGCAATCAATATAATTACCTACTCCATGAAATGAAATTCGTAACATCCCATACATTTACTCACATTTTAATTCCAGCAATTAAAAGTGAAGCATATGGTTGATGAAGAGATAGACAAAGACCCTCGTCAACCATGTGTAACAATTCTTTGTCTTGCACACGTGAAATACTTGCCGAATTATTCTTCACATTCAAAGACATATTTCTCAACATGTCTGTTTCTATATACTAAATATTATTCACAATAGATTAGGATTTCTCTGAACTGCAAAATCATTTCGTAATTTGATCAATTGATATTGGACTTACTTGAGGCCGATCAAATTCCATCGTTGGACAAGTTGTATCGGTAGCAGCATTAGCTTTACGAATCATTGATTTAGCTACGCTCGCGGAAAATTGTGATTGGAGTATCAAATCATCGTCAAGTTCGTCAATAAGTTGTCTACCGTAAATATCAAGAGTTACTTTTTTTGATAAACGTGATCCATATTTTGCATCTCGTACTTGTTCCTCATGCTTTTGAATTTCTTTACGTTCTTTTTCGGAAATCCATGCACTGTCACTGGATTGGTAATAGTCACATTCATCGTCAATCACGTGAGTGCGTTGTGCGCTGTTGAATTAAAAATGAATAAATTAATTATAGTCGACAAATAATAAAAGATGTAACAGTTTGATTGAATTTTGTGGCTACCTGTCGCGATCATATTCGAGTAATTTATCACGTTGCAATAACGCAGCTTTTCGCCCTTGGCCTGGTTTTTGTTCCATCAATTTATTATATAAAGTGTCTGACTGCTTTGTATTGGTGGAGAGAATAGATTGTTGGTCTGGTGTACATACCAACTCACCGCAATGGAAACACGGTCCCGAGCCTTCTTGCATGCACACAATTCTACCGCAGTTTAAACAATTGTTTACGAGAGAATGTGATTTAGCCTCACAGTCACATCTCTGTCGATCTGTCAATAAAGTAATTGTGCTAGATATTCATTTGAAGCTATTTATCTAATTGTATATTGTGATGAATGATCAATTATGATGTAATACTCTTGTTCCAAATAGCTTGTTTATCATCTTGACCGTAAAAATTGACGAATTTCGATTTCTTCTTAGTATTTTTGTCTTGTTTTGAGGCTACTTCTTGAACTGCGACATTCGAATTATCCTTAGATTTATTCTTTTTCTTCTCTGATGGTTTCTGTTCCGCAGACTCACTTCCCTTATTTTTTTTATATCCAGTGAGAACATTTTCGCTAGCTGGATTATCATAGTAAATAAAAATGTAATAGATTCATAGAATTCGTAACAATTCAGGGGCAAACAATAAAAGTAAAATCACAATTCGTGATTACAAAGAGTGAAATCATATTAAATCCTCCATAACATTTCCCCCGGGAATCTACCTCCCTGAGGCTGATTAATGAAAAACATTTCTCCCCAACTTCTCCATAACTTTTCCAAACTCCAAAGTCGAAGAAATATCAAAGAAGTATTACACAGTATTAAAAACTAAGTGACGCTATATCAAGAACCAAACCTCGCTTATTCTTCAACTCAAATATGAACAATCGATGATTAGAATTATCATAATTCAACAGAGTCCGCAAATAGTCATCCAAATCTTTTTCATTTTCAATTTTCAATATATATCTGAAAAAAAAAACAACAACGCAAAGGTCCAATTAACCCCAAAAATTTGTGCAATGAGGAAAAGAAAATTCATAATTATTACTGTGTCAACTCTTCAGGAACTGGAAAATCAAGTAAATCAGACAAACGTCTATGTATCCATTGCTCCATGATATTATTTATTGTCAATGAGAATTATTTAATAATAATTGTATATATTCAATGCTGAAGATTTATTTTAGATTGACATATATTCAACATGGACAGTATGTATTGTTACACATTCCGGTCACCCGAACGAACATAACCTCTTTCATTGACTTGCACTTGAGGTTATGTTAATCTGTATATCTATATGAAATCATATAGATTTTTTTTTTCTTTTATAAAGTAGTGCAAACGGCGCTACTTGTGCCGCGGTAAATTTCAATAAAGTAACTCAACAAACGGATCTTCCTGTACTTAAATTAACATACGGGATGATTATAATAATATATACATTTGTGTGGCTCATATATTCATATATACCTTATGCAAAATGGTTTCAATTTCATGCGGATGTATTGCATAACCATTTTGCACACTTCATTAGTTTCTATCAAGTTGCAGCGGGTGTTTGAGAGAGGTAGAACGAAAAAAAAGAAGAAAAAAGAAGGGAAACAAAGGGGCAAAGAGAATTTGGAATATAAAATGTTTTATTCACACCTAATATATATAGAATGAGAATTTTTTAATATAATCAGTTTGAATAGAATGTAATTGTACAGTCATATTATGTTTTAATGAATTAATGACACTTGGATATAGCGACGTGAATTGGACCCACAAATTCGGTGGGTGTTATTGTATAGTTCAATTTACTCAACATGATCCATGAGAATATTTTGATATTCTTGTTTATATTTCGACAAAATAAATGTTAACATTTGTCCAGAATTTTTGTTCAATGGCAGTAATATAATTTGATGATTTTTTTTTAATTCTATCAAGAAAATAAAAAAGATTTGTCATTGATATTAATAAAATAAAATGTAAGGCAATGTGAAAATTGTACTTTATGTTTCGTTGATACAACAATACTCACTTGTGTTCTTTATATGCCTATGTCATTTTGGATACACGGGAATTACAGTTGTTAGCGGGGAATTAGAACACTTTGCGCTACCAGTGTAAATATATATCTGTATATATATACTCGCTGAAGCGCGGCTGGGTTACAATAATCATAAACGCATTCATCAGTGTACTGCGTACAAGTTTTTATTCAATCAACTATGTTTATTTTTATGATTATTTGTTGAATATTGTATTAACAGAAATGTCATTGATGAATGCATTGTCATTGTATGAAAGACATTAAATCATCAAACATTTTTAGGAGTGTGTATTAATAAACTAGCAGAGCTATCGTATTTTTTTTTTGTTTTCTTTCTTTATTAATACTTATAACATGTATATTTTTTTTCTCTTTATTCAAGGTTTATTAATAGAGATGGATAAAATGGATGATTGAGAATATCGTTGGAAATAATATCGGAATATAAACGTGTAAAAATGAGCTGTGAATAAATATGAGTCTTGTGTGATAAATAAGGCATACACAAGTCCAACTTCCCCGCTCAGAATGGCATGCCACGATCTTCCTTCTATTCGTCACTACCACACTACTCGTTTCGTCGACGGACGACAGTTTGCCTGAGTTCGCCGGCATAAGAACAACCAGTAACAGCCGCACAACTTGAAACTCTTTCTCTTTTACTGTATATACCCTCAATAAAAAAGAGTTGAAACAGAAAAGAAAGAGGAGTAGTAGAGAAAAGAAATGAAACGCACATCTTGATCGATATTTAACGGAGTGTGGTGAAGAAAAAAAATAATATTCGCGGTGTTATAAGCGCAAAAGTGAATTTTTTTTTTTCATGTGGAAATAGTAGATACATGAAATTTATTATTTTACAATTATAATTTTGGATAAAGTATAATAGTTTGTCGTGTGCAAAAGTGTGTTGGAATTTTCCATCGCTTCTACTATTGTGGATTGGAATATTAAATTGTTTTTTATCCAGGGTAAATAATACATTAATTATTTTATTATTATTATATAGAATGCACACGCGTTGATATTATCCGATGAAGGCAGAAAGAATTATCACTTAGTTGCTAACCAGCTATACATTTCGGAGGGAAATAGTCGTAAATAAATAAAAATATAAAATTAATCTTAAAAAATGAAGAAAAAAAAAAAGAATTTTTTTTCTTTTTACATGGTAGAGATAATATTTAGTACGTAATAATGTGGATTGTCAAGAATTCTCGTGTACTTGAGGCTACTGATCTGACACCTACGAGGACACTTGTAATTTACATACATATATTTATTTATCTGTATGTGTGGGTATATAAATATATATACAATCTATCTATCTATACTTCTGAAGGCTCTTACGTAAGAGTTTGGAGCAAGTCGAGTAGGTTAAACGGTATGCGAGTAACAATGATGTCGCACCAAGTTGCGATTATTCTTGGGGAATACAAGGTATTATCTTTTTATCGGTTTACCCACTGGATTCCTCATGCACTTTTTTTTTTATCTCTCTAATAACCATTAAGAATTTGTCATTTTTTTCTTATTTCATTATCAAAATTATCTATGAATAAATTCAATATATTTAATTTATTCAAAGACACCTGATGGCATTTATTATACAAAAATTTTTTCGTTTAATTTCCCAATTCACATCTATAATTTATTTATCGATAAAGATATCATATAAAGTAACGATATGTCTAGCAATGTAGAATTCCAACTTTTACATCTGTACTTGTAGCGATGAGTAATATCAACCAACATCGGACTTTGATCAATTTAATCTCTGACGTATGATAAATATTTATTTGTAGATACAATGATGAAAATGGATATTTATCGGATAATGTATTTTCCGATAAAACAATTACTTTTTCAATACAACGTTGAAAAGAAATAATAATATTATAATTATATACCGAACAGTTAAAATCAAACGCGACAGTTGGCTCTTTCTTCTTACACTTTACTTTCGTCGGACAATGCGATTAGATAAAAGTCATTTATTGTGCAATCAATGAAAAGGAAAAAAAAAAAAGAATATTTGTATGTATATTTTTTTACTTTCTGTTTAGTTCCTTAGAGTTATAGTGCAGAACAAGCAGACAATTCACCTACATGCGAATATAACTAAGACGGCAAATTTAACGATTTTATTTGTCGTCAAACTAATCATTGTACATATAGGCATTGCTTATCATTATCAACACCAAGTTGAACCCGCACTGTATGCGATTAAAATGAAATAGGTATATATATATATATATGTATATATATATATAAGCCGCAAGTTTACACGTTTCGATCTGTGTTGAATCGATATTTCTTGTTGTAGACGCAGTAGTAAACTCACTACCTTCAAATATACGATTATACGATATATAAAATCAGAAAAAAATAAATTCTATCAATAAATGAGTATTCTCATTTATCCGAAAATTATTGTGGATAATTCAATTTAATGAATTAACTCGTGTGTATTTTGTGTAAGTGAAATAATTGAATTTTATTGACAGTGTTCAGCGTGATGTTAAAATTTTGAGTTTTATTATAAATGTGTATACACATTTATACGTTTCATATAATAGAGAGTCATTGATCAATAATTGGTTATAATTTGAAGTTTGATTAATTAGAATTAATTAACCTAGAATGTAGATGTCAAATGATGCTTTGAGTCAATTATTGTATTGATATTTTTCTAATGAAATGCAGTGAAAATTATGTGTATATACGCTACGATAAATTTTTTTATTGTCTACATCATCGGCAAATAATAGTAACTGATGATACACAATTACTAATTGTGTATTAAAATGTATTTATTACGTATGCAAAATAATATTATTCCAATTGACAAATAGAAAAATTACCAATTCAAATTTATGAAGTCGGCACAATAATATAATTGTTTGTAATAAATGTATGATGAAAGCAAGACGATTTTACTTTACAGAGAAATCGGGGTGGAGTAAAGGCGTGTGTTTGTGCTCAAAGAGCACGAGAGAAAAATCGTGCCAGGGGGCCGTTGTGAAGCGCGAGAGCACACACACAAACCAACAAGATGAGACGTAATCGTGGGTGAACGTGACACGGATCTGCACGGATCTTTATAGTGTAAAAAAAACGGACACGTTAACGAGTCTCTTCCCAACCCAAGTGACAACACGAAAAAAAATACAATAACAATAATAATAATAAATAATATACGATAAAAGTGATAAAAAAAAAAGCAATACGATAATGTCGCATTCATTGAGTCAATCAAGACGTCCTAGTGTTTCAATATATGAGTATCCAGAAGATTTGAATCCATTCAATGATGAAGAATCGGAACAAGTTGAACTGAGAAAACCGTATATTCCATTGAAAACTGAAACAAGTGTTGCCAAAGAACATAAACACAAATTTTGGACGTTTGGAAAGAGCCGGAAGAAAAGATCAAACAGTTTCTCTATTAAATCCACGTGGTATAAATATTTATGAATTATACAAACATTTTTCTTGTTACAAGTTAGGTATTATACTGTGTTGATTTATTTATTTATTTTTAAAATTTATTATACAGGAATGGGATTTTTAGTAAACGAAAAGATAGCAATGGAACCGAGAGAAAGCCAGAAATTACAACAGGTATGTTGTCATAAATTCGAGTTTATTGAGAAAGCCAAAAAAAAAAAAAATAAATAACAAGAATGATTAATGATCATTTAAAAATAATTTTCTTCATTATCTGTTTAGTTTCTTCAACATATAGAAATACAAGTTGCAATCCTGAGACAGCTTCATCACGTTTGTCAACAGATCAACAGGAATTTGATCAAGCATTGTGGACTTTGTCAAGAAGAAGAAAATATACGTTGGACAATTCGTCGAGGTATAGTTCCAGTTTAACTGTCAATGGTGATCCAAAAAGAATATATGATGGTTGTCCACAAAATACAACGACTTCTATTATGGGCGATCTTACTCCAAAGCCACCAGCACGAAGATTTGGACAAGTTAGTCCCAAATCAACTGATGAAATTCCACCATTAAATTATCATGAGGATTGTCAAATAAATGACACAGAAGATAACAGTTGTGGCACGCCTGTTCCACCAAAAAGAAATGGTATACGTTCATCACAAAGATTACATTCACCCTTGGACAATGACGAACACAATTCATCAATAAAAAGTGATACAATGATTGATGAAAATGAGAATATGCCTGAGGATTATGTTTTCAAGAGATTCAATCGTAATCCTATGCAAAAATCTAACTTATCAATCAACAGTTGTCTTTCTATGGCGAGTGTTTATCATTCTGGAAGGAAAAAACGAAGAGCACCACAACCACCAAGTGATAACAGTGTCAATAGAACTCTTCAAAACACCAAGGTAACAGTTTCAATCATTCACATTATTATTATTAATCGTATATTTAATTGTTTATTTATTTATGTAATGTATCAAATTTATTTACAGCAGGAGAGTAATATTCATACTGATATTCATGCAATTGATAATCATGAAAATGTCGAGTCGATTGATATCTTAAAAGAGGCCGGTGATATTGATGAAATGACAAAACGTAATGAAAGTATGGAAGATGATTCAATGTCATCGACGATAAACAATTCACCGGTATCGTTTGAAGAAATAGGGAATGAAAAAGACAATTCGGCATCAACAGTTAATCACTCAAATGAATCCAGTGAAATCGATACCGAATTGATTATTACGAATAATATAATTAATCGCGATATTGGTCAAGACAATACGAACAATTTGTCTGATGCAAATACCAATGATGGCACACCATTAAAAATAGAATTAAAAAAGGAGATTGGCGAGTGTGTAGAAATAGTCAAAGATATGAATGTAAATGATGGCATTGATGACTGTGTTGTATTGAGGAAAAAAGAATCGTCAGGAAATTTATCGAGCAGTGAAAGTTTTTGTGTTAAAGAAGAAATTGAAAAAATTGAGAGACAAATTAAACTTTTGGAAACAACCAAAACAAGAAGTCGTACTTGTTCGCTGAGTTATAGTAATAATGATGATGATTATGTTAACGATAATGTTTCGCTACAACGGAGCGCATCAAGAAGAAGTTTGCAGGAAAATCGTCGGAATTTCTTCAGGGAATTAACGACAAACAATAAAAATGATCGAGTTAAAATACAAATAAAAGAATTTCCTCGTGAACAAAATGATATAAAAATTGTACGGTTGAGCGAATCACCAACGTCTAATACATCAACGACACTAAGTGTTGCATCAGAGAAGCCTGTTAAAGTTATTGAACTTCATATTTCTGAGCCAATCAAACAAAAGCCAGAATTTACCGTTACTGAAACGGATGTTAATCCAATTCCAAAGCCTAGAAGACATAATACACATCAAACAGATAATAATAATCAGCTCAACGCCAACGATAGTCATTTAAACAAGGATGAGGAGGATGAACAAAGTGCTAGTTCTCTGTAAATATGTGTGCTATTATTGTAAGCATAATAATTCATAACCAACTATGTGTCTTATTGTATTTGGATTAAAAATGAACGCACAGCTTCAGTCTAAGAAACAAAATCAAATTTTATTAGATTTCAGTATGTTTTTATGTTGATAGAGTGAAAATTCCATTACGATGCCTTTTTACAGAAATTATATGATGATGTAATTGAATAGAATCGTTTTTATCTTGAAACGATAAAGGAAAATTAAATTTTTAATCGAAATGAAAAAAGAAGGCGGAATAAATAAATAAAAGACTATCGTTAAATTATAGACATATTATCGTGATTAATGTGTGTGTGCAATTTTTGATTCTAAGCAAATTCGCCTTATCTTTGGAAATACACTTAATAATATACACAAATTTATAATAGACAATAGAAAAAATATTATTTTATATGACAGAGTTATAGTATTTGCATATTATTTATTAATAACAAAAATAAAATATTGTACGTTGATTTATATTAGTCTACAATAATCACTGTTATACGAATAATTTAACATAACCTGGTGTTGTAGATGTGTTAATACCTATATCTATTTCACATTTTATATATACATAAAAATAGAAGAGAGGAGAAAAAATGGATAACCTTAAAGATAACAGGAGAGATATTGGAAAGCATGTTTGTCAATTACGACATACATCAAGAAGTACTTTACCGCGTTTGCCACCAAATGCAAAAATATTAGCTCATTTAAAAAGGACATTTCGAAAGCTCATTATTGCTTCGGAATGTCATCCGTATGCTAAATATTATTTGAGAAGTCAAGCGGCTATTACATTTGAAAAGAGGAGACATCAAAGCAGTACTCATTGGTGGATTATTCATCCTTGCAGTCGATTGAGGTGATTTTTTTTTTTTTTCCATGTCTCGATCAAATAATTACCTTCACAAATTATGAAGTATAATTGAATTTAATCACCATCGTTATTGTGCTCTATAAAAAGATTTTTCTGGGACAATGTGATGACAGCGGTTTTTCTCTACTTCTTCATCACTGTTCCATATGTCAAAACATTTTATACTATCTGTGGCAGGGAAATAAATTATCAATTCTATTTAATTATTCCGGCATATACCATGTGTATATTGGATATCGCAATGAATTTTATCACGGGCTACATATTAGTGGATAGCAGTGGAATTATTCTTAATCCATCATTAGTTGTCAGGTATTAATATTCATTTTATTTTAATAAAATTAAACAAAAATAAATATCAAGGAGTAAATAAAATTTTATGTGGATATAAAATTGAAAAATTATTTTCACAGACATTACGCACAGAGTTTTTTTTTGATTGACTTAATTACTTCCATTCCATACGGTTGGTTTACGCATATTGGTCAACTTGCATCACCCGGTTCGCAAGTACATTTTATTGCTCTTATCGGTGAGCTAATTCCGCTATTAAAAATCTTTCGATTGTCGACGTTGCGACACTATATAAAGCAAATACATACAGTAAGTGAATTGTGTCATAGTACATAAAAGCAGAAAAATAATTGTTAAATATTTATATATTATAGGCTTGTGGTTTTACAAATGTAACTGATATTATAATATGGCTGTCATTGTTGACTACCTTGATTTTTCATTGGAGCGCTTGTCTCAGTTGGGCATATCCATTTCTCGTACTTCAAGCAACAAGAACATCATATGAAGATTCTGATGCTTATGTAATACGAAATAATATTTATAAAGAGGATTCACTTCGAATATATATTATGAGTTTGCATATGGGCATTTCGAATTTAGTTGGCTCAAGTTTTATTGAATTTCGTGAAATTTCTCATGCTGATAAATGGATCCGATGTATACTTCTGTTATTTGGCACCGGTTATATGATTTATTTGATAGGTGCCTTGCATATATTAACAAAAAAATATTTGTTCATGACATATTAAATTGTCGTTAGTTGTTGTACTGCAGGCAGTTGAATCATCAGCAGAGCCTGAATTAAAATATCAAGAAATAATGCGTCGTGTAAAGGAATATATTTATGAAAAAAATCTTCCGAAAAATCTTGGACAAAAACTCGTGTCATATTACGAATATCGATTTCAAGGAAGTTATTTCAAAGAGAGTATTATTGTCGCTACACTTCCAAGTAAATATCACATCGTTTAATGATAAAAAAAAAGAGAAAAAAAACATTATCTTATCCTCGATAGTAATTTTAATATTAAAAATAATTGATTGGAAAATTTTTTCAGGTCATCTGAAGCATGAAATAAATATACGTTCAAATCGTGGATTATTGCAGACTGCTACAATTTTTCACAATATACCAAAGAATCTCGTGATCGATATTATGAGTAATGTTGGTTAATAAATATTTTTTTATCAAATTTATCATTATTTTATTTCTTTTCAGCTGTCGTTAAATCGATTATTTATCTCCCGAATGATGTCATTTATAAATCTGGCGATGTTGGTAATTGTATGTATTTTATAGTAAGTGGAATAGTGGCAATTATCAATTCCATGGGCAGAGAAGTAAGAGAAAATAGAATAATTTAATTTTATCAGATATAAATACATTGATGCATCATGAATATGAATTTAATTGGATATTAAATTATTTCAGATAGTACATTTAGAAGATGGAGCTCATTTTGGTGAAATAAGTATAATTCAACGTGATCATCGTAGACAAGTTTCAGCAATTGCTGTAGAAACAACTGAACTTCTTCGTTTAGATAAACGTCATTTTGATCGTTTAATATTACCAAACACTGAATTATTCCAACGATTTTCAACAATAATAAATACACGATTGAGACAAATAGACCGTATGAATAAAGTTTCAATAGAGGAATATATTCGGAAACAGAGACGAAGTTCTGAATATAGAAGATTATTAAGTCGAACTGGTGATCTAAATATATCATCATTCGGTTCTAATAATGACGAAGAAATTAATCCATGAGATTTATGAAGTACTTCCAATATTAATTCAGCATTCAAATATATAATATCTTCCCGCATTTAATCAGAGTTCTCTGTGATTGGTAAAATTTCTCCTACAATCTATTCACGAGTTCGCCCGAAAGTTCACGAACGTTTTTCATTCATCACACTGAATTCATGCATAAAAAAAAATGGCACAATACGTAAACAGTTCAACGTACTATTTCCGACTAAATACAATTTGAGGTTATGTTTACATACTATTACTGTAATATATGTTTTGGAGTAAAATTAACGATAATTATATAATTGAAAAATGTATCGAAGAAATAGTAAACAATATAAAGAAAGTAAACATACTCAAACAAATGATAACAAAGCAAGACGAAGTTCATTGCAAGTTAATTTAAGTTATACATTTGATTTATCAGATTCTGAAAATACTGATAGTTCACAGAATACAGCTATTAAAAATCATCACAGTAAAGATACCACCGCAACATCAATAAATAATGATATTAGTCGTGTATTAGCTAATATTAGCCATAAAGATGAAGCTTTAAGTAAAAATTGTTCACGATTACGTGATGCAATATTGAATAAAACAAGAGAATTGTTTGATAAAAATAATGATCTTTGTCAAATGACAACAAAGGTGATGGAGAGTCAATCAAATCCAACTGATGAACATCATAAATTGAATCGGGATAGTCCAATTTTACGAAGTAGTCGTAATTGTGATGTTGTTCAATCGTCACCAAGAAAAACACGAGCATTTACCAAGCGTTTGAACAGCTTTTTTGCATCTAGTACACAAAGTAGTAATAATAATGAATTGGTACATGATATAACAAGTATTGGCAGTCCAATTATTTGTTCTACATTCAATGATCAACATTGTAATATTCATGAATCGTGTAATGTAAAGAAAATTATTCATAGTCCACTTGGGAATCCTGTTAAGAATGTAAATATCCCATTGGATCAAACGATTCCAGCGTTTGGAATTAAAGTTATTGAGGAAACAACGCCTGTAATTACGAAGGGACGACCTTCTGTGACAAATATAAAAACGTGTAATTTTGTGTTGAATAGAATTGATGGATTTCAATTGGCAGATAGGAGTAAAATTGTTCAGGAAGTTTCTATGGATTTAACAAATGTTCAAGGGAATTGTATATTGAATGAATCATCATTACCTAATGAGAGAGTTGATGAGATTGAACAAGTTAAAATTGGTACGGTTGAAATTTCCAGTCCGAAATCAAAGACTAGTGTATGTGATGACAATAGATCGAATGTAATTGAAGATGTTACCAGTAGTGAATGTAACAAGGCGAGTATTTCTATGCGGGTTAATACTTCTTTAAATCGACTGAGTGATGGAAATAAAGAATTGAATTATATAACTGGTCAGGTGTCTTGTCATCGCAATATCGAAACTCAACCAGATAGTACAAATGTGAATGTAGCTGATGATGAGAAAGGTGTGGCAACGATTGATTTGTCTACCGATTGTGATGATTTTGAAGATGATGTTTCGCTTATACAACGTTTGCGAAATATTTCGAGGAAAAATAGTGTAGAAGAGTGTATTATGCCAATACAGAAAAGAGTTGATGAGAGTCCGGGGGTTGTTGAGGGTACACCGTTTGCTATGACTCGGTCGATGGTTTTGAGAACTCAGGCGAAAATAAATTCTTTGGAAGATAAAACAAAATCGCAATGTATAAATGTATCGGAGTCTAAAAATCATCCAGCCGGACCGTAAGTATTTAATTTTTGTACTTTGATGGAACAATTTGGATTGAATGTGATAATTATTTATGCGCGGATTTTTTGTCTTATAGAAGCAGAGTGATTGATACAGTGGAATTGAAGAAAACAATTCTTTTGGATAGTACTCCGTTTCGATTGAACAATCGAGCAACGGTTATAATTGAAGAGTCCTCTGATGATGAATCAAGTCAAACACTTGAACCAAATAATGACATGAGACCTATCGCAAGGAAGCCAGCGATAGGTAGAAAAAAATTATTCACTCAGCACGACAGTTCTGAACTCGCATCGTTTAGTCCACTATCTAATGATATTTGTTCACCACAAGTGCCCAAATTAAAACGATTGAAGAGACGGCGAATTCGAAGAAATGTCGCGGGTAGAATAATTAAACCACAACCTGTAGTTGGTAAATCACAACATCATACACTGACACAAGTAGTTCTAACGTCGTCGAGTACAAGTTCACAGGATTCGGAAAAAATCCGAGTCTTTGAGAAAAATCCCAAGAAGAAACGTGTGATTAAAAGTAAAAAAATTGTTGTGAAAAAACAATTGAAACCTAATTTATTAAATGCAATTGATGAAGTTCGAGATAGATCTTTCGATGGAGATCCGCAAACAAGTCGGAGGTCAAACGTTTTCCAACCGAAAAAACGAATTCCAATAAAAAGGAATTATGGCAATCAGAAAATAATTATTGTAGCAACTGGATTGTGCAATGGGTAGGTATTCATTAATTTCATCTACGGTTATATAATCTGTACGAAAAATACAGATTGAGCATTAATGAATATTTTTGTTCACAGTGATAAAGACATAGTGAAAGATGCAGTAAAAAAATTAAATGGTGCGACGATGGAGCCATCAGTGACAAGAAAAACTACTCACGTCGTCACAACTGGTGTGCGAACGATAAATTTATTGCGTGGAATTATTAGGGGCTGCTGGTTGGTCAATTTTGATTGGATAAAAGAATCAATTGAAGCTGAAAAATGGTTACCAGCAGAAAAATTCGAAATAGATCATTTTTCGAAGGCAGTAGCGGTGTGTACAACAATTTCCTCCTTTCACATTTCCAATTTATTCACTAATAAAATTTGGAGTTTATCATTTTATTATGTTAATTATTGTTCATTATTTTTTGCAGGAAAATCGCAGAGATAGAGAAATATTTGGCAATTCATACGCACCAGATTTATTTGCTACGTGTGGTTTGATTCATATACAAAACGACACAACGCCACCGCGTGAAATTCTCAAAGAATTAATAAAGACAGCTGGTGGATTAATTATTGAAGAACCAAAAAAATCTAAAATAATTATAGGCCGTGATGGTATAAAAGAAAATTGGGTATTGGATTCAATAACAACCGGTGAATTACAATCTATTCAATCATACAAGCGGAAAAATTGATTAAAAGAGTAATTAATAGTACCATTATGTATTTGGAATATATTTTTTCTATAAATATTTGTTTCTTGTAAATTAATAGTGAAAGAATTAATTGAAAAAACCAAAAATTGAGTGGCATAATAACCCTGAATATTTTTTGATATTGTGTAAATTACTTCGGGGGTTTTTTAAGCGCATTAGAATATTCATGCTGTTGGTGACGTTTCCCATCGTTGAAATCCCTTTCGACGATGAACACAAGTGGAGTAGTAGTATCAGAGTGCGAGCACGACATCGTCCTCTTTGCGAGGCGCGCGTCTCGGCAAAGTACTTGAATCTTCAAGCGCAGTCGCTACTCACAGGTTTGGTTGCTGCTACCCCAAAAGTGCACCTCACCTATACTAGAATGAGTTCTGTGGTGGAAAGTACATTGCCAAGAGAATATGTATAGGATTTTTAAGGTACTCGCTTTAACAGTGAAAACCATCGAATTGCAGAAAAACATTGCATAATGTAAATGAATTTTTTTTTTGTATTCAATTTCATTTAATTGAAATTTTTCATTAGAATTAAAATTAATTAATATCACATGTTGATGTTAAATTTGAATGGATAATGGTAACGAAGAGTACATAATCATTTGGAAGCTTTTTCATGTTTGAAAAACCCGTATAGGAAAGTTATTTATTCTTTTTTATTTTATTATTATTTATTTTTTTCTCTTTTCGATTAGTGAAATTGTCTGGTCGATCGTAAAAGTGTACGCGCGTATCCGTGGAGAGGCTTCGAGCGCCTCGGTAGCATAATACTCTTTCGTGTGTTTTTTCTCGCACCCGCAAAAAAAGAAAAAAAGTAAAAAATGAGGAAAAAAAAATTATAAAAAAACTACCAACTCTCTCATATTTCCATTAAGTAAGGCAAGAAGGTTGTACCTACTAGGGACATATGTAGAGAGTCGCGCGCGCGCGGCTTTTACCGTGATTAGTCCGCGACGGAAATATGGTGGGGGCGTGGTGGTGTAGAAGGGCGGGAGAAGGGTGCATGGAAATGAATGTGAATGCATGCATTTTTTTTCCACGTACCATACACGTTACGAGTCCATGTGATTATGTAAGGAATAAATATCTATACCTTGGCATCGCATTGTGCAATGATATTTATGTGTTTTTATATATTATTACTGTATATTCAAACACTGGAATACATTGAAAAGCGAATGAGAGTGAATAATTTACAGGAAAAAAAAAAAAAAGAAAAGACAAAACGATTTTTTCTATATGCTTGTTTCAGTGTTTTTCATAGAATTTTTTTCTATACTATGTCTGTGGGATGTCGTAGATATCAGTTTCATTTATTCCAGGTAACTGGAGCTTGTTTTAAGGGGGATCTCAACATGACTTTGTATGGTATCTCTTATTTTCTCTCACATATTTTCCCATACTCCAGTGTTTTTACGCGAACATAAGCTCGTTAATATATATGAAGCGATTAAATTACACACCAAAGTCTTGACGATTATATCATAGTGTTGAATGTGAGCTGACAAAAAACATGTGTCACTTCCAATTGATTAGGCAGCAACTCAAAGCTTTCTCATTCTTTTAATTTATTTCCCTCCCCCTCGTATATTTTATAAAATTCACATTTTAATACACATACGATGTTAATATATATATATATTTTCCTATTTTCATTGCCAAAGGGAAATTTTCTTGACATTTCCATTGATAAAATGTGAAACTACTTTACGTCAGAGACGATGAAGAACTTTAGAATAAAATGAATATCTTTAGAGAACATTCTTCACAAGTATATTCTTCCAAACAAAACGATGCAACCAGACAACGTCGTCATCTTCATTATAACCATTGCTTGTCTTGTAAATATATTTTTCCTCTATTACTAAAGGGATTTTATTTAATTGGAAAACGGCTGTGGGATGATCTACAAGAGACGAAGGGGACCAAGGTCGTTACAACATCTATATTGCTTTTGCAAGAGCGTAAAAGTCTCTTTCACGGAAAATGATCCGGAATGCGACAATTTTTTTTTTTTTCTTTCCGCTCTTGTCCCAGACGTCGACTGTGATGTTATATCGTCTCGTTCATCCGCTACCTGCGTTTGCGTGCGTTTCACACACTTGTATATACACATATATGTGTAGGTATGTATATATCCATGGATAAACGATTTTAACGAGGGATCGTTATATGGCCGTGCAACAGAATTCATTTTTACTCCATAACTCTATATACTGAGTGTTATGTCCCTATTTCAATTGAGTGAAAAAGCGTAAAATAATAATTATAATGATAATAATAATAGTAATAATGATAATAATAATGCGTTAGATAGATTTAATTTGATACATTCTATACAAATGTAACTTGGGAAATGTAAATTCATATTTTTTTTTTATACCTGTTTCATTCATTTCAAGTGGTTATTCAACAACTATACGATCATTACAGAAATTAATAGCGTTATGGTATACGTCATTATATGAGCGAGTTGTCATCAATGTGAAAAATACAGTGAATATATTTTGGTAATTGGAATTTTATTATTAATTTCAATTGATTGCAGATAGATTGACATTAATATCATTGGAGAGATACAAGTGTCACATTGCATTTCCATGCTCTGTATATTTAAACAGAATATGAATCATTGTGAGATTTGAATGAAAAATTTTGTTTTTTTTTTTTTCATGGTGCTTTTTTCTTGTTTTTTTTTTTTTCTTGGGTTAAGTAATGTCATTATGATTTATTTCGTTATCTAAATTGATAAAATTAAATTGGTTTTACGTGGAATATAATGATGGAGAAGAAATTGGAGAAAGAGAAAAATAAACGTTTGAATGAATTGGGAGAGGAGATAGCAAAATTAGAATTTCAAAAAGGTATATTGGAACGTGAAAAATTGGAATATAAAAAAAAATTTGAAGAGGCTGTATTACGTGGTATTGCAAAATTGAATCCGGATCATAATGGGATGATGCATTTAACTGGTAGTTCAGCAATTGATATAACTAATGCAGGCGAAATTGCAAACGAAATTTGCATTGATGCTGAAACTTTGGAAAATGATAATAAAAGCACTTTGAATTGTATTGAAGAAGTAGGAAGTGTGGGAGGAAAGAAAAGAAAAATATCAAGACGGAAAAAAGAATCACCTCGTTGAACTGAGCGTTAATTATTCAATGAAATTACGAATTTTGTTTTGTATTTTTGTTTGCGCAATTTTTGACAGGGGAAAATTCATAACGTGATATAAAAAGAATAAAAATTTCAAATCAATTTTAAAATTCACTGTCAATATGGCAAAGTCTCGATATAATCCATACGATCCATACGACACAGAAAAAGACACGGATAAAAATAATAAATTATCTGATAATGAACGTTTGGAAAAATTAGAAAAAGAGGTTATACGACTGATAAATAAATTGTCAATTTCAAATAATTCAATTGATCGATTAATTTATGAGTATATTTAATACATACAGGTTTGTTGTTTACGCACGGATTTCGACAAAATGAAATATGAACAAGCAATAGTCGAAGCGGCAATAGGACGTGCTATCATCAGAGGTTCCGCATCATTAGGTGGATGTTTGATCCTACCACAAGAACAAAGTGGCCAAGAAAATGCTAAAAATACAATGGAAAATTGTCCAATGAATACTTCGGCACCGTCAAAATCACTCAAATCACCGACAGGAAAATCGAAAAAAAATGATAGAGAAGACGGTGGATATTTCACACTTGGATGAAGATTAATAAAAAAATTAATGCACGTGAAACTGTGTAATTGGATGAATTTTTCTTTATTCTCACATATACTTGAAACGTCTCAACAGTATTCTCTCAAAATACTACTATACATCTAACAAAAATGTAACCAATTAATTTATTAACGACACACTTACGTCAAATTTTTATTAAAAAAATAATAATAACGTGTGAAACGATATCGGTAATTGCTTTCATCTACTTATTCATCTTTTTAACGCAATAACCCATCGAATATTTCTGCTTATTAAGGTTGCAATTATATTCGAGAGGGCGTTAATTAATCGTCAGAAAATATTGTACGAGGAGGAAGGTATATATACATATATATAGAAGGTGGACGTGATATAAACAGAGGAGTGGATTTAATTACGAGCAGCAAACTCGAAGCGTATAACGCTCATACGCTTCATCCTACACCAATATTCATACACGGTATTGGTAAAATACACGTTATTACATGCTATTATAACCGAATATGATGCAGCCACATTAAACCTTGTATATATTCTAGATTTGTACATATATTATTTGTGAAACCACAACGTAAGTTGATACATACTGTTAAATATATAATTATAATATTGAATATCAATATGATCTTGATGAATATTATAAGAAAAAAAAATAACGAAAATATTGAGATATTTTCAAGTTTCATAATAAATGCCCTGGATATTTATTTTAACCAATGGTGGCTTTCTCTACACTTGTACTTAGAGCTCAGATTCTTCCGTTAGACATTACAGTCTAAGCAAGTCCGAAAGAGCTTCGTTTCGCTGATGGTGGCTTTGCGATATCTCTATGTAAATATTAGGTGAATCCGTGATGTCTTTCAACGTTTGTGTATACCACTCACATTGACTCTACCTCTCCCAGTATCTTCCGCTCTGCTACCAATGTTTTCATTTAATATCGTCATGAATGCCAGGTTGCTTTGGATATGGCATTCAAGACTAAGATTGCGCGAGCCATTTTCCGTGACCGGTAAGATCTCGTCTTTGAGATATGTTCACTCAGTGGATGGTCTGCCTTGTAAATGACTCGTTTTCTCAAGTTGTATACATACCAACTGGCAACTTGCTTGCTTATGGTTGGTATACCAACTTGTCAAGTAAATGTCCATTGAGAATAATGACAACGACTATAAGACGACGACGACGACGACGACATTTGGGTTTGTAAGATAAGAAAAATGTAAAAACATCGACACTCGTTTATGCGTTGGTGCAAATGTCTTCGGGTCATTTTAAGAGGTGTTACTGCGTTTTTATATATGTATATATTTTATGGGTGTTGTTACCTCACTTTAAACTTATCTACATTGTAAATAAATTGTTGTTTACGAGCTGAAAGATACGTACATGTTGTATACATCTTCAGAATGATAATAGCCTTATATTTCATCTTCTATATAAAAATATAACCCTATTAAGGATGTAAATTCTATGGATTCAGTTCAAGTATTATATAGCTATTCGAGAAATTGGTATTGTGGTGTACAGAAACCAGATAAGATTGCGGTGGGTATTGTATTGACGTCATCAGCAGCACGGATATTGTACTAATGAATTTGATTAATTTTTTTATATTCTGATTATGAGAATATTGAGAATAAAATTTGAATAAAATTCAATTGATGAAATTAAATGAATTCAATCAACTTAATTAAATATCGTTCTTGCTATCATTTCGGTTGTGCGAAGAACGACTGTCATCTACTTGGCCTGGTGCCCTTGAAATTCCCTCGATTAATTTCCATTACTTTAATTCATACAATATTCATTACAAACCATTCGTCTGGCATAATAGATGTACTTCAAAAAGATAAACAGACACTAATGAATTCATACATAACGTGTGTGACATCCATATCGTCAAAATGTTTTGAGAGACTGCAAAAATCCGGATTCTTTTGAAATTGATAAAAAATAATAAGGACGACCCCGTGTAAACGAAAGGAAAAAAAAAAAAAAACCATCAGAAGCCGTGATAAATAAAATGTTAGCATATGTGCGTGTATGGGTCGTACATATTCTTGTCTCGTGACGATGTATAAGTGGTCGTCGTGCACGCACTTGATCCCTTCTTTGGTGGTTCATGGACAACGTATATACTGTATTGATATATATATACATATACTTAGAGACGCATATAAGATGCGAATGAGTGTGTGTAGATGTATAAAGAGAAGAGTCGTCGTAGTTGGTGTCGTGTGTTCATATATACATATACACGCCTATCGTTATACGTGCACACGTCTCGTTGCTGTACACTTCCGGTGAAACGCACGCACTCAAAATCGCGAACAAAGGCAGTCACTCGTATATACATATATATATACGTAGAACCCCTTGGCCCTCTTTCGTTCAGTCGTCGCGCGACGTTGTTGCTACCACCCTAACTTAGCCCGCCGCTTCCGAGCATCACCCCTCCCCTTGTCCGCCATTGCCATATGTATATATGTATGTGTGCCTCTTCTCTTACGTAATAACCTGGCGCACGTATTCTTCATGCGGATATATGTATATATATATTAACGTATAGACGATTCAACTCTCGTGAGAGACAGCCGTCATCAGGGAATGAAGCTTCGCTGTCATTAGATAATAGTAAGGAGATAATTGAATTGGTCAATGTGGTAATTAAATCGCCTGAGTTGACATGAAAATTATGATGGATTAATTAAAATTGTGGTGGTGAACGTTGTGTTATTTCATTTTTATTATTAAAAATTTTTTTTATCTTATGAATTTATTTCAATTCAATTTACTGGGAAAATTGTGGCGCTTGATTGATTGTTAACAATGGGTAGATGTATGAGGAAAAAATACTAATTTAGATAGATTCAGATTGGGCTAGGGATATGGGAATATTTATTAGATAGTGCAATGAAAGGATTCGAATATGTGCTATGAATTTTTTACACTTTTGGTTTCGTGGAAATTCACAGAATTATTGTGACATGAGATCAATTTAGCAATTGATATTATAAAGTCGAGTTATCGTGAATTGCAGTAACACAAGAACACTTTGGTTGATAAAACAGGATAGAAAATGTTCATGGTATTTTATGCTATACTACAGTAATATTCAAAGAAGTGGTATCATGAAAA
The DNA here is from genome assembly GCA_958496275.1 of Zele albiditarsus. Taxonomy (NCBI): domain Eukaryota; kingdom Metazoa; phylum Arthropoda; class Insecta; order Hymenoptera; family Braconidae; genus Zele; species Zele albiditarsus. The sequence continues at coordinate 6,488,974 of OY292415.1, forward strand.
TGACATTTTTTTGATATTTATTATTTCTATTGTTAAAAATTATATTAAAATCGTTTGGTGTTACACGACTGCTTGTATTATTATTTCATATATTTATAATTTTTACTACTCTCTAGAACGTTTTATTTTCTCCGTGTAGATGATTATATAATTTTTTTCTTACACTCAAAGACGGAACGGATGGTATTTAGGAATTAAAATTGTAAAAATTTATATTGTTTGTTCTTTGTTGTTGGTGGAAATTAAAAGTTTTGTGTCGAGTCAAGAATATGTGAGTGGGGTGTAAGAGGTAGAGAAACGATGTCGACAGTGTAGTGTATAGTATTGTGAAAGAACGATCCGCGTGGATGCGTTGACAAGTCCACGTCCTTCTTCATTTCTCGCGGTTCGTTTTGGAGCTTGGCTGTTGTTGGTTTTGTTTTTTATGCTTTACTCTTTTTCTGACTTCTCTACATCGTTCTCTTCTTTTTGTCAACGTCTCTGCGGCATTCTCTTGTACTTGCATGTCGCACCCGATGCACCCGCTGTCAAATATATATGTATATGTATTCTCAGTTGTACGCGTTCATACATGTTCTTTTTAGACAACGCGACTGGACACCATTCTGCTCGACGATGCTATTGAAGTTTGCACGGTGTAACTTTTGAATGTTTCATTTGAAGATGAGTATACTTCATGTATAAATACGGTAAAAAAAAGTTTAATGACGACATTTGCGTTGGATTTTCATGTATTAACAGGGATGGTATTAATGGAACAGTGGTTAGATTTTTTTGATGTTGCTATGCAGAAAATATAATGGGAATGAAATAAATTAAATAGTAGTAAAATTATAAAGAATATACGTGGAAAATTTATTATTATTTCTCCACCATCGTATTCTATAAAGAAAATTAACTAGACTATGTACTTTCGTTTTGCGAATAAATAAATGGTGAATAATTCAACAATGAAAAAAGTTTGCTGCAGTAACAAATTTTTTCACACAACTTTATTTATCCCCAAACTTTTTTATCCCTGAACTATTCTTTCTTTGAAAATTTGAAGTATGTTTCTTGGATATTTTCTCCCATAGAAAATAATTGTAGAAACAAAGGTTCTAAGTCACAAATTTAATCGGAATCTGAATTAACAATTCGAATAGAGCAATAGATAAAATAGATACAATTAAGCTTGGTAACTATTTTTTATTCTGCATTCAAAATTATCTCCATGGAATGAAATATTTGTTCACATAACAGATATTCATATATTTCAATTATATCAAGTGAAATTTATTGTGACAATGGTTGGGAAAAATTTTTTTTCACGCTGATAAAGACAAATAAAAATGATCATGCCAATAAAATAAAAATATGAAATATTAAATTGTCAAACAGATCTTTGAATATATTTAATTGAGGGGGACCAATGTATATATAAATACAAGTAGTACAAGTGTTGAATTCGTACGTGGTATAAATAAATAGGGGCTCGTTTTATTCGAGCGTTGTAAAATAGCAAAAGGGGTTTGGTTTAACACACAAGGCATCGGGTCATGGCGTTATTGTATTATTCGATATGAACATGTATATGTTATCCATTTATTTACTTGTGTATAGAAGTTTCTAGGGACACGATGAGTGGCCTCGAGATACAAACGACATGTGTCGAGGCGAATATAAAAACAGAAAATGATAGTGCGAGTGAGAACACAAACTGTTTGAAACAATGAGAAATAGGGCGAAACAAGAGATTATAGACGTGAATATAAAGCTGCTGTATGTGAAATATAAGAAACGATTTGAATATCATGTTAACACCACTATATACATATATAAATATGTATGAATAAATCAAATGCAATTCTTCTTTACGCAAACCTGTGTTTCGCCTCGTCAATCGTTTATGTCTGACCTCATATATCAAAACTATTTCCATATAACTTTCACTCGAGTTTTATGTTTCACTCTAGAATAACTGATTTAGGCCATATATATCTTTACGATTTTATATTTATCGACGTTTTTCTCTTTAGAATACGCAGACTACCATCTATAGACAATAATATTGAAGCTACCGGGTTAGCCCCAATTATTCATTGCAAAAAAAATGTTTTATTTATTATCATTAATTGAAAATTAATGACCACAAGTGTAATAAATATATTTGACAAAGTTTGCAAGCATTGAAATTCGACCTTTTTGCAAGGAAAAATAACTGATCATCTGATTATTTTATGTAGTGTATAATAAATAGAAAGATGATAATTATTTTCAGTTACTCACGAATCATATCAAAAATATTGCAAAACGAATATAGAAAAGTTGATTGAACTCGTCTTTGCAACGTTTGCGAACTTTGCAACCAATCGCATTAAAAATGTGTAACAGATAGAAATAGAAATTAATCCAAAATATTCTCCAAGTCAATGATAATAAATCACATTATATTCGTAGTATACAATATTCAATATAATCAATTCATGAAATTCTATATAAAAATTCGGTAGATATTTTAATCCAATTTCAAACACATCTTTCGAGTGCGGAGAACGAATATAGCAAAAAATTGTGAGATACGTTGGTAAGCTCGTGCTACTCTGCTCAATTTCACCTATACAACTGTGTAGTTGAGCAAATAAAAAATGGCCGAGGCTACTCTGATAAATATATTTTCAGCACTGTGACTAAAAGTTATATGATGAAGTAATTTATAGCATGATATTTTTTTTTGCATTCGCAACGAAAAAACAAACAATTTTAAAACAAAAATCGACGTCAGGAAATTTGCTCAAAGTTCGTATGACCTCCAAAGTCATTCAAACTGTCAAAAAGAATCTCCATCATTCCAAGATTACAAAGAAGATCTAAAAAAAATAACATAATAATAAAATTCATCATTCACAAATATGATAGATTGAATCGGACACTTCACCACTGTGTCTTAATAATTTTTAATCACATTCTCTCTCTCTCTCTCTCTCTCTCCCTCTCCCACTCTCTCTTACATCGGACGATGTCTAATAAATCTCCTTTAAAACAATGAAAAATCTTATTTCAAAAGTAATTTTGCTTTAGCCGCGTACGGACTGCCTGTGGCGTTCCAACTGTTTCCTACCCCGCCTATATATATTTTCTAGCTTACTACCTTTCTTTTTTTTCCTTTCGTATTTTTTTCTCTCACCCTTCACGAGGGATAAACGCGCGTTATATAGGGTAGGTCGGCTGCAGATGTGTCGCACTATACGATGAAGCGTCCTCGTTCTCGTTCTCGTCGTCGTCGTCGTCGTCGTCATTTCATCTGTTATGTGTGTATAGGGTGTCTTCCTCTCTGTTGCCCATCCCCTAAGCCAATGGGTAGCCATATATCTAACGCTTCGCTGCCAACCTCTATTCCCCTATTTATATCCAACATACATATAACACACGGTGCAATTGCAATGGGATATGTACACGTCTATATAACAGAGTCAATGGTACTTGTTATCTTGCAATCTTTCCATGTGTGTATATGATGTCTGGTAACGCTCGAACAATTCGTTGCTTCATATATAATATGAAAGTAAAAGCTGAAGAAAAAAACAAATTGAATTAAACCTCAAGTCAAATGTCTGATACATAAGTGAGTTAATATTAAAAAAATATTAACATGATGAGTACCTGGATTTTTTTTTTTTTCCACATTTTTTTTTTTCACTCTGTTAGTTGAATGCATATGTGTTTTATGAAAGAACGGATTTATGAATAAGTGACAAGTATTTACGTGCAATGGTGATAGCTATATAGGTATGTATGTATAATAAGCACGAGGGGAAGGCTCTTTGGTTTCGACCTATACGAGATGGGATCACCATGCGACTTTTAGGATATAGAGAGGGGAATTGTGAAACGATATGTTGGAGAAGGATAAGAGAGTGAGAGAGATCTTGGGGGCGCACACGCGGCCAGTGCACGCGCAGCCGCCGGATCGTGCGCATCCACGAGTGCACTCGCGCTCTTCCAGTGAGCGGGAGTCGCGCGAAATCACGGGTCATTGTTGAACGGTGCAACGACGGACGATTGTCAGAAAAATAATTTGATGAGAATTTAAATTTCTTTCCGTTCGCGATATTTAATATTTTATTATGAATATTGTAGTTAATTAATTTAATGTTTAGGAATTATAATTGATATATGTATTTGGTAATTATAAACAAAATGTTTTTGTGTTGAATTTTTGGTGATTTACGTGACTTTTCAATTCAATATTTTTCCATTTCTTCTTTTTGGGTTTTTTTTTTTTTTTTTTTTTTTTTTGTAGTCTTTAATGATTTAATATTGTGAGAGTATTGATATTATTTTTTACAGTGATTCAGTGATTTTATTGATATATAGTTTGTGGTATATGATTATTGTGAACGTTGGATTTAGCGAGGGAAAAATTGAAAACAAAAATTAACCCCAATTTTCATTTATATTTGTTTTGTATAACTTCAATTGTTCTTTTTAATATATATATATATATTTTTTTTTTTGGTTAAGATTGATTGGGAAAGTTGAAAAGAACCGATTGACGTTGAATTTTGTATCGCGATCAAAAGGATGTTTTATTGAAGGACTTTTGTACTTCTACTGCCCACTGCTACTATTGGTGCGGTGAAACTGATGGCCCACAACCACGACGTGATTGTGGTATTAATTTTCACCGTAACTCAACAAGGTGAGTTGAGTTTTGAAATAAAAATTAAACGATATTAAAAATTTTCGGTGAAACAAAAGTTATTTTACCTGATAATAATAATAGTAATAATATCGAATAAATTTGTTAGCGTTTACATGAATTTTTTAATTCTTATTTTTACAAGAATACATTAAAGAAAAATTGAAATTATTCACTCCAAATCTGAGTGATTATTATCATCTATTGGAAGAAAACAAACATTTTTTCTATGTTGTGAATGGATGAAGGGGTGGAATAAATTTTGAATAATTTACTGGATTTATCGTGAGTAAAATTGAACGTAGTGATGAAGCCATTGAGGGAGAGGGCAATTTTTTTATTTCGGGAGTAATCGAAAGGGTGCATTTTGCGTAAAATGAATTACTGAAACTATTGGAGTTCACCAATTGAGTAATGGTGAAATGAGTTGCGCGACACCAGCGTGGTTAATTAAATAATTAGGAGAAAAAAATACTATTTTATACTGAGAGTAAATCAAAGGGTGAATTTCATGCAGAACAATTAATTAAAATTTTTTTTAGTTTATTCAATACATGAAAATAAAAATAAAAGCCAAATACCAGAAAGATAAATTGATAAAATTGAATAATAATTGGAGGTAAATAATATTTTCTTTATGTCAAAAGTTACTAAATGGGTAAAATATTTTCTGAAAAATTTTCATAAAACTCACTAAACAAATAAAATTCACAGCCAATAATAATTGCGATAAAGCAAAACTTATTTTTGTCTCAATAAAATTTACTTATCAACTTGTGCAATAAATATTCCAAAAAACCATTCCGAATTCAAATAATCTTAACCTTTCTATCATCGCTATTCTCTCCATCTATCATTATTTTCATTCTTCTGTTTTCTTTCTATCACTGGCATGGATCCACCTTTATTAAATTAAATCCAATATTCCTTGGTGGCTTTTCAATCAAATGAACATATAGTCATAGTTCTCAATCAAAAGAGGGTTTTGTGCGCATTTGTCAGCGCGAATCACTGACTCGAACTTTCATTGCCTTTGACACCACTTTCCATTTTCGCATACATATACATTTATCACTTCCGTTTACATACATATATACAGACAGACAAACAGAGACTATATAGCTTCAACATTTCTCGCAAACGTCTTGGAGTATTCGCATCACCAATTAGTGAAGTAATGAATTGTCAACTCCAAGAGGATGTGGTAGAAACTGACAATGTGCACGAGACACAGTGAAAGATATGGCGAAACCGAGTGTCTATATTATACATAGCATGGTTGATGGAAGGTATTACGTTAATTCTATGAGCGCGTGCTTTCATATAGCTTTTCATGTTACCGCAAACTTTAAGAAGACGAATGAATCAACGAATGGCAGTAAAATAATATTCATTATTATAATACATTCACATCAAAATGTCACTTCCATCAATTATAACAATTTCAAATATAAAAATATAATTATACAATCTCAATTTAATTTTAATTTATATCAATATTTACTATATATCCATATACCAAATCTATTCTGTAATTCAATGTGGGAATAATGCTTTGACAATATTTAATTAACGGTCGTTAAACTCGCGGTGGAAATTCATTAGTGCATTGGAATAATATTTAACATGTGTATTGGTTAGAGGAATAATAATGTTTATAAATAATTAACTGATTCTGTGGCGAATCATTCAGGTAAATATATTTTGTATGATGAAGAGTGGGATAGAGTGAATGGAAAATAGAAATAGATAGAGAGGGTAAATGAAAGTGGAATATTTGGACATACGGTGTCGATGAGAGAACAGACGGAGAGCGAATATATTGGGAAAAAGACCTAATATGCCTCTCCTCATTCTCGCCCATTTCGATATTACCTATTGACTCTGTATGTTGGGGATGATGGTATATGTATATATAATACCACCATCATATAAATATATGACTGTTGGTACAGGCACGAATGAGAGCATGACGATAGCTTTAGGGATACATAGAATAAGGGAACAATGAAATCAAATTCAGCTAATTTTATGTCAACAATTCACTCAATATGGAACTTTTGATTTGAACTTATTTTATTGTCAAAACTACTAACAATTCAATTGACATGTGTGACATCTGGTGTCACGTTTATCTCATTGGAAAAATGTATATGTTTGTTTGCATCAGACATTTAGTATTGTATGTGTGTATTTTGTTAGCACAACATTTTGTTAAATTACACATTGGGTTTAATTATCAAATGGATGTTAAATGATGAAATCAAATAATTGTGTTGGATGTGTGATAATGGATATGCAGTAAAGCTCGTTGTGCAAATGTATTGGTTTGGAAATTTGGGAATGAATGAAAAAAAAATGCATATACCTGTGGTGCTTGCAAATTTCCACAAATTCCGAATTGAGTAATTAATCTTTTCAATTTAGTTAATGTATAGATTGTAAACAAAAGGTGTGGGTAAAATAGTTGAAATTTAAAAGTGAAATGGATTTCGGTTCTATGTACTGTAGAATACGTTAGAATAAATTAATCCATTGTAATCATTCTATATAAAATGAAGAAAAAAAAACTAAATATTCAAGTCACATTCCAATATAACATATGAATGAAATAATAAATATAAATTATTGAAAATTAGAATACAATGAAAATTGCAATTTTATTCACTGAAAAATCTGCAAACTGATAAAGCACATCTCACATTAGAACACGTGACAATAATTTATCAAGTAACATCTTGTGGAAATTTTACAGTAATAATACATATTGAAAAGTTTTACCAAATGTTCCATCAGCGTCTTATATATGCATCATTTAATAAAAAAGTTTTTATTGCTCTTACGTATGAAGTTCTTCAGAGATTCATACATCATAAAAATGAGAAGAAAATGAAGGAAAAGAAAAAAAAAACACGAAGAATGCATTAATAATTAAACTATGAAACGTGTACTATACTGTGTGAGAACAGTATATATGTGATAGTATTTTAGAATAGGCTGTCGACCTCGTTATCGTACTTAGAAAATCATCGATTCGCAGTTAAAAAATCTCGAGCTGCTATCGTCCGTTGCACGTTCCTCATCGTTAATTAAGAGATGAGTATTTGATGCGAGTTCGCAGACATATATATGTATACAAGTGCCCTCTATGTATATAGCTCAACGCAATTCTATAGCTAGAATAAGTACTCAAATATATACATATGTTTTTATAGAATAAAAAAAATCCAATGGGAAAACAAAACATTTTGGAATTGCTAGAGCAAAAATATATATCGAATCAATGTTGATATCAACTTGCTCCAACAGTTTTATTACAGACTTTTTTATTTTCAATTTCCACGTTATTGCGACTGTGGAACATTGCTATACAATTGAAGAGATCTAATTTCATATAATCCCAATGAATCATTTCAATAGTCAATTCACATTAAAAATATTTTTGAGGATTGAAAAATAATGTTTGAAAATATTTCCCATCGATGGGAACTGATAAGATAGTATAACTCCTCAACTACGTGACACGCTAACTCTCTCATTGTTCAACAACTGTTCGAGTTAAAATAATCCCATTCGATGTTTTCATCGATTTGAATTGAAACTATTTCAATCATAATTTACAGAGTATTCCAAGTCGAGTTGCCATTGAGTTGATAAGTCATGGAATCACTTTTGAACAGTTAAATTTTGGAGATGATAAAATTATCTAACTAAATTCTAACTTTGAAAAAAAAATCCCTTTGTAATCGGTTTTCCAATTATCATTATTAAATATGCAAATACAATAAATATAATACTGATTTAGTTCTTTGTATTACCCATTTAATAATATTCAATTTGTCCTTGATTCGTTTTACATCATCTGTCTTTTTTAACCTAATAATTGAAGCTCGGTCTTCCATGTACTTTATAATTATCACAATTAGTTACTGTTCACTGCGAATGAGTGATAATGCGCTGACGTATCCCCAGAGATATATTTTTGTCTCCCCATTCATCAGCTACCAATGGAATAAATTCAGCGGGGTAGAATAAAATGGTGACGATTGGCATTGTTAAAATATTATTATAATGTATACAATAGGTGTTGTGTTTGGTTTATCATCCTTATGTATTGCTTCTCCTCATTCATGACATAATTAACGTCTCTGGCAATTTACGCTCTTGACGTGGACGCTTGGAAGCGAGTAAGCCACTGAATATTGCAGGCTTTGATGACACACGTGAATAAGACGCTGTGACACCGTATGCGGCTGTGTTTCTGAAGAGGTTGTTACGTGCATTATGATGCTGGATGGTATATAGGTACCCTTACTATTTTCTTGTACGTGGCTTTACCATCTTCTACTACTATACACACAAGTTACACGGTGCTGACATTCTTGAAACACGACACATCTACAAACCGCACCAGACGCGCGACCGACACACACCATTTCATAGACGGATTGGCACTCAACTTGTGTGTATGTTCTTTGAGAATATCTCACCTTAGATTCAGGCCACAGTGTTTTGTTTTGTTTGCTTCGCTACTTCTCCATGACACTTCCTTCTCGTATTGTATACGGTTCAATATCACACACGCAGGGAAAAAAAATTAACATAGTTGTTATGTTGTAAATTGTGATAGAAAAAAAAACAATCAAGTGCGAGCATTTTGATTAATTGTATAAACAAGATGAAAACAATTATAATTTTTATAGTTCTATACTCTGTATTACAGTACTATTTTATTAACTGGTTCTTAAATATTACATTCTTTACATATTGTTCATTGCCATTGTGAAAAATAATATTGAATCGTATTTTTTTACTCAACTATTTGTATTCTTTCTTGAATAATTGCTATGTTTACAGTAGTCTAGACTGTCAGTTTCTCAGTTTGGGCTTTTACTTTTATTTTCGTCACTCGTAATGCTCTCAATAAGTTAGGTTGTCCTCACTTGCTATGTGTGAATACAAAACTTTTTCATCATCTTCGAGTTAGTGACAATACAATGTCTATAGATATGTTGGGTGAATATATACTGAAACGTGCATTTCCCATTTTTATTCGATCTGACAAATTCAATTGTTCGCCGAGACGTGATGGAATGCTGTTGTTCATACTAAAATTTAAAACACCGCAATTTTACTGGTTTGGACAATGTGAAATTTGTTTGATTTACTTTTTTGTTATTTAAAGTTTTACGATGTGGAATTGGATAAATGGGGAAGAGAAATGTGAATTATTTTCATTTGGATTTGTTTATCAAAATGGGTGTATATATGCGATAATTACTTGCGTGTCTTCTTTATTATTTCTTTCCGCTCCCCACACTTGTCATGACATGCACATATATTTATACACGCCTACTGTCATTCACTTGTGAAATTAGTCACGTGTCTAAAAATATTTTCATCCCTCTGCGTTGGATGTATATACTGGCATGTATGATGATGTTACATCAGTCTATAATTGAATACATTGAAGCGTGTAAATAAATTTATTATGCCATTGTCAGTTATATATGATGTTATGTATGTAGAAATATTGAAAATGACATTGAAGGAGTGCGGGAGTATAATAATTTGGAGAGTGGAATTTTTGTTCATTTTATACCCTCAGAGTAATACATATATTTCTAAAAATATATGGTTGAACAATATTTGAAATAATGAATATTATATAACAATCGTATACCAACTAATTATATTAATTAAATATCAAAACCCAATGTATTTTCATTGCCAAGTGTAAAAATAGTATTTAAATTAATAATTTTTTTTTGCAGTGAAGCAATTTTCTAAACGTCAAACAAATATTTGGCAAATATGTTTCAAGGAGAAACAAATAAATTTGTGAATTACCAATTATTAATTTTTCCGCCACAATTTCGAATATAAAAATATTAGTACACTGTAAAAGTTTTCGGGTCACCACTTGAGTGTTTCCCCTCAAAGTATCATAGAAAAGTGAAGAGTGGTGCACAAAGGCGATTGATAACGTATATTTTTATTGATTTTATATCAGGCAATATTGCGCGGACTCTTGCGAGCCATCCAGTCAAGGATTCATGATCTGTAATCGCGTTTTTGTATCCGCATATATAAAAAAAATTTTCCCAATCTTCTGCTAATACTTTTTCAGCAACAACGAAGCAAATTGCAATATTGGTTGGGTACTCGGAAGTATCCGTGGAATTTTTTAACTGTCAATATTCCGAAGCAGATTTATTAGGTTTTATATACATATAAAGAATATATTTTGTACATATATTGTTTATTTTTTTTTTCTATTCATCATACACAATATTTGATCGTGAATTCGCGTGAATTTACGGTAGATTAAAAATTTTCTCTGGCTATCGAAACCATATACATAGGCGGTGCAAATATATACGTTGTGCGTGAAAGGGATTTGTATGCGTGTGCGTGTGTATGTGTGGTGGGTTGGGTTAGTAATGGTTGATGAATAAAACATGATAATGTTAGCATATACCAAAAGCTCGACAATTCGCTCATACACGAACGCATCAAAAGCAGTCAAACTTTGTGGAAATCAATTGGAATCTATTTATTATTCGAACATTTCAATCATGTGTTTATATAGTCTATTTCGTCATTTTTGTTATGTATCAATGGTAGGATATCAGTGATGAAAAAAAAACATGCAGATTCAATTTTATAAAATTCATTCCAGGCAATTGCAACATTTGAATTGGAATAAAAAATAATTTCATTTCGATAGACGAATTTTAATCCTGATTCGAAATGTTTCTGATTTGAATTTCAAATTGTTTCACTTTTGTTTAATATGTTATTAAGTTATTTGTCTCAAATCCAATTATTCATTGATTTTCCCCAGTTCAAAGAAATTCTTTTTTAATCGAATACAAATAAAATTGTTATGAATTGAAATTGTGTGATTGTAGAGTTGGAAGCTTATTTTATTCATTAGCATTTTTTTTCCGGTGTATATTTCAATATTGGATATAGCATAATAAATGTACATCCCCATCCCATTGAGTCACGTGTCATATAGATGTGTACGAATACAATTATTATAATATATACGGATGATGAACCCCATATATTTGTATAATGATGATTAAATTTTCTCGAGTGATATATTTGCTGTATGAAGAGAGACTTTTTACCAAATTGAGATGCAGCCATGAAATATAGTCAACGAGATTATATATTACATGGACCAGTTTGTTATCGTTGAATGAACTGAGAGGAAAATTATTTTGGTGCATGTGCATGTATATAAGTATAAAAGCGCGGGCGCGATGCCGTCAAGCGGAATTGACAATGGGGACTATAAATGTATGTTCACCCGCTTTTCAATCACGAATAGACCGCGTGCTAGTAGCATTTCCTGACACGTGACCGAACCCATTGTCGTATCACATCAAAAACTCGCACGAACACCAACTGTATAAAATATCGCTAGCGTACGATAAAATAAATATTTTTATTTCTTTAATCAATAAAACGAGTGAAGGAAAGGATAGAAATTGTAATTTTTTTTCAACCTTCACACATTAAGATAGTTCAATTAAGAACTGGTAGAACGTGTTTCATTCTTTGATATAATATTCCTCTAACCAATATTTATTAAAAAAAAAAAATGGAAGGCTGATTAACGACGATTTTTGAGAGGAATCTTAAATTAATAATGGGCTTTTATTCATTAGTGCTTGGGGACAAAGAACACTAGGGTTTTAATCTTCTTAGTTCTTTGACTCACACACTCGAGATATATGATAAAAACCTTTAAATGTATTTCTGTAACAGTTTAAAAATAAAATAGGGAAAATAGTGTCTGCTCAAAAAATTCGGGAATCCTGTAAATCAACTACTTGTTATTGCCATTAGTATTTTGTACACTTGGTAATGATCATCATCAAATTACCGCAAGAATCTTGGTAAGAGAATCTTGCCGTGCTGGACTAAATAATATTACAAAGTAATCCATTCGTTTCCAACTATCTCAAATGACAATTTAATTTCTCAAATTTCCCAGAAATATAAATATTCATGAATGGAATAAATTTACAATTCAATTCCCCTTCTCATATATAAATACTTCTCCTCACATATCATACATTCACCCACATTACCAATGAAAAGAACATATAATTGATATCAACGATCGACCACCCACTAACAGTTCCCGTAAAATATTATATCTTCATTACCCGTCACAATCATTTCTTTATCACAATCTATGAATAAATTTCGACAAAGTTGTACGAGTTCCAGGAAATCCTCATCTTCTCTTCACTCATTATTTCGAATACCAGTCCAACTTTAAACAAAAGCGACGTTTCTTTCAGCATTACCATCGTAAACCGACAGAAAAAACAAAAACCACAATATAAAAGGTTGAATATTTATAAACACATAAATGAGAGTATAAATTCCAAATGAATGATAATATACTGTTGGTATCGCGCTCACTGATTTATATAAATGAAAAAAAAAAGAGAAAATAATAATAAATAATGCTCAACACTGCTCTACGTCTCTGTCTGTACGCAATGAAACTGGCGAATGAATAAGACACTCGGGCCATTCATCGGGATTGAATCGAACGCGCGTGGGCTCTCGAGGACGACGACGAGGCGGCTTTTGTTGCACGCGCCGAGCCCCAGCGTCATCGTCATCATAACACATCCACCCTGCATACATTTACCCTCACATTCCTAGTATATATGTACATATATACCGAAATTCACCCTCAAGCCATTTAGACGTTCCGATCGCACGATCACTTATTTAACGCTTGAATTATTATTGCCATTTTGCTCAACAGCTTCGTGCGTATTAATATTTTTTTTTTTTTCCTTTTTTTTTCTCCTCCATTCACTATCATCAACGATCCAGATGGAAAGTGCACACTATTATTATAGCGACGGGAAAGCTCGAGGCCTTTTGATGCATCGGTCCAATATTTAATAATATATAGATATATTTACGAAGCGAACGAGCAGTGTAAAAGCCGATGTTTCATTATATATTCTCGCATGCGATTATTGTGAATTGTACATTATTTTGAAGTAGTCTTTATCACGTGAAAGCGTGGTGGGTGTATCGGGAAAGGCAGATTAAATTAGCTATGAGAGAATATTTTGTTACTGGTAATTGATAGATTAATTCGATTGATTATTTAAATTCATCAAAGGTGAGGATATATTTTCACATTTATCCTATTGTTTGTTCAGTTTCAATGATGGCGCTAATTTATTGGTGATATTATCAGCATTTATGAGTTTGTATCAGTTGCTTTCATCCAAGCTTTTCAATTACTACTAAACATTTTTATTGAAGTAAATATGCCCTCAGAATAAAGAAAAAAAATATATATCTCCAATCTTTTGTTTGACGATGTAACTATCCCTGAATATACACATATAAATTTCAAGATGTATGCAAGTAAATATTTTTTATATTCATTATAATCTTTTTCCCATCTACAATCAACTATATAACATACATTTTTTTTAAGATCCACAAATAGTCTGAATCGGTATGTACTCCGTAACTTTGTCAGACTTATTAACCGTTTTCCAGTCTCCATCCATTCAATTGCGTTTATTTTCACCGCCTCTATATACAGTTGCCACAAAACCCTCGAGACTTGCCAACATCATTTCGTCGTTTTTCTCTCTATCTCATCGTCCTCTTCGTTGTCTCTTTCCTCACTCGCTCGTATTTTGTTTTTTTCTTTCCTTATACTTCCGTGACTCGCAAGAGGGAAGGTTGTGTGTCGGATTCACCTCGTTATCTCGATGATGCCCCGCGCGTGTAACGAATACCAACATGAGAGTATGTTGCTGCAACATCACTTGGCGATTAAATATTTTTGCGCCATTGACGGCTTAAAATCCTTTGGACAATTTATTTTAATGCTGATATTTAATGGGACAAGTATATATACACGTCCTTTGACATTGACTCTTTGACAAGTGTATATACACAAGTGCAATGAGAAAATACACATTCACCAACAAACACACGTTCACTATAATATATTACAAATGAAAACTTTGACTATCTCAATGTATATCGCAATGCCGTTAAGTTTGTGCTCGATGTGCCTGCAGTGTCGACTTCTAAAGTTTTGGAACTCGTGAAATGCAATACGTATATAGCTTTTAGTGGAAGAGAAGTTGTGTGGCGAAATAGTTTTGTAGTATAAGCAGCAATAAAGACTCAAGCCATTTCAATATAAACATCCTGTCTCTGTGTGTTTGTCGCAACATTATATATAAAAGATACACTATCGAAGCACGGTTGATAGTCAATGACTGAGACGTTACGGTATACTTTTTCGGTGATGGAATAACATGTCACTGAATGTTCAATACTGCTTTTTTGAATAACAAACAACTGAACTATAGACTACGTAATACTATCACGTATTGAAAAAGTACACAGAGTATGTTCCCATAGATTCCATAGAGGACTATATGAGTTTCTGTTCAATGGCTTTAGATATATGTATGTATGGTTGTGTATGTGTATATTTGTATGGTAAAGGCTATGCCAAAGCACTATATTGAGATCGTAAATCTGACTTTGGCAAGAGATGAGATAGAATGTGACAGACGCTTATCTATCATGCACCGATAGACTTTTATTACGTACCATGTGTTATTGCGTCACGATAGAAGGAAATGAAAAAGAAAAAAATGAAAAAAAAAAAATAAATAAATAGATATACGTGTTTGTACATATGTGTTCATATATCTGCCAGTTATGTATATTTATGACTTGAAAGATAGTGAGAATTGTTCGGGAACATGTATCAATGGACGAAAAAAAAAATAAAATAAGAGAGCTCGAATAATAGTAAATAGTATTCGGGTATCTGGGTTCAGAATGGTAAACATGGACAGTGAAGAACAACTACAAGGAGAGGATGTGTAAAACAAAAAATTGCTGATTTTAAATATTTTTTTTCACGTGATTGCGGATATTATTCGATAATTGTGTTTTGTATACTACTAATTTATTTTTTTTCATATGATTCCCACAGTTAAAAATAAATGTTATTATGTATTCAATAAATTTTTTCATTCTCTCAACCCCACTATCAATCTGATATTGTATACACAAATATTTACATATTGTCTCTGATATTTAATCCCTCTTTGTTTTGTGCGTGGGAAAAATAGAGAAAAAAAATGTTTCCCCAGAATTTTTATGATAAGAAAAAAAGATCTGTAGTCAAATATCATCTAAAGATTCATTGTATTATTATTTTCAGTCCTTGTTTCTTTTTCTTTCTTTCATTGTTTCGGTATCACGATTACACATATACCGCCTTTTGTCCGTTTTATATAGGAGATTATCCGGAAATCGATTTATTGATCCCATGCAGTCAGGCGCTAACCATCTGCTTGTAGTCTCAGGATGCATATGTATCTACACATGTATATTTGTATTGTATCGATACATTCCATATCTAAACACACACACACACACACACTCGCAAACGTATGGTATTTGCTATTCAGTTCGAGGGATGTTGCAATTTTATTTTCTGTTTTTAATAAATCCATTCACGTCATTCAATAGAGATTGAGAGCATTGTTAAATATTGCTCGTAACATTCAATCATATATATTCGTCCACTCGAATCCACCAAGTACGCGTCAATTGTATCAACAACGAGTATCCAAACAAACCAATCAATTAATACGCGACAAAAAAAAAAAGCAAATTACAATACAAAAATATTTTTTGTTTCTTCCTATTTTTTATTATTTTTTCATATATATTTTTTCACATTTTTCATTATGCCATGTTTTGTGCGCGTTGGCGCGTAAATCACAAGCGAACACGTATACACAACACAGACACAAAAGATGATAAAAACAAAGAAAAAAAAGAGATGTGAGAAAACGCGCGAGGAATGAGGACATATATAGTACCTAAACATATAGCTATACATGTAAAGAGTAAAATGCAGGCACACAAACACACGTCTGCATATAGAAGAATTACTAAAGTCTCAGACGATGAAAAATCTCTGTAGGGGGATGACGTTCATTGGGAAATTGCGAGAGAGAGGCAGAGAGTAGGTGTCTGACAATTCACAGACGACAGAATGAATAATGCTGCAGCACTTCCGGTCGCGCGGAAGTTTCGCGAAGTTGTCTACGCGTTTTCTCTCCATTTTCATGTCTATGTCTCGTCGTTACTTTATTTATATGACTATATAGACAAGTAGTTCAACTAGAATCATTTCAGTACATGTTGTATACTTTCAAGATGGTCGCATCTTTCAGCAAAGAAATCGGAAATGATTGGGTGTGAGACTGCTTTGTTCATTGCTTGCTTGCATCTGTGCATTACATTTAATGATATATGTTTGCTATCTGAATCTTCACAAAAAAAGCAGAAAGTAAAGGTACTGAGACACGTGGAGAATTGTAAACTGTGTGGGGGCTACTTGAGTGGATTTTAAAAACAGATCCATTACAGTTTCTCCGTTACTCGTAAATGTATATATAATATTTGTTTCTTCTTCTTTTCTTTCTTTATGTCATTCATTCATTCTCTTTGACACTTTTTTTTTTTTCTGCACTCTCCAGTGCATGACTCGATGAGAAACGACAGCGACTGAGCTGGGTCTTGGGACATCGTATCGCTCTGGTGTGTTCTTTCTTTTCCATTCACGGACACAACGTGCTAGCGAGCAATCGAGCCTGTAAGACTTCCGTGCCACTTGGCATGTTGAATAGAATAGAACACTCTTAGGCTACTTTTTTTTTTCTGGGTTCGCTGTTGCGACTGGCGTACTGCGAACCTCTTTACCTTCCTTTTCCCATTCTTATTTGTTAATATTTATATTTATGTATATATATTTATATGTATTGCGAATATGGAATTAAAACTAGCTGAAAAATATTTTGTGGTATAATACATTCGGGGGAGGAATTAATATTGGAATAATACTTTCTTTTTTTTATCTGTTGAGTGAATAAAGTTAGGTCAAGTGGAATATATATTAGTTGAACCAACCCACCAGCCAATGCATATATACTTTATATTAAATTAATTCGAGATCTTCAGAGTCATTCGCGCAGTATCATTGGAGGATTTGAGTGGCTGTTGAGAGTCGCAAGTGTACAGAGTAAAAAAATTCGGTTTAAATAAATTCACGGGACGTTTTATGTACATACACTTGAGAGATAAATAAAATTACAATATTTATTTTTTTCGGCAATTGAAATCCACACTTTGAGCAGAGTCATTGTTTTATTAATTGCTCCCACTTTTCAGAAATGAAAAATTGAATATTGAGTTCTTACGGCTAGTGTATGAAATAGTATAATAAATAGATACATTATGTGATGTAAGTAGGTGTAAATAGAAAATACTTCAACATTCTACACCTTCCAACGTGGGCAAATTCGATTTGGCCATGAGCTGAATAGACTCTTAGCGTGTACTTTTGAAATATCCTGAGCAAAAAAACGTGGTCGAGCGATCCGGGAATTTCTTACACTCACACATACTCACACACAGCGCAGCAACATTCACAAAAGTAATAGGACCTTTTGGCTCCAGACTTGACAAGAAAACGAAATAAAATATATATATTCATATATAGACGTATCTTACTTCCCTATAACATTGCGGATATAAAATTACCAATTTTTTCGCTACAACTTCCGTGTAGTTGTGTTATAATAGAGAGAATTCACCAGCCAGACGGCATTATCGACAAATGGTGAATTCAATTTTCCGATATATACAAATTGAGTCTTGAAGATGGAAATAATCGAGGGATAAAAGAAAAAAAAAAGAAAGAAATATCAAGTCACGTCAACCGTTTTCTCATCGGTCAAACCATTTAATCCATCTACTTTCTTATGATTCGTTTGTTCTTCGTCATATTGACTGAAAAAATTGAAGAGATATCTCGCGTATTCACGCGCGCCCTTGGCGTTAAATCCAGTCAGTGTATATATGTATATTCATCATACATTTAATATAGATGTATATATTCGAATGAATTGTGAATAATAATGTTGAATATCTTAAGGTGCGCACCATCATGTGCGTTGAAGAAGAAAATTGCGGCTAATGGAAATATTTACTTGTCAGTTATTTTTTTTTACTTCCTCTCTTATTCTTACAGGTATATTATTCATGAACGTTTTTCCTTATCGCTGATGCAGACACGCAGCTTTCATACACATATATATTTATATTATTATTTTTATTTATAATTGAAAATTAATTTATCGCTTCACAAACTTCGAGATCTGAGATCGTGATTCTTTTATTTTTCTCCCTATTCAACATTATCTTTGGCAAAAGTTACGCGTATGTTTTTCTATTGGGAATGAAAGACATAAAAAGATATTATATACGAGTTGGCAATGGTACAGTGGATAAATCGAGAAGCTTCCTCTCGAAAATTACCAACTCAATTTAATCTTAGTTCACAAGAATTTTTGCGGATCTATCTTGAAAGTGCAGTGGCAATCTGGGCAAGTTGTATACAAGCAAGAAAGAGTATTGGGTTCTTCAGATGATTATATTTTTTTTTTTTGCACATTGGTTTGTGACCGAGTTTGTATTTGGGTTAGAACATTTTATGAGAGGATACGAAAAAGTTTCTGTATATAAAGCGTATTGCTGTGCAAAATGTACGCTTTTATCTTACATTGAGTCCAATACACTTGTATCTGCAAGTATCAGTGCATTATGAAATGATTCTTTTTTCTTATCATGGAAATGAGTCGATTCAACGATAGGTGGATATCAAATTTTGTTTTCTCACTTTGGGAAAAATTTACAGCCCACTCTTTTATCTAGTATCACATTTCATCTAATATATAAATTAATTTATTATATGGATGCACTCGAGAAAATTCTTCAGCTTTTCAATCAACTTTTTCCACGTACAAAACTTTTTCAACATTTGTTTTCGCCTCTTTTTTTCGGTTCAAATTTCTCAATGCTTCAACTAAAGTTAAATACACGTTGTTTATATAATAATCATCCAAGCAGAAATTGTGGGAGCTTTTGACGTGAAAAGAAAAATATTTAACCGCAATAAAAAAAAAGTTTCATCCATTCAAGTAAATAATTTTAGGTTGAGAGTTTTATTTCCTTTTTTTTTCGCTTCCTTCGTGCATGTAGTGCTAAAGCTCGATCAGGTTTTTCACAACGTACATAAAGCATGTGACTCATTAAATATTGCAGTCGGTATATGTTTGATTATTTTTGTTGACAGAACCAGAAAGAAAAATAAAATAAATGTCGGATGGGACTTTATATGTATGCCTATACCCTGAGTCTCATGGTGAAAAGAAAGTCCTATTTATAGAGTTCTCTGGGCGGTGTGGGCACATGGTGCGGAATCACGCACGTTATACTTCTCGAGGTGTGCATATATACGCTTGAAAGTAAATTATTTGGATAAGTCCGTCACACATAAACCTTGGAGTTAGGTTTCTCAGAAAAATAACTGTTAAAAAATAAAATAAAAAATTGAAAATACTGTATATGAGTATTAAAATTAAACTTTCATCAAGCGGCATCACGACCACCAAATATATTATAGATAAATATTTATATTCATTATATATATTTACACATATATATATATATATATTCTTTTTGAAGTAGTGACAATGCAAATATTTATACCAGATTTATTTCAGCGTTGTCATCGGTAAAATGTCTTTAGGGACAAAAAGCATCGGTGTGGATAAGAATTGAGAATAAAAATCGATATGCCTTCTATTCATAAGAGATTGACCTATTCTTCAAGATACCCGACTCCGCATTGTTCAATATCTTTTGCCATATAGCCTCGAGACAATATCAATAAATTGCGAGAGTTGGGAAACTATATAGTAGGCAATTTTCCATTCAATATTAAAAGAAAAAATTGGAATAAAATATCGAATCGTTAAATATGGATAAACCGATTTGTACACACTGATATAGAGGTACGTTAAATCTCGTTCAATTCCGAATGTATCAGAAAAATAAGAGAGTAGTTGATTTTTCGATAATATAAAGATGAAAAATACAAATTTGACAATTGATATTGTCAAATTTGTCTCAATTAACACACCAATTATTAAAGAATAGTTCAACTTCAATTATCTCACAACTCAATGACACATATTGAAAAATTCAAGGATAAAAATCTTGGTCTTAAACAGACAAATATTTTTATTTGAAAACATATTTAGTATCTTCAACAGTCAAGTGACAATATTACATTAAACAATTAAATCCTTCATAACAAATAATAATTCGTACAATGTTCCCATCTGCATTAAGCATATCCCAATACATATTATATATAAATTATAAAACCTAGTAAGATTTTTCGGAACATCGTGTGTACCTCATCAATTCCTCTCATTCAACCCCAATTATATCCCATGCCTCCAATTTAAATTCACACGCATATATATCCTCTACAATATATTGCTTTCCCATCCGATTTTTTTATTTTATCTAATACTGAACCGAATTAAAGAGAAAAAAAAAAAGAAAAAAATTGAGACGATACGACGGATGATCGTCCGTTTAATGGCCAGTTAAATATTGACTCTGGGTTACCTGGTTGAGACCGCAGTTAGTGGTTACCGGGTCATCAACGTTTATCGGCGTATATACCTACATGTCCCCACTGGGGAACATGCGTGATAGATAGTCCTATATGCAGAACGACCGGGGCCGTGTGCACACGTTTATTCACCATATAAACGTACATATATACTAAGTACATAATATACCTATATCCACTAAACCTTTACCTGAGTGGTGCGAGACTGTCGCGCATGGTTAACGGGTCTATACTTGCTTTTATTGAAACAGGATAGAGAAAAAAAAAAAAGTACTTGTTGATTTTAAACCCGAGTATATATGTATATAATCGAAATGTATCGAAGGCCATTATTCCCACGCCTACTCTATATACCTACAGATATACTCTTTTCATTTCAATCTTTGTTTCTTTATATACATATTCTTTTTTTTTTTCTTTTTTTTAGCTTTTATTATATACATCTACCCTTTTCTACTAAAAAAAACTCTCGTTCTCTTTGCTCTCGACCATCCGGTGGAGTTTGCAAATGAAACCGATGTGTTTTTAATGGACCGCGGACAAACGCGTCCATTACGAGCGCCTAACGCACGTGCCTATGGCCGCATTCATCCGCGATATGGCTGCGTGTGTGCGGTCTCACGCGTGTATTTAACGATTCGAGAGTGAGAGCGAGCAACATCACCATTCGTAGATCACAAACGGCGACGAAAATATATTGCTGCAACGTGGCTGTGTGTAGTGTTTATATATACATATACATATATACTAGTTATGAAAGGGCGAGTGTGTAAGAAAATTATTAAACTACTAGTAGACGGTAATGAGATCATTTTCTCGCATTTTTGAGGGAAATGTGAAGATTAGAAATAAAAATATAATTAGAGTAGTAATTAGATGACGAATGACTTTGGGATTTTTATCAGGAAATTAATAAGTGTATGAACGTATTCGAGGTTTAAGGGATGGATTTAATAATTTATTTATAAGTTTATTTTATTTCGAATATATTTATAATGTTATTATGTACTTGGAACGATTATAAATGAATGGGATTCGAATGAATAGGATATTTTTGCATTGTGTTAAAGGATTTATGTGCAAAAGCACTGGTGATAATTTTTTATACTCTCAAGTATTATATAATTGTGATACTGGAAATGCGGTGAAATTATTATTCCCTGAGATATTTAGCATAGATAAATATCCTTTTGTGCTCAGTAACATGAATCAAATGGTAATTTACTATGTCTAAAAACTGGGTCAATATTGTATAAACATTTAGCTATCACATACATAAACAATTTTGTATAATTGAGTTTTATATTCGTTTTTTATTTATATTCATTGTTTTCAATTATAAAAAGATGAATGTTAAAAATGGTAAAATAGTACGCTTTGAAATGATAATAACGATTCTCATAGAATTTATATTCTCCACTTTCCAATCATTGTGAAAAGATCTTTTGGGTTAAATTCAATGGGGGAACGCTTTTGTATTTCACCCCATCCTCTTAGTGCGATAAAAAATGAAAGAGCTACAAACTTTGTAAAACATCGTCGATGTCTCACGACAATATCATTCTTTTTTTCTTTTTTTTCTGTTCCTCTATATTTTTTTCATTATTCCCCTCGTATTTTTTCCAATGTAATTACTGTTGCATTTAATCGCTTGTGCGACAGAATCAGGAACGGATAATGCACCTCCATGATTCAAATAGACTTTACTTCAACTAATACAGATGAATGTCATAGCAATTCCATTTTTATCGAATGTTCGTTGTAAACGACAGGAGAACAAAATATGATGACGAGATATTTTAATTCTATATTTATTATTATTAAAATATGAAATTATTCTTCAGTCTTTCGTTGACTGCACAAATTGCTTTGAAATATCTTTAAGTAATATACAAATATATAATTTAGTTTAATTCTTTTATCTATCCTCCATTTTATGTGAAAATTCAATTTATTTTGATGGTAATATTTAATTCAAATATATAGATATACAAATTTATAGAACTATTTCAGCGAGACATAAGATAATCTGGATTGTTCCGTTGAGAATATCGCGTTTCTAACGTGGTTTCGTTGGTGCACACCGTAAGATCTACCGACGTGGAAGGAATCGCGCTTTATTGTTTTCGTTAGTCTACTTCCTCCTCTCTCGTTCGCTTTCCTCATCATATAACGCGTGTACTTTGCGCTCGTTCGCTCACAAACTTTTGCTTTTCTACATAGAGCCTGACTTTATAGTTATACATATACATCTCTATATGCATATATGTGTATACAGTGATCGTGCGTGAGGAAACGAGTGAAGAATCGTGCAAAAGAGAAGAGGAATAATAGAATAAGAGGTTGAATAATAGAGGATGGTTGCCCATTTCTGCCAGATATATATGAGAATTTCAATTCTATCTCTTACGCTCACTCCCATCAGACTAATAAGTTGACTATTCAACTGAGAAATCATGTCTCTTACTTCACAAAATTGTACAGAAATTTCATATACCAATTTAATATCAAATGAACTCTCTAAGAGAATGTTTAGATTCATTTTTTCATCACTTTCTTAATTATACCAACAGTTCCTGAATAACAATAATAGAATTTATAACATCGATGAACGGAATCGACAATTTTGATTTTAAAAATTGATTGTATAAACATTCTGAATAGTTGTTGATAACATTGTTGAGGCAATTGAAAGGAGATATTTAATTGAGTTATATTTAATAGGGTTTCTCATGAGAACTCATCCTTCTGACCAACCATTTTTTTTTTTGTAAAATATAAACTAAATAAATAATATAAAAGTATATATGATGCTTTAATAATAAAACTATCCATCAAACTGTCGAGTTTTCCGAAAATTCTTCCTCCATTCCAATCAACGAATTAATTTTCCATTTAGGCACATGAATTAATGGGTAATTAACGTGGATATACCGATATGACTTCAATAGATGAAAGACACAGAGGGAATTTACGTGAATGATGATGAGATATAGTCGACAAACGGCACAACGAATCTCCAGCTCTTCGTATAACAATGGAAATAATCCGTGCATTGAGTATTAAAGGATATATATATATATATAGCTTCGCGGTTGTTCGAGAGTCGATTCGCGTGTACACTTCCGGATAATGTACCCCTGGGGGGTTGTATCGCTACGAGGGGTGTGGACAAGACTAGAAATTGCCTGTACATATACAGAGCTTATTGCAAAGAGCATAATAGGGTTCTATAGATGTCTCTAAAACAAGCAGCCATATGGCACGTATACGAAACTTCATCTTTAGATTTTCTAGCCGCATGTTTTTTTTTTCCCCTCCCTTCACTTGCACTCTCTATATCCACCCCCTTGAAATTTCCATCTCGCTTTTGTTCTTTTCTTCATCTCTAAAAAAAGAAAGGAGAATTTTTTTTCAGCCTTTACGTTTTCCTTTCGTTCTCGATTCTGTAATGGCACATCGCATTTACTTGTGTGCGTTTATTGCATGTGGGTATATGTGTGGATGTAATCGGGGCCTGATATTACCCCAGTTTAAGCTCCACGAGTCGTTCAATGGTCTCAAGTACCACTCGTCGTCGTGGCAATGCACTGGCCACCGCTGTGCGATGACAGCGATGTTGCTACTGTATATGTGTATATGTTATGTATATAATGTGGGGTTGATATTGGTTACATGATATGACCCACAATGCGACCATATATACACTGGAATATCGGATACACTCTGTGTAAGTGTAAAATATTCTCTTGGATTATTGCACGTACTCAAATATATTTTTATACATACATTTAATCTATAAGCAAAATATTCACCAATAACTTCCGGTTAAAAGCGTGATACACTTGTGAAAAAATAAAGCCTATATTATTTATGCTATTTAAAGAATGATACACATTATAAATACTGAGAATCAAGTGCAGACGAAGTAATATACACACGACATTGATCCGAAAAAGTCTGCTGGAATAAAGAAAAGAAAAAGAACGAATAGAATAATAAGAAGAAAAAAAAACCACGTCGTGGAATTATTATTCACGACTTGAACGACCGATCTCCAATGAAAACACCAATACAACCAACATTCACCACAATCCACCCACCATTCCATTGGAAAAGGATATAGTCAGAATATCAATTAGTCACAGTGAAGATAAAAAACCGTAAACATTGTTGGCTAACGACTATCATTTACCGTGGCGCCAGAATTATTTTCATTTTCATTATTATTCTCTTCCTTCCATTCTTCACTTGTGCTATCACGACAATTTGCGTGAATGAACAGATATAAAAAATAAAAATTGCTTACACTTATATATTGTATAGACTCAATAATATAGTATTTTAACTTGTCGACTTTTTCCTTCGCTCAAATAAAAAATATTGTTATTTTGAAGAAGGATTTATATATGTATATATAAAACTTCATTTCTCATTTTATGACACGCTCACGTACACGCATGTATATATGGCGAAATGGCTCTCGTGACCCGCGCAATGTTGAATGAGCAAGTGCGGACGCGATCATAGAATGTTACATCGTTGGAGCCAGACGCACAGAATGATGAACGTATATGTATATATATATATCCATATATGTAGTATATAGTCGGAGGATGCATTGCTGCATATTTATATGAGAGCAGAGCGATGTCCTCGGTGGACCATAGGAAGAAAATTCCATTGGTATATAGAGCTCGTAAAGCGATGGTGGATGCTAGACATTTGACATTCTCATTGTTCTATCTATATTTTTGTTTCGTCTTTGTTGTTTTATTTGGTCTCTCGCACTCGCGTATACCCACATACATATATATTCATATGCATTGTAAAATTTTCGATATAGCAGATTATCTTTGCGGTAGAGTACAATTTAGATCACAAGAATTTTTATGTCAATGAACTCTGGTGTATTGTTGAAGTTGACAATTAACGTTGTAGTAATACGATTGATGATATTGGGTCAATTCATGATTGTGGTTAGAAATTCCTCAATCTTCAGCATACTGAAGTCTCTCGCAATCATTTTATATCCAGAGCAAATAGTTAAAATGTGATTGTTATGAATTTCAACAAAAATAATGGAGTACTTCAAACTTATGAAGATTCTCGTATCATAAACGGAAGACTGTCACAAAATCGGACTTCACCAGTATATTAAACTTATTCCTAATCGATTATGAATAATAATTGTAAATTCAACCATGGATAATTTAAAAGATGTTCAGCGAGTGTTCCATAATCGTACTTTGATGAATGTTGAAGTATTAATAGAAATAAAAGTCCCATCGTGGCTATATTCGATTGGAAAAATGAATCCCACAGTATTTTCCAGCTATTCATCAGCGAATAGTGTATTCCAAACGATTCAATTGAAATCAACCACAGATAAAAAGAATACTGCATAAAAATCCATACTGTTGATTTTTCATTCTCTTAATATATGTATACATATATGTATGTATATACATGCACACAAATAATCTCAATGAATATTTATGACTGAGATTCATGCGACGAGAAAATTGTTGAATCATTCGCCAATACAAATTGAACAGAATCTCGATTTTTATTTATGCATTTTTGTATACATATTCTGTATTGGTATAGAGAGCAAAAATATATACACTCTCATCAATATTCCATTCCAATATTTCATGTTATGAATCTATATGATGGTGAAACTCACGTATCAGTACTCATTTCTTTCTCGAGGGACTCCCTTTGCAATATAACCTCTTCATCATTCAACGAAATTGCATACTGTCGTTAGCTTCTCCGTTTTTTACTATGCTCACATTGTCATAGGGATTTATATGTATATGCCTTCGATTATTATTAATAAATTACTATGCAAACATGAATCCACACTCTGTTTTTTCGTCATTAAGTCTTATTGGCAACATATATATACTCCATCTTTTATTTCACTCGACGCACACTTCACTACGCTTCACTTCACTTCGCCATACTTCACAGCGCACTTATGTTACATAACCTCAATTTTTATTCCACAAATAAATTATTGTCAATCTAAAAGAAATCTCAAGAATTTTTGGAGTGATTTAATGGATGTTTATAAATTTAATTTGACTAATTATGCAATTATATATGTTATTGATATTTTATATAATGCTTTTAAACTCTGGGTCCACTTCAAAAGGTCCCCTTTATGAGATTTTTGTAACTTACGTCATTTAGATTCATTGGAATAAAATGTGTACGTTCTTGAAATTAATAATTAACAATATTCGTCATGAACAATTAATATTTAGAGTAATTTTCGTCTGGTTATCGTAAAAGTTGATTGAGATATTTGAAAAGTTGAGAGGAAAAAAAATGTCATGTTGTGACGGCGAAAATTCATTTCTTTTATCGTCACTCGTTCATTAATAATTTGAATTTAAGTAATTAAATTGTACGTAAAACGTTTTCCACAGTTTTTTTAATAAAATAAATAACACAAAATGCATAAACATTATTTAGGATGCTATGAGGCGCCATTTTGGGAGCCAATAATGCCACATCTTGGCGGTAAAATACAGATTACGAATGAGGTGTGTATTGCGTATTACATTTGCGCATGCGCGAATTGATTGCGATTTTCTACGCATGATCGCAGTATTTTGGCGGCAAATGTGGCGCCAATAATTGTTGGTAGTTATGCGCATGTGTATGCGCATATGCGCAGCTCCAGTGTGCAAGAAGCCCGCTATTTTTTTGGCGCTGAGGCATTGTTGCAGGACCCACCGGCGGACGAGTACGAACATGTTCGAGCTGCGTATGAAGTACTCCAATATCCCAAAAAATTGTTTGCCAATCAATTAATATTGATATATATATTATCTTCAAATAAAATTTGATATCTACAGCGAGAGAAAAAATATTTTCCTGAGGTTAGATTGAATTTTTCTCTTCAACGTTTCCATTTTTACCACGTAATTATTTCTTTTTCAACAATGTTCGTTGTATCGTTCTTTTTCAGGCTGTGCACGAAATTCAAGCTAAAAAATGTCGACCAAAAAAAGTTTGCAATGTCCAAGATCAAGATGGCTGTTTATATGGTCCAGACTTGTTGGGTAATTCTATTTTCGCTCACTCGAGTTTTTTTCCAACACCACAGGAATTAACTTTAGCAAAATCCCTTGTTATAGGAACTGTCGTGAGTCAATGTCGTTGGTGTTTAGTGGCTGGTGTCGTTACACCGTACCCGTAGCATCCTCATCTTATCATGGTACGAATACACATATATATATACATACAGAAGTGAGACCAGACTCAACTTCTCTCGTTGTCTAGTGCAGATTGCTTGCTTGCTTTGATCTTGGTAATCATCAACCCTCACAAACCATGCTCTCACTTAAGTATCAACCGCCGACGTTGTCATTTGACAACACTGCAGACACCCCAGTTTTGACTAGTTTGTTGACTCAAGAATTTTCAGCAATTTTCAACTACCTCACATTTTCATCGTTATATTTACCTTCGTTTACTCATTAAAATATTATTATTTCATATCAATAATTTGTATTTGTTTTCTTTTTTTTTTTGCAGGTAAATTGATTGCATCTTACGAATGAAAAATAGAACGAGGTGGGAAGGAAAAAAATGAGCAGACAATGCTCAAAGATGGAATCAACATTGTGGTGGCTGTGGTAGTTGCAGTTTTAAATTCATTGTCTCCTTTGAGACCCTTTGGCTCGTCTCTTAATGAATTTACCTCCAAAATGTGGTGGACTTGACACACTTGAGTAAGTTTTAATTAATTCCTTGAGCGTATTTTCACTAAAAGAGTAGAGAGATTAGTGTCTCGTAGGAAACAGTACAAAAGGAAAAAAAAAAAAACATGAACACATTCAATTCCATACTTTACAATTGATGTTTATCTTTGTTATTTGCTTTGGACATTTTTCTATCACGTAACTCGACGTATTTCTTTTTTTTTTTATTGTTATCTTTTACACAACAAGCGTGGTCGTAGAGAAAAATTTGCATTGAATAAATAAATTTGTTTGGAGTGGAAGTAAAGGCAAGGGTGATGTGAACTCGAGGGTAAAAACATCAGAATGACGAAAGAGCGACTAGGGTCAGACATGTCAAGGGTGGTAGTGGATGATTGAAACAATGCTAAGGGTATACGTGAACGTGTGGGATAGTTCATTGCCTTAGGAAAGAATAATATACCAGGGATTGTCGTCACCGACCGACCACTTTAAATGTAGATCGTGGAAAAGTGTTAAAAAACATTACAGCGTTATAGTGTGTTCGAACACATGAGGCTCGACCATGCAAATAGCTTCCATACGCTTTTCTCTATACACTCTCCGTCAGAAATGTCGTCTCTCGTTTATTAATATCACCATGGGGATTTTAAATGCTTCTCGAAAACGAATGGCGCATATACAGGGGTTAGTTTCATACGCTGCACGATTTTACCCTTTTCGTATATATTCCACTGGCATGTAATTGCGCCAACCGCGCGATACAGAACGAATTTATTCCACGGTTAATCGCGCGCACCCCTGGAATAAATGACTATCGAACATGAAATATATTCTTGTGGGTTTATAAATATATCGATGAACTTTATGACTTGGTGTTGAACGTGAAAAAAAAATTTGTTTTCCATCGCGGTAAAATAATAGCGAGAATATATATATTTTTTTCGGCGTTTATGATGATTAATTTTTAGATTATCTCTTAAAATAATATGCGTGATCATTGCACAGGACACATGCAAGCAAGTGTATAATCGTGAGTCAAATGACAGACCCGAAAATGACGGATTTGAAGATATAGCAATGAGATAAGATTTAAATCGCATGTTTATATCTTCGTATCGTCTCGCGTTACATCAGTCCGCGCGTTACAATAATCCGCTTAGTATTTATATATATAATGAGAAGAGGTGGATTGGGGAGGGCGACTTTATACCTCTCGTGTCTCTCTTTTCATTTTCCCCTTGAACTCTCTATACCATTGCCGAATAAACTGTTTATTATTACTCTGGTTCGACCCCTCGCATGCAGTGACGAAAGCGTATATATTACACATCGATGTCACTTTAGCGACTTAGACCGAGCTTCTATATATATATATATATGTATAGAATAAGGAGGGGTGGGTGAAATTGTCACATGGTCAAATCTATATTCCATTTCTGAATCGAATACATTATATATATCGAATCTCTAACCCTCGTTCGTCATACACATCATGATATATTGATGTATAATAAATTTTCATCTTTTCATTCGATTTCCTTTTCCTTCATTTTATTTATTTATTTATTTATTCTCTTTTTCGCCTTGTCGAGGATTGAATTTCATGAAAGAAATTCATATCGTGAACATATTTCACGATTATATTTGATCCAGTTTATCGATAATGGATTTTTATACACACATACATATTTGCATAACTTCACATGAATGTATTTATATATTTGAGCTGATGACGAAGCTTTTTGGTCATAAGAGAGATCTATTCATTGTATTTGGTCATTCAACTTATATGCTCAAATATATATATGTGTAAAAAGTTTAACTGTCACATGCATACATGTACAATCCAATTCATTGTATAGTCGGCCAATGGGTAAATGTACTTGCAGTTCAGACACACTTCCGACACACCCTTGCTACGCTTGTCAGACGGATCGAGTGAGTGAGTGAGTGAGGAAGATATAGACTGGTAAGCTGTGACCATTCAAAGGGAATATATTTGTACGTCTGACTGCATTGAATCTATTGGTTTTGTCGAGTTGCAAAAGGTCAATTTTTTGAAATATCTATCTAAACATTTTGTGCAATCAATTGTGTGTCTGTATATTGATTGGAAACTTCCAAAAAGGATGCTTTACTTATTGCTAATTTCTCTTTTTTTCCCCCATTTCATTCGAACGAATTTTTTTTCCTTTGTGCATAAACATTATATATATATATTCGTTTGCAATCCTACCAGAATAATATTTCGACTCACGCGAGGCACACCTTTCACATCAATTTACACTAATTGAGTTTGCAAAGTTACTTTGAAGTTATATATGGTATATAATTTTTATGCAATTGATGAAATGTATTTTCGGTTAACTGCATTCACTATAAGCACATCTGTGAGAATGTTCGAATTGATCTGATGGTGCGTATATATGTATATATGGTGGATAGTAGTGGTCGATGATTATGGGGATGAGGGTTTGAATTTAGTCTGTGTGCGATGGTCTCTGTGCATTGCTTCGCCACGAGGCGTGGATTAGATAACGATTATTACTCTCCAGTAACCGGGAAATGTACCCAGTCCCTATCTCAACGGGAAGCGCCCATACATATATTCTCACGGAGACCCATGACTAGATAGAGACTGCGAGAAATATATATATATGTGCGATGGATAATGGGAGAATACCAGAACCCTATACACACTTTGTAGGGGGTCTGACACTTCTTCCAGTTACATGTGAACAATAGAAATAGAGACAGAATGAGAAATAAGTTTCGTAAAATTTTTCAACTTATATAAGTTGATATATCTGTATAAAGGGACAGGGTGAGTGTGAGTCAGTCTGATAATATAGTAACTGTCTCTGTTGAAGATGTGTGATTGTGGGATATGCTATTTCACTCTAATTCTCTAGTACATCCATTCGTTTTCTCTCGTTGGCAATGTGATTTTTAGATCCGTCGAAAATGCGATTAAAAGTCGTGTGTGTGTGTGTGTGTGTGTTGTGTGTAGGGTGCGAGCAAAGTAAAGAGGCTCAACGCAGTTCCCCTGGTATAAAATTCTTTGTGGGGGTCAAGAAACTTCTCTATGTTATTTTATTCTATTTATTTATTTTTATTTTTTTGCTCTCGTTCCTCCTACTTTCTTGAAGGCTTTACACTCATATTCGCGCCAGAGAATCTCGAGTCGAGTACTCGTGGCTTAAAAATATATACAGGGCTTGTAAAATGAAATATATAAAATAATAAATGTTTGAGGGTTGTAGTGATAATTTCGTGTTTGAACGTCGTAAAATAAGATGCTGTTGGAAGATGATTGTTCAAGATAAAAAGATAATAAACGGAAATAAAAACTGTAGTGTTGCCGTTGTGAGAATCAACAAAAGTGGAAAATGTAGGTAGACTTGAGTATAGACAGGAAAAAAAAATATGAAAAAAATACAGATATAACTATAGATGAGACCTGACTTCTCACGGCGTCGCGCATTCTTTAATTAATTAAATTAAACTGGCAAGATATTATTGCCCGAGTGATTCTACGTAAAATTTATATATAAATATGTTTATATAGGAAGGAAGAGTAGAATACATAGTACACTTGTATATTTTACACTCCGGAGTTTGTACAATTGTGCTCATGTAACCGTGACAAATGTGCAGTGCTCGTTAACTAACATTTGATGAATATCTTTCTATAAATAAATGGACTCTAGACCAGGCTGAGTTTTAATTATTTTTATTTCAATTTTCATTTCATTTTCTTTGCACAATTATGCAGCATGCAAATCTCTTCAGCAATTCAATGTCTTCAATTCTTTTTTCTCAATTTTTTGAAGTGAAACGAATCAACGGTTAAATTTTAACGTGTTGCAAAGTTGTTAATACAAATGAATGAAAAAAAATATATGTATGTATGTATGAGTATGTTTCGTCGTGGTATGCTCGACACCCTATAACGCACATGAATTGATTCATACCTATTCTATATATACAGATATATAACTGGCACTATGTCTTTCATTAACCCTGCTATTGTCGTTGGACGAGATGCGATCAAGCGTAGGCGTGTGAGGGGTGGACCCATCCACATTTTCAGCTTCGGGCTCTCTGTTTTATTTTTTTTGTTTTGTGCTTTTTCTCTATTGTCCATAGTTTGCCTTCCACATGTACATCGCTTCATTCACCAGACAAAAATCCGTATCAAAAGTGCTGGATAATCTCACAGTAAATTAGAGTTCTCGCATCGATTGAGAGCTAAAAAAGGTTCGAGAAATTTTTTCCTCTTTTTATTTTCTCTCTAGTCTCTTGTGAGGAGACTCAAAGTTACAATTGGTGTCGAATAAAGTGATAAAATGGATGTCTGTGATGTTCCGGTCGAATGGAACATTCACAAATGATCCCGCTTTTGGTCTTTGATAAATCGATAGGAGGAGATAGAGTTGTGGCTGGTTGACCGAACATTTTCAGAGATTCTCTGTACAATTTGGCTTTTCGCTGGCACAAGAGGACCGAAAGTGAAGAGAAAGAGAGAGAGGGAACAGTGGGGTTAACTCGGTGGATCTTGTTAGGCGTGTGATAAAGTTTTGTCTCCGCTGGCTGACGTCAGCTGATGTCAATTCTGATACCCTTTAAGTGACAAACGATATCAATCATTGAATTGTCCAATGGATACTTTGAGACATCTGCTGACGTTTAAGGGCAACCCTATTAAATTTCGATAAGTATATAGGTATATGAACTTCAATTTTCATAATTTGATTGATGACTGTATCATGAGAATAAAAAAATAGTTTATCACAATTGTTTCAATATGATAATTTCATATTTGAAATTTATTTGCATATTGATGATAATCCGTAGGATATTTTGACTGATCTCTTCTGGCAACCAATTTATATAATATACATGATTTATATTATTTGCAAATATGCATGGGTTAGTTTGCTACTTCGTAGCAATAATTTGTATGAATGATTGTATTTTTCGTTTAAGATTATTGAAATATTTTTGGAAGGTAACTGAACAAATATATATTACTTTACATCGTACAACAGTCAGGGTTGTTCTTCTATTTCTCCTTTGACATTGTCATCTGGGAAGTTTGTTGGGGCAATTTTAGTTTGGTTTTTCTGGTTATTTTTCATATGTGTTTCTCATTATAACTTGACCCTCCAATTTATTATTTTAAAAGTATCTCATCAATGTGAACATTTCGCATTGTTTGCAGTTTTAAATAATTATTTGCACAGTTATTACTCCAAATGGAACAAGAATGCATGATAATTGTTCATATAAATTTTTTATACTTTTATTTCAATTTTTACAGTAACTTTGCTTTCAGGATAAATGAGTGAAGATTACGAAGATGGGATTCACTATAGAATTTATGAACAACTGTTGTGATATACAATTGTCAACTCGACTTTGAATGAAGTTTTATAATATTCACAACTATGTCTGGTTATAAATGAAAAATATTTTTATATATTTACATACCAGCGAAAACAAAGCAAAAAAAAAAACACGTTCAGAAAAATATAAAAAAATTTCATGGTCCAAACCACAAACATGAGAGTATCTGGCTGGCAGGTGGTCGAGTATTTGCTTTTAATTTTCTGGAAAATAAAACTGCAACGTTGAAGGGTAGTGGGACGCGCGCGGGCACGTGTGGGTTGTCGGGGAGAGGGTGCAGTTGCGAGTAAAATCGCCGCGTGCGCCACACTCCCCTAGTGCGATGAAAAAGCTGCAGGGGTAGCAAGGCATTGAGAAAAACCTGTGCAACCGGTAGAGTTTATTTTTTATATATTTTTTCTTTCTCTTTTTTAAATCCCCCCGAGCGTTGGTGGGAGCGTTTATTAAAATGTTTATTCGCCAGTTCGTCTATATATATCGTAGTCTTTTTTTTTCCCTGCCTCGATATCACTGCTTTCATATGGACATAAATGTGTGCGTGTTTGCATAGTCATATTCTAAAGTTGTATTGAAGACGAGAAAAAAAAAATATATATATTTAAAATTCATATGTCTATCCGGTAAAATAACTTTTGAAATATTGTTGAATAGAGTCTACGATTCTTTTTTCTATCCTTTATTTATATTTTTCTTTTTACTCTTTTTTTTTCTGCTCAACTCAACACTTGGTCTGTTTTTATTTTCATTGATCCCTCGTGGCTCACTATTCATACACATACCATGTTGAATTTGACGGCATCACTTGTAGATCCTGTAAATTCTCGATGTTTACCAGGCGCCCGTGCGCGTATATACTGTACACGTCAAGCAAAAAAAATTGAGGAAAAGGAAATGGTCATATTTTTAGCAGCGGGCACACACATTGCGGGTGTAAGTTGTGTGGTCTTGTATATTGGTGATGGTGGTGATTGGTTACGTCTTATTTCCTAACAGCCTGGGCGTTTTTCGTTTGTAGGCCCCAACTGAATGTGTCTCTCCGTTGAATAAACTAATTTGTCATGAATTTATGTCAGTGTGGATTAGTAAATGCCAGATGGCTAAGACATGTGATCTCATTCGTGAAAGAAGTGACGCCTATGATTTGTCGGTTTCAATTATTTTTAATTCATTGAATGAAATCAATCCAACATATTTCAATTCTTACTATTTTCTTTTATAAATTATTTTCCATCATGAATTTATTCACATTAATCTTTCTTTTTATGTTTGGAAATTAACACCGACAATTATTTTCTGCTAAAACAATTGTGATTGTTGTCTTGGGTATCGTCAATGAGTTGTAGAAGTGCGATTAAGAATTGTCTATGTACATAAACTTGGCATATACATATATGGTAGACAATGTTCTCTTAGGAATGATAGAACATAACAGGGTATAAGTGGCTCGTGTAAAACATGTGATGCGCGATCGTCACGAGAGTTATATTGTATGGAGTTTCTAGGCCGTCTCTGCGGTGCATGTATAAATAATAACGACGAGCGATGTTTTATATAAACATATGTAATATGTATATATACCTAGATATATGGTATAGTAGACAGTTAGTCAAAAGTGCCTCTTGATATTTCAGCGTTTCTATTTTTTTTTTCCTTAAATATAAACTGGTGGCGACGGGTAAACTAGACATGCAAAAAGTTTGTAGGGCTGCTGAGAGAAGCCTAAACGATGCTCCCTAATCATTGTCGGCGTTTGGTGTGCATTAGTGGCGCCTCAGTGATGTTGAATTTTTTCTTTTTCCCATTGAAGAATGTCCGCTAATGTCCTTCTACGAATTTGAGATTCATGAAATAAATTACACTGATATATATATATATACAAACATATAGTAGAAGGAATAGAAATAATGAATGCATTAAAATATCTTGCAACATTTGGGGGGGGAGAAAAAAATAGGATAGATATATAAAACATTTTTTTATCGTGTAATTTTTTGGTGTCGACGACCCGTGTTCATGTTGAGAATGATGATTTTGCATTCATTTCACCGGACGTGTATATACACGTACCTGTATATGATGCGCAAAAAGAAAAGCACCGTGATGTAGTTCGTCAGTGCGGAAGGCGAGGATGGTGCAAGAGGGCGAATATAAAGTATACATATATGTATACGGTTGGGCATGGATAATTCGCGCCCGCGTGTGTGTACTCTGCACTCCTCTCTCCTCGTCTATGTGCCACATTGTTTTCGCGACACTGCGACGACTTGTTCTTCATATGTATACCCCTGCTCAGTGTTTTTCTCCTCTCGTCAACATCCCCCGGCCGTATCTTTTTCGCGTTCTTTCATAATTGTTTTTTTTTTGTTTTTTTCGCTATTTATTTTTTGTTTTCATTGTTTTTGTTTTTATTATTTTTGTTTCAACAATGCCGAGTTATTGTGTTATAGTATGATGGGATTTACATGACGACACGCATGCAATCGCCCTTTCTCTTGGTAAAGGTACACTTGCCATCCAACAACATCAACAGACACTGAGTAAACGTGATTATTATTTTTTTCTTTCAATTTGCTAAGCAGATGCGCTCATTGTTTCGCTCCAGCGAACACGTGACATCAACTTCTCCTCGTCATATATTCATGTGTGCATAGAAAATCTCGAGAATATTCTCAGTGTGACATGGGTATGCGTAAGTTAGGGGAGACTGGTTTAAAATGGATTTGTATATTCTTGAGCACTTTATATACTTCTATTATGAGCGCTCTCGTGGCTTTTGAGTTCATCGCATCTACCAATACACATAAATGAAATTGCAGAGAAGATTCTGGCACACAAAATGAGCTATAACATTGATATATTCTAATCATATCTCAATGAGTTATGAACGATTGTTTTTGTACACCCTCTTTATCCCTATCATATATTTTATTTAACCCTTTGCTGGTATCCATTATGTCTTGATGACAGGATAATGGGGGGGCGTGCAGTGTGTTTTAACGCATTCTCACATCTTCTCATTCGCAAAATGTAGGGAATATATTTATACAGATAGATATATATGTAATATATGATTCGCTCACGTGCGAGTATCACAGCTTTCGTTGAGAACTCTCTTGACTATTCTCAACGGTCAGGGTGTGCACGCGGGGTCATTTTTTCGATGAGGTCGCTGACACCCCAGTGGCGCGCGTGACACACAGACCCTTCTTCATTTTGTATTTTTTTTTTTTTTCCACTCCTTTTACTCTTTCACCATCCATGAAGTGCCGAGGTCTCTTGGCCTGTCGTCTTTGCGTCGGATGTACGATGTGCAAAGTATGTTGCTTGGTGTATAGTTGTATCGTAGACACGAGGAGAAACCTGACGGAAAAGAGAAAAAGCAGAACATATTGTCCGTTGCTGCATGCTTTTAGCTATTGTCAAATGTTGGGTGCATCGTCATTCCGCTTGGTTTTTTATATCATGCATTCTTCGGTTGTTTTTATTTTTCTTCCCAGTCGTGAGACGTTTTTTTTTTCTGTTGGTTTCCCTCCGTTGCAGTTTTACCTCTCGTCATATTCTCGAAGTAATTCATATAAAAAAAAAAGAATGAAAAAGAAATATGTCCGGACTGTTTTGGGATGATTTTTCTTGTTTCTTCTGAAGCTATATATTCAGATATAATTGAGATGTACTCATAGAAACAATGAGTTTACTGTTTGACAACGAGGTGAAGAGTTCGTAGAAGAGGATGCACAGTATCAGAATGTCTTGATATAATTCCAGAGTTCAATTAGGATTCAGTATTTGATTAAAGGTCACACGATTTAATGAAAATCGAATGCGTATATAGGACGTCAGCTTAGACACGAGTTACAAAATTTAATTTCCACAATCTAACGGCCATCAGTAGAATATATACACACCTGAGGTTCTTCGTTCAACAAACGTGTTTACGGTTTTTATTTCAACGCTGAAATGAATAAATAAATTGCATACAAACTTTTTTAAACTTTAATATAGGAGTTTAAGCACGGTGAAATAAAAGGAAGAAAAAAAAAATACAACCAATTTGTATTCTACTATCTCTAGTGGGAAAATAATTCAATGAAAGCTCTTCGCGACGATTACGGTACA
Organism: Zele albiditarsus; assembly: GCA_958496275.1. NCBI lineage: Eukaryota > Metazoa > Arthropoda > Insecta > Hymenoptera > Braconidae > Zele > Zele albiditarsus. The sequence goes on from OY292415.1 coordinate 6,527,504, forward strand.
GATGTGACTTTGGGCGTCTTGCAAACAGTTCTTATTATCATAATCAACGACAATTGATTTCCTTTTTTTTTTAATTTTATTTCAGAATTTTATTGTTCTTATATGTCACGTGTGAGAGTTAACCCGAGCTGAATAGGCATTGCATATACTATCGCATATATAAACTTTACGAGTGTTCTCTGATGTCACGTGGGTTCTTTGAGCATGAAGAGAAATGGTGGTTTTATGGCTTTCTCTTTCTCCCTTTCATATTCCTCTCGTCTGGTCTCAACCCAGCATTTACAATTGGTTGGTTGGTCACGGCCAACTATAAAAAAAAAAGTGTCAGCACAGATTTTGCCGAATCGCATCTTTATTCCCATGACTCTACTACAATTATTTATACATATTTCGCTGAAATAATTGAATCAAATATCCCATATATATACATACATATTCATCATCAATGTCTTAATATTTTCAGAATTAAAATGGATATCAAAGCAGAGAGACCACGTACAGCTGGTCGAATTGCACCAACTGGCCGCGTTACACCAACAGTTCATCAAACGGGAAATGGCCGGAGGAAAGCAATACCTGTACCACCGCCACGCGTTCCAACACCAATGCCAACTGCTAACAATAATCAAAAGCGGTAAGTCAAGCCAACAAGAAAATGAATAAATAAACGAATAAATAAATTGATTATATTCTGAGAATTTTAGCAGAGTGAATATGCTTTTTGCGGCATATATCTCACGGTCAGACAGCACACATAAATATTCCAAATGTTCGTGTGCAGGGTCAAGAGATCCAATGTCTCACTTTGCGGTTACACAAGACAAATAGTTCCATCTCTATTTGTTATGTATATACTCGAACATATATATGAATATCACGTCAGCTTCTGAAGTGATATACACACACTCGTTCAGTATAATACATATAAGCACACATAGAAACTCATTGACTCTTGTTTCGGAAGTTATATAACGAGAACGAATGAACGCCATGGCGATCCTTGAGCAAATCGTTTCAAGTAAATTATACTTGAGAAATCCTTCGTGACAATTTCAACATTGTAGTTAAATCCGTTCTAACAATATATATATATATATATATATTATATATGTATCCACCAAGACATTGTTAATTCCATTGTCCAAACTCTTGATGTGATATTGTGGTCGTCATTAATTTCGTCGAGTAGCCAAAGAACAATTAATTCATCATGTGTTATTTCACTATACGATATATAGGTTTGATACAAATACATAAGACATTCTGTACCTATGTATGTACGTATATGTATATTTTAGTACGAATGTTAGCCGATTATTGATCACGTAATATAACTCAAGCATTGCAGTTGTGTAATTGGGAGATGGGGGTTGGGTTTGTGGTCAGTTTCAACGTGAGTTTCTAGTTGTATTCTGGTAACATGGGTATAGTTTGAGACCACTAAGTAGGCAGGATTAGTTTGGCGCGGCTGATTAAAGTTCCGGAAACACGCGGCACGGTCACTTGTTTGGTTCCCTTCCTCTCGTTTTCTCTTTCTCTTACCTTCGCACACGCCATGACTGGTTGCACCCAACCTTCATACTATTCGGACAATTTAGAATCGAAACTTGTAGGAAGTTTGCCTTGGGACATTGAAGATATGACTTCTATACATCTCATTCATTTTATTTGATATATACGCGTGTAATGTATACCATTGTTCTATCACCACAGGGCACAATATCAGACGATAAAATATTTGTTCATCTGTATATTGTAATCGTGGCAATTCAAAATCGTATATATGAATCGAAGATACATTGAACCAATGACTTTGCATTTAATATTATTCTGAATAATGAATGTCTCTGTAATATAAAAATATAATGAATGTGTGTGGTGAATAAATGTTATGTACGTTTTGCGTTGTGTGACTTGCCACTTGCGGCACATGGAGGAGTCATGTTACCGGTTCGAGTGACAGCGCGTCACGCTTTATCTCGCTGCACTCGATCGCGAAACAGGCGGGAACGTTGTATAAAAACGTAAAAATGAGAGAAAAAAAAATTGGAGAGGATGAGGAAAAAAAAAAGAGATTGAAAGAAGATGGAAAAATTGAAGACGAGGCAGAGAACGAGTTGTTGGGCGCACGCTTGCGAGGGAAAAGAAGCAACTGAGGGACAGACATGAGTGCCCACTTGTCTGGTAAGCGAATGGGTGTTCGATCGTGTGGTCGGGGTTTATCTGAATTTTTTAACGAACTTTTAAATATATATATATATATGTTTATAAGATACTGAGTAACGAAAAAAAAAATATACAGTGGAAAATAGAGAATGAATTTCACAAACGTGTATGCGATGGGAGAATTATTTTTTTTTTTCCTGTGGTTCATCGCTGCGGGGCTATTTAACGTATATTCTTTTTTTTTTTATCTCTTTCCCCCTGTCGGTGGATTTTATGAAACTAATTTTCATTCTCATGCCAGTGCAAATTTTGAATGTCAGTGTGTGCTCGGAGATGGAACATTGTAAAGGAATTAGAGCTTTTGCGTATCAAAAGCATATACACACGCCCGTATGTGTGTTCATTATTCCACAGTATTTAGTTCTGTGAGAATATACCAAATGTGTAATGCATATATTGTATGCCAAAGGTCCGACAATGGATGAATGAGTCTGGATATAAATGAGATTGAAAAAGAAAAAATTATATTTGGGATCTTGATATTATTTCAGTAAAAAAATTACACGAATTTTCGAAATCCTCTTGATGGTTTTATTCATATTTTATTCAGGAAAAATGAATGGTATAAAAATAAATAATTCCTACGCAACATATATGCAGGATGGGTTTTCATAAATTAATATATCACTTCGTATTTTCATTCACTAAATTAAATTGGGAAATTTGACAATATACCACTGCGAGATGTATATGGTTACTCGGTAATATTAATTAATTTAATTAGTAGACTATGTGTAGTGTGAGATAATCTGTTGAAACGACTGATGGAACCATATCTATATGTGAAACCCATGGCTTTGATATGCTCTGGCATTTTTTCTTTTTGTTTTCTCTTGAAATGGACTGTACGTCCTCTCTGAATGCCCACAAGTGCGTACGAATCTCCCAGTTATATTCGCATTATATAGTGCCGACTGGTCCTTATCGATCAGCTATCTATAGATTTGATGAGCTGGATTTTCTGTTTATGAATATATCGTGCATGTATCGTGAGTGTTAGCATTCATGATAATCCCCGTACGAATAACTTTAGAAAATACTTTACAATATTGATAGGAGAATTGCTGTATTCAGCTTCGAATTAAAAAAGTCCCGACGATTGAATGAAAGCTGTAGATTGATTCATAAACAAAACTTCATTGTCAAGTGATATGTATATGCAGATTTTTTATTTCCATATCTTTATTGCCTTTCATTCATTATATTATATTATATTATACATATATATTATATTATATCTTCATATTCTTCAGACTCTTGTGAGTTGACACTGCGTTTTATAATTGTGTTTGATTGAAGTCGCCATCAGCGGTGCGTGCTTGTCTTTTATTATTCATCGAATCGTTATGATTTAATGAACGACAATTGTTAACTCTTGTTTAATACCCGTACATATAATTCCACTGACGCAAAAAAATCCTCATTGAAATATCGATCCACACATCGATTAATATTTTAATGATAAAAATTCACTGTTTCAAGATGTTAAATAAATAGTTTTCATTGATATTAAAAATAATTGCACGATGGAATACTAAGAATGATTTTTGTTCATTAAAATTACATCACTTATATTTAATTTGTGATATGTTGATAAGGTTGATACGCCAGTTACATTGTAATATATAGATATAAACATATGTAGATTCACCAACGTTTTCTGCGTTGCCGGCTGAAATTTTCGTTGCCCACACAGGGAAACTCAGGAGATATTATTCAATCTCTCTGGTGGTAGAGGCGAGAAGCTACCAAAGCGTCGCGACGCTATCGCAGTTGAGAACGTCTCCGTTTGTTGGAGCCACTGTCGATGAAAAAAAAAAATATTACCTCTATTCAAATATTTTTTATGTCATGTGAAAATAATTTATAATCCTTTCGCTCACCTAATCTCTTTTTTCCTCGTCATAATATAATTATACCTTTATAAATTTCATGAATAATGAAGAGTTACCATTCGATTTAATTTCATTTATTCAGTCGATAATCTCATCAAAAATATATTGATGAGTTTATATATTTTTTAATGCTACTGTATGCAGGGAATTAAATAATGAAACAAACGCGAAATTTATTATTTATAGCTGAGCAGATTATTGGCAGAGTGACATTTATTCATTTATCTACTGCAACTCATGTACGTTATAAATTCACTGCTTTTATTGCTATTAATCCTATCACGAATATATATACGGTAGTTTTACGAGTTTCGTTTATGCATAGCGTATAACATTGGCTTTGGGAGCTTTATATAAGATTTCCCATCGTCCTCGTATATAAACGTCGCGTGGCAAATGCCTCTCTTGCCCATTTGCTCAGGCTGAGCGAAGTGCTACGATGTCGATTAAATCGTCATAGAAAAGGGGTATTTTAATTGAGACTTTCATTATCTCAACTTTATTACGTACTAACACTTGCCACCCTTCACAACATTGAAGTAAAGAAAAGAAAGGAAAATTAATTAATTAATTCAAATTTTTATTACCAATTCTATTTTTATTCTCTATCGTTTTCACGGGCGTTGTTAACTATTTCTCAAGTGATATCACACATATACATACACGTTTACAAAAGATTATTTCAAAATGGTAATGATTTATTAAAGTCATATGAACTTATCTTGACTTTGACCTTAACTTGATGCAATTCTTCAGGGGTGAAGTCCACACTGCCTTATAAACTTGGCCCTCAACCCTTATTCCACCACTATTGCTGTTACCGTTGTCCACATAATGTTAGCTGAGCTTGAACGACCCTCTATGAGCACATCGCTCACTGTCATCAAGCTTAATTAATTAGATGGACATCCCATGTTGAGAGAGGGTGCATGCCTAGACGCTTACTGTTAATAATCGGACAGTTATATCAGTGTATTAATCCCTCTCAAATCACAGGTAGCATTGTGACAATATTACCCACCTCCCACACTCTTTGCATATCCACAACTGCATGCACACGAATATAAACAGTAATTGAAAATTTTTCCTATGTTTGTTTCTATATTATAAAACAGTTCCAGCACATGAAATCATTTTCATTGTGGTCGTTTCCACGTGATTCTGATTAACTGTCGATGCTGTCATTTAACCATCGCTGTGACAATATCACTTTGAATTGCTTTCTAGTGGGGGATTTCAAATTTCTGTTGGAAAAATTATACGTATTTATATTTTATAGTTTGTAATTGATTTTCATGATGTACCTATTAAAAAATTGAATGAACACGTCAGTTGAACGCAACAGTTTATTAATTTATTTAATGGTTCATATGCAGAATTGAAATTACTCTTTTATTCAGAATAATAATTATATTCGTCCATCACGAATAATTGATCTGGTTTCAGTTATTAATTCTGGATTCGATAATGAAATATATTATAAACCTTTTTTTTCTTCATTAATTCGTTCCCTCTTGTCATGAAAAAATTAATAGCAACATCAGATACTTTATTATATTATAATTATTTATTAACTCTTCACAACTATTCTGACATCACTCTCGATATAAATATAAACATGAAATAGTCCCCACTATCAAATTTTATTTGCTTCTCACTGATTATATGTATATATGTACAGCAGTTGGAGTGTAGCGATGAGAAAAGCTAAGTAAAGGTATACCATGTAAATGTATAATGATAAAGTTGACATACTTGATACACTTGATACATATCAGTGAGAACAGGCAGGCAATCAAGAGTTCTCTTTCATGCGAATATGCATATAGCAATTTGTGTATACATATAAAGGTACTTCTCTACGTCACAAACATTTGAATTGATCGTGCGAATCATCTATGGTGCGTTTATCTTTACACATAGGTATATATTTGCTAATGGTAAATATACATATTGCTAATGCATAAGAGTGGGTAGTGAGGCAACGCCTGTGTGTCACTTTGTATATCGTATATAATTGGCGCTTCGATTTGGTTCTTTTATTTTTTTTTTTCATGGTTTTCAATTCCTCATCATCATATTCATCTTCTCTTTGCTTTTCACTTTGATACACACGGCACAGTGAATATACACATATAGAACTGTGAATGAATATCATTGCAAGTTTGAACAGGATAAAAAATTTAGAAATTCAAAGATAGATAAAAATTTATTACTGAATTAAATAATTATTTTAATGATAATTTCAATCAAATTGTATTTTAGAATTGATCTGTATATACATGGCAGATCAAATCGACTCTTCATTTATATGCAGAGATCTGTTTTTGATTTATATACAAAGATTAATGTAATAGTTATATTGACAAGATGTTAAATGTAGAGGGACAAGTCGTGCGCTCAATATACATATCGATTTGCCGAAGGCATATTTAAAATCATGCAACTAAAGATATCTAAGCGAATATATAAGATATGACTATCTAATTTTTTTTAGTACTTTTTTTTCCTAGTGCTCTTGGCTGAATATATAAATAACACACACACACACACACCCATATATACATGTTGTATATAAATATATTTATCGCGATTCGTTGGATGTGTCACGTTTGCTCCGAGGTATATGTGATTTTTATGCTTTCTCAAAAGTCGATCTTGTATGATAACACAAAGGCAAAATATGTATGTATATGTATTTAATGATTTATGGATGACACATTCGTAGTGCAAAACTATTTCATTCATCTTTTTATTTACGAACTATTTATCATATTTTTCTTGGCAACGATTTAACTGATGTATATGTGCATTTACAATGTTTGTTAGCAATATAATAACATATGTATAGTATCAATAAATTGTTATTAATATCTATCTACTTATTGTATCAGAGAAATAACTAAAATTACTGTATTCCATTATCATAATAATTTTCATTACAATATAAACGTAAACATGGTTATATCGAACATATAAAAAAATTCCACCGTCTCCAAATGTGGGAAAAAAAATCTAATCAGAAGTGTAAAATGATGAGGAAAATAGATCAATGACAAAACGAAGCAAAAAAAAAAAACGTTTCTATATAAACGCGAGAATACGAGAAGAAGAGAATCGGAAAATCCGAACTCGATACTCACTACTACACCTTCTCTGATGTCAAGCACTCAAGAACAAAAAAAAAAAGAAAGAAAAAATAAAAAACGAACACGAGTACACAGATATATGCTTGTGCATTGTGTCCCGCTCAGCGGGGATATCCTTGTTGTATACAACCGTGTATATATCGCTGTTACATTGGATCCACATGACATCATTCGTTTCATTCACGCCTTGAAATTTCCCAACATTTTACCAGACGTGTGCTCACTCGCCTGATCCCTCCTCCAATGAATAATGATCCGAAAATAATACCGATAACATTGTGAGCGGAAATAAGTGACGCGTATATTTATACGAACATTCATTGATAATATTAATCAATTTTTTATTATTTCATGTTTGATCTTTTTTTTTCTTTTTTTTTTCTTTCATTACTGATTACATCGAAATTAAATAATAAATCGTGCTGAGAAATTTTGATGATATAATATATCTGTTGCTAGATTAATCTTAGGAGTACACAGTATGTGAATATTTTTTTATTTTTTGGCATATGATCTAGATAGATAAGTTGTTGATGGATTTTTTTGATATATATTATTTGTCATCACGACAATAGCCATATCATATTCCACGTCATTTCAACATAATCGAGCATATCCTCTCTTGTTGTGTATTGTAGTATAGTTGGTTGAATTTATATATATATTTGGGCAGTGGAGAAACACGACTCGTTGGATCCATTGTCACATCTGTGAAGACAACTTTTTCGTCGTTCTTTTTTCTATTTTTTTTTTTGTGCTGCGAAATATTGTTGGAAAATATTATTTGTTATATACATGTTTGTACGCATGTATATGCTACACTTTTCTCTCGTTGTTTGCCATAGTCCCGCCCTCATTGCTGTCCCGTTTTATATATCCCTCGCTCCAGGGAATCTCTTGGTTTGCTATTATTTATGGGTCTACGATCTCTCGAGACATTGACTTTACGCTTGGTAACTTGAGGTCACCAATTTTCGATGGTACTTCTTATTTTTTTTTCTCTATCAATTTTTATATTTATCATTTAACAAGTACATTATATATTGATATATATAAAAATTGATTTTATTTATTTACAATATCAATTGAATATTCTCATAGAAAAATATTCTACAATAGAATATTGCGAATTAATTCTAGGACGTGATGAATGAAATATTCGAAAATTATTCAGCATTATGGGTATTATCACAAATATTATGGGGCTTTCAGAGGATTGGTGATATTGTTTCATCCATGAACACTTTCATATACTACCTCACAATATATATATATATAATAAAACAATCGTCGGAAATATTGGAAAAGAAAAATAAAATAAATACACTCTACATTTGATATAACTTTTAATTTTAAAAACGAGTTTGTGATGCAATATAATCTTGTTTTTCAAAGTTCTAAATCGATTTATCGATTTGTATCAATTAAATTTTTTTTCAGTGGTATACAACATACTAATTCACTTTAATAAAATTAAATTAGTTGAATCAATCATTTGTGCAATAAATATGATTCAATTTTAAACGTATAGTTGATTGAGTTTAATATTTAATGTTGGAAAATATTTTTTTATTTTTCTTCTTGATGAACATAATACTGCTCGAGCACAACGTGTGACTGAGTATAATAATTGTACGATTAATCAATCGTTGTGTACATACATATTATAGATGTATATATGAGTATTGGTCACGGTTACGGGTTATCACCTTCGTGATGGGAGGTACACGATCGTGTTTGACCGCTTCAACTTGATTTACACTTATATTCAACGACCGTAAAACCTTTCTTCGTATAAACATATATGTCTTATATATTCGTAAGTGTATATAATACATATACACTGAGTGATTTTGCCCCACAGAATGTTCTTTCGTCGCGTCGTAATTCACATGATAATATACGAATTAAATATCATTCTTTCTTTATTTTTTGTTTCTTTTTTATTCAATAAATTTTCCCACGAGTTCGGTGTGTGTGTGTGTGTGTGTGTGCGCGTGTGAATAGCGGACTGTTGTGTATTACAGTCACAAGTGCAATACACAAAAATTGGCGAAGCACATGGAAGGAATAAGGCGAATTGGCGGCGCCTTCACCGACACATCGTAATGAAATGTCGTACTCGAGTCGGGCTCTTGGCTACAAGACAACGCACTTATAGGATTCGCATGGTTTTGGATGAGCGTGGTGTTGTATGTGTGGGTGTTGGATATGGAGACGGTGGAAATACATCGTGGGAAAAAAAAAATGTGTGCAAGTATATGTGGGGGGGAAAAAAAAAAAAAGGTTAAGAAATACATTTTGTTTATGTCATTCTGGCTATTTATTGGATTTTACTATCCACGTTTTGAGACACATGGTTAACAATTATTTTATTTATTTATTCATTTATTTATTGAGGATATACTTGTCAGAAACGTTCTGCAAAATTGTATATAGCATATGTAAATGTAATGTAATTACCGAGAGATATTTTTCTTGCTTTCCCCTTTCTCTCGTCGAATAATTGAAAGGATTGAATTCAATCTCATCAGCACAGTGTTTTCCTGTGATAAAATAGCACAGAAGAGTCTCAGAAATTCACCATATGTAAACTATATATGGAATGAGTAATTAAGAATCTAGTACGATTTTTAATTGCTCTTGAAACGATTCTTTATTACTTTCGGAATGTAGAATGTAATCATCAAAGTATCAAAATTCTGCAACAATAATTTTCAATTCAATTTTATATTTCTTCTAAATGTCCATAATCAATTCCACTGGAATTTATCATAATTAATCATTGTCAATTCAAATATAAATTGAAAAAGATATTCTAGAAGAATGTGTGAACAGAAATTTGGAAACAAAGTATAAATATATTGATTATTATTATTAATGTTCTAATACTCTTAGTCGTAGAATCAAACTACATGACTCGTTTGCTTCTGTCGTCAACCAACCCTCATTGCTTATAAATACAAGTGTATTATCGTAATATGACGCTGGGGGAGTGTCGACTCCTGTTGCTGCGGGCTTTTAAATCCACTTGAACTTCTCTACCACATAATATATATATATGTTCATACCTATACGCCAAGGGAACGGGAGAAGAAAATCCCATACGATATGAAAACAGCGCGTGGAATTTTTCGTAGTTGAGCGAGTTGTCTCGGTACTTTTGCAATCCACCTGGTTTTTCTATACAACTCTCGTGAGTTTTTCATCGCTGTCTCTCTCAATTCCGTTCTCCTTTTTTTTTTTATTATTATTTTTTCCCTTTATTCTCTTTCTTTCTTTTTTTTTTTTTCACCACATAGGGTGAAGAAAAAGTTAATAAAACTTCTGAACACAGAGTCCTTGTCTTATATGCTGTCGAATAAATCGAGTTTGGTGAGTCTAGCTTACATGTTGAGAAAGGTGCACGTAGCGTTCAAAAGCCCTGCTTATATATACACTCAAAAGGTTTACTATATATAAATGTTCATTGGGATGAAATAAAATTTGAAAATACTGCTGTTAAGGTTCAACAACAATGAAAATAAATAAATATATAAATACATAAAATGAATAAATGAAATAAAAAATTTGTTGGATGAAAAGTCTTGGGCAATTGTGAAAAACACAAAGATCGGTCAAGATTACTAATTGGACGCAGAGTCTCCCGGTATTTGCCATTCGGTTTTGGCGATATCTTGAAGTTAAAATCTTGCAGGAACCTGCGGCGCCGATGTTGCTCTTGACTGTGCAATATATACGAGGGCTCGTCTCGGTGGGATTCTCTCTCACTCTTAGCTACTATATACTGAGAGCGCGCGCAAAACGAAAACCCACGGTGAATAAAAATAAATTTAAAAAAGTACACGACGAATATCCCGAACAGCGAACCCGTATTATATAGTACATACATATATATATATATATATATATTTTTGTTTCTGTTTTTTATTTTTTCGCATCTTATTTTTATTCATTTTTTGTTTCACATTTTTTGTTTTTATTATTTTTTTTTTTTTTGTTTTCCGGTATCGTCAATTCTTTGGTCGGATTTTTTTTTACGGCTCTTCCACTTGGTTGGCTTACATATATTTTGCTTTTATAGTCGTTATACGGCGTCTAATTCGTTACAAAAAGTATCGTGGACGTTGGTTGAAACGAGCTATTTATGATTAATAAAATTGCGTTATAACTACTGCTTCGAATATTAAATGTCAAAAAAAATTTGGATTTTAATATGAAGAAATGGAATTAAAATAATTCGACACTTAATTAAATTTTGGAATTATAAAATACGTTTTTTTTTATGTCAGCATATAACTTGGCATTCAGTATTTTTTTTTCAAAATAATAATAATTATTATATATATATATATATATATATATTTGGTGGAGATAAAGCGGGGTGTATATATGTATGTAGAGAAAAAGTTTGGTATTTGAGTGAGTGAATGAGTGTGTCCGATTATATTGGCGATTCGACATTTTGCAAATCAATGGCCATTAGTTTGGTTAGTTTGGGTATATTTGGTATGAACAAGAGTTCCATCGGATCGCGCGCGCGAATATATATACATTTTGTACCCTCCTGCCGAGAACAATGGCACACAAATCACCATGTGAAGCCAGCTAAATCTCATCGATGGTGAGGGGCGAAAAACCCGACCGAGTGCATAAGTTTTAACGACGGATCTCACCACAATCACACGTACACACATCAGATATTTTTTTATAACCTATACAGTATTTTTATATCATAAAAACTCATAACGACATATATACTCGATTTTTTTAAACTTTCTTCAATTGCAATTCGTGTACGTATAACATGTTACTATATTTATACAATCTATAATAATTTACGTTTATTCCATCGAACTTGTATACAGTGCTACTGGTGGTACTTCAAAATATATTATTTATTTTCTTTTATTATTATACAAGTTGTATATGAACATTGTCGATAATATTGTCTGGAGTTTTTAATTATTTTGTAATATTTTATATTTAAAATTTTAACGTTGTTGAACCACGTCAAGCTAAATTCTTCCGATAAAATCGTTAATTATTTTCTCGTGTGGTAAAACCATATATGTATATACGTATACAATATTTAGATGGAGAACAATGCGCCCTTGGTAAAATGAAGAATTTTATATAGGTATTTCTATTATAACATTGAAAGCGATTAAAGAATTTCCATTGGTATTTATACGTATATATATATATATATGTGTATGTATCGGTTGTGTTTGTATGCATAGCATGTGTGGAAAGGTATAATCGATAAGTTCATGATAAAAGAGAGGAGGAAAAAATAAATAAAATGGAATAAAAAAAAAATACGATATGGTGTACGCGAATGGCAACTGTTGGAATGACGCGCTCTTTCGTGCTCCGACCATGGTCATTAAAGGTAACGATAACACCTTGGAAATATACGGCGATTTGTTGGAAAGTGCAAGGATCCGCTATCTTACGTCGTCGATAGATCGTTCTCCGGAGGCGTTTGCACGTCCACGTAACGATCCAATTTGTGACTCGATGAAAGAAAAAAATTATAGCAGATATCAATATATCTATAATAATTTTTTTAAATGCTATTTATATATCGTTGAATATATAATATATATATTCAACGTTTTATATATATTCCTCAAACATTGCAGGTTCATTTAGATACGGATTAAATATAGTTGTTCAAATTCCAATACCATAAATAAAAATATCAAAAAATTAGAAAGAACATTTTTAATTTAACTCCATTTTAATTAATAACAACCCCTAAACAAAGTGTTTGTGATTAAAGTTCAATAAGTAAATTAGATCATCGATTAATTTATATGATTGTCCCGAATATAATTATTGTATCAAGAATGACAAATAGATCAATTGTGAAATACATGTCAACTATGACTGGCGTTATATTTGCGAACGCATAAACTATCATCATATATCCACTTTCAATCGTTCCGACGTTTCGTTTTAACGACGAGCACACGGACAGGTAGTTTGCGCGGGCGTTAAATTATCGAGTTTATCGTTCGCAAGACCGTAAAATTCGATGGTGATGGTCGTTCATATTAGAGGGGAGGAATATACCTGCCACATACACCATATATATATAAATATACAAAACGAATTAAATTGTGTATTGGCATTATACAACATTCCTATCGCATCATCTTTTCCAATCCTTCTTATTTTTATTATTAATAAATAAATATAAATAATATTTTTCCATATCAAAATTTATTTTGCTTATCACAAAATTATTATTTCTTTTATTATTATCCTTATTTTTAATCCACCATATTATTAAACTCACGGTCATTTGTATATTTGACGATGTTTTTGATATATATAAATATATACATTAAAAAAATGAATAATTTAAATTTGAAAAAAAAAAACCACAAACTCAAGATACATATCCTCACGTGCTCCATACTACATTTACACTCACCCTCTTTTTATAGTAGATATATATGTTACTTTACACCTTGTCGGCGCACATTCCTATGCGTTTGCACATTCTTTGAGAAATAGAAACTGCTATACGAACACGCGTCAGAGTGAGAAAGAAATCAGCTAAATAAACGGTGATAAATATTTTCTTTTTTCTTTTCTACTTTTTCAACTCCCTTTTCCACGTTAAAAAGTATATATTATGCACGGCATTAGATCAAGTAAATATATATGTATTGCACTGTTGAAAAAAGAAATAAACAAAGAATAATAGTTATTTCACCACTGTGAAATTATATAGTGGTAAAAAAAGAAACAGGATAACATTAAAAAAAAAAACATGTAATATAGAGTGCATTCATGAGCATATGTGAGTAGACTTTAAAATATAACTATATAGTGCTTGATGCATTTCCAAGTGTAATCACAGTAAATTGCCAACATCTCCACATATGAGCGAATTTTCCATGCAGTTACATTACATGTAGGTAGAGTAACTAGGAAATTATAGCAATTTAAATCGCCATTAATTTTAAATAAGTTCTGTAGCGCGTGTATATATATACAATCACATTTGAATGTCTTTTCTTTTTTTTCACGAATGGCAATTGCATTATTTTCTTGACAGAATAAGAAAAAAAAAATGTGAAACATAAGAATAAAAGATAACGATGTGTGTATTGTTGTTGTTATCAGTAGACTTATGTTTGTGTGTCACTTACTATAATGTGGATCTCGTAACATTACACTGTGTGCATTGTTGTTACCATTGGTTTGGTGTGCTCCGAAAATCCACGATGGCAAACATTCGCGAGCTGTGTTGCTTTATCCTATTGTATATTATACCACTTGTATTTGGCGATGTATATATTCTATGGTTTGTACAATGGAAATCAGTCTGATGCACCGTTCAGACAGGAGAGAGAAAGGAGTTGTACTGCAAGTCCGTTAATTTTATGGCTTGTGTTTGATAATGGTCACTGAGTGGCATCGTGATATTATTCAGTTAAATACAGAATATATTATTCAGTTGATAGACATTTTGAACGGCGCAAGTTTCTATTATTAACCATAGCGAAATTAACTCTGTATATAAGGTTATTGTTATAGTTTGTATTGTGTGTTGCATATACGTATGCATAGGTGTATGTATATATGATTGTATAGCTCATTTATTGGTTACGTTGGTAACGTCGTCTCCGGAAAGCAACAGACTGAATGAATAGGCGAAGTTTGGTGGATAATCGATAGAGTGGTTAATTAATTAACGACTAATTGAAGTGGTCGCCGATTTCAATTTGATATTTTTTAGTTGAAGAAATGTTTAGTTAGAGTTTTGTAATTCAGAATATTTAATTGTATTTCATTACGTTCGTTTGGTTGGAGATTTATACGAAAGAACCAATTGTATATATCAACATTTAATGAAACAATTTTTATTGATATGGAAAATGTGGTAATATAAATTTAAAGGCGAATGTCAGAATGATTAGTTGAAATATTAATTTTTATGTCGTAAAATTTCCATCTCTAAAATGGTTGATAAGAAAATTGACCTTTACTCCAAAACAATTTACCCGAGTATTTTTCTTTGATAAAAATGTGATTGGAATGATATTTATTAAATATAATTGATGATTATTATTTAAATAGAGAGAATAATTTTTCTAATACACTCATCGTTTTGTTTTTGCAGGATTAATGTCAACAGTGAAGTTGCACCAGCGCCAACGCCACTGCAAAAAAAAGAACAACAGGAAAATATTGCACGAATTACAAAGCGTTATCTGGACGATAATATGCAGCAGGCATGGATCAATCCTCGACTGATATCAATGGTGCGTTTATAAATTCATTTTGAAAATTTATTCATTGAAGTGAATTAACTAAATGATGGCATTTTGTTGTGGCTCATTTAAACGATGAACAATAGCATTATGATAAAAATAATTATGCCCCCTTCGCATCATGAAATATAATGGCTGTTCTGATATACACCATTGTTGAGACGTCAAGTGGCCTCTATACTGATTCTTATAGTTACTTCTTATGCATTGTTTGCACAATTAACTTTTTCTCCTTTATATCAATCTTTTCTCATTTTTTTTTCTCCTTTTATAATTCCCTTTCGACTCTCTTTATAGTTTATCATATATATATAAAATCTTATTATGGCGTCTAGGTTGCTATGACACCTCATGGGGATACAACGAGTGTCGTCTAATTGAATTTTTTAACGCAAGAATTTTATTCTCAGAGTGAGTGGCGTAAATTAAGACAAAAGTCAAGCATTTTTAATTATCGCATCGTTCGCCGCGTTGTGTTAAACTTTGAATTCGAGCCTGGTGCATGTATAACAATACATATAGTTATATCTTGAAGATTTTTATTTTTTGTATATACTCATGCTTCATATTTCCCTTCTACTCTGGGTAAATATAGGGAGACATTCACCCTTGACCATTTTACACAGCACGAGTCACAAAACCAGAGATCTTGAGATCCAAATTAAATAAAGCATTCATAAATTCTCAGAATGAATTCGTCTTTTGGTAAAGAAGCGAGGACAGGGTGAGCTGGCATACGGCGTCAGGGGTGTTGTTGCGCAAGTGGGATAGTAAATGCGGTGAGCGTTTTTAATTCAACTCTGTCGTCTTGTTGGTATTTTTTTCCCTCTATACTGTTGCTCATCTTTAATATCCTTATCTTCTGCTACGGCTCGTCGAACTCCACCCTTCGCTCGACTTACCACACTCTTTTTTTTTTTTTTCTTTTTTTCTTTGTGTGGATGCGCGCAATATCTTGATATTTTACTTTCATAAACAGTCAGGTTTTACGGTGAATTGGCCAGAGGATACTGTTTGAGCTCATTCTCGTTTTCTTTCTCTATTCAGCAACAAAAATTCACTTCGTTTTCTTGATATTTTATATTTTTTCATAGAACGAATTGTGTGGTAATTGCAAGTTATTCATCATTGTTGAAAGTTTTTTTCAAATTAAGAATGGAGAATAAAGTAAATTAATTGATAAAAAGTGCCAGGATTATTTGCTTTACTTCATCGCAAATAAAAATTGGGTATTCCATGATCAAGTGTTTAGCTGAAGGATGTATTAGATATAGTTTATCCTGATGTCAGCCATCATGCTACTGTTGCATATAAGCTGCGGAACTCATTCAATCGATCATTGAACAGTTATATATTGAAGCTGCTATAGATGAATTGAGTTATATACTTTCGTGTATAGAAATTTAATATATATATGTGATGCTGGGGATAAATGCAGTTGAGGGTGAATGCGGTGGTGTGTGAGTACACCGGATGCTGTGGAAGTAATATTAAAGCACAGGGCTTAAGGCCACGATCCAATGTGATCCTCTTCTACTTTTCGCTCCACTGTTTTCACAATATTTTAATTTTTTTTATCTATTTTCTTTTTCCTTATTTCACTCTATCCGCTTTCCAATATTTTAACATTTTATATAAGCATAGGATTTACATTGTGGCTGTTCAATCTCAAGGATTAATTTTATATATAGAGTAAAAAATGAAATATGAAAATTTTTGACATATACAATATATTTAATATTTAATATTAATACTTCAGCGTGTTCAATAGCTTTTTTCACACGTGTTGAAAATTGTGACAATACTCTCAAATACCCTTCCATTTTTCGTAATAAAAATAATAATAATAAATAAATAGGAAAAATTGCAGAGGGGAGCGATGCCAATGGCCCTTGTGGACTTTTTGACTCTAAAAGACATTCTGATATATAGCTTACGATTATTTGAGACTGACTTTCACACCCCTCCCGCAACTCGCTAAAAAAGATTCGGGTCATTTGGCAAAGTGCTACTTTGTGTCGTATAAAAAAAGCGCGAACGTCTTTCATGTGACGTCTGTACTTATATCACAGTCAGCGATTTTTACGAATTTATCCCTGGTGATTCTCTCGTCATTGGAGGGATGAATTACTTCTTTTTTTTTTTTCATTCTTTATTTTTCATCCCCTCGTCAAATACATAATCTTATTGACGAAAGAAAAGTAGAGAATAAGAAAGAGAAACGAATGTGCTTGGAGATATTTTTCATTTTTGATACGAACATGTGTGACGCTCGTAATTCAGACTTACATGTTAGTAAATACGTTGAAATGCAGTTGAAAAGAAAAAAAAGGAAACTGTGCTATAAATTAATTTACTAGAGACACAAACACGAAGGTGAACATTGACAATATGTGTGTACATTGCGGACTACATTTATCTAAACCGTATAGTTACAAGTCACACGATGTGATGCGTATGTTTTTTTAATTTTATCTTATTTTCTTTTGTTCTTTCATTTTTCGACCGAAAACGAGGTGGTATATACGAATAGAGACAATATATTTTTTCGTTCGTGCGACTGAATTCTTCAATCAGTTTTAAACGAATTGAGAGTGATTGACATTCGACTATGTGTACACGTTCAAGATTGAAAAAAGAATTGAATTTAATACAATTGTCCGAGTAAATTAAATAGATGCACGCGATTTAATTGTATATTCCGAGAATAAGGAGATAAAAAAGAATAATTGTGTAATTAACAGTAGTATTTAATGGAAGAGTATGCGAATGTAATGTTAAATATATTATATAGTTTTGAAATGTAAAAACACGTTTATTCTCATATCTCATTTTTCTCTCTTTCACATGGGAATATAAATTTTTTTTCCGCCACCCGCGTACAACCATTATTTGTAACCTTTGATGCAATGTTAATGGAAGTGAATGTCACCAACGTTGCGACAATAATGGCGCTGATTGATTAACGACTCAATATATAGTTATATACACATATGTAAAGAAACATGAAATTGTCGCAAGAAAACTTTGAGCGGAACGAACTTCTGAATGTAATGCTCGATGTATTTGCCTGATTCTCTTTTTTTCTTCTTATTGTTTGGCATCATATACATTTGTGGTATTTTATAGCACAATTTTCACATTAAGGATTCAAATTAATAGTTGTCATGGTCGTTATTGATTTTTCATCCTTGGCAAATGAGCATGGGAATAAAATTTTTCTTTAATATCCTGGCATAGATACATGCATTGATATCACGAAACCGTTATAGAATTGATATTTCAGACAAGTCTAAATGTTCGTCTTCCACTCCGTTTTTCTATATATCCATTGATCCTTTTATCCCATCGCTAGGAAATATTTTTAACTTTCTCTTTTCTCTCTGTTTTTTTTTTTCCCCCTTATCGTTCATTTTCATCCCTGGAAATTCTCGAGGTAGCGCGATGGCAAGTCGGATATATCGCCTATAAGTATACTGGGCAACATCCGAAATTCTCAAGAAAATTCTTTATATCATAAATATATACACAGAAATATATGAGTTTATATCTCAGGTAGGGAAGTCTCGAGGGTAAATCAATGTATTTATATAAAATATATTATTTATATCATGGACCTAAGTAAATATAATATTACAAAAAGGATTGTAAGTGAGTGAGGATTTACGGTCACTTTATTTCTCATCAGACATTACGAAAAGTAGATGGGAGGTTTCATAGAGTTTGCGACCCTGACTCACACGACAAAACTCCAAATCGGAGGGGTGTCGACTCAGTGAATTATACGTTTATGGCATGAGGGAATATATATACCAAATATATATGTGTTTGGACGTTCCAGAAGGTTGAATCCCATGGGCACATTCTAATGGTTAAACTCTTCGTCGATAAAGCCCGCACACTATTTGCCCAATCGAATTAACAAATTGATAGCGATAATGATTATAATACTCGTGGATTTATTTATTGCGTGCATTTAATATATAGCAACATGATTGTCATCAGTTGTGTTATACGTATTTATATATAATATATTATTATTCTCCTTCTTGACTCTTCCGCTTTGTCGACTAAAGAACTATATGCGATTCCCCCTTGTTTTTATTGGCGCCCATGTCTGTATAAATCAAATTATTTCGTGAGGTTGACTAATTCACAAGCCCATATAAGTACACCATTCTCTTCCAATTTCGCTTTATGTCAAATAATTATATTATTTGTTGGAGGAGTTAATGTAAATTGTTTTTTTTTTATTTCACCAATTTACTCATGACATTTTCCTCTTTTTTGTTGAATAATTTCCTTCGCTTTTACTCTATTTTTTTTTGTTTTTTTCTATATTGATACCCGTCAAGTTTATCCGATATTGTGCCATGCACCTTAAAGTTATTCGGTTGAAATTCACTGGAATTCTCTCTTCTCTTGTCTCATTTTGTGGCGAATTGGAAAATTTTCACGTTTTCCGATATCACCACCAAAAAATTCCTCTGTGTCGTGCTCATTTTCTCACTCCCTCTCATTCCTCTTCTTCCTCCTATATCACTTCGATTGTGTATCTACTTCTTCCTTTTTTATCGATGAATAAAGTTCGTTCGCAATGTATAGTAAACGTTTGGAGAAGTACTAAAAAAAAAAAAATGATTAAAGACAAAAAGGAAGAAAGTTACTGTAGCACAAATTCAGTGGGATATATATTCATACATATATACAAATATTCACAATATGTTATTTAATCAATTTGTTTCTCTTTTAATACAAGCTACTGTTGCCACGGTAAAGTGAACCCTATGTACAGTGTACATAGAGACCGATACTTTATGGTATATGAATAATTTTCGACAGGCTTAATCCCAACTACAGTTACAGTGACGAAGTATAGGATCGATATAGGTGAAATTGAATATTCTCGTTAAGAAAACATTTCCGCACCCGAGCGAAGTGACTCCCTACATTTTGTATATATACATAACCGCACCCCAACGCGTTGGGTTGTGTATATGCATGCTTGTGGACTTTTGTGCTCGTTTGCCAAACGAATTAGGAAAAAGCATTTCTAAATAGAAAACAGGTGGAATATATTCTATAACAATTTTATTTCAATTTAAATTTCATTAATTCACATTGATTAAATTAATTTTTACTATTTCTTCATTTATTTCATGAGGTGACACTCAAGACTCAACCCCTTCACATATATAAACTTTTTACATTTAGACATTTTAGTTGTTGATTGTAATAAAATTTTTTATGTATTTGAAATTCAAGTTTCACAATGAGTCCTCATATTTTTCTGATTATAGATCTGCTATATTAAATTGCAGACTATATATTTATTCACTTACATTGAGCTGCTTGCCAGCTTCTGTATAATTCTATTATGCAGAGGTTGAAACACTGTTTTTCTGACACATTTTCAATTATTAAGCACATTCTATGCTTTTAGTTCTATTTCTCCATTAGACAATCCATTTTCCTCTTTAGAATTTCATAATAATTACCCAAATGAATTTTAAGATCTTCTGCCATTGTCATCCCATTTCCAAACGGCTTGAGGAGAAAACTTCAATAAAATATACATGTTCATACACTTGCGTGGTAATTTCAATCAACACATATTGCGCATTTGGATTATACAGTGGTGCCTGACAAAATTCGGATACTTTCACGCACCCTTCATTTGCACCACACACTTGGAATGATGGCTGATTGAAAAGTTAGTGCGTCCCCTGCAATGTAGAAGATGAGTCGCCAGAATTAAATCACAGTGTATAATCAAAGTGAGGATGAAGTGTGTGGATGTGAGGGGTGGCGATTTCTCTTATTTGCTACATTCGATGGTCGTTTTCTCAATGGGGTCGATGTGCAATGGTGGCAAAGGCACATTGAGATTGTTGCGGCGTTTGTCTCTCGCTCCATTAGACAGCATTTGGCTCACTTCCGCCGCAGGAACATTCCACTTGGATTCGATGCAATTTGTTTTAACCGAAAGGCGCCACTTGATTTCCTGTTCATAGCAAATGCTATATCCATATACATCTAGTATATACTGTGGACTAGATAATGGCGCAAAACATCTGGGTTCTTGCTAGTGTGATATATGTTTGTGGGTGACCATAGGTATTTGTACAACAACTAGAATCCTAGGTAAATTTCATCTCGCAATAAACCTTTCACAACTGTTTGTAATAATTCCTGAATGAAAATAATCTTGAATGGATTAGTTTTCACATTATGGTGATTCAAAGTAATTGAGGAGAGTGTTTATATTTCCAAGCAATAACGACATATAATATTTATGAATGTGTTTATCTGTCTTCAAAAACAAAAACCTGTGACTTTTTTTTACTTATTCTACGAAAAATTGTAGACACAAATTTTAGAGAGTAGAATTTTCTTTTTTTTTGGCGACCAATTGTTCATAACAATTCATTGAAATTTTATCCAAGTTAATTATACACAGTGGTGAATTGGTTTACTTGTAGTTCAACACTCTGTATTATTTTCTATTTAGTGTATGTCTCCATTTATTTATCTCGGCAAATTTTATCCATCTGTTAATGGGAAAGTCGTCGCTATCAACTCAACCGTGTATGCGGGTTGCAGTGATGGGGTGCGTGCCAGAGTTCAATTTGTTTGAGGTCCTCTCTATTTTTTGTTGTTTTTTTTTTTTTCGCCAATGGATCCCGCATCAACCTGAGTCGCTAAATATTAATGACATTTTCACGTGATACTCAGAACACACGCGGGTTAAATACCAAATAAAGTGGAGAAAGTATATAAAGTGATGATTGTGTGATTAACAACCGAATTAAAGTATTTGCCAATAATGATTATTGAAAAATAAAAATCACATGATATTGTTGTGAAGTAAAATTTCGAATTTAAAGAAGAAAAAAAAATATTGTGTATTTTTCAAGGCAAATGAAAATTAATCTACCATTAATTTTTTCACGTATATATGTGTTGTGCATTATCAACTTTTTTCTCTTTATATACGCTTGTCTCCTCTTGTATAATGACAGTATTTCCAACACCAACGTAAATTGCACGCATGTTAGTCGAGCATAATGTCACGAAATATATCATCTTGTTCTTGGTGCACATATACATGTATTTATTTTTTTTTTCTCTCTTCTCTTCTCTTTTTTCTTCCGCTTTCTGTCGCAGTCTCAAGTACAAGGACGCGATAGAAAAACACTGAACATATATGTATACACTTGGGTTGAAGAAAATGAAAAGCCGGGTGAACTACTCTGCAAAACTCGTCGTTAGGAAAGAAGTCGTCGAGATTTCTTGCCTGCAAATACTCTCTCTCTCTCTCTCTCCCTCTCTTACTCTTGCTTCAAGCAACAAAAATACATGAAGGAAAAAATAAAATAAAGACCAACTGTAACAAGATCTTTATAGAAAAAAAAAAAAAAAAAAGAAAGGAAGAAGTAAAAATGAAAACGAACAAGAGTGACGAAGCGTACGAAGATTATAGTGCGTTGCAGTGTCGTTAAAAGAAATAACGAGAAGTGTCCATTTTTTATTATTTTTAATTGTTCCTTCATTCATTTCATTATTTTTTATGGAGAGGAGAAAAAAATAAGTACACCTGAGATTCAATTTTTCTTTTTCTCCATTACCTCAACGACGGCAAATCTCGTTGACGAATGTTCTTTATATACATTTCGTATAATGATATATATCAAGTTATTACAGTATATTGAAATGAATTCAAATTCTCGCACTACTTTGTCTGGATAAGCAAAGAAATTGTGCTCATTCACATCACTATTGACATTTAATTTAAAAGAATGACAAATGTTTTAATTACAAAAATAATAAAAATATGCAAAAAGAAGAATAGAGAACGAAATATGTTCGTAATAGTTCTGGTGAAATGAACTACAACGATATACATTATAAGAAGAAACCAGAAAGAATAAGTTGAAATGTTGAACAAGACTATCTCGTTAAAACACAATTAAAGTACGTGACGTTACGACAGCGGTGATTTATATAACAGAATACCGTTATAATAATGTATTCATTTTCTCAACTAATATATATTTCACCGAGTTTTAATATATTCTATCTTGATGGAGTTTTCATCCACAGAGTCAGCATATCGCTTATTCGTCCATTGGACTAACTGTTCGCACTCGGTACATATACATATATCTATATATTTAATCCTTTCTCACTATTTTCCATTCAGTCTTGCGCTCTCATCTACTCGTGATCTTCACAACGCTGCAATACATTTTGCTCTTAAAAGAAAGATTCACTCTTAACAATACTAAATCATTTGCATTTCATTTTAATGAATATCGGAAGTGTATTACGCATCTACTGGATAACATCAAGCAAAACATTAAACGAAATATAGCTGAGTGCATCTCTATTCATATAGCCTAAAGCCGATGGCAAAATTTTAATTACAATGCAATTTTCTTTTGGCGTCACTCAACTCCTTTGAAATGCTGTTAGGCTTCCACTCGAATACACGAAGCAATCGTATCCTCGAGGCAGAGAGACCCGACACCACCACCACCACCACCAACACAACCCTCCTATTCTCCTTCGTTTTGATCCATGAAGATTAAAGAGCTAGCGCAGGCGCGCCCAACCACACTTTTGTTACAACCACCTTCCCCACTCGCAAACGACACGATTTTTACGCTTGCAAATGCGTAAACATCCTGAAGGATTGCACGTGAAGTATACAGAGAATGAGGAGATGATAATTTTACGGGATGGTCACGGAAAATGCGAGACATTTTTTTTTTATGTTTTATTTTTTTACCACCCTGCATATTGCGAAATCTTCGACCCCTTGGTCTTTGTCATCAAGTATATATACACACAATGATTGTGTGTGGTGACAAAGGAAAATAAATTTCTAGACCACAGCACGATCGTCGTGTTCTTGTCATTTGTACTTTCAATTGGAGATAAAAAAAAAAAATAGAAGCAACTCGAGATTATAATATTTCCCTTGACTGTAATTATTTATTTCAGGTTGAATTATTCGATCCATTCTCTATCTCATGTTTCTGCTATACCATATATGGTGTATTGAAGAAAGTTGGTTGGCAATAGTCTAGGAGTTCAAATATAACCACTCAACTGGTCACCAAGACCTCGTTTCTTCTATTTCCACTTTGGTCTGTATAGATATATAAAATCATCTATCCAGTGGCCCTTTCGAGTCCACTTACTCTGAGGAAAAAAACTTTGCTCTTTGCGCGACGATCTTGGGATCTCGGGTGAGAGCTTCCACACTCGTGAGGACATTCAAGCAATTGGTCCCACTTCTTTTTTCCAATAAAGAGAACGAGACCTAACGTTTTCCAATAAACTATTAACAATCCTACTTTTTATATTTTTTCATTGGTTATTTATTGAACTTTATTCTTTGAGGAAAAAAAATTATCTCATCAACTTATTGCTAACTCTATTCGGAGAAAGCAAAGTATAGAAGTAGCATCATTTAAATTTTCAAACTAGGCTCAAAAATTCTCACCGATCGAATTTGCTAATAATTCGATTAGGTATTTTATATTTAACGTGATTATTTTGATTACATAATTCCATAATTTTTCATTGCAACCAAATTTATGCTGATGCAATTTACAGAGCAATGAACCCGTTATGAAAAAGTTCTGACATATAATGTTGAATTTTTCAAAGTATTATATTTTTCTTGGTGTATTTTACAATTCTTCAGATGCTATTTTTTTTTTTTCAGTTCCACCAACGATATATTTTATTTGTCGACATTTCCATGTACCACAACATGGATCCCATGTGTGATGGTGGATACGAATGTAATCGAGCACCAGGTGTCTTTGGAGCGTTTCTTAACGAAGGCCATCCCTCCACAAACCCTTGTCTACCAAGTCCCCTCATACTGTCTGATGCTTTTACTCTTCGTTCACTCACTCTTTCATCCTCTCACCACCCGCTCTATTCTCTTCAACAGTGAGAGAATCTCTTAACGAGCATTGAGCAACTTTGACGCGTCTTGTAAAAGGGAATTTTCGCTTGTTAAATTTGTTTGCTCACATCTTATCGAAATGAAAAAAAATTTATTGTCTTTATGTTTATATATATATATATATATTTAATGTTCAATTTCTTATTCATTTATTTTTGTTTTCAGTGGCTATAACAAAGGAAAAATCCTACGATCAAATATTCACATATATACACAAATTTGATGTGCGTAGTGTCATTTGACTTTGAAATTCAGCTGCCACTAAAGACGACGACGATCCAAATCCTGGACGACATTTGCGTAAGGGATTGTCGTCTTATCCGCGAGGGTTGGTGGCTTTTTCACCTCGACGCCTCTCGTACCACTATTTTATCGCTTGCCAACATGACCTTTGGTCCTTTGTTGATGTATCATCCCTTCACCGTCAGCCTTGCTCGGGCTTGTTATTCCATTTGGTATTTTTTTGTGCTTTGTCCCATACACAATTTTCGTATCGTTGAATTTATTCACAAACGAATATATATGTATATATAAATAAAAAATATATATCTACGATGCTTGTTGAGAAGATCAACAAACCAAATACAGGAGTCGAAAGATAAGAGTGTCCATCGGGAACATGCCAAGGATAACAAAGGGTTTTAAAAGGTTTTCCAGTACCATCCAGGGTCATTCTGTTGTCTCACTATTTTTTTGTTTTCCCAATTTTTTATTCTCTACATCGTCCCACGTGTCTCTTCGTAACTTGGTAGACACTTGCTCTGGACACTTGTTTAATCCCACAGAAATAAAGAAAAAAAGAAAGAATTCAAGGAAACATTGTTGTTCCATTTCATTTTCATTTTGTTCTTTATTTTTCACACTGCAAAAAGTTTCTCTGTATTGGGATTTTAACATTTTTGTTTAGTTAGATTGCAAGTAGTATTTAAACCAAGTGAATTGAAACAGGCTTCTTGTACGATTGCCAAGAAAGCTTTTCAATTTATGAAACTGGTTAGGTATTCAAATGGATCGTAAATTGTATTATATGTATATAAATAAAGAGCCGAAGCAAGATACATTGCTGAGATTGAAATGGTGAAATACCGCGCTCTATAATACTTCATTCAGATCTATTGACGTCGAAGTTTATTCGATGACCTTGACAACTATTGCGTGATTTAATTTACGGTCAACTCTTGAATCTTCAATATAAATATCTATATATGCAGATGAATATATATATATATAATCTATAAATGCTGTTGACATATAAAAAAAAAACGACTCAACGATGTTTGCGTTCATTTCATCGGAGACTTTTCCCCTTTTTATCATTACTCGCTTCAAGTTTGTCATACACTCGATTTGATTCATTCAGCGTTGAAGCAAAGTCTAAGTGAGATGAATTTTTTCTCTCGTCTCTTATATATATTGCATTTACTTTTTTCCAGCAAATTTCATTGTTAAGTCAAAAGCAGCTCAGGAAGAGCAATGACATTCGTCCTCGTCATGAGTAGATGTTTGCCCATTATTATTGCAATTTTTTTTTCTCTGCTCATGCTGCTACTTGATATTTAATTTTCTCGAATGTACATATTCACTCCCACTTGGCAATATAAATCACTGAAAAATGCAGTAGATTACACAGTAATAATATACACGGACTGAAAATATAAAAAATGAGCAGCGGGTATGAATGTTTCAGGAAAAATTTCCAACGAAAGTTAAATGCATTCACAAATCTAGAAATTCACATTTTTATTATCTCATTTCAGAGCCATTTTGTCATTTTGTTCATCGCCCTCATATTTTTCCCTTATAATGTCTACTGTCGACTTTCCGAGATTTTATATATGTATATACACACATATATTCGTCGTTCTTTTTTTTTTCTTTCCTTTTTTTTCCTTCATCCATAATCATTGATGCGTGAGTCTTTCATCGTCACACGCCCGGTGATTATTTTGAGTGATCGAGAACGTTACTCGGCCGAGAGAAAGTCAAGCGTAAGAGATTGCACACAATCCTACAAGCTTCTCCTACACATCAATTCCATTGGGTTGTCTCTGTGTATATACCAAAAAAGCTTCATGCACTGCGGTCTCTTTGCTCTTTACCACACACCGCTATTATACTTTGGCTTGCAACAAAAGTACTCACCCTCCGGACACTCTCCCATTTCCACACAATTTTTTTTTCTTCTCACTATTTTTTTTTTATGCTTGATTAGTGACGACACTATTATAATGTTTTCGCACCCGATGAATTTTTCTCATTTAATCTACCTGGCAGACAAAAGTTCGTTAGAGGTACTGCTACTATTTTATATGTATATGGTGCATGCGCATGTTTGTCAAAACAACTTTGTTCTAGTCAATCTCTTTTGTGAAACACTTTGACTTTATATCAAATAAACAAAAATGACACCGCCAAACTATATTGCTACTGTCGTGTGCCAACTTTTTTGTCATTTGCACACGTAAACTTTCATCTAGTTGTTTTATGTGGTAAGTTCTTTCATTCACACTTTGTACGTGCACTATGGTGAAAGAGAGAGGAAAAATGAATTAGAAAATGTATAGACATAATAGGGAAAAATATAATTGAAACAAAAATTTATTGGTCTTGTTGTGCTTGATTGAATAGGGACAAGAAAATATTTTATTTTTGATGATTAATAATATAATGAATTGAAGAATAAATAGTATTTGATTTTTATATTAGTTATTGAGAAATATATGAGAACTTGAAATTAATTTCCAATCTTCCATCGTGTGATATAGGATCACTTCAAATTGTGAAACGAATTTTTGCATCATCAGGACACTTTATTGTAATACTTTCATTCTTTTATTTATTCCACATGGTAAAAAATACTTCTGCGAACAATTTAATTAACCGATAAATTGGATTTTATTGACTGGTTCAATTACAATAATCGTCCTTGGTCTGATGGTCTTGCATTTGAATAATCGTCAATCCTCCAAGGTATTTTGCGAACATTTAGCAACGACACACTTTCACAATGTACACAAAATTTCGAACGTTTGCATGCATGCATATACTCAATAAAATAAACATACATCTGCAATACAAAGATATAACCATAAATGGCACCATCTCAGTACTGATTTACTGCGCTAATTGTTTGCATCAGAAACGACAAACAAGAACCTCAACTGGAGGTGGATGTACATTTGATAGTGAAACATTGGAGTATATTACACAGCGTTATACACTGTTTCGCCGTGAGGCACTTTCCTGTCTGTATTGAGAGGAAGTTGTATACAACCAGAATGCTAGAAGTGTATACAACCATTTCGGATTATATTCTGTATAGACAAAAGCGTACAAGAGAAAACTTATATCTTTGTACACTATTAAATACGAAAAGTTATATAGCAGAACTGGCAAATTTCAATAGCCACAAAACCATTCAAACTAATTTCTATCAGCAATTTCACTAACTTGTCAGTTAGAATATCAAGATAGAATTCATGACATTATATATAGAAATTGGCCCCCATCTTGAGTCGCATAACTGTATTTTGTCGGTACTATATACTGCCCCTATATCACTTTCCATTCACAAAATTCAAAGAAAGGTTGATCAATTTTCAGATAGTATCACTATTACTTCCGGCATCTTGAAGCAACAACAATAACTTCTTTATTCTCTTTTCGCATTCGTTATTTTTTTTTCATCAAAGAAAGTCAGCGCACACTACCGTTCAATCATGAACAAAGATCGCCGATATATTCCCCGTTGGGTTGGGAGCTTCCGCATTAAAAAAAAAAATGAAGAAGAAAAGAAAAATAATAAAAATGAATGAAAAAGAGAGAGACGATAGTCTTTTGCGCACGTCGTGATGAACGTAGGATGAGAGCGTGCAGATCTCCAGTGCATCGTGAAAGCCGTTTGGGTATCGTAAATCGGTTAGCCCCTGGGTCTCGAAGTGTGAACCGGTTCCCAACGCGTTTTCGACGTGGCACCGCAAGCGTGAGCCTTAAACCATTCGCTTCATTTTCTTTATTTTTATTTTCGCATTGGCGCGATATGTCTGTCTTTCTCACTTTATTTCTTCTTTTTTTTGCGCTCCATTCTCTTACTTCACAAGTCTATTTAGTTGAGGTTGCTTAGATGCCAAAGCAAGCGTGTTACGGCAGCAGAAACAGCAGCACAAGGCACTTTGTTCCGCCCGGCACGAGTAGAAATCCGCGCGCGCACCCGCCCCTCGATGTCACAATTTATTTATTGCCCTCAAGGCTTTTTGTTTCACACTAAATACCCAAGTGCTTAAGAATAAAGATGTTCGTCGATTTATGACTGCCGGCTATGTACGAATCCTCCTCTTCTCGATACTTCCCGATCATTCCCCAACATGAAGAGTGATAAATAAATTGAGAGAGAATTGTCCTGTGAGACACGCCCGATCATTCATAGCAATTTACATTATATTTTTTTTTCTTTCTTTGTTACAGATAAATATGGAGGCCGTTACTTCAACTGATTATGACTCGTCCAATTTGAGTCGTAGCTTCAATCAAATTGGTTTCAGCACATATAACTATTCACAATTCGAGGAAAAATATAAAGCACGACAGAATGGTAAATGTCCTGATGATTATCGTGACCGTTCACATAATCAAATGAAACTTGGTCCAATTGGCCAAACATATTCACATCACTCAAATGATTCTGTTGAATATATTAATCAGAAAAATCCACGTAGTCATTCACAACCTGAAAAACAACATAATTCGTTCTATGAGACACGTTCAAAATCACAGGATGCGCGTGAATTGACATTTTATCAGATTGATGCACCACAACCATTAAAACACGAGAGTCGTCACACAAAGTGTCATCGATCAATGGCAATTGAAAAGACATCACACGATATTGGATCGAATATTCAGGATAAAAAAGACTCCAAGTTGGTAGCTTTAGATAAGAATGAGAAGCGAGAGAAAACGAGCATTAAGCATAATCACGTAAAGTTGGAACCAAAGATTAATGGTTCGAGTAATAATCATCAGTTAAATAAATCGGAGACGGTAGAAACACATTCTACTAATCATAAACAAGTTGAACCGCCCAAGTACCGTCCATTTGATCGGCCACCAAAGTACCAAGAGGATCCACCAAGATCTGAATTGCCACCGACGTACTATCAAGAACCACCAAAATATTGTGAGGCTACAAGACGACAAGACGATCTTAAACGACCATCATATGTAAGAATATGTATTTAATTTAAATTATCAATTTATTAACTTCTGTTTTGTGTTATTAAATTTATTCATTTTGTATATAATCGGATGTTATAAATCAGTGTCTCGTCAATTTATATTGGTATGAGAGGGATTGTAACAAATGATTCAGTTACTTGTATACAATTTATTAACTATTTATAACAGTTTGACTAACGTTATCATTGACAGGAGGAGAAGGGACGACGACAAGTGGGGACACGGGGAGGCAGCGTGAGCGGTCTCGGCGGCGAGGCGCCCGCTAATCTAGCCAGTCTCACGCCAGCCGCGCGAGAAGCAACACGAGGTGGGATTACACCACGTCAGCGTCAAACTCACAAGCAAAACGACGTGCGCGCCACGCCGGATACCACAACAGAAATAAAAGATGACATTGAAGACTTGAGAAAGCAAATTGAGCCAACCAAAAATTCCCATCAAACGTCATCATCCCGTAATAATTTTAACGGTGGTGTTATCCTTGGCGTTAATGTTGGAGGTGGCGGTGGTGTTATTTGTCCCGAAGTTATATTAGGTTGTAACGATGGAAAATATGTCGGTACAATGGACACTTATATTAAATCTATTGACAATAAATCGGGTTTGAAATTGGATAAAACCAAGTGTGAGGGTGAGAATAATAAAGTGGGCGGGAAATTTTTAGATAAAATTCGTTCGGTGCAAGAAGCAATGCATAAACAGCACGATACAACTAAATTGAAGAGTAACCATGAGCCTATACAACAACCGGTGATAAATCATGTGGGTTATAAAGTCGATAATCTAAAGTATTATGGTGAACTCAAGGGTTTCAAGTCTTATGGGGTAATTGACAAACCACCAGTGCCAATTGTGCATGAAAAAACACATCAATATGCTTCGTCGGAAAAGGCGGCACATTCAAATACTCATGAGAAAAATCATGCGCGTTCGTTGCAAGGATATAGTTCGGGTAAAGTTGGTGAAAAAAGTGTTTATAGTGATAAGTACAGTGATCATTATTATCGAGCGGCATATCATCAAAAGCCAAGTGGGTTCCCGGTGTTTCAAGAGACTAAATATGCATACAGCGTGAATGGGGTACCTGGGACACCAGCGCAGGCGAGCGCAGCCGCGGCTTTCTTCGCACGGTTAGTTAATTTGATCTAATATTTTAATTGTTAAATTTGAAACCAGCCGAGGAAGAGAAAAAAAAAAAATTCTCTTCTATCACACGACAACGCTTATCATGGGCATTTTATTTGTGAAGAAGGGTGTTCATTAACCAAATAGCCAGTGAGAAAGGTGAGCAGAACAGAACAGACAGAGAGAAAATGCAAAGGATTAACGTTGTACAGACATCAAAGAGAATTTTGTAGAGTCACATTGCCCTGAAGCTTTTCAAAATTCATAACCCCCCCTCTGGTTGTTTGGAATTTGAAGGTTGAATTGTTGGATGGCGAAAGCGGAGAGTATAAAACAAGGGAGAGTCTTCGGTCAAAAAGTATTCACTCAAACTGTTTTTTTTTTTCCGCTCCATCATCAATTATAAATTGTTATCGAATTGGAATTATTTCAAACTCTCCTTTTTTTGCTACTGCTAACATTGAGCACGTGACTTTTTCTCGTTTTTCACACTCAACAATAAACATCGCCTTAGTATATAGTCTCACCTCAACATTCTCGCGGTCACGATGTGGCAAAAAGATGTTCACGAAGACACTTGGTCTCTGAAGAGAGTGATCTCCTCTTCCTTCTCTTATTTTTCTTTTTTCTTCCCCGTCCTAACTCGTGTCTGCTTTCATCTTTGAAAAATTCTTTGAAATCTCAAGCACCCGAAGTAAAGTCCTGTATCCGTTCTGTTATCATAAAAACTCCCGAGGGCAAAAGATAAAATGCATCGCATTTTTCTTAACATATATGTATATATTTTCTTGTCACTTCGTTCAGAGTATATAACACATGTGTTTCTTAATGCTGTTTTGTGGTGAAGGTGCGAGTGGGCGAACCAAACAGACACTACACACGCACATACAAATACCATTTGACCGAAGAAGTACATGTAAATAGGTGGGTATTCCCATGAGGAATTGCATTTGCGCCATTGCATCACCAAATGCAGTTATAACGTATATAATATTTATTTCCCTACGTATTAGTGATCTATTGCCATAATCGTTTTGTAAATTGATGCCATATACTTAAGTACATTCGTTCAAGTTATCTCTTATACTTTAAGTATATTCTTTAATTTATTCAACATTTCCTTCTTTATCACTTCTCTCATTTTTTTCTCTTACTTTTCATTTAATTTTTTTGTTTTTTTCAATCGGTATATTGTGTCAGTACAAACATGGAGTGTTGAATAGAGAGTATCGAGAATAAATTGCCGTATTGCATCAGTTCTGTCTAGACACCAAACGGGCGCCGTTTAACGAGACATATATTCCTGTTTGTCTTCATGCCACTATTCTTTTGACAATGGAGGTGTGTACGGAGAGTTTTTCAATATACTCTTCACAACTTCACCATACTTGTATAAATATATATAGATGATATGAAAATATTATATTCAGTTGCGTTGAAAATTGTTTCCTCTTGTTGGGGGAATATATGTGGAGAGGTACTCTGTACAATTTCTACCAATGGCTTCTGCGTGATGTAAACGAGAGAACTTGCAAGCTACAAAGTTGTGCCTGAAGCACAACACGGCGTGGTACAAATAAAAATTGACCTGAGTACGGCTGGTAAACCGGAACGGTAGGGAATGAACATCCGACACAATGAACAACAGTATATATGATGCGAATAAACACACGTATGTTCATATGATCACGACCGAAAGTCTATCTCTTCTTTTCCCTCTAAAAACGTATAGGATCGTATTGTTATATAGTCTTGGTGATTTTATTGCGCTTTTATATTGCCTTCCGTGCTTTCAAGCTCTCTCGGCTTCCACCACCTTTTCCTCTTTCGAACACGTCGAATTCATGCAGCACGAATCGTGTGATGCGCGAGCACTTTACGTAAATTACTTTAACATCTAGACCACATTGTGTGCTTTACACGTACATGATTGTGTCTTCTTCATTTTCTTCTTCTTCAGTCTTTTGTTTTCTAGTGTGTTTGATTTTCTGAGAAAATTGAAATCACTTTCGTGTGTGTATGGTGAAGAAGGGTGTGAATATGAACGCAATATCCGGCATGTCGGAAAAACTCAAGGGATTATATTGGATCAGGTGGAGGAATAGAAATATCATATACCGATGAATATCGAGAGGTATATTAATTCTTTTAAAAGATAAATTCATTGATCATCTATAAACAAATAATCATCAATTTTTATGGCTTTTTAATGTTTCAGCATTGACATTTCTACTCTTATCATGCCATATAATTGATAACGGTGATAACCTATAGTTTAAAGTGGTCTAATAAGCTATCATAAAAGAGTAAAGAAAGATTACTTCAAATTGATTGACTGGCCGAGCGATAAAAGTAAAAGAATGACGGAGGGTTATTAGGACAGATGCTCTTGTTATCCTAGTAATGAGTTGGAAGCAAATGCTGGTTGGTCCAATGCATCATTTCTTTTCCTTTTTTTATTTTTTAATATTAATGGAACGTGCTACCAACATATAGACCATACCAATTTGGATGCCATCAATGATAGTATCTACTCTAGATGACTGTGTCATTTTGGGCGAGAAATCCATTGCTACTCGACTATATATTTTTTTTTCGTCAAATGGCATTTATATAAATATTTATATGGGCATAGGAAAAATGTTCTATGGGATCTGTTTTCCAGCGGGTGAATCCTAATACTCCGCCTTTGCAGTGTATACATAATGCTTTTGGAATCTTATTAACTTTCAATTGATGGAGTATAAAGGAAGACGAGAAAGAAGATTTCTTGAAGCGTCAATCTTAGCATAAAGATTATATAGTGTTGATCTGTATGACTCCAATATATATTGATGAGTCATCGTTCTATAAAGTATTTTCCTAAATCTCTCCATTATCACTTTTTATTTATCACTCTTTATTGTCACATTAACGTTTTTATTTCATCATACTAGAATCCTTTTATTGACTAATAAATGTGGAAGGTCATTCTCTTGAATGATAAAATCAATAATAAGAATGTGTTGTATGTGATAATTGAATTGCGTTGAAGATTATTATTGTCACGATGATATTATTTTCTGATTGTGGGTTTTGATAGCGAATAAGGTGCTGGCAAATGTTCTGTTATAGGTCATCAAGGGTTTGAACTCAAATTCTCGCTCTCTTCTATATTCTCTCTGTTCAACAGGTAGCGTTCAACTGTGGGTTGCGTCCACGAACGCGTTCACAGCCCTCTCCATTATATTCATATCATGTAAATGTGCTGCCCCCATCTCACAAGCCCATTCGCCCATTTTACCATTGCCTGATACACACATACACTCACTCACTCACAGTTGGGGGTTCTGCTGATGGTGGTGGTGAGATGTAAGGCACGACCAAGTTAGAATGAAGGGTGAAGAGGTGAAGGCTATGTCAAAACTTATTTGGGATTTATTATTTTGAATGAATTAGAAACCGGTTTTGACTGAAAAGACAAAATTCTTAATGGTCATAAATATAATAAACAATTTTTACCTCTTTTCCCTGAATCTTATTCAAATTACTCCGGAAATGTGTCTGCCGCTGGGTCGTTGATTTTATCATTGGACATATTTTCTTTTCAAGAATTTTCCTATTTTAACCACACCCAAGTTTCATATAATAAATTGACTTATGCATAGGTGTTAACACCGCGCCCTCTTTCTAATTGAAAACTATAAGCCTCGGTATTATGGCCAATTATTAGGGTACCAAGTGTCTTAAACTCTTGATTGCTGATTTGTTGATCAGCAAAACTACATCATCAGGGTTAAATAATGCCCCGGTATTTTAACGAGTTTTGACGTTGTGTATTATTACTAAAAATTGGATATCGTTGATCGATGCAATGGTGATTATAGCTTCCAATGAACTCAACTCAACTCTATCCAGTAACTTTATTCATTTATTTTCTTTATTGGCCTTTTGTATTTATTAATTTTTTTGTTTGTTTGTCCTGGCTTATATGTAATGCCGACGATGCACACGAGCAATTATGTCACACTCATGTTTGATCCATTGCTGTAACTTTTCAATTGCTTGAATCTTGCCAGTCTTATTGCACTCAATGACGCGGAAAGATATTATCTACAAGGCGGCCCGCGTGCGGATTAACCGGTCGGTAGTAGGGACTGGGTATAATCGATAATCGAGATTCCATCAGGATGATAATAAATGTTGCACCGTCATTAAGTTAACTCTCGAGTATAGTAGCAACGTTTTGTTTGTAACGTCTTGGTTGGTTGTGTGTATCTTTGCTTTTTGTTATGTAATTATGTTGGGTCATTTGGCCTCCATTTTATTTTCTTTGTTCTTTTAATTCTTCTACAATACGTTTCCTCTCATTGGATTGCGTGTCCACACCTGTCAAGAAACATAGCAGGCAAAAGAATCATTAATAATATCGCATTATATAGCTTCCAAATGATTCAAATTGATTCGAGGGATTTCGTGCAAGACTTATACACACACGTACTGCGTATGAACATAGTTCTCTAAGGGAGATGTTTGTTTTCTTGTTCCATATATCAAATGTTGCACACAGTGTCCCACGATGTGGAAAAGAATAGAATGATGAGGGTGGATTTTTTTGATACAGAGTGAATGCTATTTATTGTTCCGAGGATTTTATGTCGTTAGTGTCGTTTAAAAAGAAATCATTTCTGAAATTAATATTTAGGTATGTTCCAACTGTATTTCTCCAATTCGTATTGACAATTCTTTTTTCGTTTTAATTTTTTTGTTTCGTGACGCTTTGTTTTCATACATCGATGTTATTTCCATATCGCGTGTACGTGTATTATTGAATTTTAAATTGCTTGAGAGAACATTTTTAAACGCTGTGAGCGTTGCCATCGGGCACGAATTTAATCCGTTTTCATTATAAAAAAAAAGTATTTGTCTTTTTTTTTTTCTACTTTTCGATTTTCTACTCGGTTGACACGTTTGAAAATTTTTATTTCGTTTTTTCTGTTCCTTTCAGTTTTTTTTTATTGTTGTTTTTTTCCTCTCTCGTTTTCATTTTTATTCTATTTTATACATTCATATGACAGTCTGGTATTGAACACAAACGATTGGACTGGCAAACAAAACTCTTGAACGCTAAACTCAGTATTCCCATTTTGAATTGACTAGCAAATATATATTTATATATCCGTCCAATTGAGCTGGAATAATTCGCGGCACCAAGCGCGTACTGTAAAAATATATTTTTTAATTTAGTGGAATGAAAAAAAAAAAAAGAAAATAGAGGGAAATGAATAATAAAAGAGCTCAATAAAATGAAGCGAATGCGACAGATTCCTGTATGCGTTTTGAATTTTGGATATTGTCATTTTTCATTTGTGTGTTTTTTCTTCTTTTTTTTTTTTCCAACTTTTACTCTTCCACTCCAACAATTTCAAATTATCCCTTCACATGCCCATATACACAGATATGTATATATATATATATATATATATATCTACCAATCAATCTCTATTATACACATAAAATAAACTCTACATTCAATGCTTGATGAATCGATCCATCGAAATGAAAGTTTAGCAATAGTTTACGTATGACAATTAGTACGAATATAAAGAAACGCGACAGCAATACAATTCCACTATTGAGCGATTGGACCCCATTGAAATTTATTTCCTCGTCTAAATTAGCAGACGATCCAACGTTGAAAGAGATTCTCGCTAATATATATATATACATAGGAACAACAGGAATACGAGCAATAATGCGTAACTGGTATTTCAATAGAACGTGACTGAGATTGTTACTTTGAAGCTGCTTGTAATGAGTTTCAATGACAAAATTAAATGGTGCTTTCATTCGAAGCTAGACTATTATCCCAACGACGTCTACCATTATATAAATAGCAATTTTTATATTTTTTTTTATCTTAATATAAGTACGGCCAATTTACGTTTAATAGTTCCAGCTATGCAACAATCTTCTTTGATGACGAATACATATATCTATGTATATATAAATATATCTACCTGAATTTTTACTCCCTTTAGATCCTGCCGAGTCGTTCACTGAAGAGCATTCAATTTCACCGTGTTCCTTACGATGAACCGTACGATATAAAGTATGATAATAGCTTTGAGATTTCCCATGTGCCTCAACCCGATTACTGTTTCCTTTTTCCATACTTTCTCTCTTTTATTTCACAGATATATATATATATATATATTCATTCACTCTCTTCTATAACCATTTTCTTGCTTGGACTGCGGGTTGTAAAGTCTTTCTATATGTATATGATCAAATGTAAAATGTATGGCGAGTCTCGAGTGAGTCTACCGTAAAATTGCAAATGAATTTTCCACATGAAAACTTTTGGCACAGGTTGAGCAATGATGCAAATATATATATATATATATATATATTTATGTTTATGCTACTCATTCTCATCAATGGATAACAAAAGGATAGCTGGACTGATAAATATTTAATAATGAGAATTATATTGGCTTTTGTTGTACTTTGGGGAGTTTATTTATGTTATGACTGTGTGAGAGATGTGAAGGGGGAATCTTTGATGACAAATGTCCCTTTAACAATGAATAAATATAATAAAGCACAATGAGATATATATATATATATATATATATATATATACATGTGCTTTGACATTTATTGTCTGGTAAATTTGTGTCAGTGAACACAAAACATCTGTATGAGTTGTTGAATGGTATATATTTACCTATTTCTTTTGAAGTGAAAATTATCTTCATTAATTTTATAATATATACATTGCACGTATATTATTTTATGTGTATGTGTGTGTGTTTTCCGTTTCCTCTCTTGGAAACCCTTTTTTCCTACAATTGTATGTAAAGAAGGTGGAGATGGAAGGTAGTTCTTAACAATTGTCTCCAACTTTTTTTTTTATATCACATATTCTTTTCTAATATATTTTTGGATATATATTGGATCTTTGCTCATCATTCCAATTCATTTCCGCTCGTGCATTTCAGATTCAATTATAGATTCCGACAGGTGGCTATGTATTTTATAGGTCAGAAAATTTTCCTGAAATATGTTTCACTTTATTTTCTATTTTTTTTTTACTTCTCTCTTTTTTTTTTCATGTTGTGTATGTTGTAATATCTCTTGATAATATCGTTCTTCGTCTCATGGTCATTCCAGTTTATTTTCTGGTCATCTCAGTGTTGCATCTTTCAGATTCAATTATAGATTTTAAACTAGTATGTAGCATAGCTACTTCATTTTATTTTATTTCATTTTTATTTTGTCTCTTCATGAAACTGGAGAACATACATTGGAATAGAGTTGTTGCTTTGTGCTTGTACCGTGACACTTTTTGGATGCAAAGTTTTTCAATTAACCCTTTGAGAATAAAATACGACGCGGAAAAAAAAAAAGAATTTTAATGAATAAACGAAAAAAATAAAAAAAATAAAAAATACGTTGGAATTACAATGGGTTGCACACTTCAAATAACTAGTATACGGCACGCTTTTTGTTTCGTGTGGAATTGTACATCGCATTCAAAACCTATTTGAATTTATTTTTTTTTTTCGCTTGTCACCACGCGACGTGCCACGAATGTTTGACTGAACATCAAGCGAATACACTGCAGTATATGTGTGTTTATATACATTTATTTATATATATATATACGCATGTATGTACATAGCAAATTGAAGCATTGCATGATAATCCGAATGGGAGAGCAAACGGAATATCGCGTTTACAAAATAACCAACAGCTTCAATTAGTCGTGCCGTAAAATGTAAATATCTCTCGGCATATAAATTTATATATACACCACTTTATGTCGTGCTGAATGTCTTCCGGGCAGCAAACATGTCATTCATAGTGGCAAGTTGAGTGAATGTTGACTCAATAAGTCGGATGATTGAATGCAACATTTAATAAATTAATATGTAATGAATTAATGACTAATTTCACAAAATTATTACCGAGTCTGTCGTGTTAGTTTTCATTTTTATGAAATTATTTTTGTATAATATTAATAATGTTCACCTGATGATGTATTAATTTAATCTGTTTCATCATTAGCCTTCTTTCACATTATTCGTTAACAATTTAATCCGATGTCTCTTTCACGCTTTTGTTACGTCATTCAAATGCACGAACAATATTATATCGTTTCATAAAGAAACTCCCAAACTTTGTGTTGTGTATTAAATATACTCATTATAAAGCTCATGATGAATTATGCCAATCAACTAAATTGACTTTTGGGCTTTGTTCACGAGTATCCGACAATTTTCCCTGAATTATTTTAACGGGATGGAAATATAAGGATTGAAGTATGTATAATGGTTGCAACTTTTAGTTTAAAACTACGAAGAATTTTCTTCAGTGCATTTTTTTTTTTTTTTTGACATGACTGCTTCGTATCTCATCAAACTATACACAATCCTGTACAATCAAGGTGCTTCGATGCAGATTGGAAATAATTATAATATTACTTGTTAAAATATTTATATGAATTTTATTTCTCTACTATTTATTATGAATATTTCACATTTTTTTTCAATTTTTTACGTACAAGTCTTCATGTCGCGTGACTAAAATCAGAAAGTTTGTGCGAGTTCATGACCTTTCATAATTAATAACAGCAAAAAGGAGTGAAAAGTTTAAAACACTTTTTACATTAAAACATTTTTTACACATGTGTTTGTATTAACTCCTGTATGACTATAATTTTTACAATGCATTAGATCACTGTTTTCTCCATGCATAAATCCATGTCTAGATGATTCCATAGAAATTTATTCCAAAAGCGTATAACAAACTTCTTCAATACGTGACGGAAAAAAGAAAGAAATAAATCCAAAAACTCATAAATCAAAAATGAAGTATTATGAAACACATAATATTATTTGATGCTAGTTAAGCATTATTGGATCAGCACAAGTGGGAAGGGCGTGATTGCAAGGAAGATGGCAATCGATATACGTAACTTGAATGCATAAAGCTTCTTGAACAACATCATCCAATGATTGTCAATAAGGTGAAGAATTAGAGCGTGCACCAGATATAATTCTAGTGATAAATCAATCCATCATGTTTAAGGCGCCACTTCATCATCGTTGGCACTCAATATTTATAAGAAGGACATTGAGTGAATGGACGTGGATAATAAAGTCATTGCACAATACAATGCTGTCAGTCTTCAGGCACATCTTATTTTTTTTTTATTCACTTATCTAACATCATCTGATGTTCTTTGTCATAAGTCATAAATCATAACTATAATATATGTACAATTTGTTTCACTTTT
This sequence comes from Zele albiditarsus, assembly GCA_958496275.1. Taxonomy (NCBI): domain Eukaryota; kingdom Metazoa; phylum Arthropoda; class Insecta; order Hymenoptera; family Braconidae; genus Zele; species Zele albiditarsus. The sequence goes on from OY292415.1 coordinate 6,568,696, forward strand.
CTTTTTGTTTCTTGATTATAATGTCTCTATCTCCAATGAACAAATTCAATTTGTCATGGTGGATATTTATATATATATATATATATATAGGATGTGACTTGATGATCTATCGATTTTTCGGTAGCATTTCATTGATAGAATTCACTGATAATATATCGTAAAGGGAGACAGTCCATTGAATCTAAGTTATTTCATACGTATCTCATTGTATACAATTCGATTTCCACAAGTTGTGTATAGCATTCTCACTGTTGCGAGAAAATGTCCATGAGATCCGTGTCCACCCGCTCCTTTTTGTCACGATATAAAACGCAAGTACACTATATACGATGTGAATGGCGGGTCCCGAATACGGAATGCGAATCTTGAACGTGCATGGACTTGTACAGGTTATCATTATATCTAGTTTACCATTTAGGCTGCGTGTGTAAGGCAAGATCGTTCGTTGGCATCTATCTCAACGTTCTTTTTCAACGACATTTTCGCACACTGTCCACTCTGGTGAAAAAGTATTGCAGAAAAATGTGAAAAAATAAAATGTAATGGTAGAGAAAAGAGAAGATGAATAAATGCTGAAAGAACACGATGACTTGTGATTATTGTAAAAAATGTTTAGATTGAATTTTTATGGAGAGACATTACTTGGCTTTTCAACTCACGTTGTATCTATTTATATATAAATACATTCACTCAAGGGAATAAAAATAATTGTGATTCGAAAGAGTACAATTTTTATTAAAGTATAAAGGAAAAATATTATCTTGACTTCAAGTATGATTTTTATTTGATTCTAAATTTTATTCCTGACTGTGAATAAATCAATAATATATCTACAATTAATCAATTAAGATTAATGTTGAGGTTGATGTTATTATCATTGAAGCAATAAATGAAATTCTATCTTTAAATACAATTTTTAAATAAAAAATTCAAGAATGTGAATATAATTATAGAAAATTATAACCAAATTTAAATTCAATCACTCTTCATCAGTTTAATTAATTACAATTGACATCTAAACCTATCTGTCAAAATCCCTTTAAATTAAATCGATTATAGTTCATTCGAACTATTTTACATGTCAGAGAGTGAACTTATGTATTCACGTCTTAAGAAATATAAAAGTATGATGACAGGGAAAAAAATGAGGGAAGGTAAAAAGAAAGAAAGAAAGAATGATTGGTTCAAGAAATTGTAGCGAGGAAATAAATGGAAACAAGAAGGCTTTCTTTTTGTTTCACCAGCATTTATATCTATCGGATAAATATATTGTATATATATATATAAGTCTTGAAATATCCTAATGCTTACAAAATGGAATAAATAATATCATGTCGATATCTATATTTATATATATAAGTATTGATATGTATATAGGGACAACTGGCGCGGATATACAACTTTCTCTGACTGCAGAACGAGTGTGAGGGAGTGAGAAAGTGGATAAATCTATTTCCTGCGGTTGTAGAATACGTTATAAGAGTTGCTGTCAAGGGGCTTTGCTCCTTTTTTTTTTTTTTTTTTATCATGACTTCTTGGTCATCATCCATCTCTCGCATTTTTCTTTTTTATTTCCAATTCCAACCTGATGTCTCTTTCATATTTTTTCCTTTATATAATAATATTTTTCCCCTCACTGTAGAAACGAAAAAAGAAAGGAAGAGAAGGAAATAAAAAAGAACAAGCAGGAGAAGGAATAAATAAATCCACTCAAATATTTTCCTTCAGTTGAATGTAAATAAATTTAATGAATTTACGAAACAAAATAACAAATATATATATATATGTGTGAGCGTGAGCATTATATTACGAGAGCGTATTATTAATTATGAAAACGAAAATATAACGCACATATACATACATCGGAGCACGTATTGCTGGTAAAAATTTTTATGTATGAATATTTGTTTTGATGGCATCCACGATATCACACCGTGTAATATTAAAATTATATTGTCGCGTGTCACGAAGAGTGTATGTAGGGTTAATTCAAAAATAGAAAAAAAAAAAAAAAAAAAACCAAATGGGGATAAAAAATGAAATGGAAATAATTATAATAAATAATAAAATAATGCGCGAGTAAAATTTGTGAAGCTATGAGTGATGATGTTGGATCGTCTGCAAGATCAATCTTCCTGTTCAGCTACCATGAATTTAATATTTTTTTATTATATACACACTTATCACGTATACCATACACCTATACGAATATATATAAAAGCCTTTTACTTAATATGCGAAAATAAGAGAGAATTTTATGATTGAATTAATTTAGCCATGTATTATAAATTTCAATTTCATCAAGAAAAGAAAAAAAAAATAAAATAAATGATGGCATAAAATATATAAGCTACCATTAAAAAGTAAAAATAACTTTGAGCAGCTTCTGCTTTTTATTCAATGTAAATTTTTTCACTTCTCCACACATACACATATACATACACATACATACATAATATATATTTATATTATCCCGGAGGCTTTTATCACGTGACAACTACGAAGGATGCGTGAATGAATATGATATACCCCCCGCGATGTTTGCACGCGATATACATATATTTCATGCACGAAATATTTATATTTACTTATATTATACCGTGGGTAATTGTTTTCGCAGCGCGTTCGCCAGCTGATGAAATTAATATCATAAAATTTGAATGAAAACAAAGAAGAGGAGTGAAAAGAAATAAATAAACAAATAATAAATTAAATGAAAACAAATAATAGTAATAGAGATTAGAATAAAAAAATTGTCAGTTATTATCAGATATTTTATGTCATGATTTTTAGTTGATGTTTTTTTTTTTTGCTTCTCTTTATATTACTGGGACACTTATTACATATATATTGTTGAATATTAGTATCCCCTTATCAACCTATCGTGATTGGCCTTGGTCGTGTGTGTCTCGGACTCTGACAATGTTATGGATCACCCAGGTGCGTGCACCGACATGCAGTTCTCAATTGTATTGCATGAGATCGTATATAGAAGCGTCACATTGCACTGCAAACGTGTATTACATACAATATCCATATATATATATTTAATCATATATATATATATATATTCTTCGTGTAGACAGTACAGTTTCTCATGTGCTAGCAAATTTCCATCGTCTTCACCCTCACTGGTCTGGCACTAATCTTCAATTTGCGACGACGATGAGACAATCTCGTGGTTGGATTATCGTTAGATTATTTTGGTTTATCAATATGTCAATTTTGGGAATGGATGATTAATTTAATTTTATATATTTACGTGTAAAATAATGATGGATAAATATTTATTTGACAAACGTTTCAATTTTATTTTTAAACATATCTATTATAGTATATGTCATTATAGATATTATCGTGTGTATACATATATGCAATTGCATTTGAATATATATTTGAGTTTGCACTTGCAACTCCCCATTCAAACGGTTGATAATGTTGATAAGCAACTTTTCGTCACAGTAATATTTGACTGTAGATTCCTGTTACGGTTTTATCGGCTGAGTAACTGTACCGACATAATAGAGAAGGAAATGATTTTGTGAATTTTCTGCAACATCACAAGCCGAGATGGCGCCATCGCACAAATCATTTGCAATTTTTTCATTGTAATTGCAAATGTGATATTTATACCGATAAAATTATGTGTTATTGTATTTGTCATAACTTCCTGAAAAATTGTTGAAAATATTTCGTCATACGCTTATTTTGTGCGATGAAATCTGCCCTAAAATTTCATTTATATATATGTATAGCTGTGACAAAGTTCACAGTCGTGAGAATGTTTCAAACGCAAAAATATCCAAACGAGCGAATAAAAAAGAAAAAAATTCCCCCAATCTTTGACGGGATCATGTAGAAATGAATATTTATTACAACAGTTAACGATAAAAAAATAGCTGTTTAGGTATGTAAAAGGGTTTTACCATTCTATACACATATATATAAATGTACATATATTAAAAGCATTTAGTGATCTTATATGTAAATGTTGAATTGTCTTGGCATTAGCACTGTTCAAGGTATTACTACACGGGCATCGATCGCCCGAAACACATCGCCCGCATGTTCCTAACACCAACGACATTTCCATAATTACCATGCTCCGCAATCCTGTCGGTTGGGATCATTGCAAGCGGAGAAAAAAAAAAAAAAATGAAATAAAATAAAATAAATAATAGAAAAAGAATAAAATGATGTATATAAAACCGCTGTAAAGAATTTGGCCAATATATAAAAAGAGAGGTCGAGAGCTCTAAGCTATAAGAAAATCGAAAGTCGTCTCGAGCGTTCGAGAGGATAAAAAAAAAATAATATAAAAGAATGAAACGGTGAAAAGGGAGAGGAAAATGATGCGACATTGATAAAAGCTGTATGAAAGAATCATAAAAAAAACTAACTGAGCGTGTACTAATCGACAATGATCGTATATTTACGTTGCGGAAATACAAAAACGAATTAAACAACGACAATGATGATTCGCGAGCGAGTACGCGTGCACAGATAAAGAGTTTTTGAGCATCGGTGTGGATATGACTTGGTGGTCGACGAGGCAATTTCGGTTTCGCATCGCTGCTCTGTTTCCTGCCGAGATGGAACCCATCCCCAAAAAAAAAGGAAAAAAAAGGAAGTAGCAGATGATAGAGACGATGAAGAAGTCGGAGGGCATAGCAGTAGACGTTATTCCATCGTTCGTCGAGAGACAAATATTATTGGGGGTTAGATTAATCGTTCAGGCGAACTTTTATTCCCCTTCGTGCTATTCCAATCTCCGAGTTTCATTCACGTGGCTCGCGATAGTTTCCAGAAGGCTGTGGAATGGCGAAGAAAAAATTGATATATAGAGATATATATATAAATATGTGTTTGGAGATTTATAAATGACATTTAAATATTTGACTGCTGACAAAATTAGAATGACTATTATTATTACATTGCAGGATAATTAATGGATATGTGTCATTGGTTGAAAGGATGTGTGATGACTGTTGTCAGTTATGGTGAGAGTTGGAAATATTCAAACTATTTCGTTCTCATTATTTGGTAATGTCGGAAGAATGAGAGACAGACAATCAGACATTTATATACAGAGTTTGTGGTGTAACAGAGATAGACAGGTTGCACTCACTGAAATTGTGTTAATCCCTATGGCTATGCGATATTGCATAGGGTTGAAGTAGCCTTATATGTATATGTATGGATGAACGAACGAGTGTGATGTGTGTGAGTACATATTGGGCTCGTGCCAAATTTGTGGATTAAGTGTCGTACAACCTGGTGCCTATCGCCGAGTATTCAAATCTCGTGATATATTTCATCAACTGTGATCTATATACATATTTTAATCTTTTGAAAAAAAAAAAGGGGGGTAATATTGTCTCTTCACATTACTTCAACAATAATAATTATTTTTTTTTTTACTGCAGATATTCGCGAATTAATTTTCTTTACAACCACGAAATACTTTACTGAAGTAAGTTTAGTGTTTATAATTGACAGTGATTGACGACAGCAATAATTCAACAGAATATAAAAAGCTCTGCAGTGATTGTTCATTTTTTTTTTTATTGTCATTTCTATTTTTATTACTTGTGTCATAGTTTGTGTTTCAATTTTTTATCTATACAATTTGCGGGAATGAGTTTTTGGGATTTGTGGTGAAACAAGTTTGGATAAAATAAAACAAAGTGAAAATTGAAAAAATGTGATGAGAAAAAAAAAACACATTTTGGCAGTATAAATAATTCCACAGCTGTGGTGTTTCTCTCTCTATATATATATGTATATCTATTCGCGCCCAGTGACAACCTGTCAGTCTATAAAATCAGAGTGACAACCCCTTGCAAATCGCCCCCCAATTTCCGCGCAGTAAATAAAAAATATATCTGTACGTATGAATATATATATATGTATGTTTATATGTATATATCTTTCACTTTAGTCTCTCTCTCTCTCTCTCTCTCTGGCCGACAAATTATATTCATATTTGAGGGATTATGTTGGCGATCCTACGGATCAGAACTTCAGTGAGGGGCTGATGGTGATGCTTCTGGGTGCGCTCTAATTATTTCCACGCGCCACTGCCGCAGATTGAATTTCGCGAAAAGGGAGCGCATCAGAGGAGATAGTCTCGACATTGACGTGAATGAAGGGCTTATATACAATATTATCAGCTCTATACATTTTATTTTCTACCACAGAACGAGTGCATTGACGACAGAATTTTCTTTTTACGCGGTATAAGGGATGAAAGTTGGAAATAAAGAATAAACTAAACTCTTATAGAAGTATTGTTTATAATACAAAGCAGTGGAACATTTCACTGTTGGTAGATGCAACTCGGTCAAACTCAACCAAAAGATTTTCATCTATATATACATTTATATATAGTGGTATTAGCTGTCTTTTAGTTTATAGCAGAAGAAGAATTTATATATTCGGATGTGCGAATTGCCAAGTTTTTCAGGTGGCAAGCCGGAAAAGTTTGTGACTGCCACAGAAAAAGCAAGTTTTAGAAGTGATAATGGCAGAGAGTTTCAATAGAGTACAATTCTCTTGCCACTTTACCAACATTATCCCTCTTTTTGGCAAGTCTTTTGTTTCCATATATGTATTCTGTTACATAAGACGTCATAAGTCTTTAAAATTCCGTGCAAATGGACGAAAGAGAAAGAATAAGAGTCAAAAATACGATTTGAATAGCAGAATATATTTAAAAATCAGATATACTGATGTAATTATTTTCGAATACATATTATATCGACAATATTTCAGCCGATTGTATTGATTAACATCCATTGATCAATCTCAAATCTGGTTTTACAATTTCTTGATGACGTTTTGTAATATCATCGACAGGGCGTCCACCAACTGAAAGTTCATTATTTATCTCCAGATGTAAACCTTCGGGTCCAGAAACTGGCCAAGAGATATTCAATAATGAATCTGCTTCTCCTAACGGTGTAGGATTTGAATATTTAGCAAAATTCGTCCACATCCGACTGATACGATCTTGCATGATGACAAAAGGATCTTTAGGATCGGTAGGAAAATCCAAAAAGGATATATACCAACAAAAAGCAAGATCATCAGCGTGAGAAGCACCTGCAAATCAATTATTGATAAGACCGACGATCATGAAATATAAAAAAAAAAAACATGACATATTGAGCCAAAGAGTTGTACCTTTCCTGTTGACACCAGCCATAGATCTGTGAAATGATGGATACGGTGCGAAAGAAATTCGATAATAATACGATGGTGTATGACGTGACAAATATTTTTGTTTGGTGTCAATTTCACTGACAAATAATACATCAGTTAGGACCTTTAAAACGAAATTACGATAATTATTATTAATATCACCTAATTAAAGAGAATGATGGACTCACTTGAACAATCTCATCAAACGTCTCATTGGTAATAGCTTTGAAGCCAACTGACATTGATGAATCCATGTCATGGGAATGCAAGATAAAATCCAAAGCTTCGTCTTTACTGTTTGTCTTAATGTCGGCATCATTTTCTTTTGGAAGACCTATTATCAACGTAAAATAAATAATATTGAAATAATAATCGAATTATTTGTGTATTGAAGTCAATGGATAAATGCAAAATACCTGCGGTAAAACCCAAAACTTCAGACGCCATGAATCCAGTGATGGAAGGAACTCGTGCGAAATTTCCACACTCGTATTTGTTTACTGAACATTCAGAAATGAATGCTGTATCCCTAGCAAACTCAGACTTTTCCACTACTGGTTTGAATGGTGGATCAACCTGAAGAAATAGAATTTGAATCAGTCATGTATTATTAATCATTATATGTATAAGTGAACAATTATACACTCACTAAAGTCAAATTTTTCGCTGCCATCACTAAATCATAAGCTGATTGTTGATAAAGCCCCTCTAAAAGTTGTTCACTATTGGTGGCATTGATTCCAAGTCGGTTACCAACAAGAAAAGCATGTGATCTTGCTCTCCCTTCCAATGACAATGCATAAAGGCCCAGAGATGATCCACTCATGCTAATTGATCGATGAAACAAACCTATCGAAAATATAACTTAGGATATATAATACAAAACATCTAACATTTATTGCAGTAAAATATGTAACCTCGTGAGCCATCAGCCAGTGCATGATAATCAACGGAGACTGCTCCAGCACTTTGTCCGAAAATAGTTACACTATTGGGATTACCACCAAAATATTCAATATTTCTCTGTATCCATTTTAATGCCAGTTGTTGATCTTTCAATCCAGCATTTCCGGTTGCATTCTGATGATCCAATGATAGAAATCCCAAAATTCCAACTCGATAGTTTATCGCTACTACTATGACTCCATTTTCGATTAAGAAATCGGGGCCGTATAGACGTATGTCAGTATTACCAAATTCAAAACTGCCACCGTAAATCCACACCATAACAGGTAATAATTCATTAGAATGAATGTTGGGCTTATAAACATTGAGATTCAAACAATCTTCATTTAAATATGTTGTTTTCAGAAAAAAATCGACTTGGGGACAAGGAATCCCTTCTTTAGTTGCATCAAATATTTCTGACCACGATTCAGCTTCTTCTGGGGGCTGAAAATCAATGATATAACTTCCAAGATTGTCAATTAATTTGTGCAAATGAATTTTACCTTAAATCTTGAAAGACCAGTGGGAGCTTTGCCATAACGGATTCCACGAAACGATGAAAATTCAATTGATTTACGAACTGTCCTGAGAATTTCTCCTTGAACTGGTCCTTTATCCGTTCTAATAACACTCGTTAATTCTTTCGAATAAACGCAACAATTTACAACACAATGGAAAATCAAAATGACAAAGAGTAGCATTTTAAAGTTTTGTAACAACGATCTGCAATGCGCAATATTACTTGAACTGAGTACGATTAAACACTTACGACATTTATTGAGGAAAGTCTCACATATTATCTTATTACGTGACAGTCATTGTTATCGCAGTGATTATTGATAATAATACTGCTGTTAAAACATTTATTTCAACTAATCATAATAAGCGTGTATTTATATATAATTACTTTCCTATGTATTTGAACGTGATATTTCATCATCTTATTCCGATAAACTGTGTCCCAGCCCATAAATGTCAACACATACAGTAATTTTTAAATGATTCTGGAATTTTCCTTGCTTGAATCTTTACCGCCTATCGATGAAACTATCAGGCATTATCTCGTCTATCGCAATCAGTATTTAATAAGAATTAATTTTAGTTTATATAGCAGACAAATCAATATTGTCTGCTCCTATACATTAAAGCATTATTCACTATCCTTTGAGCTCTTCGTTTCCTCCGTGAGATGAAATAAAATTCAAGTTTGAAAAGCTAATAATTATCTGATTAAAATCTTTGTGGATGGGATAATTCAATTTTCGCAAATTCAATTGCACCACAGCTTAAATATATAGTCTTTCAATAAGTATATAAATATATATCTTTATTCTTCACCGCCCAACTTGCTTATTTGCATGTAAATTGGCATAGCCATGTGTGTGTGCGATGAAGCCACTGGTGATGCGCATTTCCTTATCGTATTATTACAAGTCCCGCGAACCAAACCCCAATGTCCTTTGTTCGGTAGCAAAACAGCGAGATGAGATGATTTTCGATTTACAAAAGTAGCACGGTGAACAGAAGTATTTGTGCGCGTGCGCTTGTAGCAACACACGCGACACCAAAATGTTTCTAATAACTGCATTTATATTCCACACGAGTCGATTCTATACTCCAGGAAATCTCCAAATATTGCTATCAACCGCTTCCCCCAATCTATATTTTTCCTGCTCTACTTCTTTTTTTTTTTTTTTTTTGTTCATTCCGTCTTGTCCCTTTCTTTATTTTGTACATTGAATATCTAAATATGAACAAAAAAAATACTATCCATGCATAATTTTTATACTGCAAGTAAAAAAAATTTCAATACAACACTGCTCATTTCTTTTTTTTTAATTTCATCTCTTTTCTAAATTATAAAAATTTCATGGGAACTCGAAAAAAATCTCACCATCACAGAATACCCACGATGAGACGAGAATTTCACTACAATTCAACGTGCTTTTTTTCTTACCCCGCCGAATAAATGAGAAAGTAAAAAAAAATTATAATGAATAATCGCTGCTAATCCAAAAATAAATATATCTTCTCCCCCCCCCCCCCCCCCCCCCCCCCTCACATTTTCCTCTTTGTTATAAAACCCAAGAGATTTTCCAAACTCTCTTTGGCAACCGATCACGGTCGAAATGAAGTCACGCGCGAATTTGCATTCGACAGAGCGTTTTGGGTGCGCATGGAAAGCTCCATCACTAAAGAGACAGAGGATGAGAAGGAGTGAGAAAGATTCGAAGGGAAAGTTAGATAGGACAGCTCTCGTGTGAGCTGATATTCACCCAAGACTGTACGGAGGTTAATTTATATGCGAGTCATTCACCCGGATCGCGCATTTGCAAGAGTATAGTTAGCACATATATATATATACATATAAAACACACATATATAATCCCTTTTCTCTCCAACTCGTATATACCTGTTCGCAACTGTCGCCCTTTAATTATTCGCACATTGACGCTACTGCGAGTGGATCACTTACCTTTGGGATTTGTCGGCTGATGCAAGTCTCACGATTTTACCCTTCGTCAAAGAATCAACCGCGACACTGTTCGTGAGATTTCCTAAGTATGATAGAAGCTGTCTCGTGAAACGGATGCAAAACACCAATAAAAGAAAGAGATGGTAAAAGAGGGTTCATCGACATTTTGGATGTTGTAAATGTAGCAGAATGTATACTCTGTTAGATTTATCAGTGTAGTGATAATGTGAACATACAGACACAGAGACACAAGTTAATGAATTATTACGATGAAATGGAGAAAGGAAGCGCCGAGCTATAAAGAGAATATCCTTCGTGTCATTGTACGTCTGGCCGACTTAAGGTAGTTCCATTACATAAAACCGTATTAAGTGGCCTCAAGAAGAGAACCCGATTGCATTAGCAGAATAAGCAATGTGCTTTTCTACATATTGCATTCTGATGGATCTAAAAATATACAGAATTTTTTTAATTCTCGTTATATTGATTTTATAATTAGGAATCTGATAAACACTTGAGGTATAAATTGCCAGTTTTAATTTATTGATGACATTCGTAGAATCTGCAATTTTAAATCACTTTATTCTAAAAAGCTGGGGAATTTTTACCTTTTTTATTTTTAATATTCAATCTGAGAACTGTTTCAGGAATGTAGTGGGTGGGGTTTTATGATAAATCCATAGCACGTAAGCTGTAAAAATATGGAGATTAAAACCTGGAAGTCAGATTAACCAATGTTTAAGAGCACAGTCAAACAAACTCGAAGATGACTTCAATTAAAAATCATTCTGTAGATTGAAGATGTTGATGGAAAACTTGACAGTTATGAATCTTTCCAATCATATAATTGTAGAATTTGCCATTCTAATGAACAGTACTAAATTACAGATGAAGATTAAATTAGTATAGATATAAACGAGAAGAACACTACATTAGAATTGAAATTTATTTTCAATCTTTAATCTAGTGATAGAAATGTTGAATAGAATGGTTTCATGCGGAGTCGTGCGGTTGGTACTTTACGATCAATAGCTGAAGACGCGCACGTATACAGCCCTGCGAGACTTATATTAGTAAAATACCGACCAACAAAACAGGGAGAGTTGTAGAATAGAGTGAGTGAGGGGGTGACAACAGGATCGTTTGAGCGTGCAAAAGAGCGCAGGTTAAACCACTGCAGTCACTCGTCATGGCGACATAACCGGTGCGGTCTATAGTTGTAGACAATGTAAGGGGGTGGTATCGCGTTCCTGGCACGCATTGTGCGGACGACCCCTAACGACGAGTCATTACTATATCCACCACTGACTCTTCTTACTCTTCATATAATTCTCAACCTCGTGAATAAACTCACGTTCAGATGATTCATCTCATCATTTGAGAACAAAAGAAGTTTGACAAGTAGACTCGTGTCTTTCACTTTTCATCTCGTTAGTGAATTGTGAAATCGTTTGGAAAAAAATGTAGATATCATTTCCAGCCAAACTGAAAGTCAGATACAAAATTTGATATAATATATCATCGTTTCCTTAATGTCTATTACACTGTGTATAAATCACTTCCGCGCAATATCTAATTTTCCTAGTTCACATTAACTCAGTTAGTGGATTACTCGACTGAACAGTAAAAGGATACGGAATCCGATTCCGGATGTCAATTATACAACTCCTTTCCGAGTTCCTGTTGATCTTGATACTTCCGCTCTTCCTCTAGAAAAAAATCTCATCAATAAATCGCAGTAACGAACAAAATCTTCTCTTTCCATATCCATTGCCGTAAATAACGTGGAGATATGCCACGAAGTGCATTCACGAATTTAAAATCATTCTAATACTTTTTCCATCAATATCTGATGGAAAGTAAAAATAAAATTCAATAGCTCTACAATGGCTTTTACTTGGTTTATGAAATCAATAGTACACACGCATATTCAAATCTGTGTGTCTATCGTTGGATTTGCGGAATCAACTGCGTCAGTCTTTTTCCTTCACGAACCATTCTATATATATATATATTGATTCAACTGTGATACTTGAAGATTTTCAACAAGACTTTTATGAGGCTTTCTACAGTATTTCGTGATTCCAATCATTCTTGATATATCCGGACTTTACAGGAAATTCTTCCGCTGTCTTCTTGTATATGTATTATAAGTATATATATGTACGAGAACAAGCTTGCGAACGAGTTGCGGGAGAGATAAGAACGCGCAGTATGGAGGATTTGAAACTCATGAGTTGCAAAATCCTCCAGTTGAAATCGGCAGATTCATGTCAGTTGTATGAACATTTCGATACGTATCTTGTGTATGTTATTATGCATATACATTTTTTTCTTTCCTCTGTTTTCAATAACTTACATTCTTTATGTTTAATATTTCTTCATAGTTATTTTATAAACCGAAACGTCATTTGGATATGTTGCTTTATTTGCAAATTTTAAATTTAAGTTTGTTCTATCAACGAACAAAACAACTGAAAATGGATCTCAACTGTTGATCTGATATATTGATATTTATTTGAAAAGAAAAAAATTGCAAGTCATCTTGAGTTATTTCCAACTGTTTCAGAGGAAAAAAAAAGAAACAAAAAAAATACTAAATCTTTGGAAAGATATTGCGAATTTAAAAAACACCTGGGTCTCTTATAAAGGTGCGGTTTTTGCCATTCGTCGTGTTAGGTTTAATTATGTACAATAAATTTTTGTTGCTTCGGCTAATTTAATGTGACCCTTCTTTATCCACACATAAAATATAAGGTTTGGCATGACAGAATCATCTCAACTCTTTAGTATATTTAAATATTTGAAATACAAGTCTGACCACAGAAGATTTAAGTTGAGCTTATGGTGAGTGGTCAAGTAACAATCATGATACGTCGCTTGATCCTTTTAGGACTAAATATTTACCCTCAAGTCTCAACTCGTTGGACATTGTCATTTTTGTATATGTATACTCTTCTCACAACTCCTCTGTTCTAGCAAATTCAAAATCTCAGTAATTCCACTGAGACTTTAAGATTATATAGCATTTTATCCTCCCATGAGACTGCATACGACGAAAGATATTTTGGGGTTGCCAATTGTTATTACAACATCCAATGCTACATTCGAATACTATTGTAATATAATGCTGAATTTAAATTCAACCTTTTATTACGACAAAGTAGTTTTTCAAATTATATTCAAATAAAAAACTATTGACTCACTCGATTCAAAGTTATATTAAATGAGAAAATAAAGTATAAATATATATATAAAATTCACTGCACGTAAATGTTTTATTTTGATTCTACCATGGAAATTTTATCAGATGTCGTCTCTGTTAAAGTTTTCTTTATTGACATTTATCTTTCAAGACCTAAAATTCTCCAGACACAATCGATACTTTGTCAGAGAATAAATTATTAATTCAGATATATAAACACAAAAGTATATATACCAATTTCATCTGTCTCGAATATTTCATCTCAAAATAATATCCCTCGAGTCACAATTATTTTTATCCTATTGCTATATCTATAAAGTCGCATTCTTAATACGAAAGTTTTCTCTTTTCATTAATTCTTTATCTTATTTCTATTTTATTCCTATTCCTCCAATTTATTGAGTTGTCACCACACATCCAATGAGTTTTCTTGAAGACTAAACGTTTTTCTCCTCTCGTACTTGACTCAAGAGACTATTCCAATTTACGATCTCATCTACCACGCAGTCGTAAAAGTGCATATAGAATAAGAAAGTCAGCGAAAGAAGATGAAGAGCAAAGAGTACGTGTGGTGAAGCGTGGTTGATGAAGTCACCAAGTTTTACGAAGGAATAGAATCTTCAGTATATAAGGGTGTGCGAGACGTGAACGTATAATATGGTTGATCTAAATATTTGCAATGCGAATGTCATTCAATATCTTGAGGATGCTTCAGACGCGATGAAGGATGCGAATAGACCAAGAGAGGGTGAGAGCTTAATAATAAGCAGTAAACAGAAAAAAGTAAAAAGGGGTAGAACGAAAGAGAGGCAAGAAGATACGTCAAGATGGAAGTTGTCTGTATAAAATACTGTAAAATACTGTAAAAAACTGAACGTAACTTCAATCACTGAGAAAATCTTGTCAATTTTTCATTTTATATCAATTTTTAATTTACAATTCTTCTACATTTTATTTCTCAATTGTTCTTCAGTCAAATTTCGTAATTTTTGATTACATTAACTCAAACTATCACAAGTCACACAAAATTGGGTTAAATATTTGAGATTAAATTTTTACTACTCAAAATTCCACTTCCTGTAATAAAATAATATTAAATTACCAGTAGTAAGATTTCTCACTTTTAAACAAACGTGACAGTAACATGCATATAATATTTTTAAATAATAGAATTTTCGTCACATAAATTAATTAACGTCTGCAAAATGTGGGTGAAGTAATTTCTAATGATTGAATATTAATTAAATCATTATTTCCCTTATGAATAATATATGGCAACATATTATAAATATTTATTATAACTTATTCAATGTCTCGAGGTCGCTTTAGACACTCAGGTATATCTACGCGAATAGACCAAGAGAGAGAGTTAGATAATAAGAGGCAAAGAAGAAAGTAAAAGTGAAGCAAGAGCAAGCAGCGAAAGACAGGAAGAAGGAGCATATTGAAGATAGAAATCGTCTGCATAAGATGCTGGTGGTTAGACCGCAAACATCTCACGTAACATCGCGTAGATTAAAGTCACCCTTTTTCCACCCTCAAACCCATTTCTATATCTACCTTTTTCTCTTTCTCATTTTTTTGTTTTGTTCACACACATATTCTATCTGTAGATACATATTTTACATGTGCGCGCATGGTGAAAACACACGGGAAATCTTGGTGATTCTCACACAAGCGACATGATGGGGATGTTGAGTAGTATAAATGTATATAGAAAGTGAGAAGATGCTTATGCGGTATATATATATATATATATATATATAGAGATGAGGGTGAAAAACGTTGAGAGCACAACACCGTGCTCACACTTTCTCTCTCCTTTTACGCTATAACGTAACCCTGGGATCAGACGCACATTCCCAACATCCAATCCCATGGCTCACCGCTCTCTTCGCGTCGTCGCGAATACGATAGTATATATATATTGAAATAAGTTGTGGCCTCTACTCACATCGAGAAAGGCATCGTGACTTTTGGTATTAACGGCTGACGAGTTTGGAATTTGCGCTGGGCTTTTATTATAGACTTGAAATTACTTTGGGGACGATGTGATGTTGTATATAATTTTAGAACACCTTTTCCGCGTATTGTCTTTGTCTTACTCTTGGTTATAGTGAATTGTTATATGGATTTGTAGGCACTTGACGCGTATGCGAATGATGAACGAAAGTGAAATTTCTGCATGACGTTAGCGCAAATATTCACGCATATAATCTTACGCCCTGATATTTCAGGTTTAATTAATTCTCAAGATGAGATGTTGACGATTCGCTGTTGTGTAGTATATATATATATGTATTGCTTTGTGTGACGGATAGTATTGCGTAAATTGCGATGATGACAATCTCTGTACAATACCGCATATAATCTTCAGGAAAATTGTGTATATGTAAATGCAATGGGTGAAACAATGCTTGGGGAATTCTGGTTTTGAATTGTTGGCGGGTATTTATGTGATTTTTTTTTTTTCTACTACTGTTGTCGTTGTTGTTGATGATACTTGGGATGACAGGAGATTGTGGTTGAAATAGTAAGGATTTTGTGAAGGTGAACTAGAATTGAGTGGTGCTTAATATTACACAACTTGTTATACACATAATTTTCCTTTTTCTTTA
Source organism: Zele albiditarsus (assembly GCA_958496275.1). Classification (NCBI taxonomy): domain Eukaryota; kingdom Metazoa; phylum Arthropoda; class Insecta; order Hymenoptera; family Braconidae; genus Zele; species Zele albiditarsus. The sequence continues at coordinate 6,585,146 of OY292415.1, forward strand.
ATAGTAAAAAAAATTGTGCAGAGATTTTTGTTGGATTTATTGGAGCAAATTTCAATGAAAAAAGGTCTAGTTTTTCTTTTTTTTTTTTCAATTTTTGTTAGAGAAGGGATATAGTTGATCTTGTTGAACGAAATGGGATTTATTATACGTTTAACGAAGTAGAAAAAAATAAATAATATTTGAGATAAAATTGGGAAGATTATTATAAATAAATTCGTTCAGTAATTAAAATTCTATTCTTCAAATATTATTTATCATATTCAAGCTCGTTATTTCTCTTTCTACATAACGTGAATTTTATTTTTATATTTTTGTTTCATAACTTTTTTCGAAACAGCCATCGTTAAACTCACCATACACGATGAAAATCTCTTTTATGTCTGATTCTTTTTGTCTTTAATCAGACGAGATAATAACAATGATTGTCGTATACGTTAGATCCATTTATTTTTCTTTTGTCGCCACGTGGCACATGGATCATCGATAATGCACTTTCACTATATAGCATATTGCTATTCGATTGGTATCGCACGCATTTGGATTTGCTTTTCACCGCAGAGTTATGGCGCCAGCTATAAAACATCGCCCATTATTTTGAACCGTAAAACTTGAGCCCAGTCATATAGGGTAGCTTAGTTCAGACTCTCAACTATGTATATACGGGTCAAACTCCCTATTCTTGGTCGTTATCATTTTACTAGCCCTAAACGTTCACTCTATTTCCCTCTGTTTCTCTCTGTTTTACTCGTTTGCTACTCCACCAACCCCCAAAAATACACTACTCGACTGTTTGAAAATCTCCCCTCGAGCACTTTTGCGGCGCCCTCAAATTTCTTTCTCACGCGCATAGCATTCACGACAACCGTCAGTCGTTTCGTGTTCTTGCCTCACTGAATATCATTACACTCACATTTCTTTTTTTTATTCATTTATTTATTTATGTCTTTGAGTTACGCACCTATATTTCACTGAATTGATTACAGTGAAATTAAACAATCCATTACACACATTTCATTAATTTTTATGTTATTCAACAAAAATCAAGGGTTGAAAATAAACAAAACATAAAGAACGAAAAATAATGTAATTAAATAATAAAATAGGAAATAAACACAGTGAAATCATTATTGATATTATGTTTGAAGATAAATACCTCAAAAGAGGGTGTGACAAGCGTGTATGAAGGTAATAAAGGGATTTTTGGGTTTGGACAATAGAAAACAAGCATTTTGAACGAGCAATGAAACAGTAAGAAGTAATAAGACAGCAATATTATTGTGCAGGGTGAAAAAAAAAAAATCTCGGAACTGAAAACTAACGTAATGACTGTCTTATATCCTCCTGTATGGACACTTAGATACGTACGTGATATGAAAAAAAATAAAAAAAAACAAATATATATATATACATGGAAACACACACGGGGGGTGGCAAAATAGGTTGACGTTGGTTCCAGGGATGCTCAATGTATATAAGAACTCGTCCCTCCGTTTTTTCCGGATAATGCCCGCGAAATGGCCGCTTAGTATGATATACGTATCACTTACGCAGCGCGATAATGAAAAGATTTGCCGAGGCTTTATGACTTTTGCGCTCGCTTACAGGGATTTATATATATATTATATACCATTCTTTCATTCTGTCTTCTCTTTTTATTTTTCGTTTTTATTCATTCATTCATTCATTCTTTCTTTTTTTTTGTCTTTTACTTTTATTATTTTTATTTCTTTTCATCTTATACAGGCACTTTGCGCGTGCGGCATCCATACTGCAAAGTATATATCTCTCTACATATATATTTTTTTTTTCTTTTTTTGCTCTCGTTGTCCTTTGTCGCGCGCACATACTCTCGTTGTATCTATAGTTATAACTTCAAAGTGAATCGCACGAAATATACTCGAGTCGACTACACACAACGGCCTCGTTATCCGTCTGTACAGTCAATAAAGTCCAAAGAAAGTATATAACAAGCCCTATATATATATATCTTTCCATTGTTTCCATTTCCAAAAAAGGGGAAAAAAAATATTGAAAAAAACAAAAAAATGAAAATGAGAAACCACAAAATAAAAAAAAAGTTCTCGAAAGGTTTACTGTTTCTTTTATTTTTCTGTGCTTTTTATTATTATCCTTTTGAATTCAGGACGATTCATGCAGATAATCTGGTTTACGATCATGTGAATCCGCTCAGGGATTCTTTTTTACTTGTAAACAATTTTTTTTTGTGAATTATTTGTTGTAGGTAATGGGAAAAAATTATAGTTTCATGACTGGAGGCTGTTTTTTTTTTTCTTACGTATTATAATTTTTCATGGCACTCTTTGAGATACTATGTAATATTGTAATTATGTGATACATTGTTGTAACATGAAATTGATTGAAGAAAAGAGTTGAGTTCAGCGGTAAATAGTGAAACGGAAATGTTGACCAAGCATTATTTTCATGAAGCAGTTAAAGTAAAGTCATGATCGATCACCAAGAAAACATCATCCATTTTTCATTCAATTTTTTCTTTTTAATTTCTTGATTTTCGTCCTCTACTTTTTTGTGTTTTTTTTTTTTTTTTTTTCCATACAATTTTTGTTCTTATTTTTCCAGCGAGAAGTTTTTCTATCATAAATCACTCTTGGTCATACATATATCTTACACAATATTACATTATAAAATTACCAGAATTGAATAACATTATATACAATTGGAAATAATCAGATGTTTACATGAGATGGAGTCGGCTAATTTAATGTACGAAATTTATTTTCTGTAATTCTCAATCTTTATCAATAAACACCTCCAGTAATTATAATTTCCGATTTGGAAAAAAAAAATTATTATCCTGTAAATATAAAAATTTTAGGTGCACCAATTGTCCAACAATCCTAAATTGCCTTTCTTCAACCCTTTACATAAAACGTTTGATCCTTTTTTTTTTTTTCTGTTTCATTTTCAAATTAATCTATTTTATCGTTCCATCGTGCGTACGCGTGAACTATCACGAGTGTCGGTGGAAATAAATTTGGCGTGTCGCGACATGGTCGACCCGACGAAAATAAAGTGGAAGAGAGCACAGCGACACAGGCTCGTGCACGAGTGCATATAGACATATACTAATAAATGTATATATATATATATATGTATAGATATATAAATGAAATAGAAAACAGAACAGCAGCAATGTATATAACAGTGGTGTGTAGCAATAGTGGGGATGCGTAAGTATATAGAAGTGTGCAGGAAATATAAGCGCAGGGATGGTAAATGGTAAAGTGTAGGTGGGGTGTTTCTGGCATTGCCATCGCGCATTCAAACCCCTTTAATCCCCCCGCTCGTACCTCTCATGCACGAGAGCATTCCTCGCGCATCGCCATTTTCCAACGAACCGGAATAAAGGGCCATTTGCGCGCGTGACTACCGGAATAGTCACGCGCCAAACGTTGTATCCTGGCGCGCGGGTGCTCTGGCACACAATACTGCGATGGTAGTTGCGTTGATAGCGCGGTTATATACTTCTCCATCGTGACATACATATATATGTAAGTGTGGAATGCGTCAATCTTTTCTCCGCACTGCACATAAGTTACTTTTATTTATTTGTTTACTTTTTTATTCTTTATTATTTTGTTTCTTTATTGCAGTCAGAGCTTGCGTTTTCTGTCGATCAATAGAAATAATAATAATTGGAAGAAAATTACTTCTGTGTTATTATTTTTTCATAGATTTGATTCTGCTGTAATAATTGTTGTTTGGATACAAGTAATAAATTCTATTGATTAAATGTCAGTTATAATGGAAGTATGAAAGAAGAATATTAATTTGAGACAATATTTTTTTATTTTTTTCACAGATTGAAATTAAATTTAGAAATAATTTTTATAATTTTTATACAATTTATATCATGTTGAAATAATATTCTGGCTTCAATTGAACTTGTACATTTTATAAATTCAAATTGTTATTTATATTTTATGTGTCCTGAATTCTGCGTGATTAATTCTCCACTCTCCATTTGAATTATTGCCAGACTATTGTCTGGTAATAAAGTATTGTCTATACTTCTGATAATTTTCCGTATCTTCATACTATTTTATTACTGATACAAGTGAAAATAAAATATAATAAACGTTGCATTGAGATAGATTTTCTCAAGATATTTCTCGATATTTTTTATTATACCCTGAATTACTGTCACTGTCTGACAATTCAACATTGACACTGGATGTGAAAATATCTATTCTATATCCTGTCTATTCAACGATAACATAATGGATCTGTAGCTAACATTTTTTTATTTATCTACTTATTTCACTTTCTTTTTTTTTCTTTTTCACTTTCAGTATGACGATTGTCAAAAGCAGAGGTTTCATTTTTGCACAGAGTAAACCCCCATGTCGTTTTTATATATATCATATACATTAATATATATATATATATTTATTTTTTTACTGTGTACACATATATAATAATGATGGTGGACTGTGGTGAGTGACCACTTACGTAGGGCTGCGAGTATATATTGCTTTCGCGTGGAAGCGAATCCAGTATATTATGTCCGCAACGTGCACACGCATTCCTATATCCAAATGGTCGATATACTCTCCTAAACGAATCCTCATGGGGTATTTTTCTCGATTAATCGTCACTCGTAAAAAGCCCATGGGTTATATGTGCAAAACCATCACAACACAATTTTCTATATATATATATACATATATATATTTATTCCTTTTTTTCTTCTTTTTTTTTTTTCTTCGAATACTTCACTTTCCCCTTCACAAAAGGGTGTATCGAGAAGTGAATGGGTCATAAACGTTCATCGTATACAACCGACGATGAAGTAAATGTGCGATTAAAAGAGAAATGTTTCTCAACACTGTCATAAAAAAAAAAAAAAAAATCTTTCACTTAATTTTTATTTATGTATAACTATATACAAAGTATTTTATAAATACATGTTTGCACCTATTTCACTCAATTTTTTATTTCTTTTTTATTATTATTATCATTATTTTTATTATTATTATTCTTTTCTTTCATTGTTCATATATGTATATGTCTACGTATATGGTTGCATATTTTTTTTTTTTAACGTATGGATATTTAGGAGAGTATGGCTTTTAGCCATTTTGCTTTTAAACGAAACTTGTACGAAGGTACTTTTCTGTAGTTCACAAAAAAGTTCAAACTGAAGTGGCCACAACCGACACATATACTTTATGTTTTTTTTTTTTCTTTCCCTTTATTTCCTCTGGTGCGCTTTTTTTTCCTTTTTGGGGGAAAATGTTCAGTCATCAAAATAATATATGACATTGTAATAAAATTGAAATTATTCGTGGAATAATGTTGATTACAAAATTTTATTTCATTCTTTATTTTATTTGGTTGGATATATTTCGTATGTGAAATAACTGTATGGGTAATAAATGTAATGAGGAAATGTATATGTGGTACGTGTCGTTGAAGTGAATGTCAAGGCGCATTTTGGGTTTTAGTTATTATATAACAAGTTGCTAGTATTATAATATATGCGTTATAACACACGCCTTGTCATAAATTTCGTAGCAAGTCAACCATTATGTGAACAGCCGGTTGCGTCGTATGCGTGTTTGTATATATATAATCGACTATTACTACTCACCATGTGATGCTTGTTGCTTTTTTGATAGAATAAACGTGGATGGAAAAGAGGAGGAAGGGAAAAAAAACATTTTTTGGCATATTGGCAGAAATTCTTTTTATTTTTTCTTCTTTTTTTGTTCGCTTTGTTTTATTTATTTTTTTTTGTTCTTTTTTTTTTTTATCAGGAAACATGTGTTTTCATTCGAGAGAACACTTTTCATATTTCTCTGTGTAGCTACAGTAGTTTACTCCAATTTCTATTGGAAAATCGTTTGAATTGTCGTCTATACATTGAAATAGTTGGAGGGGAAAAAATAAAAAAAATACGAACGAGAAATAATGAAAGTACCAAGTTCATTTTCCACTAGTCAGACATTGTAGATATATTCTCCATCATTGAATTCTCACACCCAATCAATTAATCGCTAATTGATTTTAACTGTCAATTGATTGGTTGTAAATTTTTCTTCATCGAGTATCGTACGAGTTGGTTGAGTTCCATTAAATATCTTATATACCTATACGTTTAAATGGAAACAGTTGTTACCGATAAATTCACGACCAAAAACCTTTTATGTTTCACCTTCAAGTAAAACGTGTCAACATAAATTTCAAATTTTCCATTATTTTTAAAAATTTTTATAGACATGAAACTCGTAAACTATAAACTATAACCGACACTTGGAAATTTAAAAATTATTTCTAATAAAAATTAATATATATATATATTGTGAGAGCAGCAACTATAAAGGTCATATGTGCTATTTTATGCTCGCTTGGGACTTGAGATAACTAGAAAAGCGTATAAAAATTGTGCACCGAACTATACAAAAATTATTTGAAATAAATCTTGCAACACGAAAAAATTGATATAACCTTTTTTTTTTTTTTTTAATACCAAAAATGAAGCCAAAAGGGTTGTACTAATAAAAACCAGTGCATCCCCATGTCAATTAATTCTTCAAAAAATATCCATCAATCGGATTGTGTTGACAAAAAAAAATTTCGAATCCACTAATTTTTTTTTAATTAAATAAATAATAAATTAATATATGTCAATTAAATTATCAGTGTATCAAATTAATTTTTTTGATGGAAAAATAAATATTGCTATTTAATAAACAATTGTTTAACAATTAAACTGAGTTTATTGTCGAGTTGTCAATTCAATCACTATTTCATAAATTATTTTTCATTTACAACCAACAACCACATCTCCAATATATTCCGCTCAATAAATATCCCAAATGCTATTCCAATTCGTATAGACAATTGCTTTTTGTACATTTGAGATTATATCCGATTTTGTTAATTGTCAACAAGTATTATACTGTCTCAACAACTACAATTACTTCTACTCTAATTGCCTGTGCATTTAGACAAGTTTTCACTTTAGAAAAGTGCATTGGTCGCAGACGATTAGTGGACGCGTTTATCTAAATGGTGAAATTGAAGTTGGTTATAAAGAGCAAGAAGTGAGAATGTGATGTGGGTCTGTAATAGAAGATAAACACATACACATAACTTCAGTGAGAACTGTATAAGATCATAATGACTTTTGGCTCTTCGTTTGTTTTTTTTCTCGCTCTCATCCATATGTGTACAATAGTCAACGTGGTTTTATGAAGATTGTCTGAAAGTGATGATAAAGCAACGACACTAAAGAGACTAAAGAGAGTCACCTGCTCTATCGTTAAGCTAACATATACATATCTCTTCTTCTAGCTTTATTTCACTGCTCTGCCACTCAACCAATTCTCTTTCCATATATATAGATATAAGTATAGATATATTTTATATATATATATATATCATTCGTCCTTTACTGCCAACTCGGCCCCTGCCACTTGGACGACTTAATAGAGATTCTGGGAGCTTTCAATTACGATGAAGCTCAGCTAGCTTGGAGGAAGCGCCAGAATGCATTAACCACGTCTGGTGCCCGTTATTTTATTATTATTTTTTTTTTTTATGGGAGATTCCAATTTTCATGATTAACGACCCGATTGAGATCTATTGTATCTATTGGTACTCAACGAATTATTGTTTATTTGAGATATATAAAAAAAATTGTGGGGAATTGTAATGGGAATTTATTTTATGTATGTATATATTTTTTTGGTACTTTCAATGTATGTGGTGTTTTTATTGAAAAATGAGTGAAATAAATTATTTAGATCAATGATATATAGGGGAAGGGACGGAAATTTATGTATCTGAATTGATAATTCAATTGCAATTTTTATATTTTTTGTTTTTTAGATATTTTAAAATCATAATTCTTCTATTATAGTTTTCTAATTTTTTTTCTTTCTCGTTGGATTTAGTTATCAAATGATTGTGTTAATTGCACTTTAAATATATTAATGATCAGCTATTGTGCGATCAAGTAACATTCAGAGAAATGTCGGTGGAAAAAAGGTGAAGCTGAATAAAAAAAAGGAAAATTAACTTCCACAACTCTATTAGTGAATTGTCTACTATTGGAAGTGTTCATTAACACAAAATTATCATATTAAATATTTTTATATTTCCATTCAAAATACTCTTCTTATTCAAATTATTTCATCCCTCCATCCATTTTACTCTCAAATATACTTTGTCGATGTAAAAAAAAAAATAACACAGCTATCACTCACCCAACAACTGCATAAATTTTAATTAAAAAATTCCATCAAAATTTTCAGTAGCAAAAAAATTATATATTCATTAATATAATTCGTTAACTTCGTGGCGAAACTGTGTCAGAATGTATATCATAAAATCATGAATAATTTTGTGTTGAGATGGGAATGTAATATTTTTCATTACTTCCTATGATTTTTATTTTAAAAAAATATGTCAGTTGAAGCAAAAGTAACTCTCTCTCTTGATGGCTGTTATTTGGAGTAGAATCTGCCGCTTCACAAACAAATAACAACTATTTATATATATATATATATATTGTCATAAGTACATAGTCACTGTACATATTTGCCATTCGCACAGTTGCGATGCAAAGCTTTGAGATATCAAAGTTGTTTTCAACCAAGTACAGCAAGTATAGCAGAGTAGATCTTCCTTTGTCTCGTTTCATCAGTTGCAAACTCACATTGGAACGTGGCCTACTCATTAACTCAACAAACATTTATCTACTAGACGCAGAACACTCAGTGATACAATACGTCCATCATCTTTGTCAAAGTCCAAATTCTAAATATATATATTTATTTTTAATATTAAAATGTTTCCTTTATATTAAAAAAATAGGTGTGTATGAGTTTATCGTCATTGTTACAATATCTTTGTTGATTTTAAATAGCTGACCTCATTATAAATTATTAATTTTCCTGAAAAATATTCTGATTGTAGGTGATTGATTTTTTATTAATAATTATAGTGCACACATCAATTGCTGGATTATCAATTTAGTTATCCAATTAAAACTCTGGTTCTGAGTCAGTACATTCTAAAATTATATAAATTTGGAAATAAACTTCTTCAAATAGGATAGTACAGTATAGTTTGAATTATTTATATATATATATATATATTTGATATTTTGAGACTTCACATATGGATTGGAGATATGAAATAATAATCTGGGAATTTATTTCTGTATCGTGATCACACATTTATTCAAGTAACAGGAGTTTGGAGATGAATTATATTAAATACAACAAGATATTCCGGGTTCGATGACTTATCAACTGTAGTTCTGAATTAAACTTCGAGTATTATAAATTATATAATTGAGAACATGTAATTATTCTTTTTTTAAACATTCGTTTAACAATTGAATTAATAGCGCACAAATTTCTTCAACAATATATAAAAAAAAAACTAGCACATAAAAATCGAAAACTAATGGAATAAGAAAATGTTAAAAAATAATAGAAAAATAAATGAGCCAGTGACAAGCATTTTCTTGAATGATTAATGCAATGTCTGGAGTTTAAACTGACACACGAGACACGACGTAGTCGTCCTTCTACTCACTCTCATCGTCGTCGTCGTCGTCGTCGTCGTTTCGTCGACAGCATTGCGCATTATCAAAGTCCTTCGTCATCCAGAGGATCGTACAAAAACTGTGACGCTCAAGTTGAGGGGTTGGATACGAGAAATCGGAATATTGCAACGAGAGATAGAAATACTAAAAAAAAAAAAAAAAAGAAAGTATGGTGGATGAATATATACGCGAAAGAGAAGAGAGAGGAAGTGGGCAATCTGCGCGCCAACGGATTGTGTCACGTCCGGAAATCGGTCTAATGAAATGGGGCGCGAGCTATCGCGTTTCGGTAAATCGATTCGTGCACAATATATATACATAGCAAATACTACCACCCACACACCCACACACTTACAAACGATAAAAAAAATTGTTTGATAACGAAAAATCGATTTAACTGAGAGTGGTTGCGAGCTCAATTGCATTACAATGTTTGATTATTCATTTTTAGTTTCCATACGTTTATATAAACGTATAACCAGGAAATACATATTGAATCATTCCCATTTTTTTTTTTTTTTATTTATCCAACTAGTTCCCATGAAAAATTCGCTTTTAAAATTCTTTTATTCCTTTTTTTTTTTTTTTTCTGTCTCGTCTCTATTCTGTTATTCCACTTTCAATATTTAATCTAATCATAGCAAAATGATTATTTTCTATTTTACTTTAAATTTGACTTGAATGTGTGTAAAGAAAGCTATATATCTTGTTCCGCTTGACGCCTCGTTGTCTTTCCAAAACAAACTCTCATCGCTATTCCCTGTTTCAAACATATGGACGTGCGCGTGGATATGTACATATAATACATGGATATATATAGATATGAGCTATATAGATGTGTGGATACCCTCACCCTTGTAGTGCGGCACCAGCCGCTTCCCAAATATAGACTAATTTCGACAAGCATCCCCGAGGATGCCCAAGGGAGCAATGAGGGGCCAGCTCGAAGTCTGACCGAGTGTCGACATTGAATTCCATTCATTTATCTAACCGTCTTACACAAACTATTCTGTGTATATATATATATATATATATATATATATATGTGTGTGTCTGTATAGGAAAAGCGTTCAATTCTTCTTCATGTCACGCGCGTGTATATTACATAAACTACATAATGTTTCGCGAACAATTTATTCGAGGGTGGGTGTTGTTAATTATAACTTCCAAAAATAGGTCGTGAATTTTTATGAATTTTCTTGTGAGAAAAAAAAATATACATTTTTAATTTAAAATAAAAATCCTAGTTAACGTTATTCAGAATTTATTAACAAATCGAATGAGATATCGTCAAACTCAATCGCCTCATTAGTTTTCAAGATATCACAACAGCCAAGTGAAAAAGCAACAACTCCCCGGTAAAATTTTTCACGTATTCACTGTGAAAAAAAATACGACAGAAAAATAAATCATTGAACACACGATAAATATATTATCAGTATTATCACACAAAACTTTTCAATTTTTTTTCAATACAATAAAAATCACTTGCTATTATTTATATAGATGCAAAAGCATCGTTGTTTTGTTGTGATGTTGGTCATAAATAAATACTGGTGTGCGGACGCTCGCGCAAACGCCCCCATAAATATTGGCTTCGCAAGCCACGCGGTCTCCTATATAACTATACAACCATATACTACCGCATGTACTACTAGGTTATACAGTGAGTTCGTGACTTAATCAACGAAGCAATGGCGAACGAAGACTTCTTCATGTAGATATATATTCGTGTGCGTGCCCAGTTGTGTCTTTGCTTTGAATTATGACTTGGCAATGCACGTCAACAATCGCACACAACAACTTTGTCAATTTATACATTTGCGATGTACAATTTGTATAAATGTAATGAACAAATAATATTGTCTATATTACTTATATATTTATTATGATATTTTAATGGATACAATTATACAGTGATGTTGAGATATGCAGATTGTATTGCGATGATGTTGGTGGCTCAAAAACACATCAGTCGCACAGTTTTTTTTTTTTTCCCTCTTTTCTCTTGTGAGTTTTATCTGAAGAATTTGAAACGGAAATCCGTGCACGACTTTCGACACGTGGGGAATTCGTCGAGTAGAGTATCGTGTTCTGCTACATATACTGCTGTGTATTTCTCTTTCTTTCGCTCAATGAAAAGAAAAAGAGAAAAAAAAAAACGTATAACGTCAATGTGAAAAAGGAGTGAAGGTGCGTGAATGTACTCGCACGAATGAAACCTCAAGAAACGTATTATAGGGTTTATATGTATGTATGAATGTATGTATATATATAAAAAATATATAGAACAGTGTAGAGGTTGAATCGTCAGAAATCGCTTCCGTGTATGTGGCTCTTCTACTTTAGTAAAGACGAAAGTCTAGACTCCAAGCACGTTTTACCCATCTTCTCGTTCATCTCTCTGATGTTCTCTTGTTGCACGTTAACTTTCTTATATTCTTCTTCTTCTTTATTTTATTTTTTTTAACAAGTAAAATAACGTGCATTGTTTTCATTTCTTCGTATTTCTACCAGTTCAGCTCGGATTTTTTTTATTCCCATTTCTTTTTCGTTGGATAATAATATCATTATCCAGTAGTTCTAGCCGGAAGGCTTGTGTGGCTGCGCCAAAGTCCCGCAGATAACTTGTCCTATAATTCATGTTTATTTTGATTTGCAGAATTGAATTGTTTTATTTTTTTTTTTTTCTTTTACACTTTTGTTTGACAATTGTGTGAATTACTTTGCATGAAAATATTTTATGTGCCAATTGGGATTATTTGTGAGTGGTTGATGATATGGAAAAAAGCATTAAGACAAAAAATGTTGGAATTTAAGAGACGAATATTTTTCGTTTTTTAATTTCTAAAATATCTCTAATAGTTTTTGTGATATTTAGAATAGCATGATCATTGAATTAATGATCGTAATTGGAAGTGTTGAATTATTTTCTATTGATTACCTTGAAGATTAATTATAATAATTCGTTAGTTCCAATAGATAATTTCTTTTATCTTGAAAGGACAATTAGACTATTAATAAAAAATAATTCACAAAATTAGCCAACAACTTCTGATTCTTATTCTCAAAATATGTGAACAAAATTGTAAAACAATTTAATACCAATCATTATATATAATTTTTTTACAATTCCATTTTTTATTTCAAATCCGTTGAGACGGCAAAATTCACAGTAGAATGAACAGTATTGCTAAATGATCACCGACAATTCTATATCCGTTGAGCCAAAAGAAAAATGTCCCCAATAAACAGCTTAACATCAACGAATCCATCTCAGTCCGATATATATCCTATCCAAAGATTGAGTTAGGACGCTTACCATCTCCATGAGAATGAACATTATTGGGTCAAACAATAGTATACTGTCCCAACCTCACGCTTCATCGACGTTCAAGCCCAAAAACTTCATCTTCCACTTGTTCATTTTACCCTACAGAATCAATATATATATATATATATATATAAATATATAAATGTACGTGATCGTGTCTTCTTCTCCAACTTATATTCCACTCCAATAATTTTTCTTACGAATTCAGAAAGAGAATTTACCCCTCGCATTTCGAAGCCAGTGACCGTAATATAAATTATCGGATTTTCTCACAGATTCCACTGCACGATCGTAATTTTAATTGAAACACGTATAAATAAAATTCGATCACGTGAATATTTGCTGAATACCTATTCATTTATTGCCCTCACTTTTCCCCACGACCAATTTATTATCTTTTGTTATTACTTTTATTTTTTGTTCTCTCCTTAACCACGACCTACTTTGCCATTTTTGATTTTATTAGATAAGTGCGTTGATAAAAAAGGGTGCAAATAATTATCATAGACACGCACAATTGAGTTTACGTATAGTAGTATATAGACTTCGCCTCATGTTTATTAATTTAACAAATGTCCCATTAGTGTATAGAACAAAAGGTGTCGTATAGTGGCTTATATGAATCGTTATGTTTGCGTGTGCATCGCAAACATCGAATGGATCTCTTCTACACTGTATATATTGCGCGCTTTCAAATGGATTTACTACATTTTAACATGCCAACGTGAGCGCAAATATACAAAAAAAAAAAAAAATACATATAGATGAACAAAAATCGAGAGGTTTATATAGACAAATATAAAGATAGTAAGTAAAACGTATGGTTGAAATTTTCGAAACAATAGGAATCTATCGTTGAAAATATTTATTTATTTTTTCTTCTTTGTTTCTCTTTTTCTTTTTTTTTTTTTGTGGTTTTCGATGGCTTTTATTGTTCATTGTCATGCCAGTTCTGTGGCTTGTAAACGTTATTGACTCTCATATTCGCTCTATGATATAAAATACGGCAATGACAACCACGCGTTGTTCGCAAACAAAACACTACACTATACAGTGTAATATGATGTGTTCAATGGTATATAATAAAGCAATCGACCTTGTGTTTTATGGTGGTAAAACACGATATGGCGATTCGGAGGCGCCTTCTATTTTGTTTTAATATATCATGGACAAATTTTAGTGTTCAACAAACATGATTGTAATTCGAAAATATATATTTATACATTTATAATTGTGAAATATGTCCCGATAATGTTTTAACTACTGCGAGGAGTAATAAATTTATGTTCACGCTAATTGAGATTGTTATTTATATGATTTAAATGTGTATTTGAATTAATTTTTATTGTCGAATATATGCCGGAAATTGTATGATATTTGAAAATAAAAAAGGGAGGCACTAAGTTGAAAAATTATGAATATTATTAAGCGTATATGTAAATAAGTGAAATAAAAAAAGAATAATAATTCACGCTCATCCGGTTTCAATTTATCGTGTATATTACAGTCTGTTAAACATGGGACAAAAAATTATAAACACGTAAAAGGGATAATAAGCTATATTCATAGTCCATTTATATATTTTTGTATATATGTAGAGACATAGCACATTGGTTTTGATATACGGTTGGGCCACGTGCTCATTCGTTTGCCGCATTGAAGGGGAAACTTGACTGTCTCTTAATTTCACGAGACACAATCCGTAAATAAAGTCAATGACTCTCTGTGTTGTGCTTGTTCGTGTGCCGTATGTTCTCACCCTCCCATAACGTCGTTTCATCATCAAACAACAAATTAATACTGAATATAAATTTCTAATATCTCATTTAATGTTTCACGAATTCATATTTATTTAGAAACAAAAAATTAATGATTGGTCATTGACGATTCTCACGTGAAACACGAGATAAAAAAATGCCCCCTAATATATTTTGTATATAGGAAATGGAATTAATATTGCTACTAATCTTCTTTATATTCTTATTACTTACGTGATCGGAATTGAGCATAAAAAAAATTGTAGGAATTATTTTTGATAATATTTAAAAATTAAATATAAAAAAATGACAAAATCTTATCAGCTATTTTACTATAAAAAATAAAAAAACTAATATTAATTTACTGATCTTGGGAATATTATTAATAAATTATTGATAATATTATTATCAAATCAATAGAAAAATATAATTATAAGAGTGTTATATGTACACACACATATATATATATATATATATATATATATAACGTGTCGTTAATAGGACTAAGAGAATGAAGAAGTACTGTGAGAGGTTGCAACGGTGTAGGGATGGCCAGAACTAATTGAATTATAGGAATTACGGAACGGTGGTATGGTGATGGTGATGGCGGTGGGGTGATTTGCCAAGGGTGCCGAAAGATTAATGAAACGATCTTACTAACGAGAACCCAAACCATTTTGCGTTGGCGGTGTCTCTACGTGACAAAAAAATATCTTTCAATTCTCATTCTCAATTCTTATAATAATAAACCATTCTTTTTTTTTTTTTTTCTCCCTTTTCTATTATTTTCGCTCTTTTCACCACTTGAAATCGTGTCTCATTAAATTGCTCACTTCTTTTTATTTTCTACAGTCACGATTTATAAAATGGACATTTTTTTTCATTTTTTTCATTCAATACCGTGTTCTTTTAGCCCTTTTTTTCTCATTTTCTCTTGTTCACAGTATTATCAAAGACAATCTCGAAAGTTGCTTCGGAAATATATAATAAATAAGAAAAAAAGAAAAAGAACTAGTATAGATTATCTGATACTGTAGAAAAAAATAGAGGAAAAATAATAAAACAAGTAAAAAAAGAAACTTCTTACAGTCGTTGCGTGAGATTTATCGCGAGTCGTTGAGGCTTTTGCAGATTAGAACTTGAGACTGACTTTCTCTCTTGCACTCTCATTCTCTTTATGCTATTTTACTTTCTCTATGCTACGCTATCCTACACTATCTGTGTAAGCGAATGGTTGTGGGTGACGTTTGTATACATATATATTCCAACCGCGGGGGAGGATTTGAAAAGCTCGACGACGAATTCACTTTACTATGGTGTGTATGTATATTTGTGTGTGTGTGTGTGGATGGGGTTGCTCTCTCCTCTCATCCTCTCAATAGCATAAAAGTCTAGTTGCACTCTGGACAAAAACAAGAGTGAATTACGATCTGTGCTGCATCCACACCCTAAAACCTATCCCTCTACAAACGATAATTCGAACGATACATTTAAATTTCCCGCCATTATCAACTCACCCTTTTGCCAATGTACGCGTAGTCACTGACGGCAAATCGGAGAATTCCATTAGCTAATTAACACTAGGAACAAAGGCATATCGAGTTTTGTTTAATCGTCATTTTTTATCTTTTTATGTTACTTTTTTTTTTTCCCCCTTTTTTTTATTCACAATTATCGTGCTTTCAATTTCTTACACTCAATTAATTCATTTAATTTTATATCAATGGAATATTTGATATTCACAATAGAAATTGTATTTTAAATATTTATTCTGTAATGTGTGTGATTTTCTATACACAAATTTCAAGTGAATAAAATGAATGATGTGAACGTGATTTTTATATTTTTTTTATTTTGCTTTTGATTTATAACTGCCGAGTAATGACTCTGTAATTATTGCACGATGAACTCTGGCGCCTTTATTCTGGCGATATATATTTATATACACTTTTGTTTATTCATCATTTTTGCAGGTTAATTAACGCCTGAGGATAGTCACTTAATTTTCATTAGTCAAATTAACGAGTTGGATATTCAAAATATTTATTTTATCATGTGACCTAGTTACAGCTTATGTATACAGTGTGAAATTAATTATTGTATGATGAATAAATTTTTTTTCACACTGAAAAAATGCTCACAACTGTAATTATATATTGTATATTATGGTGACTTGTCAATCACATATTATTAATTGAAAATTTCTCTTTATTTTTTTGTTGCAGGTGAGTTCAATGACCGGATACATTTATACTTGGTTCATATTATTGGCGATGTGGTGAATGAACGTTGGAGAATGAGAAAGACAATATTACCTTGAAGGAGGGAATTATTTTTTTTTATCATTTTATATATACTTTTTTTTTTTTTCTTCTTCACTGGAAAAAGTAATTTCGTAATTATTGAGGATCCTTGATCAAAAACACGGGGACAAAGATGCGCCACATTGCTGGAGGAAAACTAAAAGGACGAGTCTCAATGGTGTGAGTTAAGTAGCCAACGTAATGACCTCTCTCAACGAAGTAGAAGAAAGAAAGTAGAGAAGAAGGGCGAGGGAGAGAGAGAGAGAGAGGGGGGGAAAAAAAAAGGAATGCAGAGGCAAAAGGGTCGCGATGGAATTTCAACTATTCCCTTAGGATTGTTTTATACAGGGCCGTATTATTTTTTTCAAAGTAAATTTTTTTCATGGTTTATATAATAGTCTACATAATATTTTCAATATTTCTTTTTTTTTTTTTCACTTATAATATTTCAATATTTGTGAACACATTCTTTCTCAAACATGAACAGCAAGAAAGATTGGAGAAATTTGAAATAAAATATGTCGATATTAAAATATTATTTATAAAAACTTTATCTCCGGTAAAATGAACAACGTATAAATTTAAAAGTAACAATTGTGCAAAGTAGTTCTGTTGGAACAAAAGACTCAAAAAATTCGTGACTTCTTGGATAAAGTTATAACGAATTATAACAATATATTTTCCAAATTTAGAATCGAAATTTAGAATTTATAATTGCAACTGTAAGAGTTTGTATCCTTATGTTCACACTGCGATCTTTTTGTTTAATTTTTTCATTGACAATTAAAAGAAACGGGGTAAATGAGAACGTTTGCACGTAGTTGTTTCTAATAATTGTGAGACGATATCGTCGTGCAATGAACGAGGGAGACGAATGGAGTAAGTTTTCGACCACGGGCAATTTAAGCTTCGCCGCGTGCGCCTTGCATCAGCCCCATTTCCTTGCAAAAGTTTTTGAAGCGCGAGGGTAAATGGGTGGTGGAAGAGAAGGGAAGACAGAGGCCACAACCTCGTCCCTCTTTGGCTTGGAGCGGCTCAGCTCGCTTTAATTATTGGTAGTAAATCAAAGCGTGTAGAGTCACGCCAATAAATCTTGACGACGAAAGCATTTGGCTCACTTCGACCACGGGGATATAAATTCTACGGGTAATAATGAGTGTGGTGATAGTGAACTCAAGACATTGGCTAATACTTTTGTTTTATATATATATATATATATATATATATATATATATATATATATATATTTGTTATCAAAAGATAAATGCTGATTTTTCGTGTATTATCAAATTGATTCAATAAATTTTAATATAATATAAATTCACTAAATAACATAGAAAAAATTATGATAGTATGCATACTCAATATTGCAGTAATATTTCAAATACTAGTATCATAAAAATTCAATTCGAAAAATATTCTTTAGTTTTATTTTAAAATTTATATACACATGGTATTTTTCACACTCAACAATTTATATTATTTCTTAAATAATTGTAATTTTTACAATACTCTAGTCCGCAGTTTTTTTTTTTCCATTTATTTTAATCATTGAAGTAATATTGAAATTGTATAAGATTCGATTAAGTTGGAGACTGTACATTAATCACTCATGCAAAATTGAATTTATATACAGTGATAGATTATTATTCGTACGTATATTCTACAACACTGTTTCTCCCTTCTGTTAGTGTCGCTAATGGAGAAAATATGTAGCAACTCAAGAGATTAGCATTCATTCAAGATTCTTAAGAATGAACATGGCAATAGAGCTATTAAAATAAAAAATATTTCTCTCAGACGACTAATAATAAATATTTAACTATCTCTATTTTTTAAATAGAAAATAATATCTCGCTAGGGAGAATCTTCGTTTAAATATTCTGAAAAGTAAATGACTCTTCAGGGCTCAGAAAAAAAAAAAAGAAACATATTGAAATTAATGTCTCTAAACGTCATAGACTGTTTTTAGTTTTAGTTACAGATAAACCTACTGCAACATTTTGAATATGAAAATGTCAAACATCTGGTCTGGTAATCGTCAAATGTTTTGAGTCATAAAAGAAAAAAAAAACTTTTAAAAAGTAGTGAGTATATACTTATAGTTCCTTTTTTTTTTTTTTCTCGTCATGGGTTGTCGCGCGCGTTTTTAAGAAAACCACTCTTGAGTCACGCGAGACTTTCCGTTCAAGCGAGTCATGAAAATGGAGACTCGTTCGTGGGGTGGTGGTGTGGTTGAATACTCGGGATAGGAAAACCGGCGTCGAAAAACCATTTTTGCCTTGAGACACTCGAGCCTGCCTCATTAACACAGAGTTCCAATTTCTTTTTGCTATAAGCTTGACGATAGAGAAAAAAATAAAAGAAACGAGGAATTTGACAGGTGGATGAATTGCCGAGTCTTTTCATTCACCATTGTCAATATAATGTTGGTTTATTAATATAAGAGAAGAGCCATTGTCTCAATTCATTTTTCACTTTATTGAATATTGAAATTTTTCATTATCACATTTCACTAAAAATTCATTTTATTTATGGCATGTCATACTGAATTCAATCGTCATTGAGAGAGAAACTTGTTGAGAAACACTTCATGACGCGCAGGGACTTTTGAGAGAACGCCGATAACGAAGGGACTCTGTCGGCTTGGCTCTGCCCCTTCAAGTGCCTCTCCGTGTACTTTTCTTCATGGGAACCCCTCTCACTTTTATATATAAATGTATATATGTATATATAACACTCAGGCTTCAACCGAAATAAAGAGAAGAATATCTTAAAGTTTGAGAAAAAGCTTCAGAAGAAAAAAAAAAATAAATCGGTGAAAAAGTCCTCGAGCAATTTATTTTCTTCTCTCCTTTTTTTTTTTTTTTCTTTTTGTTTTCTACTCTGCATAGATTATTTATTTCAGTAACAAACTTTTTACAATGAAATTCCTTCTTCATCTCGTTCTCTTCTTCGTTTTTGTAATTGAGAATGAACGCTCATACGCGATAGAACTTGAATGTGAAAAGTGCGGTGATACCTATCACTTTTATTTTTTTTCTTTTTTGTAACAAGATAAAATGAGTTTTTGCTGGGAGTCGTTATATAAATGCAGACTAAAAGTTTGAAAATCGTTTAGATTATCGGGTATAATAACGCGATCACTATTTTACACCCTATATTGGTCGCATAATCCTACCTACATGTTACACCACCGAATATTTTCTTCGTGTCTTTAATATAACCACATACTTATCCCATAAAATTCATTATGAGGGGAAACACAAGGAAAGAAAACTCATTTTTTTCACATATTCTCAATGTCTAGTTTCATGAGTACGTGTTAGAAAAATATAACATATAAAATTCTGAAAATTTATAATCATATATATAAATTTATCCCTAACAATTCCCTGAGATTTAATTTAGTTAAAAAAAAAAAAAAAATAATGAGAAGCAAATTTTTCGGGTCATCACCTCAGTCTCTCTCACCCCAACAATACCTCCACTCACAATTCTCCTATCCACCCTCTCCATTATCACATTACACGAAGGACAAACTCGCAATTCTGGAAAACAAAGAGAACTAAAAACAAACTGAAATAAAAAGGAATAATGAAAAAAGTAAAAAAAAAATGAACCACAAACCCTAATGCATATTCGCTTTACAAAATTTCATTTACAATCACGAATATAGTCTCGTTTACGAATTTCTATACTTCCGTTATATAAAGTGTTTGAATATAAAGGAACGCTTGCACGAATCACCCAATACAAAAGTAAAGCGACCGACGACGAGTATATATTGCACAGAGAAGACAAGACTTCACCCCCACCCAACATTCACGAGTTCCACGTTCAAGATAAGCCCAAAGACAATAGGGTGCCACCCATAGCCAAGCTCTTTTTTAGGGCTTGAAGTAAATGACAGTAGTTGTAGAGAGACGTAGAGAAGAGTGGGTTGTGAAAGCTCAACGATCTAACCCAGATAAGGGTTTGCCCACGTTTCGCTTTCGTCTCTTTTCTCACTCTTGCTTCTTTCGTTGTTTTATAAACTTTCAAATATTCGCACTTACAAACTTGCTTTGAATCTTGCGCACAGTCCTGATAATATCGTACAGGCAATGACAAAGACTCTTGCCACCTTACCACTTGAATTCTATTTAACAGATACAAAAGAAAATTATCAATTGTTAGTTTCTTTATCCTATTGCACAAATTGATATCATCTATTGTGAAAAAATAAATAACAAATTTATTTATCAATTGTTTTCACTGTATAAACACAATTGTATTTGTACTTATACGTATAGTGCAATTGTCACGAATCTGATGGTCATCGTTCGATGTCGTGACATTGCCACTGCCACACCATACAACTATATCTCTAATCGTTGAACACACAAACACACACACACAAATACCAATAATGTGGCGCTAATCTATATACATATAACCAGTGGCCTATCTGAAATCTATGCAAATAGAATTACCTTGCCTCACCGATTTGTGTATATGTATATATGTATATAAGAGGCGTTGGCGTAGCGTTGGTAGTACACTGTACAACACTGTGTCAAAGCCGCCTACTCATGCGCGCACCCATATGGGCTTGTTTATATATGTGGTTACGCTGTATACTACTGGTATGCTGCTGCGTTTCCCTTGTGATCGTTTGGTAACCGCTTCTTATCAGCTCATTTCTCAGAGTACCTGGAAACGAGACGGGATCATCCCTAAGACAATATGTTAATGCGATGAGGGAAGAAAAGGACTTATTCCGAAGGATAAATCGTACTGAGCCTACATCTTTTTTCTTCTTCTTTGTAGAGAAAAGAAATATTTATTTGAATTATTTTTCTTTATACGATTTATATTCGTCAAATAGTCAGACAATTTCTGGAATTTTTTTATTACACCATTCTTCAATTCTTTTATATATTTATTTACTTTTATAATTAAATACATATTAAATTTAATACTACTATTTACAAATCTGATATACAGCGGTATTATTTATTATATAATATAAAGGAAGAGCACAAATGGAATTCATTGGAATTAATTTCGTAATAAATGAAATGTACAATTGAGAAATTCCCTCTTGGACCTTTCATAATAAAGCAATAATAATAATACTAGGTTCACCAATATTTTGTCAAGGCGAATTTATATCTAGAATTGAACAGATGATTAAATTTGACTGAAAAATCCACTGAATTTAATTAGCAAGATATTCCTTAAATATTTATAGCTCTTTCTAAAATCATTGATTAAAATAATTACCAAATGAAAAATTAGTGACATAATTAAATTAAAATTAATATTGTACTCTCATTCATCTGATGTCAATACATTGTTTCTTCTACTATAATATTATCATATTAGAATACTGCAGAAGCGAAAACAATACCATATGTAATATGTCTAATTTTGAAGAAACACTACCAAAGCTATTCTAATTTAAATTTTACATCTCTACAATAGTTGCTTCGTGATTAAATCTTCTATATATACATATATCCAGTTAGTTGCATGACTGTATCTGCAAAAGAGAAGATATGTTTGGAGTATCATGCGAAATTGTTTTGGGTAATGCAACAGAGAGAAGCTTCATTTATAAGCAGAATCCTCTGGTCTAATCCACTCATCGTATATATGTGTTATGTAATAATGTAACTAGGATAATGCACAAGTATATATGTATTAAGGTTTTCACTATGTATATATATATATATGTCTGCGTTAGTGTGCGTTACCTTGCGAGCAAACTAGTCAACCAACATCTACTATGTATGTATATAAGCACATACCATACGTTTCTCTTATCCACTTCATTCTTCCTTTTGGTATACCGCACTCGTCGTGAATGTGTTATTTCTCACATCTTCCCTCGCCATGTATTCATATACATGAAAATATATATATATGTATGTATTAAATATGTGCCGCAGGACATGTTGAGAATGGAAGTGGCAGTTGTGCTTTTTGGAACGTTCCAAAACTTTGTTAGAAAGACAAACATGTTTATGTATATATATTTTTTTTATGCGTTAGACTATTACATGAGTGAAGTCATTGTGAATTTATGTTTCCCAGCTATTTTAATTCATTTAAAAAAATTGTATATAGATTTAGAGTAGTTTTCACAATTGAATACTCAAAAGTATCCACAAAGATATTATTCTTCAGTTTATTATTATTTTTTTTTTTTCTTCAATTTCATTTTTAGCAATCACACATTTCCTGAACAAGTGCTTTGATGAGAATTATCAGTAAATGGTTGTGCGCACGCAGCGTATGGCATTGAGTAAATGGAAATGGTACAGGAAACGTGAAAGAAAGTGCGAGGGGAATTGAGAAATAGTGGAAAATGGAGAAAGGGTAATGAATGCAGAATTTATTTTTCAAAGTGTGAATTATGCACAGAGTGCTTCATATTATTCTACAGCTGTGGCGCAAAGACTGTGGGCGCTTTCCGCGTGAGTTCTGCAAAGTAGGCGTAAGAGAGTCGATGAGGCGATTGAAATAACTTGGAAATACATAGTGGTAGTAGTGGTGATAGAATGAGCTTGAGTGTGGGAAAACTCTCGGTAACGTCTTTCATTGCGGTTGAAATGAAAAGGGATATACCATACTGTTGAGGAGTCTTCGAATTTGAGATAAGCTTGAGTAAGATAAAAGCCAGAGAGACGGAATAATTATTATCTTGAGGTTTGTGCAGTCGATGAACATGAACAAAACAAAGAGAAAAAAAATAATATCGTTCTTTCAACATTTTCAAACGCACTTTTTCAATTCAGACGCCCAATATTTCTTTTTAACATAAAAATATTTGTACCAGACACATGCTCTTTCGTACAACAGTATCATACTGTCAAATATATCAATGAACATTATACTGTCGTCTTTGATTATGATTATTAATAATAAAATAATCCTAGATGATATATATAGATCTCAATGATGCAAACGTATACCATACTGTAATTTTACCATGGCTTATCTCTACGATTTTCCAACAAACTCCGGATGTTTTTGTAGAAGTCAAACCGCTTTATAAACCAATGTGACTCTCGGACTACTACATATATATATGTGCATGTGTGTGTATGTATGCTATAGCATTTTACGCCAAAAATAATAGCCACAATTTCCCACCATGTCCAACGCAAAACTTTTACGTCGTAAAAACAAAAGTTATATATAAAAGTAATTCGGTATATAAGTGTCGCATATATGTCGTTCCTTATCGTGGTCATTTTTGCTTTACAGTGCTACCTTAAATCTATTTGGTTGATGGGAAAAAATGAAATAGAAAAAAAAATAAGGGGGAGGAAAGAAAATTTGTTATATGTAGTTTGGATTAAGACAGTCTCATAGCACACTACTACAATTAAATGAAATTAATTACAGCAATTACCAAACAGTTTTCGTCTTTATTTTCTCAATACGAGAATTCGTACTATTTATAAAACGCTAAAACAATCGGATAATAAAAGAGAAAAGCTCAGGATTTATTTTATATTGTTTTTTTTTTATTTTTCCTCTTTATTTTCGACGACAATGTGAAAATCAACTGGGCAATTTAATCTTAAATGTCTGCGCTATGTATATATATATGTATGTGTAACTTCAAAAGAATTGGAGGGTTGGAAATAAAAATCTATCAGATGAATCGCGAGCATTGAGACGGGAACAAGGAAAAGGCTGGTTTTTTCAGGCGTATCTTTTAAAGAGAGTGACATTTTACTGTGTGATACTTTGGGTATTATTGGGTGAGGGTCAAGTCTATCATGGGAAATCACCTTTTATTTCTTCTCTTTTTATTTCATTTTATTCTTCGTCTTTGGCGGAAATTTCAGTAAGTCTTATCGTTGATAGACGAAAGAGACGAGAAATAGTAATTTAAAAAATCACTGGTGCTATTTAAACCATATGCATTAGCGTCAAAAAAGCTTATATAATTGGTTGATGCTGCAGCTCCGGTAATTTCGTATCCGCGGACGTGCACTCTTGTGCACCGTTGTACAAGTCAAGACTAGCGTCACGAGGAAATAATACTACAGTGAAAGAGGGTGAGAGAGCTACTACAATTTTTCCGCTAATTTTGCATCTACTCTCAGACGGTGTTGTCTAATGGACTGGAAAACACGTGCATTAAAGCTCTCTTCTTCTTTTTTTTTTTTTTCGTTTTTCCAGTGATTATTATGTTCATTTCCACGTTATTATTGTTTATTATTTATTTTTTTTCTTAGTACATTTCACATATAGTGCGAATTTTTGATATAAAATAATGAAGATTAATACGATGGATTAAAATTTCATCATTGAGAAAACTTCATCATGTTTAAATTCATTATGGTGCATTTTGATTATACTTAATAATCATTATCTAAATATTTATTAGTTATCATATACATATTTAATATCAATCTTTATTTATTGAGAGATTCTAAATAATTTTTCACTTCCATTATTTCGTTCTCCCATTTCAAGTGTGAAAAAACCCACATTTTAATCTCATTCTCTTTCGTGTGTCACACATTCTCATTTTAATCCCACCCTCTCTCACCTTGTCCAAATATATATATATATATATATAAATATATTCATATATACATATACATTTTTTTTTACCCGGATTTTTTTCATTTCACTCGTATACGACCGAGAATTCGAGTCTCACATTTTTTTTTCCCCACGCCTGAAGTAACAATCGATCATTGGTCGCGTTCTATTGTGATATAAAAATATGGCAAAATGCAAAATAAAAAGGGGGGGGGGGGGAGAGAATTAGGCCAGTATGCATATCCAATAGTTTTTGTTCTATACAGTACAACATAAACGAAAAAAAAAAAAAAAACAAAACAACAAATGAAAATACCTATTGGCATGTATATATTTTTTTTTGTTTTCTCTACTCATGTATATATACTTCTTTCATTTTGATTTCCAACAAAAGACAAAATAAAAGCACAAATTGGAAATAGTCGAAATATATATAGATGAAAAAAAAAAAAAAACAAAAAGGAATTGACTATTCAACTCAGTGGACAACACGTTTATGTATACATACATTTCTATACCATCACACACATATGACTGTATCGAATTGCTCGTTTGGAATGTCACCGCGATGGGTTTTGTTGTCATGCGAAACTGTGCATCGTGAAAAGCCAGATGCGAAAACAGTATATATGTTATTCTCCCTATATATATATAGAGAGGAAGAGAAACAGATCGTTCATCGGATCTTCCACTTGTGTGAGTCCATAGTCACATCTGATATAGTCTACATAAATCTTTGGTGGCAATTCTTGCAAACATGAGTGCACATACAATTCGCGTGTCTTATGATTGACATTTTACAATACGTGTATTTTATTCATTACATAAAGTGTCATTGCACACATTTGCATTATTTAATTTTATAATATTTCTTTGCAAAGTTTTTTAATTATTTCGTTTTTAATATTCTTTACTTTTTCTTTGTTCTTTTTATTTTTGGTAATGAAAAGATGGAATGTTGGAATACTTTAACTGTTGAAATGTGGAATTAATATGCATATGCATATGTATATATATATATATGAATTGCAAATATTTAATTCATGATGAAAGACATGCAGACAAGTATGTGTGTATACATGTGCGTGATTGCGTGACGTAGAATGTACAAAACTGTTGTTGAAACCATTTCCTTCCGATCTCCGTTGCATTCTCCATCGATTCAAGACTTTTTTCTAGAGGGCAATCATTTTATATACTGTGATGGATAAATAAAAAATTTTATGGGAAGCCATTGTACTCTTGTGATATTTATAATACGGCTTTTATATTTAATTAAAAAATGTATTATATATTTTTATTCACTATAAGTGATTGTCTGTTGTATGAGAAATTGTTCACAGTTGTTCCATCATCGAGTGAAAGATTGGAATTGAATATTAATTATTTATATAATGCTTCACATTCTGATATTTAATTCAAGAGAAATTTTACAGAAGATTATCGAAAGAATTACGATGCATCAAAAATTCATTTGGAATATATTGTTTTATAAAAATATTGTACTCTTGGGTGAAAAACATTATCGAATCTGATAATGTCTTTCTCGACTGAAAAATATGTAGTTAAAAATTATTCTATTTAATCTTTTTTTCCTGTGATTAATTATTAATGAAAAAAAGAAAAAAATTTGATTTCTGGGTAAATTTAATGGGGCTCCCTCTGTACTCTAACAAATGATGAATCTGCTCAATAGCAACCACTCTGAACCGGATGTTGAATTAAAAATTCATACATTAATATTGCCAATGTTTTTTCACAAAAATCTTTGTAACTCTCTAAACTAAGATGTGATGGTGTACATAAACTCTCAACAATGTGTCAAAGATTTGTATATTTTGACGAGTTTAAACTTCTTCGACATACATATATATACCCTATATATGCCGGATGCAACCACTCGCGGTTTATAAGAAATAAATGAGAACGCTTTTGGACCAGCTGTAACACGCTTAAAATGCGATATATCCTTTTCTTATTCTTCGATTGCTGCCACACGGCGTTTATTTTTGGTTCACCAACAATTTTCCTGTGCAAATAAAATACGGGAAAAAAAAAAAAAAAATAAAATTACAAAAGAAAACAAAATATTTGCATGAAGAATAAACACAATGACATGAAAAATTTTCAATTGTCTAATATTATTCCCACACAATTCAATTTATAAACTAAAATCAAGTAAAATAAAAATTGTCTTGCAGGTTTACATTTCTCTCTCATCTTTTCTCTTCATCATTCTATTGTGGTTTCGTTAGATGAGTTAAAAAAAAATATATATATATATATTTGTTGCGCGTGCGCATGTCGACAAACGTGAATACAACTCGCACTTGGAATATCGCGACGCTCGGCGTCGTCAGTAGCGCGGCGTGTGCCGTCACACTCGCATGTTTCTTCCATCTGATATCTCTCAAGTCCAAATAATAAAATGCATGAGTCTGACTGACAATAATAAAATCACAACAAGCCCCACGCACAATTAATCATCGATGATTTGTCAGTGTTGAATAAAAGAAATAAAATTCACAACAATTCAATATCACTTAAACCAAACCAACATTTTTCATAACTATTATCCAACAAAAAATTCAACCAAACTAATAAAATAAAGACATAACATTTTTTTAATATTCCACTTTACAAATTTTTTTTCCGACTATTTATCTTCATTATTGTTCGATAAATATTATAAACACGTGCGCTCTTGTATCAGACAATTGTGCATTAATCAACAGACAAAACAAACTTTTAATTGTCAAATTATTGTCTTAGTACGATGGAATAAAATATTATGGCAACATATGTTAGTAACAATGGCAAATAATATTGTGGACGACAATGTGAATTCGTGGCGCGGAATAAATTATTATCAATTATACATATGACAGTGAAAATGGTGTAATATTGCACCTGGTGTATTTATAAATGCAGTGTCCGGCCACTACTATTCAAATATATAATAAAAATAATAATAATAATAATAATAATGGCAATTATAATAACAATAGTATTAATAATAATGATATAAATTCTGGCTTTTGATATTCTTCGTGCAAAATATGATATTAAATTTCCTTTTTCATGGTGAATCACAGTGCGTAATAATGTTACATAATTGAAAACACTCATGCGCTGATAAAGCTATTATTATTGTTGCATATATTTCATAATTTACATTTGTTAATTAACCAATTATTATCTGTTATATAGTGACATGATTATCAATCAATTATTCATTGCTTTATAGTTAATTGAACCGTTAAAAAGAATTCGTTAAACATTTTATTGTTAGATAAATAAAAAAAAGTAGGAAAATATTAAAACAGATTTATATTGAAGTAAATTTTGTACTGAATATTGTTCATCGTTGGGAGAATTGTTGAGAACGTGCGATAAATTATTGGTGGAGCTGATAAAAAAAAAAAAAAAAAGCGTCACGCGTATCATCCACGTGCAACTATCACAAATTTTTAAATGAGATTTTCAAAATCTCTCGTGCAATACTACAAATTATTGAACAATAATTGAATTATTGATTGATTCAATTTTACTTCACGTGTCCTCCGATTGTGGATAGCTGTTGTGCAATGAGTGCATTGTGATTTGTTCTGGACAAGTGATTGGAAAATTTATTTCCCTTCTATATAAAATAATAAAAGGAAATTTCTTTATTTCGCTTTTTTTTTTTAATATAAAAATTACTTGTCAATATTTGACTGATAATGGCGTCCAGCCAGGAAGGAAAAGAATCATCGCCCAGGTAAATTCACAAATCAATTTTTCCAGTTTCAACATAAATGATGTGATGAGTAAAAAAATATCAACGGTGAAACTCTGTCGAGTTCTGATTTTTTTCTTGACAAAAAAAAAAAACAAACAAACAATCAATTATATAATATGTTATTTGAATTGCCATGTGAATATTGCCATGCGAATTTCGATATGTGTAGACGTATATATAGATGTGGAAAAATCCCTTGGGGGTTGCCCAATCATTTTTGCTAGAGCGTTAAAATTAAATGACCACGTTCTGTCGTCATTCGTGAACAATAATCGAAGCACGTCGTTGCGTTGACGTTTTTTGGTGTGTGTCCGAATCGGCACGCACTCGTCGTGCGCGTTTGCTTTTGTCTGGATTTTTATTTTTTATATTTTCGTGAATTTGTTTGTATGTTTATATAACTAAACTTCAATCGTTTACCAATACGCAGAAATACGTATGTATAAACGTACCTGAATACACCTCTACATAAATATAAAATTGAACCTTCGCCTGTATACAGATGGTAAATTGCAAATAAAACTTCAAATACACATTTGGAGAGGTCTGGGCAATATACATACGATGCATAATAACCAATTAAAATTACGCAAATCGCTGCGGGCTGTTGGGAACAAATATAACAACCACATTTTGTACCGCATATATATTTACTATATGCACACACACACACACACACACACACACACATATGTATATGTAATACAATTTTTTTCATCAAATTACACCGACTCTTTTCGTGCATCCAACAAATTTTTTATTTCTACATTTTTATTACATTACATTTGACATATTTTTATTTATTTCTTTTCTGTCTTTCATTTATCAATTTTATGTCACTCACAATTTTATTATCATTATTATTTCTCTTCTTTTACCTCAATGTAACTATGCGTGTATAATAACAGTCTAACAGAAAGAGAAAATAAAATGAGAGAAAAAAAAAAAATTATTGTGCCACAGGGTTTTATCATTTTCGTGTGAAGCGTACAGATATATTTTTTTCCGTGAGCTTTCTGACGTGGCTCTCGCTTTTCTCTGTGTATATGTGTGTATAATATACACTGTATATTTATATGTAGCTGTGTGTGTGTGTGTGCATTGGCACCAACTGCCCTCGAGCGCACTAAAAATACACAGTTCTCTTTTGCACACTTTTAATTTAAAGTTTCCACGATATTCCAAAAAAATAACAAAAAAAAAACACACAAATTTCACGCATATACATATGTATATTATGTGCATAGTGGAAACGGCGGTATTGTGCAAATAATTGTATTATTCTGGAAATAATACAAACGGTTGAGTAAAAGATACCATATGAATTTTTTACAATGACAATAAAAAATATTCCTAGAATGAAATTTTTATGATACCAGTATTTGAAATATTACTGTAGTATAGAACGAGATACTATAGAGATCACAATTTTCTTTTCATCTCGTTCAGAAGATCAAAGTCCTCGGTATTTATTGTTCCTTCAATATTCACAAATGTAACAAACAAAAATTGTAATTTCGCCTATGAAAATTATAATAACGATTGCTAAATTTATGCCTATGCTCTGTAAACTTTAATATTTCTTCGAATATTATTACAATATTTCACAGTAACTCAATAAATTTCCTGGGGAAACAAAAGTGAGAAAAAAATTGCTCATAAACTTTGTAATATTTTCGTTGTAGTAGTTTACTAAATATTATTACATGAGCCATTTTAGTTTCAAGCTTTTTTTTGTATTAGGCTTTTTTTTTCTTCTACTGATATATACTCAAGCAATATTTTGTAGCTCTTCGTTTACTTTGTAAATTTTCACAATGGTTATTTCATCATTTCTCAAAAAAATTGGAAATTAAATCGCAATCGTTTTAGCTAGATTGATATATGAATTGTATTAAAACGTTGGTATATTTGCTGGACGTGAATAGCCAATGGTCGTTTAGATGTGGTAGTAGAGTAGTAGTGGACTACAAAAAGTGTAGATGATGGGAGACTTCGCGCGCGTGGAAGCTTTGTGCTTTCCACCATTATTTGCTTATCCCACAGTCGTTGGAGCGGGTTTGGAGAGTTTTCCCATTGGATTCGCAGTGTTTGCACGGACGTCGATGCTCGTCGACCCTCACTCGGTGCTTCACCCTGTCTTCGTTGAGTGAGGGACTCCTGTATACATATTCGTTGGTGAGGGTCGTCGTCATCGTCGTATTGATAGGGGCAGGCAGGCAAAAAAAAAAGACTATAAAAAAATTTGGAATGAAAAACTAAAATAAAAATAACGTAATATTCAATTGATATAAGTTTGTGTACAATAGAGATTGGTGAGCGCTTTGCACACTAGAAAATAGTGTAATTTATTTTGTTTTGTTTATTTAATTATTTAAATTCATTATTAAATATGACATAGAAATAATTTTCCGATATAAAATGTGAAGATAAAAATTATTCTTCCACTTTGTATTGTT
This sequence comes from Zele albiditarsus, assembly GCA_958496275.1. NCBI lineage: Eukaryota > Metazoa > Arthropoda > Insecta > Hymenoptera > Braconidae > Zele > Zele albiditarsus. Next base: position 6,616,934 of record OY292415.1, read on the forward strand.
ATATATTAATGTTTCTAGTCACAAATTAATTTCTGATGATGAGACAAATATTTTCTAGTATATCTCAGTAACATCAATAATAATAAATCTTTAAAGAAAAAATTAAAAAAGACACCCAAACAATTAAAATATCAACAGCATAACTCACTTAATATTTCAACCACAAATCTAATAATTTATTGTAAATAAATTCTCATTCTTTTTACGATTGATCAATTATAATAAACGAAGAGAAAAATCTACACCAGTACAATTGATAATATTCTTTTCATCATACCAAGCACATACCTATATGAATATCGTGTCTAATCATTAAAAATTATACGACGATGACAAAGAAACAGAGTGAATGAAACACTAATGAACTGATGCATGGAGTTATATACAGAAAAAAAAAAAAAAAGGACAAAGTGGTAAAGAAAAAAATGTCTACATTTTATAGTATACAAACTCTCACTTTTTATTTTTCACTCATTATATATATAGACAAGGTATCTATGTACATATATATATATATATACGTAGTTCGTCTCGACTAACGAATGATTCTTCGTGGATGAAAAGACAGTGTACCTGTCAGCTTGATGGTAGAATCTTAAAGCCGACTGAAAAGCTTTGGGAGATAGAAACCTTGTCAGCGCGCGCTCGGGACTGAGAACTCGCGCGGGGAAAATTGCACAACCTAAAGGAACGATGGAGGTACGTAATTTGTTTTCCGGCTTCCGCGTGTACTCGTCTTTTTCTCCTTCATCCCTTCTCTTTTATTCGTTGATTTTTTCTTCCTTTTATTTTTTTTTTCTCATTCGTCTCACTATTTACTCGTGTCTATAGGTATATACACTTGCACTCTTTCTCTCACTCGCTCTCTTGAGTGCTCGTCGAAGCGTCCCGGGAAATTGAGGCGAGCCAGCAATTCACTGCCCTCTACAGATAATGATCCTTCATATACATCATATATATATATATATATATAACGGTGGGGATTTTCATTTTCAAATATCATCCTGTCATTAACACGAGAGAAATAAAAAATATATATATATATTTACAAAGATGAAACAATTGTGGAAAAAGTAAAATAAAAAAATAAAAAAAACGTACGGAGATCAGAGGATGAGAAAAAAAGTTACATTCATTTAGGAAATAATTCAAACGGTAGTATAAAAAATATATATATATATATTCTTACAACTTTCATCATGAAGATGAAAAAAAAGAAAAAAAAAAGACATAGATAATAATGAAGTTATTTTTATGATTTCACTGTTGGATGTAATAATAATATTGAATTGAAATGGTAACTTTTCATGAGCGAGAGATTAAATTTACTGAATGATTAGGAAATTGGATAAAGTTCAGTGATGAATGAAATTTACACTATTCATTTGGTAAATTGTTTGGCAAACTTTTGTTTTTGTGTATAGTAAATTGGCATCTTCTTGCAGTGAGTTTTAACACTTTTTTTCTCTTGATGAATGTAAAAAGTGTAGTTTATGCATTGCAGTTTGGAAGTGGTTTTTTTTTTTCTCTTCAGAACGATGATATTATTAAAAATAACACAATTATCGTGGTATAAATAAATAAACATTCAGATTTTATTTTTTTTTTATTGTTTGTTTATTTTATATTTAAGTGCAGCGTTCTGGTATGGGAAATATTCAACTGCACAGCTTGAGCATCCATCTTGGTCAGACGTTTTACTTTATAGATATTTACAATATACATACATAAATATTCAAATTTAGAAGATTAGATCTTTATGGACGAACATTTGATTCATGAGATCATTTATCTTCGCTATAGTATTATTAAGAAAAAGAAAAAAGCAACACAAACCAGCAAATAAGAAATTAAAATCAATAAACAATCATGATATATTTTCTAATTATAAACTTATACAGAATTAAATCGATACTTGATTATTATTAAAACTCTCAATAAATTTATGTTTCTCATACGTTAAATAATTTTTCCAACACACTTTTATACTATCAAAAATATAGTTTATTTTATTCCATATATAAAGACATTATTTATCAAACTCCATCCTCTCCATTTTCTCAGCGAAAAAAAAATTAAAAATGAGAAAAAATAGAATGAAAAAAACAAAAAAAAAACAAATACATATGTATACGTTTTCGTGCAACGAATTTCATTAAAATTTTTTTCTTTTCCACAACTTCGTGTGCGGTTGATATAACACAAAATTATATTTATTCAACGCAAATGGAAAAAAATTTTACAGATGATAAATGTATGAAGGAAATTAGTAGAGAAAAGCTTGCAGAATCGCGTTGTATTATTTCATTTTTATTCCACCCATTTTCACGTTAAATCGCTACTTTTAATTGAGTTACAACGCACCATACCATTCGTAAATATATATATAAACTCATATACACGTCTGCAGTGTGATAATGCCTCTCACTATACAGTCCATTATACATCTCTTTGGAAATGAGTTTTGGTGTACGCGCAACAAGAGCGCGCGAGCTCTTGCAAGTTAGTAAAAAGTAGTTATACTCCAAAGAGTATTAAAAAAAATATATATATATCCTACCACATTGAAATATACAACTAAAAGACATATGTATATACATATAGACAGTGCAGTGAAGCAAAAGAAAAACGCTACACTGCTGTTGGAAACGGGGTAACTAAAACTTCATGGATAATGACGGAAGATTGAAAAACTTTTGTTCCTTTCTATTTTCTTCACTTTTGCTTTCTTTAGATTTCACAACTGTACTTGTATGCGCTGGCATCATCAATTTCGAATTATTATATTTCATCGTTAATTACCAAAAGTTTTATGTTCCTAAAGTTCCAATTCGTCGTGGCACAACGAAAATTAATATTTTTCTATCACACTGATTTGTGTTTAATAAATTTTCAACACTATTTAATTTGAAATATATTAATTATTTAGTATTATAATTCTATGATATAATCACGTTATAAACACGAATAGAGATGAGGTTTTGTATTGTATTTAATATTGTTGTTTTAGATATTACATCACGTATAAACAACTATTATTCAAAATATATGGCCAATAACTTTGTGAATAGACATCAATGGGAAAGCGATATATGTATACAGTTATGAATATATATATATAGAGTTGGAGGTTTATGTATGTATATATGTTTACAGATGCAAATTATGTATTCATCCGTCTGCGAAGTGACGGCGCAAGTTTCGACGTCGAAACGCGATACGACGACTATTATCTCGATGTCTATACTCCATATCCCGATGGCATACCCAACGTGATAGCAACTCTAAACCACAACGCCTTCCGCATCCCTATTTAATACCTATATACCTTTGATATGAATTCATCTATTGAAAATGAACCATACAGTCTTGTGCCACAAAATATTAATAGGATGTTCAGATGGATTATTGTTATTATTCAGGATGCAATAGCAGGTTGATGAACTGGAATATTTAACTTGGATAAATTTTTATCTGTATTTAGAGAGATGTTAGGTTATTTTTTAGAGAAGATTTTGAAAGGATTTCCACCCTATTCAAATATTTAATCATAATTATCACCAATCAAAGCAATAGAATTAAAAATTAACACTTAAAATTACATGCAACGAAAATAAAAAATATAAAAACTGCTGATATTATTGATTACTTCGAATATACCACAATTTTATTTTATTCTTCGTGACTTTTTTTTAAGAGTTTGTCGAATTTTCTTGACAATAGGCTTGAGGCAAGACGCTACCCTCTTCCTCTTACTTTTCTATCCCTTCTTCATCTTTCTCTCTTATTTTCTCTTCTCCATCCTTCTTTCGTTGCACCCTCTCTTCTCGTCGGCATTTCCTCCTGACTGTCCTCTACGTGAGGAGCACGCCGATCGTCCAACATCCCTCGCTCGATATATACTACGCCTTAGGTACCTCAACCAGTCCTCTAACCAGTTTTCATCCTCTCCAACAACCTTTCATCTCACTACACTACTCTCTCTCTCTCTTCCTCATCTTCCCTCTCACTATCTATATACATATACACACCTCTCTTTTGCCCTCTTTTCACCAAATGGAAAACCACAATATGGAAATAAAATCAATACTATTGTTTCGCGGTCCAACGAGAATACTCGGTTGTATGCGATTATTTACGGTGGTCCATCTGATATAAGTTCACTTATTCTTTCTACCAGACATTCAACACACATATACAATATGCATGAGCAAAATATAATACAATTTAATATGAAAATGAAATTTAAAAAAGAAAATATAGACAATAAAAAAATAAAAATAATAAAAATGATGAACTTGAAATTGAAAAGAAAAACAAAAAAACTCTCCTCTCTATTGTCCAGACAATATTTCCTTATCGTTATATAATAACTCAAACAAAACGAATCATTTTTCAAATATCTATACACTAAACACATTCATATCTATCCACCATTTTTCTTTCCATCATTTTATATCCACTTATTCCAATATTTCATTCATATTTGAGAAAAGAAAAATAGCAAAAGATAATAATAAATAAAAAATTTAATATATAAAATGAATCATATATAAACCCATGTACACACATACCTGTATACACCTGCAGTGAATTCACATCAATCTTAACTCCAACGTCGAAGTTATATCTGGTTGAATGGAAATTATAAAAAAATAAAATGGAATAAAAAAAAAACAAAAATTGTACGTACATATAAATCTATAGATATATTTATAAATATATATAATGGTTGTATATAGCCAGAGAGAATGCATTCCCATGCGTCTGTCTATTACGTTGCGTCAAATCAGACGCATCCATCATATCCAAGTCTGATGATGGAATAAAACGAGAGGTAAAGGCTATATATATGTGTGTATGGGGAAAAAGAGAATGAGGTGGATAACATATACATAGAGTGAGGTGGTGGGCTTCAGCACTCATCGGCTCAGACTCGTCGGCGCACCATATCATGCACAGCAGTGCGTTAATATACCACGAATGCGACGAGATACGTATCAGCGATAGCACGAACACTCTCACTGTATTTTATATATATATATATACATGTATAATACCCAAAGGCCTTTACGCACGCATACACATACTCATGTCTTCCTCACTCACTTGCTCTCACGCTTTGGCCGGAATATCCTGGATATCTCTAGGGAAGCCTGTGGCAAAGCATACGTATATATATATTGTAGCCTTGACGTGACCTCGAGGTGACAGCATAGTGCTAACTTCAAAAAATATTTATATCTTTCTGTATATTGGGGTTTTTTTTTTTTTTGAGGGCTTTTTTATTCAAATGTGAAAGGAGTGGAATGGATGGAATTTTTGTGAATTATGTTTGAAAAGGGGTAATAGTAATAGATAAAAATGGAAAGAAGAATTTTAGAGGCATTTGAATGTTATTAATTAACATTTTTCAATTTTTATTCTGTGAGTTTTGTGTTGTAGGTAGATGAAAAATTTTATTACTTTTATTTTTACTCAACAGTTCATATTATTTTTGGAATAATCATTATTTATATTCTATATCTTCATCTGCTGTTTTGAATATTTATATATATTTTATGATAGAAAATATCTTTTTGTTTTTTTCGGTGAAATAAAAAGCAACGATGAGTTTTAATTTACTTGAAAAATTTCGCCGTCAGAGATTTCGTCGTCATGGTTATAAATTGCACACTTCACGAGTGTCAAGTACCAGTGAGAGCGCGTGATATTTTAATTGTTTCAAATTTACTGTCGTCGCACACACCAAATTTGTCAACGATAAAACGCGGCGTTCCTGGATGTGTTCTATATTCTTTGATGATGCATACACGGTTGCACCAGACTAATTTCATTCAATTTCTTTGGCACGTCGTTATATTAATGAACATATACGTGTAACTACACATATAAATATGGACTCACATATTTTTGATGCTATTTTTAAATTGCCGAAGTATACAAGTAATAAAAATAAATCGACAACTATCTTTGAACTTGGAAAAAAAAAAGGAATAAAAAATTTATAACATACCATAAATAATAGTGATAAATTTTTTTTTTTGTTACAATTTTATTCCCACGTGTATATACACAAATATTTTCAAACAAATTTATCAACTCGTATATTCATAACCCACAAGAAAAAATAAATGTGAAAAATTTAATATCAAAAGATTGTGTGAAATGCAACAATTTAAAAAATATTTTAACAGCAATAAAAATATAATTATCACAAGATATAAATACATATATATATATTTTAAATCACACTTTTAATTTAGTGCTATATTGCCTTTATAAAAAGCTAATTTAAACTACCCAGTAAATTATGTAAATTAATATATTCAATTCTTCGCTTTTCATTGTTGACAAAAAAATTATATTATTCATATTTATTTTCCTTTTATACTTCTCACCTTTTTCCAAGTCCTTTTTTTTTTTCATATTTCCAATTTCATTTACGCTCTTACAACTCAACATTAACATTATTATATATATATATATGTTTGTATATATGTATATGTGTACTCCTTTGTCGTTTAGTTTATAACACACAGGATCTGCACGTGAAACGTTTACGGTTTCCTAGTGGACCAACTTAAAGGGAAATACTTTCTTGAAACTTGACGCAGTCCAGTGGTGAGAAATGCAGAGTTGAACGTGGAAACTGTGCAAGAAGGGGGTTGGTTTGTACACCCACATACACATAGACTCACTGCAACCTTTAGTTGAGGGTTGTGGCTACCTTTACGCGGTTCAGCTATGTATATTCTCTATAACATTGACTATAACTGCCAAGTCTCATGACCCAACCCGTTTCCCCTCAAGCTTTGTTGAGTCTGAGAAAACTCTATTGCTTGCGATATATAACTATACAGCTATTATTTTCTCATGACTATAAGCCCAATTGTTGCAACTATGTGTAATGTATATAGTTGCTTCCTATTTACAACCAATGTGCAACTCCTTTCATCAAGATACCCAATAGTTTCCTTTCAACTTTATTGGGAATCTATGGTACAATTATCCATTATCATATATCAAGTAAATATATTAATATGTATATATATAAAAGGAATATACTATTACAGAACTATTTTAAATCATCGTCTACATTATACCAAATTGTAACAATTCATTATGCAATAATGTTTTATTGATAGTGAATATTTATTTAATTATTAAATGTGATTTTTGAATGGAGGATTTTTGAATATGGTGGAGAATGTAGGATGATAAATAATAGTGTATTGTTTTTATTTTGTTTTCATTATATGGATAAAGTACAAGAGGGAAAATAAAGTTAGATGTCAACATAATCCAAAATCACAAATGCGTTTTTACTAGTAATATGTATTAACGTGTGGCTTTTGATGTCACATACTTTAGTAGATGTTATATATATAACGACATGCAGACATTGCGTGTCGACAATGTCAACGCCATCAATATTAACTTCTCTTAGCTTTCTCAGTCTCTTCCTCGTTTTCTTTATGTATGTTCTATCTATTTGTACACTATATGTTGAGCATATTTTATTTGTGTCATCATGATTGTCGTATATTATTATTCTGCAAATTAACACCAGTCAAACTAAAAATAATACCGAAATGTAAATAAAATAAAATAAAAATACTCAACATCACTAAACAAAATGTATAATTTTGTAAATTGTATTACCTATCAAAACAATACACAGTGTTAAATTCACATTGTTCATTTGCATTATAAAATATCCATAAGAACAATCAAATTGAATATTAAATAGTTTTAATTTTTTTTTTTCATACGGAAAAAAATGTTTGTTTCATCAAAAAACTTCCACTGAATTCTATTATAAAGATCTAAAGGATAAGACGACAAGTTTACTCACAACATATACTCTTCACTTCATATTTTCTATATATACATACATATATATATATATATGTATTCGATCATTCCACTATTGCCTTTGTTGTTGGTTAAAGCGAGCACCTGTCGAGCTTTATTTGGCCTCGACTTCTCAGAGCCTCAGTGTGGCTGACCGCAACAATGTCTATACCACTATAGTCTTTCTCTTTCTCTGACTACAATCGTGTGGTCAAAGACGTTGATGGAAGAAGAGGAAATAGAGAGGCCAAGAGGTGAGGGGAAAATAGAGAGATTGAGAACGGTATGTGTGTGTATGGAATAGTGTGCACCAAAGTGAAGTAGATCCTGGATAATGCTGGTTGAGTCTTTAGTCCCAGGATCTTTGGCGAGGATGAACTGCTCGTCTGTGTTCTACACCATACAAATATATATATATATATATTTACTATATATGTGTCTATATATAAAGGTAATTGCACGAAGAATATATATAGTATATGGACAAGGGCAATTGTGTCTGCGTTGAGATAAAAAGAATGTGTATTATTATCAAAGGTGAAACTCATTCAACATCACAGAGAAAAATTTTCGCACCATCATCCCTCATCTCTTTTCTCTTTGGTCACTTGCTTCACCTTATTCTATATATACTATTTCAATTATCCAACAGACGACGTGATATTTGAAACATAGAAGTGAAAAATAATGAATGAAAAATAAATAATTGAAATGATATTATTAAAATACTGGACAAAAATTACGTAGGACAAAAAAAAAAAAAAATATGAGATAAAATGAAATTATTATCGAGATTATTCTCGGGACTAAGTGAATATATGTGAAGTGTTGGGGTAAATTATTTTACAGCCGTCTGGTGTGTTAAGTTAAAATATATTTTCACGATGGCGTCTCTTATGCTAATGTTGGAGATACAGCGAGCGCAAGTTCATGAGGTAATTTTTTCTTTTTATTCAGTCCATGTTCGTTGTTTTTTGTTTTTTTCTTATATATTTTTTTATTTTTTATTTTTTTTTGAGGGGATAAGAGTGACGTCAAATAAAATAGAACAAAGTCGTTGTGATAGTGTGGTATTAGTGTCGCACATGGTGAGATTATTATATGGTATAGATAGAGGCAAGCAGGTTTGTATGTAGAGAGTGGAAGGGAATCGAGTCAAAAGTTTTAGCGCATTGGAGTTGAGTTACGCGTGTGTAATACCGACGATAGAGAAATGGAAGTGGGAAATCTCTGACCTGCAGTGTTATATATGTATACAGTTGTCTTTTGCTTATAGAATAACCGAGATTTTCATGAATATATATATATATAGGAGAGAATACCATCGTATCATACTGTTGAAGTTTATTACTTTATATATTATCACATAACGTGTATATATATTTTCTAATGCAATCTCTTCGTGTTCATCATTCTGGCAAAAATTTTACAAGTTGTAAACTATTAAACAACACAAACTTTCATCAACAATTTGTCGTTTAAAAAACTTTATGAACGTATATATATATATTGTGTATAAAAATGAAAAACATGGGACGAGTAATAAAATGTCTATAAAATTATCTTCTCTTCCTTATTAATTTTCTTTAGTAGCAGAGAGAATTTTTTTTTTTTTTTCTACCATCGGTCGTGTCAGGGGTGAATATCCTTCTTTACAATTAAATTCTATTTATACTGATTTTTTATAGTAAAAAGTAATGTTTGTAATATTATTTTCAATATTTAATATTGTGGATTTTTTTGAAACATTCTACTATTTCACAATTGTAATGAATATAATTCTCAAGAGTGTAAAAATATCATGGGGAAATAAAATGTCATATTGCACACTTTGAAACATGAAAACATAATTAAAGTAATGAAAAAAATGAATTTAATAATTTTTTTTTTACATAGAAGTAAAAAAATTTTAGTCATAATAATTTCACAGAATAAAAAATACTGCTGTCAATTAAACAAACTCAAGTCATCAATTCATCACGCGAATAACATTGTAAAATTTTTTTCTATTTCCCAAATTTAATTTATATATTTCCATTATACACATTTCTCATAAGATTATTTCGCATTTAGATTTTGCGACAGGTCGATATTTACACTACAAACTGTCAAGGGACCACAAGGGAATAAAATCACAGAATTCTGCCAGACACATGTGCGATTTTAGTCAGCAGCTCCAGGCTCTATAATATATACACAATACACACAAATATTCATCTTCATATTAAATATATATATATATGTAGACATATATAGAAACGAAGCCCCTGAAGGTAGTCGATGTTATATAGTCACTGACATTTTTAAGAAAAATTCCACTACGTCTCTCATCTATGTCCCTCTGCGCTTGTAATACACTTTCCCTTCTCTCTACAACTGACATTATGCTAACCAAAGAATGAACCCCGGTATTTCACAAGACCTAACCTTACTGGTAACCTTCCTCCACTCATCAACCATACAATTTTCTCCTGATCTATGTGAATATCCCTTCAAAATTCGACCTTTCATATCATCCTTGTAAATTGTAAACACCTACACCACTAAAATTCTCAACAAACTTCCTTCCAATTCCCGTAGCGACTGTCAAAGTTACAAGTTCTCAAATCCACTCTCGAATTTACTTCACTCTAGTTTATCTATACATTTGATAAATATATATACGAGTGTAATCCAGAGTATATTGAACTTTATATCAAGTTATGTTATCTATACTCACAAATTTTGTGTATTATCTCTAAATAACAAAAGTCTTGAAATACCATTCGATTCTCACTGTCATATTACATTATTCAGCATTTCCTGTGACACCATTTTATGCATCCAATTTATGTCGAGTGTTTGTCACGAGAATTTATGATATGTATGGATAAAGTATCAAGTGACAAGTTTTATGACTTATATGTAGAAAAATAGTGAATTTTATATCTATACGTATCTGCATACACAGATGCAGAGATGCATGTTGTGTCATGACAAATCAACTGTCTAGAATATACTCTCCGATATCCGTTTTCCCTGTCAATTTAGTTGTGAAAGTCACATAGGGAAAAATATATATCAAGAATTGTTTTCGACAACAATTTTTTTTTTTTTTTTTCTTATCAATTTTATTTCATTTTGATTTGATAACAGAGTAAAGTATCAATTTTATATCGAGACAATATTGTCTTTCACACCTTTACAATCAAATCAATAGTTTACTTGTGTCAATTCAACTTGTGAATATTTTTTGTTGTTGTTTTTTCTTTTTTTTTTTTCATCTATTTATTGTGTTTGATTATTTTATTCTTTTTATATTCAATCATTGTTTTTTTTTTTCTTTTGCATGCTTCATTATTACTGATGAATATCTGGAGATATGGGAATATCCATTTTGCAACGTATGACAGTTTAAATTCGATATTTGGTAGACGTGATAAAACAACGGAAACAGAGTTGGCAAAAAAAAAAAATTATATACATGTCAATGAGCACAATTTTACAGACATGTAGATGAACGATGTATATGCATTTATATATATATATGTATTTTTATATGAGTGATTGAAAAAGGGAAGCATTTGGACACACCGCAATGTCGTTACTCAATTCTGCGTGAAAACTGAAAAGTTGTTCAATATAACGAGCAGATTAATGGTTAGAGAGCCATCAAATACGAGTGTCACACTCGATGTCACACACTCGACAACATCCTCTTCAATAATATGGCTTTGTGTCTGGCAAGTCAAATATTTTCATTTATCTATTGGTGTTTTTTTTTTTTTTTTGTACGTATTTTTCCACAGTTACATCCTTGACATGGCCTGTATGAATATTAAAATATTTGATATACAAATTAAACCACAGGCTATTGGAAAAAATATGGAATTTATTTTTCCTTTTGTTCTTTTAGTTGATGCCAATTTTTTTTAGAGTTATTATACAGTAACTACATATTGGGGAAAATAAAATATCCACCTTGTGGGAATTTTAAAAACAAAACTGGCAGGTCTTGATAGAGAATCATAATTTTTTTTTTTCTTCAAATATGAATATTGCAGTTATTATTATTTCTTTCTCATTAATTGTCCAAATATATTTACACAATAAATTAATTGCATTTGTTCAATGCTATAAGACTACATTTGTCGATGTTCTTGCAACATGACTACAAATCCAACTATCCCATGATCTCAAACTTTTCAGGAAACTCTTCCACGTACTTGCATTAAAAAAAAAAAAAAATACTACAAAAAAAAAATTGGTTTTTCTGTCATGTCACTTGGGTAAATCCCCTCTTTAAAGAATGACTTGGAACAATGTTAACCAAGAAAATCCACAAGAATTTAATTCTCAAAAGCACGTAGCTGTACAATCTACTCTGACTTGCAAAGATTTCACCCTCTTTGTAGCCAATGTATAATATGGAGAATTCTACTTCCAATTAAACTTTCTGGTTTCACTCGTGGAAAATCATCAGTGATATTCTCACTGTGAAAAATATTTCCATACAATCGAGAATATATATATATATATACTAGAAGAAAAAAAACAGCATTTTTTCTCATGAAATATTTCTTGTACCTTTCAATATATTTTTGCTGCACGATTTTCCAATGTATATAATAACACTTTTTTATGGGTATACTTTCGTAGCAATACCATAAAATTCCAAGACAATATTTTTCACAGTTCATGTATCATATAGCTATGTTTATTCTTGCATCAATCTATAAAAAACAAAAATAATAATAAAATTGTAAAGTACATAATTTAATATTGATCAATAAATTGTACGTTTATATATTTTCATTTCACTATTTATATATAATATGTTTAAAGACTTAAATTTATATCTATTAAATTAAAAATTCACATAACACTTTTGACACGTACAACGATAAATCAAAGTAATATTTAAAATTACCAGTGTAACGCGCCGTAAAATGAATACAATCGGTTATGTCACTGGCGTTGTGTGCAAAGTATTGCATTTACAAAAGAGCACATAACAATATTTCAACATTTCAGTGGATTGCTTTTCCCCATTTCTTCATATCCTTCATTCATATATATATATAACTATTTGTTCTCCTTTCGTTTATTGTATTACGATATATGCACATACATTCTGACATGTATATATTTTTTTATTATTCTACTTGTCTGAAATTTACAGAAATAAATGCATGAAATTCTGAACGTTCGTGCCCTAACGAAAATAAGTATTTTTTTATCACGCTTATTAATCAATATTGTCCCAATACAATTATTCCTCTTATCAATTTTTATTCCCAATGACTGAGTCATTTTTTTTTTTTTGTTATCTAAAAATCTTAAAATTCGCTTTATATCCCGATTTATCACCGCAATATTTTTTCTATCAGGGCTATGTGGAATGACACATTATACTTTTTCATTCATATTCACATCCGCATATCTATCGTGAAATAAAATATTTTTGAATGCATACAATAAATATTCCATGCATATATATATATATTTTTTTTTGTCCTTTTCATTATAATAAGAGACGGAAAAACGATGGAATAAAAAAATAACTATGTATGACAAAGGGATGAAATAGTTGAGACGATGCTGGAAAGCAATTCAATCAGAGCTCGTGAACAGTCAGCAGCTGAGACCAACTGAGGGGCGTCTTTCTCCTAAACATTATGTATTTCTTCCAAGCATCTTTCATAGCATACATATAAATACATATACGCACATATGCATCTATATGTATTTTTTTTTTCTATGTGTATATATTGCGTTTTATAAGTCATTCAGTTTCTCTTTTATATCCTGCCAACAAATCAACCCACTTGCACCCACCCAACCACCCACTCACACACATGCTCACACTATCCGTCACGTTTTATAGCGTAAAATTCACTGCTAAAATGTTTGCCGTATGTATATGCTCACTTCTTCGATCCCATCTGACTTTTTTCGATGTTTCATACATAGATATATGTATATATATATAGTGTCAAGTCGATTTATATCCAGCACGTGCGCGCACTCCTCGCCTAGGCTGCCATCCAGTTGTGAAAAGCCAAAAAAGAACAAAAATATTGTCGAGGGAGGGTAGATGTTGCACGCGGCAACACAAAATACGTGTTTGGGATTAAAAATTTTTTTTTTTTTCAACACTATGGTTTTCACTTATATTCTTCTCGTATAAAATCTTCTAGTTGCTTTTATAAAATCGTTATTCAATCAGCCACATTTTTTTTTTACATAGAATATTTACACGGGTAGGAGAAAAAAATTTTGATTCAAGTGTAAATAATAGTTTTATTACAATTACTTGGATACAAATGTTTTATTTTGAATTGAAACAATTATTATTTATATAAATCAGTACAATTATTTTTCCTCTAATTAATATATTCATTTGATCAAAAAATTGCTTTTGAAATTGTTAAATATATACAAAATTTGTAACTGTAATTAACTTTCAATTTAAAACCACACTGTAATGTGTATTTTTAAATAAAAAACTATTTACTCCTCAAGGATAAATTAGCAAAATTCAACCCCAAATAATTTTGAGCTTCCTCTAACAATGAGAATTAAATAAAGAAAATCACTTCCCTAAATACATTCCCATCCACATTAAAAATAAAAAAGGAAACAAGATGAAAAAAAAAAGAGATAAATTGATAGCAAATCGATATGAATAAAAAAGGGAAAAATAATTACTAGTAGCAGTACTTCTACTACTATTGTCCCCTCGAGTTGCAGTCGCTCAATCCGTCAACTAAAATGTGTATAGAAACTATAGGAATAGCGCCGTAGGGATATAATGTAAGAACCATTGCACAAACACATAAACAAACAAATCCACACACATACACACTTTGGTTGTACGCATCTGGTGTCGTCTGATTGACGCATAGATTGCGTATCTGCAATACGCACCTGTGTCTCCACATATCCACAGCACTTCGATTTTCTATTTTCCTTTTTTCTTTTTTTTTTTTTTCGTTCACATCACTCGAGTGAATATTGTTCGATATACATCAGTGTGAATACACCTATCTACCTGCATATACATACATGCTGATATCAATACACTATTACGTAAATATAGATGCATATATAAAATGAAAGTTGTCTATAGTTGCACAGTGCAAGTAGAAAAATATGGAAATTACTGGCAATGGGGTTCGTCTTTCATACTCAAAAGAAGAAAGCACTTGCCTCAGGGCTTCTGCACACCCCTGTCTTTTTCAGTATCATTTTTATTTCCATTCTTTGAATAGTATAAGCGATATATTTGTTGAAGTATGTATGTGTGTCGATATTCCTTACACTTTTGCTTATATAGAGTTGTATGCTTTATCTCGACGTCAAGGTAACCGCTTTATACACACATATATATTTATGCTGAAGCGTCTCAATAATTCAAAGTATGGATTTTGAGTTAGGAGAGACGTTTTTATATTTTTTTTATTATTCTTTTTTTTTATTTTTGTATTTTCCTCTGCTCTCTCTTTTTTTTTTATTTTTTTTTTTTCGTTGTTCGTATCATGAAGGCGGCGAGACCCCAAGGGAATTCTCTGTGCAAGAGTTCGTCGGCGACGTTTCTATATAAATATAGTGATGGATGTCATGGCGCGTCTCGCTTTTATATATATATATATATATATATATCTGTATATAGAATTGCCCTGTTTCACATTTTTTTCTCTGCGTTTGCTTATTTTTTTTTTTTTTCTCTCTCCTTTATCAAATGATGACACCTAAATGAGAAAAAATAAGAAAGGAGAATAGAACAATAGGGACTGTCAGTATTTATGGTTTTCAATAATGCCAAATGAAATACACATATTTAAATTGAATTATGTGGAGAGCGCCTTATTGTGAATGAAAATGTCGTTAAGATGGTGTTTTTTTTTTTTTTGTGTGGAGATGTAGGAGAAATGCATAATTGAATTAGTGAAGAATAAATTATATTATTTATAATTAATTGATACTGATGAATTTTATTGATATATATGCAATTTTCAAAAATTGTTAACTTATTTTTCATGAAACTATTGGTATTATTAATTTACACTAATTAATTCCTCTCGTCTGATGATAAAATTGCCTGAAAAAAATATGAAAATCATTCAGTCGTATAATTATCTAAAGCAATAAATAATAACACAAACTCGTAGTTACTAAAACTTTTCATAAATTCAAACATCTCGGAACCCTAAATCCCTAAAAACCCAAACAAACTTTAATTGAGTTCTTTTTTTTTTCGTTTTTAATCCATAATTAAGACAAGTAGTAAACGTGGTTGTTATATGGCTGTTAATGTGCCATGTATACTGTGCGGCATGGGCATATTCACAAAGTTAAACTTTTCGTTTTACATGTTGCTGATGGTGACCGTGTTGCACGCTTAGTCGTTAAAACGCGGTATAAACCTGTTTGTGTGAGTGAATCATAGACACCCTCTCGACTTTTACACACATATACAAACTCATACGAGTACACATAAATCGTTAATTCAGTAACAGTGTTTCCTGCAACTATAGCTAACCCAAAATTAAAACAATTCCACAAATCATTATTAAATTAAAAATAAATCTGTAAATCTATGTCTCAATAATTTATTAACAAATCTACACCAAAAGAAAAATCATATTTTTCCTCACGGAATATATTTCTTTCTCTTGTAACAATACTGGTATTGTTATAGAACGAATACCCAAATTTTCTTAACAGAGGAATATTCACAGCAATATTTGCAGCATTGCTGTAGTAAAAATATTTAATATTTATTGTTTATATATTTTTAAATATATATATATCTAGATAATATACACAGTAAATTACGCGGGAAAATTTACCATTTGCTATAGCATAACAATAACAACATCAGAATGTATATTATATAATCACATAAATTTTAGCATTATTAATAAAATCAATATTTTTGTTCTAAAGTATACACATAAGTTTGTGTTCTTTCTTGGTTTACATTGACAGGTATATACACATACGGGTGAATCAGACGAGCACACGACGCGTGAGGAAATGGATGCTCTCAAATTCACCGCAACGCGACGAGTCGCGCAACCGGTATTTCCAATTTCACAGCGCGTGGGTTAACGAGGCCCGTGCGAGTTGGTAGATGTAGTATATACGTACAGTTTATATATATATATATATGTAAAGAGAGTTTGTCGAAGCAACCATCCCCACCATTCTATATATATATATATCTCACTCCCTCACACTTTCATCTCTCGATGGTTCTCTCATGGAAGCATTTCGCGCGAGAGTTGTATACATACTACCGTCCCACAGACACCCCCTTTAAACTGGTAAAGCTGGGTGAACACACGTGTTCCGGCACATTACCTGCGCTGATTACCGGCTCGACCCAGCGGAGTATGTCACCCAGTCACCCTCGGGGCATACGTATATATAACATATATACACACCTATTGCAGTGATGGTATCAGAAGAGTTTGCTAACACTCTTATATCTTATATCTGTCCGAATCTCTTTGTGATCTCATAAAAATTTCTTAGCTGTATGTAAACTCTGGTGTTTGGTTTATTATCTTTGTTCAGTAAATCTTATGAATTGAATTTATTATACATTTATTTAAATAGATAAATAAATTGGAGGGGGGGCAGGAGAGAAAAATATAATTTTAATGATGTAACAAATAATATTTCGACAATTAATAATTTTAATTGATAATAATAAAGTCACAAGTAACTTTGAATAATGTTTTGATGATTGATAACTTTAATTGGGATAATTAATGTTGAATAATATTCGGTAGAAAAATAATCTGAATGCTAGCTATTTATTTAAAAATAACTACTAATATTGATTGATGACTTGAATTAAAATAAGTGACTTTGAATAAAGACAAACATTTGTGATTAAAAAAATAATAAAATCTGCAGTCGATTTAGAATTATTTATTGTTTTAAAATGAATTAGTAATTGTTTCAAGTTGGAATTAATATTGAGTATTAAGTAATGAGTATTCTTAAACTGGAGACAAGTTTGATATATTATGATATTATTGTTCTTTCTTTCATGTATAGAATATAAAATAATGATTGTAAACTTTTTGTTATTGATAATGTTACAGAGCTGCTCAAAAATGGAATCTTTCATCGAGTCCACATCGACGACGTCGTTCAGGCGATGAAAATATTGGTGCAGATGAACAGCCAATATTTCCTAATGGTTATGCAGCATTACTTCTTAAATCACCACCACCAGCACCGCCAGCATTTTTACGAAGAATAGGTGTTAAAGAGTTCACGGGTGTTGGAAAGGTGAGTTTTATTAACAAAACCTAATTTAATATATCATATTTAAACTATACTTTCACAACTGAATATAGCAATATCGTGATTATATTTGTTTAAATACGCCAGTTTACTCACGTTTGTTATACTAAGTGCGTGTTGAAACGTGCAACCTATATAGACAATGAAGTGTGTTTAACACCATTAACTATCGGAGTATTCGCAATTCCAAGTTGGTTCACGCTGTATAGGTTAGTTGTCACTGGTAAAGTCACCCGTTTACACACAAACGTAAATGTATTCTGTTAGTGCATTATTTGAAATGCAAATGAGTGTGTGTATTGAATTTCCTTAATACGATGAGTATTTAAAAATTATAGAACAGCATTAATATCAAGTAGCTGAAGTAGATCACATTTATGATGATTGTAGATAAAAAAAAATCATCTACTGAGAAATATTTACTGTAAATACTACAGTATCAACTGTATAAATTAATTCAATGCCTTTTTTTCTTTGCAAAGTTCACAGGTAAATGAACCGAATTAATTTACACACCTAATATGTATAACTTTCTTCCTAGTTTAACTTCATTTTATATGCGAGATGAAGTTAAACAGCGTAGGATATTATATAACACTGAATATCTGCATAATATCACTAGCTTTCATGTCATTGTTGTTATTCTTCCTCTTATCGTTATTCCCAAGAGTCGTAGATAGGTTTCTCATCGTTGCAACCAATCTCTGAGAATAATCGCTTGACTATTATTTACCAAAGAGATGTCCATGTTTATATTTATATATATTTATATATAAATATATATTTGTGTGTCTGTGTATAACAATCGATTTGTCGTTAACTTCCTGTGACTCTTCATGATGTTAAAGATCACGAAGAAATTGACGAAGAGAAATATGATGAATTTATATACCTATTATTTTTTTATTTTACTTTCATCTCTTTCAAGTATTTTTTTTTTTTTTTCTCGTAAAAATTTAATATTGCCTGCATATTTTTTTTATTATCGTGGTGAAGCTTATTAAAAAAATATAGAGAAATAAAGAAGAAAACGTTATAAGAGGATTAGAAATGGTTCTACAACTATTAACGTCCAAGAAACGTGCACGTAAAAAAATTCGTGATGGTTCTTATATTACATAGAATTCTCGTTATATATATATTTCCTTTCTCTGTTTTTTCTGAAATACGAGACAGTGTTACAAAGTCATCAAGGATATAGTGTGCAGAGAAGCGAGAGAGAGAGAGCGACTTGGTATAAAGTAACGTGGAAGATTGTTGGAAATTAATTCGTTAGAAATAAGAGTTAATTGTTTTTCATTCATAGTGCCTTTCTATTTATATTTTTCGTTTTTGTTTTATTTATTTCTTTCTACCACGTGTTTCATGAAATGAGAGGACCAATTAAAATTGAAAGAAAATGCCACGAGGGAAGGAATGTGCATACAAAAAAATTTAGAATAAGTTCTTGACTTGTGCATTTTTACACATTTATTCACTCTTAATTTTTTTCCATCTTTTGTATGTGGGTATACACTTCAAAGTTATATAATTAAACGTTGAAGTACTTTTTATAATACATATGAATGAATTTGGTGAAACGAAAAGTGTGACACAACAGCATTTAATTTTATTATATATTTTTGTTATTTATCATTTGTAAAATTTATCACTGACATTTTGTTACATTTACTTTCATCTTTAAAATTAAAAGGAAAATATTACAATGTGGGTGTGGATGATGCAGTATATTGTACACACACGTGTTTTTAATTAAATTTTGTTTGAAATATTGAAGAGAGATAAGTTGTCTGTTTGCTTCGTGTCATTTCTCTACCAACATTAGACCCGCCCATTACTTTTGTAATTCAACACTGAGAGAATAGAATGAGCGCATATATACGTTTCACTAATTTTCAACAGCATCATACATATACCCAAAGTCTTTTGGTAGACACGTTCATGCTTGTGCAATGTGCACTTTCCAGTAACCATTTTAACTAAACATTTTTCACGTGTTCATTACCATCTTAGTGTCTGCATATACGAACACCATATTCTCCAAAATGAAAACGCGCACAGATGACTGGCTCGGCTTAAAACATTAACTAAGTACATACACATTATGGAATGTGAAAATATTTTCAGGCAGGTATATTATGCAAAGTAATAATAAGAAACATTGTTAGAAATAGCTCATATATTTCAGTCAAGTATGAAAATAAATTCATATTATTTTTAATATATCATTGATAAATATAAATTCTATATATCTCTATTCTCAAAATATTTTACCCATACAAATAACATTTATAATAATTTAAATACACGATTGCTTTCAACAGGGATATACAATTTTAGAATAAAAAAAAAAATAAATCTCATCATATAAAAATAATATTCACTACTTTTATCAAATAAATACAAAAATTCAATAAAATAAAAAAAAACCAATATTGAAAATCGCGATGCGTCCTAAAGCAATACGAGTTATCAAGAGAGAAAAAAAAAATCGTGAAGCAAGTCAAGAGGGTTGATGGGTCTGTGATAAGAAGTTAAAGAACAACGACATATACTATACCATCTTATCTCTTTTCCGTCCATTATTTTTCCTCTTTCTCGTTAGTAAATTCTTTTGGTCCCTATACAACAACAACAACTCGAGACGAAAGGTTGCATCGATTGGTTCTCCCTCCGATCTCGATTCATCTCGATCCAATAAACGACCCGTGGCCTCAATTTAAAAAATATATATATATATATAGTTTGTAAAAAAGAAAATAAATAAATAAAAATTGAAAGAAGATGATGCGAAAGAAGGATGGACGATGGACTGTATACACGTGCACTCTCCAAACATAGTCAATATCCCAGACGTAAGAGCGTGATTTTTATGGGTTCGTACAGGCGTGTGTTGGCTATTTTTTTTTTTTTTCTTTCCCCTTCACTGTCATGGGGGGATATCTCGGCATGGAGAAGACGAATGTTAGGTAAGAGCAAAGTGGAGGGACGATGGAGCAACTGAGGTTTCAAGCACCGACCTCGACGTCCAAGCAAGTTGGCAAAATGAACCGTGACCACGACTGGACGTTGTTCCCACCCACCGCGATTGTTTTATATATATATATTGCTTCACCACTCTGGCAACTTCCTCAGTTGCTCTTCAATTTCGTGGAAACAAATAAAACGCACCAAATGAACTTTCACAGTGGGTTAAACTTTTTGGTATTTAATACGTGAATGAAAAAACTTTTGGCAAGATAATTATTTATTGTTTTAATTGTTGCATATTAAAATACACATTCATGATTTTTTAGTATAATAATATGTCGAGTATATAGTTTGATAAGAGAAGGAGAATGTTCGAAATAGTTATGACTTTTTTTTATCTTGGATTTTTTTTAGTAATGAATAGAATGGGAATTGATAAAATTAAACATAGACTATTAATAGTTACTAGTAATTTTTATTAAAAATTGTGAAGATTATACGAGTTATAAAATTTATAGGAATTATTATACAGAATATTCTGAAGAAGTTTCGGGATGATTGTGTGTAGAATTGTTGAGAATTGTAATTAATCGTGTGGGAGGGAATGATATTTTTTTTCTTGGGAATAGTTGTTATATAGAAGTTTTTATTTGGTGAAGTTGAGAGCCATTGGTATATCTCATCGATAGTTGAGTTTCCGGTGAAATTTGCTTGGTCCGATCAGAGAAAAAGTGGATATATATTCCAATATTACCAAACCATTTCATGAGAGAATCGAAGGAAGATCGAGTTTTCGTTATTGAGTGTATTTCAATCTCCCTCTTTTCTCTATACATATATATTCTCTGAATTTGGTGAGTGCTATACATAGAAATCGAATTGCCAGAGAATTTCACGTCCCCTCTTGTTCAATGAACGAACGAGTTCGAAGAAAATGCCTGCTAAATGTCAGCCAATCAAGAAGAGGGAAAGTAGATTTATAGTTGGGGAATAAAAAAAATAAAAAAGAGAAAATAATAAAAACGGCCAGAAAAATTGGCTAAAATATTATTTCAACTTATTTTAAAACTCATGGGCCTGTGAAATTACGATACTACATCATTCTCATAACTTCGACGTCAAAGTAATTTATATTCGCTAATAAGCACAAAAAAAAAAAAAAATAAGAGAGAAAGAAATGGAGAAAAAATAATTCGTGGGGAAGAAATAAAAAATAATTTCATCAATTGCTCAGCAATAGGTAAAGCGAAATGGAGTTATCTAAAGTATTATTGGAATAGACAATGGTGTGAATGTATATCTTCGCGAAAATTCAACTTGAGTAAGGTTTTGCAACCACCATTCGCGCACAAGGTGGTCAACGCGGTTCACTCGGTATTTGCCAAAGGTTTATTGAAATGTCCGGTCTTATACAACCCTATGCGCGGTTGTTAGGGATGTATACATACACATATATGCACTGTATCTATATTTGTTGTACGGGTGTAAGGTGAAAGGGAAGAACCGTTCAACAATCCCCGCAATTCTCAGGACCCTTCAACCACATCGGAATGTTAATGATTGCACGTGATTTCCCAACATTTTTTTCACTTGGGAAAAAATAATGAACTGAAATATTTCGCATATTGTTTGGGGGGAGATTAAATAAATAATTCACTGACACAAGTGCTATGATTTTTAGATATTGATATTTCGTATTGTATTTAAAAAATTTATATTTTTTAAAAACATGAAAAAATAGCTTTTAATAATGTTTGTGTGAAAATATTTTTTAAAAATTAAATTTATATAAATTTATTTGCCATTTTTTTTTTTTTATCAATTATCATCCAAAAAATTGTCCGGCTTATTTCAAATATATATATATTTTTCATATAAATCACATTTGAAAGAATGAAAATAATTTAATTATAATATTATAAATTAATTTCAAATTGAATCTTGTATATATGTTTTTTTTTTATATTTTTTAATAAATGACTATTCTATAAACGATTACAATTCATAAATTAATTTTCACATTTAATATATCTATTATCTATATCTTTAAATATACAATCACATAATTGCATCCATTTGCAAACATTACAAGTACCTCTTTCATGTGTCAGTCAGTCAGTCACTGTATATACATGTAGATATATGCCACTGCGGGACACTATGTATGATTTATGAGCATTTGCAAACCTACAGGCGCGCGCGCGCAACTGTCACACACACACACACACACACATTTCTGATCATATCTGGTTACGTGTGTGGTGTCGGGTCAACCATCGCATATACAAAGTTCATGACTTGTCTGATCAATATCACAAAGTTTATATACATCAGGAATGTAGCTTGCACCATTGGTATATAGTTTGTCAAAAGTATTTCACTTCAAAAATTTATGTGTCATTTTTTTTTATTCCAACTTTACTGATGATGTTCAACTATTTCATTTGTTTATTAAAAACTTTTTCAATTATATACAACTTCTATATGTATATATATTTATTCATAATAAAATAATTTTACCAGACCTCTGCCCTTCCTTGCTGTAATGTCGCACTTCACCATACTATTTATGGAGTTTAGTTTTAATTGGAGAATATACGAGCATCCACGTAGGGCAAATGTCGCAATGCAATAAATATACTTATGGCTTTCAGGTGTTTTTAAGGTTATATTCAAATGGGAATAATTAAATGAGAGAAAAAAAAAAATAATGTCTTCAATTTAAAGATAAATAAAATTAATTGATCAACATTGATATAATTTCGTTCAAAACAACTGACGTAAAATTATTTTTCCTCGTTAAATATTTAAGAAAAATAGAAAAACATTATAAATTTATTTTTTTTTCTAAAATCTTCAAACACAATTGTGAAAAAGAATCCTTTATCGAAGTGAGATATGTAACAAATATATATCCCTTAATATTGAATTTCACATTACTACAATCGTTAATTTGATGTTCATTACATTTTCGCGTCAAATAACTGTGAAATTCGCACGACATTGTAGTTTGTATAAGATAAATGTATGCGACTAGCAAAGGGTTTGTTGTTGCATCAGTTGGTTGTACTATCTATCTGATATTCCGACATACAAAAGCCCGTAGCTATGCCTGAGATTTGTAGCTCAAACTATATTATACACTGCGGATATATATATTATAACATACACAAGCGAACAATTTTAAGTGCATACTCTCCCTCTCCTGCTACTCTCTCTCGCTCTCTCTCTCTCTCATTGTTTGTTAGATTCTCAAAAGCGCGCCCACTTTCGATGGTATCGCTTGATTGTGCCCACGGCGCTCGTTCTCCAAACTTTGATCAAATTGTCTATCCTAAATGCTCTAATGGAATCCCTTGACTACCAACTTTAACGTATAATCGAGCTTGCTGGAATTTTAATGAGTCTTGACTTTGGTGGAAAATAACTTTGGTAAAATTATTATTGCTATGGGAACATACTTAACTATCTTCTAACTATATGGTATGGTGACATTTTATCATCATGTTTCAGATATATATCATTCTTGATTTATATTTTTAGATGAAAAAATTGGTAATAAAATTTCATTTTTTTAATAAAAAATTCTTCAAATATTTATTAAACCCCATTCGACCTTCATGGTGTTAAGCTGCAGTGTACAAAAAATTCAACTCTGTGGGGTTGTAGAAAAAAATTTCCATCAATTTCTCCATTCAGACATAATTAATTATGACGAATAAATTTCTTTATCTTCACTAAATTATATTTCCTTCCAAACTCATCAAAAAAAAAAAAAAACATTCCTTCATTCTAAATAAAACTAATTCTCAACATTTATAAAATCAACATAGATGTTTATCCACCCGTCACACAAAAAAAAAATCCCCTCTACACATTCTACATGAATATATTTTTTTTCTTATTATATCAAAAATTCTCTAGTAAAACCCAGTTTAATCTAAATACCGCCCACAGTTTGCATTTCCAATGGCTGTATTCCACAGTGCAAACGACCCCCACGGGTATAGCTACGATACTGTTTAATTTCACCCAACACGTCACGTTTGCAATGTGCATATAGATATACATATATATATATATATATATATTTAGTTTCGCAGTTGAACAAACGTTATACCTATCTGCACAAACTATCCTCTATGTTCTTAATCCTATAAAAACAAAAACACTGCAAGTTTTTACACGTTCATACGTGTATATCTACGTTCACCATAGAGATGAATTGTATATACAGCTTCGCTCTCCCATGAGCTTTCAAAGAGCTAGTATATATATACTATGTCGGATATACTCTAACGCGTAGCTTTAATAAATGTCCCTGACGCGTGGTCGGCAAGGGGGTACAAATCGCTTGGAACCGCAGACACAATGCTTAGTAATGGTGACCGACGGGTTCGTGCTCGACTGGTACGGGTTATATAGAGCATGTATTCCTGGTTGGTGCTGCTGGTACTCTCGCGAATAGCACATTTGTTATATATTCCTTGGCTCTCGCGTATTCAGCACGATTCGACTCCCTCGTTGGATCAACGAACAAACGAGCTTAATTAATCGCCCATCCGGTTTATCCAATTCATGTGTATGTGACCCATCTCTCGGTATCTCGCACGCTATTTCGCACCTAAATTGTAGTTCAATATCTGTAGTAATAATTCAATACAAAACACGTCGAATATTAACATCGTTTTGTGTAATACTCAATTATTTCTTTACTCTTCCCTAATTCGAACGGGAACTTTTACTAGGGTTATCCGATAGAGATAATTATTTATTTTATTGTTAGAGTAGTTCAAAGATTAGAACAAAATTTATATTTACATATAATATTCAGCAAGATTTTCAATTAATCATCACTTACACATAATTCTTTTTCTGATATAAATAATTAAACCCTTCTACATAACTGCATAAAATTACACAAACAATTATATTGCCACACAATCATACACTGAAAATAATTTGCAGATGTGTTTTTCATTGTTACAATTGAATAATAAATTCCATATACAAAATGTATATCAAAATAATTACTAAACAATTATTATTATCATTATTATCATTATTATTATTCAATATAAATTAGCATTCATCTATATAATTAAATCGGACAAATGAAATGGATATGCTATCAGTGGAATCGTGAAACGAGTAATGAGGGTAATTTTCTCGTTTGTCGCGTGTGCATGCGTCGACATATATACGTATTAAATTATATATAACTTTGCCTCTTGTCGTTGGCATGTATATATATATATAAGTATACAGATGGACGCTTGGGGGAGCTTTAAAGGATTCATGCCGCGGGATCTCACATTCCCTTTGAATTTCACGCTTTACAGCGCGTCCTTTTCGAAATTCGTCTACTACTATTGCTGCTGCTTCTAGTATGCGCGTGGGCCCAAGCTACTGAAGTTTATTACCGGACCAACTGTGTGTGTGTGTGTGTGTTAGTGTGTGTGTGTATATGCAACAGGAACCGAGACACGGCTGGAGTGTCTCAGAGGAAGGATAAAATATACAAGGACCTTTCACCCAC
Organism: Zele albiditarsus; assembly: GCA_958496275.1. Lineage (NCBI taxonomy): Eukaryota > Metazoa > Arthropoda > Insecta > Hymenoptera > Braconidae > Zele > Zele albiditarsus. The sequence continues at coordinate 6,643,605 of OY292415.1, forward strand.
CATAACCTATCTCGCTTTCTCTCGCTACTATACTTGCACTCTTTGTACGGTTTACGGACATGCTTTTCCACCATCTTCACCATTGGATATGCATAATATGGTTGTATAAGAGAACATCTATCCTTTTTCAACACCCTCTCACACCATCGTAAACCCCATCACCATTTTTATATATCGACAAATCGAAAGAAACGCGTCTTACCAGACATACGCTATTTACATTCAACTAGACACAATTCACAAGGATAAAATATGTCAAATGGGAGGAAAAATATATATTTTTATTATGCTAAAACTGTTTTTTTTTTTTTTTTTTTTTTTTTTTGGGAAATGTATATAAATATGAATTGTGTTTTGGTATTTAATTAGAAAATTCAACTGTTCTTCTAGTGTAATTTCAATTTATGATACATATAGTAAGATTTTTTGTTTACTATTTTCTATTATTCATATTTTGATTTTGATAAATAAAATTCAATGATAATTATACAAAACAACTGAATGTCACAAAATATTATTATCCCAATAATATTCAATTCTTCTACCAATAACAGAAGAAAAACTCCCCTCAGAAACTTAGAAAAAATGAATTTCATCTAAAATGACACGAAAAAAAAAAAATAAAAAAATATATTTTCAACCTTTTATTTATTTCGAAAATTTCGTTGAATTTATTTTTTACTTTTTTACAAAACTATACACTCCCATCTAGACACATGGAATCACAACTATATCTATATATACACATACACCTATAGGTTCTGTTGATTCAAGTGTGCACGTGATAAAAATGACAATGATGAGTTAATGCAATAACAGTGTAGCACCCGACCCCATTGTCTCATATATAGATATATAGTTTGTATAACGTTTTGGTTGGACACAGACGGGCATTTCGCAATTCGTCGGGTGGCGTCGAGACCCCCCGGGGCTACAACGTGCCATACAGATCCACCGTTTTCAACCTGGGACAAAATTGAGGAGCACACGAGAGAGTATGAGAAAGGGGGATTCGAGTCTGTACACACATACATACACATACACAGACATATATATATATATATTTAAATGCGACACAGAAAGGGTGCAATGGAAACTGTATTTCGGTATTTAGTGTTGGGTACCAATTTACCTATGGTCGGCGCCGCAATAAACCGTGATAAACGGAATTAATGCATCCCTATTGTGTATATATAAATATATTTAAACCTACATATCCAACTAGAGCTTCAGAAAGTTCAGTGGAGACTTAAAATTACTCAATCGAAATTACCAATAGTGAATGCAAAGACATAATTTAATAGTGATAGCAAAAATTTATTCAGGATTGATAATGTATTTCTTTTGTTTAAGAGGAAAAAAAAAAAATGCTAGACATGGGAATATTAATATTTATTTGTATTTAATTCCTAGCTCATCAAAGCACACATTTTTTTTTATTGATTCAATTTTAATATAGTAGAGAGTTTGTTTTTTTATATATTGGATTTTTTTCCTATATTTATTATTGGTGATATAATAATAATCCAACTATACAGTATCATTCAAGTAAATAACTTTGAGTGCTGTTGACAAATGAATGATAATCATCAGAAAGATGTGTCGACATCTGTCACAAAATACCACACAGAATTAAATGACCGATCTGGTTCATATAAATCCTGCTAAATTTCATATCTATAGTGATTTCCAGTCTCGAATACTTCCGTTCACGTTGATATAGCACAAAAATTATCGTTCAAAATTCAATTTGATGCACATACACATCTTCATTAACCGATTGGCGTTCGATAAAAAAAAAAAAATGGATTACAGACGAAATGACAGTGAAATAATAGCAGACAGTTAATATCAACCATTGTCTCAATTATTTAGATGTCAAAAATCCATCTATCATCATTGAATTTATTTCAATTTAATATTTAACATCAACACAACACTTAAAAATTATTTATTTACAATAAACAATATTCTTTTGTATTAATAAAAAAAAAAATAGCACACATTTCTTTTTTCCACTGTTGCACTACTTTCATCCAAAGTATTCCAACTCAAAAGTAAAAAAAGCTGTTGAAAAGCTTCGCGTAAATAAACGTACATTTAGACTCGCTGAGATTACACATCCACCTACATATCTACTATACACGTGATTATTTATATATATATATGTGTATGTACATATATATGGTAGCGTTTTCCGAGTTAATTGGTTGGTAGATAGACAGCACACCGGCTGAGATCCATTGCATAATTAATCCACTGCTGGCTGACCTCTCGCGGTACACCCGTTGCTACCACAGCACATTCGTGTTTGTGTATTTTAGCGGCAGCGATACGTTTACCACCATTCCACTTCACCAGTATCACCACCACCACCACCACTGCCACCAAACGCAGATATATTTCCAACGTGTTTGTCCCAGTGTATATATATTGAAAGAGACACGCGACCAAGCAATGATAATTTCACAAATGTATTTTGAATTATGTATATATGAAAATGCATAACAGAATTTTACTTCAATTATTTATTTATTATTATTTATATAATTATACATCTTTACATATAAAATATTAAATTCAATTTAACGAACACGACTTGGATGTATGATATATATATATCACTGCACTTTAAGTAATTTTAATCCTAGACTGTAGATCCTATTGATGTTTTGTAATTAATAAGTAAATGAGAGTCTGCTATAAAATCTCAGAGTAAAGAGAATATTCATAAAGTCAATGGACGAGTATATAGTGCATTAAATATCAGTGAAGTTGAGAACATAAAGTAACTGATCTGCTTAAAAGTACATCGTTATCATAGATGTATTCTCTTTTCGTCTATGCAGAACCGTTGAGGAGAACCTCAAATTTCCATTTAGTTTCACTATTATTATAAAGGTATTATTGAAAAAGACATTGTGAATCTATTCTATTATGATAATTTATGTCACGAAAATCTCTTTTGTGACTTAAAACAACAAAGAAGATTTTGATACATATATATTTATGTATAAAGGGTGTTAGAAAAGTATTCGCATTGTTCGTTAAATTATAAACTTGACAGAAAAAGAAAAGAACTTTGCTTTTAAATATCCATATATAATACACACAGTTTTTTTTTTGTTTTTTTTTTTCCTGCTGTTTGAAATAAACTAGAGTAAAAATAAAATGTGAATATAATTCGGAAGTAACTCAAGTAGCTGAACAAGGCCACTTTTAAATGCACAATATATTTATACGAAATGAATGGAAAAAATAAGAGAAAGGAAGAATAAAGGAGGAAAAAAAAAAAGGCTGGAAAAAAAAAAAATACGCAATGAAGAAAAGTTTTGAATCAAATTTTATCGCATCGCCTCGCTCGCTTGTTCTTGCTTCAGGGCATTCGTCGTTGTCGTCGTCGTCGTCGCGCACTCGCGCGATCGTTCGAGTATACGCGCCCTAGGCCCTTTGACTGTTTTACATTTAAAACGCATTACTGAACCGGCCGGTTCGAATCCCGCATGGCGATAAAATGAAATTAATGGTTGAACCAACCGATTCCGAGATATATATCGAGAGAGTCGAAGGGCGCGGTGATACGAGGTAGAGAAGGGGTTTTTTGTTGGGCACAAAACAGCGGTAGAAAAGTTAGATACAGTGAAACTTTGCAGTCTTATCGTGATTATACTGGTGCAATTGTCGTGCAGGTTCGAACGTGTACGCAACGGTTTTTTTTATACATAGAAAATTGTTACGGTAATATTCAACGTCAACTATATAAAATCGAAATTGGTGAAAGCAACTCACACGTCTCTATCACTGCCCACTATATCACTATATATATACACACATTAATATATATACATATATAAAGCATCAGCGAAGGGTAAACGAGAGGATATAGAAGAGCTCGAGCTGATTCCGCCCTTGCGACACAATCTCGTCTGTCGCCATCTCCATCAATTTCCGGCGCTATCGGATATCGATTATATGCAGCATATACGCGCTTTGAATTTCTCATTTATATTTCGGTGAAATATACAAAACGAAAAAAAAAAAAAAAAGAAGTGAAAAAGCAAAATGGAATAAAAAATAATCGATGTGTTAGGTGTGTATATATGTGAATAGGCTATGAAATAGTCAAAGACCCAACATTTGAAGACATTATTTTTATTATTGCTGCCAACTATTTTCACTCGTTCTTTGCAAGTACGTACTTGTACATGTATTTTCTATTTCTTTTTATTTATTTATAGAATTCAGTTGTTGAGAGGTCTACGACCTGACACATATTCCCGGACAATTGTGTATTTGTTTTGGTTCATGCTACTTTTACTCAATGTTGTAGCGAAATATTTTTTTCTTAGTTATTTATATAATATATTAATTTTTCTGAAGTGACTCATCTTATCTCATTCTCTTCCATTCAAATCATAGAAATACTGGTGTATGATGAACTAACATGATGCACCAGTGTCAAAGAAGAACAAAAAGAAATTTCGTAAAATATTTTGTATAAATATGAAATATGAGTAATACTTTCTTTTTTTGTTACTTATAATTGCCATGAGCTAACACTTGATGCTACCCTCTAGAGGGTCACGCGCGCGCTTCTCCAACAGTTATGTGCCTCTATATATATATATATTTATATATATATGCGTGTGTATATATGTATGCACGTATAGTGAGAGTGCCTGAAGCTAAACACGAAGCAGAAAGTGGTAGAGAGTAAGAGGAACGTTGCAAAATGTGAAGAGGCTAACGACGATAATAGACGAGCACTATTAATTAAGTAGATTAAACTTCAAGTGGCCATCATTAATGTGTAGTAGGTATAAAGAGGTAGGATAAAGTTTCTTATCTTTAATAAATGTATATAGATGAAAAAAAAAAAAAATAAAATAAATAAATAATAAAAATATGAAAATGAAAAAAGAGAAACAGGGGACACCACACACTTGTATATACACGTTGACCACTTGAGTTAAAATTAAAATAATATAAGTGGTATAATAAAACACGCGACAGTGCTTGCAATGTGTACATATATTAATTTTTTTTACTGCCAACATAAAAGATGTGTGATGGAAAAAGAATTTTACACTGAAAAATTTTTTCACTCTTTTTTATTAGACAATTTGGCTTGGCGATTTTTTTTTTTTTTTTCTTGCCACTCTGTTTTTTTCCTGGTCGTCAAGTATTAACGGATTCTTTTTGCACTACCCATGTGAAACTCTTGTGAGACTTCCGACAGCTCCTAATGGATCTCAACAAGACTGAGAGAGCAACCTTTGGGATAGTGAAAAGTAACAGTTCTCGAAGAAAATTTTATTTGACCTCGCATTTTATTTTATCACCATTGTTATTCGTTTTATTTGTTTTTATTTTTTATTTTACACTTCAACTAAATTCTCTTTACATTTCATTCTGTCAATTAGATCTACACTCATTTAATTTTAAATTTGGTCTGATAGACGTGTGAAATAATTGATCGACAAATAATGATTTATTCGTTTATCAGTCAGGGGGGGTTATAAGTAAATAAAATTCACTGGTGCAATAAATTACGATTGATTCGAAATAAAAATAGGATTAAATAACAGAATAAAATGGTGATGGATATATATTTGTGTGTGTGTTCATTTCAAACTTTGTCACTCACTTCTTCAGTATGTATGAGATTGTCGAGAACTTTTTTCTCTTCTTCTCATCTTGCACGTTAGAGAAAAGAAGTTGACGATTCCCAAAAAGTTGTGATCCCTTCTCATAACGAAGAGGGAAAATAAGCTTAAACAATACTGGTACGTTTCACCCTCATATTTTTTTTCTTCCTTCTCCCTTCTCTCTCACTCTCTCTCTCTCTCTCTCTCTACCTCACTGTCTTTCATTCTCCTCCGTTGCTTCTTCTTCCGCTTCTTCTTCGTACATCTTTTTCCTTGATGCCTGTCGGCTGTCATACCCCATCGAAAAATCTTTTTCTTCCTTCCATATATATATACAGATCCAACCCTCGTCTCGCTTCGAATATACACTTATTATCGCACAGTCGACTGTCCATTCACGGTTGCATCTCTCTCCATTTATGTCACAAAATATGATACGTGTTATATATATATATGACTGGGGAAAAAAAAAAAAATAATTAAAACATTTATTTGCAGCATTTTTATTTATCTATTTATCTTACTTTCAAAATTGTTTTTCGTATCACTCTATCATCATTTTATTATTTATTAATTAATTATTATTTAATATCTAAATATCTTATATGTCATAAAATATCATACTATAGATGAGTAAAATAAAAAATTAACCGAAACAATAGTTGGCAAAAATTTTATTTCATCTGTTTAATTTATTTTCATTTTTTTCATTTAATTATTGTTTTGTAACTGTAATAACATTCTACTATTTTCTGATGATTATTGTTGCTTGTTTATTGTAATATTCGATGTTTGATAAAATATATTTACTCTATACTACAAGGAAAAAATTAAAATGTAATTATTTATTGGTGAAATATATTATTTTTCTATTTGATTCATTTTTTTCCAATGAATTTTTTGCTATTTATTTGAAATCAATTATTTTCATGTCATTCAGTTGGAATGTCGTGTATTATTGATTCAGTTAAATTGTCGTTGAACGTTAAAATGTCCAAGCTCACCAAACACTTATCCCTGGAGAATACCAGGGAAACTCTTCGAAAAATGTTAGAGAGGTAGTACTAGGTATAGAAGTACTAGTGGATGGTTTATAGTAGCAGTAGGACGAGTGAAGCTCCGATAACGCGCTTCCGACCTCGTGCGCGAACCATAGCGTCTTATTCTCCCAACAATAAAACGATCGGTATAGACGCGTCGTGTCCTATCAAAAATGTCCGTTGTATACACTTGGGCTTATCCCTACTAGCTCTATCCCTCTTCGTTCTTCTTTCGTTTCTTTTTTTTTCTTTTTTATTTTCCCTTCACTCTTTTAACATCCGGACTATCGCTAGACTGACTTTCCATTTTCCAAGCTTACTCACCAGACCGTCGGACGACGAGAGAGTTGCGCTTGTGAAATCTGGGCATCGGGGTTTACTCTCCACTCTCGCTCCAGACTAGTGGTGATGGTAATCTCGAGAGAAGGACCGTCTTCTTCCACTTGCTGAGAAAATTCGACTTTTCGTTCATCTCATACAATATTTCTTCAATTTATCTTTTTTTTTTCTTCTTTCTACTTTCTTTCTAGTGGCATATGATAGAAAAAAAGCGAGATAATTTTTTTTCTCTTCCTATTAACATGAAGGAAAAAAACTTTTATATTTAATTTTTATGAATTGAAATTTTAATTAAGCTGCTCTTATGTTTTGCGTCGAAAGCACTGGAATTTTTTCCCACCGTTTTGCTATTATGAATATTTTTAGAGTAAGTAGATGAAATAATTTAGGAAGTTTTATAGTTGAGCGAGCGAAAGTTGACAAATGCTCACTTGAACATTTAAACATGTTTCATTTTTAACACTATGCTTTTTCAACTAGCTAACCTGATATTTTGGAAACTATCCAATCGATTGAGTTCAATCAAGTTTTATTTCGTTCGTATTAAAATTATATGTATCACAAACTAGAATTTCATTGATATATCAAAAAGTATATATTTTTTCCAACAATTTTAAGTTGATAAATTTATCATAAAATTGTAACATTTATTTCGCCAAGTCGTCACTTTCTTTCACGTGTTTTTTCCTCAACAATCCCACTTCCACCTGTAACAAAAATCTTCTCTACATTATAAAGATTGAATTTTGCCCCCTCTCAAATACCCACAGAGAGTACAACAACCCCCAACCATCACGTCACAAATATTACATCCAATAAATTAGATCCCCCATCTAAAATATTGATTTTTAATTACCAAACTTTACACATATTAAAACCCCAACGAAAACCAAACCGTGAAGTATCGTGCAGAGTTAATTCTTTTTCCACGAAAAATAAAGAAAAAACAATTCATAAATATTACCCACTTTTCAATCATTCAAATAAGTATACCCTTTTAACCTAGATAAATAATTCATCAATAAATAAACAGACAAAAAATAAATTCAAGTGAAAGGCTTGAGCTATTCTTTACACAATGTTCATACACAAATATTAAAAAAACAAAATACTAAATAAAATAATAAAATAAATAACAGCTTTGGGAATATGATCGTTGAGAACGAGGGGTGTGTGTGGGCTTCATAAAACTTTTAAAAGGTGTTTCGACTACTTAATCTCTAACCCCTCGAGCAACCGCCACTCGACTCGTGTCCCCAAGGGATATGCAGCGTTAAGCGCACGTCCAATATGACCTCACTCCCACCCTTTCGTCTACCACATATACAAACATATAAATATCTATATTCTCCTGAATTGGGGACCAAAAATATTTGATTGCGAATATGTATAATTGTGTCGGCAATGACGTAGAGTTTTCCACAGGGAAAAACGTGTATGTATACAATATATAATTAGTAACTCGTCCCCTATGAATTTTTTTTATTTTTCCACCCACAAAAATTCATTTAAAAAATATCTTCTCAATACCATTCTCATTTTATTCGTTTCATTTATCCATTGTATATATATTTCAACCATTACGTATATAATGAGAAAATTTTTAATTATACGCCTTACAAAAACCCAATATAATCTATCGAACTTTTAATCGTGAATTTCCCTTGCAAAGTCGACACGTTAATTAACATCCAACCAGCACTCGAATAATTTAATACTTAAAATCCGAAACAAAGAGAAAGGAGAAAAAATAATAATAATAATAATAATAATAATAATAATTGCGAGAAAAAATGGAGAATAAAAAATTCGATTTCTCAAGGTACACAAATGTGGTGTATGATAATTATATATATCGAGAGGAGAAGCTTTATAGATTAATAAAAGAATGAATAAGGAAAAGGGGAGAAGAAAGAAAAAAATATAAATGAGGAAAATAAAGTCCCTGAGGTGTTGGAGTAAGTATATCTGACCCACTCGGCAATTTCATCAACCCTCGCCTCAAGGTTCGTCAACCCCCTCGAGTATAAGCACGTCTGTCAAACGTCTTGTTATACTATATACGCAGAATAGAAAAAAAGGGCACATCACATATACATATATAAAATATATACATAAACTGAGACTCGATTCATGTGGCAATATTTTTTTTCATTTTTATATATCTTCCATCTCGTCTCTTACACTTTTTTTTTTTTTACACCATAAAACCCTCACAAACAAAATTAGCTAAAATAATCCACAGCCGACAGGTTTATACAAGCATGACACGCTTGACAAAGTATTCTAACTAATGACAATAGAGGAAAAAAAAATTTCTATATACCACTTTGATTATAATACATATATAAAAAAAAAAAATATATTTATATTTTTAAAATGATATGTCTGACCAAGAGTACAGTCTATCTACTTTGTTGTTCAATATTTCATATAGCCACTCGTTGATTGAACTCAAAATTTTGTTCGTCGATGGATTGACGTATATAATACTTAACAAAATCCTATCAAAGAACATCCGGGCTAATTCCACAGGGGAAAAATCATCATTGACAGACTGCACGACGAGAGCTCTATATATCTCTCTTGCAATCTGTCTCTCACTCTCTTTGTCTCTACTCACTCACTTTTTATTTTTGCCAATTTTTTTTGTATTTATTTTTTTCTCTCTGATCTACTCGACGCTCTTACTCCGTTGGACATTTTCACGTAAAGTAGCACCGCATGTCTCGATAGGGGCGAGGCTCACCAACGTATTATGAGACTGTGCCCAGTGAATTTTTAATGGCCACCGGCTTAATTGTACTTTGAATTCACCGACTGGAATGAAAGCTCGACGGGTATAGTAAATATATATATATACAAGTGGGGAATATATAACAGGGAAACAGATATACATTGTGCATTGACGAAATGTAGCGCGAGATGAACGACGTTGTGGATATTTTGTTGTCTGCTATAAAATGCATAAAATAAATAAAATGTGGAGGGGAAAAAAAAAAAAATTTATAAACTTTTACAATTGTATTGTTTGAATAAATAGAAAAGGAAAAAGAAAATTAACATGATGAAAACTCGTGAAATAAATAATAGAAGTATAGAATATTTTATATGTAGACAATATTCTTCGACTAAATATCATGTGAAATATGTCGTGCAAATAACAGATTTTCAAGTTGGCAAACAGCAATATAAAGGTCACAGAACAGTGGAGAAGACTCTTATTGTGCATAAAATAGAGAGAAGTGAGGTGGAAATATAGTTACACCCTCAGGTACTATTCCATAGGGTAGTATAACCCTTTCCGGGTAATATTTGTGAACGATGCCCATGAGAACAGACTTATGACTCGTTGATATTAGAACGGATGTGCAAATAGTATATAACACAATGGTGTTGCGCATATACTAATAATATTTATTGCCTTTTAGATTTCTTACTTTATGAATAACTGCATTAGTACCTTATAAATCAATATCACCCGACACAGAAAATAATTACCAATTGACAATTGTTATTCTGAAACAAAAGTGTCATTTAAATTTACTACTTTTTTTCATTTACTTTTCTGTCCTTTGAACTAATAATATTCCTCAACACTGTTTTCAATTATTTTTGTATATCAGTAAAATTACACATTTACCAAAAATCCTGTAAAAAAATTCAATTTTTCTACTGCTAATTTTTATTTCACAAAAGACAAATGTAATTGAATAAAAATCAAATGAAAAAAAAATTAACAAAAGTGTTTACATAATAATATTATTTAAATAATTATTTCCCTCAATCAACAATTTTTAATTCTCAAATAATTCTCACAACATTTTTTAACAATTAATTTCCATATAATTCATCACTGTATCATAGCAAATATTTTCCACGTCAGATTTAGCATTTTCCGTAAATATATAAACGTTAAACAAGAATGGTGTAAGCATCGTTAAACTACATATTTAATTTGAATAGGCAGACAAAAGTGAAAGAGGGTGTTTGAAAGTGAGAGAATGAGATATAGTGAGATGAGAGAGTGGCGGCGAGCCACTGTAGGATAGCACAGATACAAAGCACAACTGAAACCTGCTTTGTTATTTCGTGGCTAGCGCCATTTCCCTTATTGTCTCTATCTCTCTCACTATTCTATCCCGTCCACCCGCCAACCCATTTTCCCTATTCCTTTTAGGCTTTGCCATGTGCTCGTTGCAAAATCACTGACTGCTTCGCCCAGTCGACAGACATTTGGAATGCTACGCGCGAATTCGCGCGGGAACGTTATTGGTGAATGTACCTTTTTGTTGAAATTCTATCCTATATTTTATTCTATTTATTTTATTCATCTTCATTTCAACATTCACCTAACTATATACTAATTAAAATTTCATTTTAAATTAATTTATTAATCCCAATAGTGTCTTTGTGAAGAATAAATGTTGACAAAAGAAATAAAAAATTAACACACTGACAGAATATATTTTAATTAAAAGGATTGGAATTTTATTTCTCCTGTGTATTTTTCATTTTTTCCTCCTGATTTTCATTTTTCCAATTTTAAATCTCGTATTGCTCGTAACACACTAGAGATTCATTAGCTTTGAAACGTAATGCCTGTGATCGAATCTAATTTCTGGTAATCAAATATCAAATGTATTTAAAATATACTAATTATCTGTTTTAAATAATTAGAAACTCATTTATTTAATTTGTTATTTTTCCAATGATAAATTTACACTTGAATTAATTTTTTTGTACTAGATAGATATATTATTACGAATATAAATATGTGGATCAGTATATTTTTGTATGTATGTGTGGAAGAATTTCACAGTCCTTCATTTATATTCTCGTAATATCAGCAACACACCCGTTAAATTTACGTAAAACACATTCTCGTGTTCACAGAGATGCGAGACGTGGTGGTACGCGTACACTACTGTGCTTTACGGCTTCGAAATGCTTTTGTTAGAATTAATTGAAACGCAAAATACCATTCACATACACATAGAAATATACAGATATAGTGACATGGAAGTTGGCGAGTGGGACTCACCACAGTTTGACGTAAGCATTCTATTTCATTGTTTTCAACGCATCAGTCAGAGCTACTGTTAAAGCGACATGGACTATGGTTTCACATATATATGTATATAAGTATAGATATACAATTGTTATATGTATCAATGTGCAATGTGAATTCACAAGCGAAAGAGATGAAGAGAAATAAGCGAGAATTTTATCTGATGGCAGTTGCACAGATGCAAACATTCATATTATTTTATTTAATTCTTTTCTATTTTATTTTTTTACTCTACAATTATTTACCCTGCTTTTGATGGTTGTAGAATGGAGAAATATAATAATACGGTCGTTAGCGTCATGTGCTAATGAGGGAGCGGTACTTGTGTGAATGTTAAATAATAATAAATATAAATATGTGAATGTATTTCATATTCATGATTTATTAACATTCACGATTGGTTTCTCCCACGTGGGACTCGGTTAATTAATTTTTATTTGTCCCTTGTGGATAATCCAACACTTTTTCATCTTATTGTGCATGATTAAATAAATCGTGTTATATATATATATATGGAGAGATATTTAGTAGTCAAATTTAATGTTGATTTCTCACCATAATAATAATGCATCATTACGACTATAATTAAACTCACAATTTTTGTATTCTCACCAATTTCGATATGAATTTTACATATTTTATAAATCGTTCTCTCCCACCTACACATTACATTAAACATACAAGTATATTTTTTTAAAACAAAAAATAAACAGGTGAAAATATTGAATCGATCGGTACCGTAATAAAATAATATATTAAAATATACCTTCCTGCAAAAGTAATAAACTTCACTTATATTGTTATTCGATATTCGACTCTCATATATGTACGTATGTATTCATGCATATAGCGACGGATTATTTATCTATATATATATATATATGCATACGTGTTACAAGTGAATGAAGAGAAAACCGATGGAGTCGTTGTGCGTGCCAGACATCGCCCCATAGTATCTCCCATAAAGTTGCCAACACCGCTCGCGCTGCGCGAGTTATTTATTTATTTTCGTTTTTATGGTTTCGCTTCGTTTATTTTATTTACGTTTTTTTTTTTTTTTTCCTCGTTTTTTTATTTTTCGCCGAACCTATCACCATACGTGATACTTATGCCGCGAGATAGCTGGGCGGTATGTGAGAAACGGCCATTTAGTAGCGGACAAATGGAAGAGTGCACTTAACAAATTGAATTTTTTTTTTTTCTATAGTAAAAACCCAAACAAAAAATAATGAAAATAATATTGTGGATAGAGAAATAACGAAATGAAAAATAGGATAAATGGTTGATGAATATCATAAACATGTGCAGACATAGAGAAAATTGAGAGAGCTCAAAGTATGAAACCACAGGATGATTTATATAGAACAATTTACTGTAAAGTACGAGGAAAATATTACACAGTCATAATTTTTATAAGCAACAAAATTTAATACAAAAATTGTAGAAAAATAATTAAAATCAGTTCTATGTTACAGAAATATTTTAAATACTTGTATTATCGAAATTACATTCTTCAAATATTCTTCAGTTCTCTTGTAAAATATTGGATTTAAATTATTTATTTTACTCAACCGTATTATTTTCTAAATAATTTTAATTTTTACTCTACTCGCAATGACCATTTACTCTCTGTACACATACACATAATATAGAATTGAATTTGGTATGTGTGTGGTTAAAAGTGACACACCCAAGGCAAGTGAACGAGTTAGATAAGCTCAGTGAGCAAATCACAACGTAAATTTGTATAATGTAGAGCCAATATAGTGCACGCACGTCGCGTGCGTCGTCAAACTCAAGTTTCTCACTACATAAACATGCTTTCTAGTTTTACATGTACAATACAATATATATATACATGTTTTGTGTATATATAAACTAATACACCCTAACAAACGCCCAAAGGGTGTTGTGTGTTTGCCTCTACGCCTTGCATTTCCGTTTACTTTACTCTCCCTTCGTCTTTTTCACCCCTTACTAACGATACCTAATCATATATTTGTGTATAACATCAGTTGATCTGCTGTTGTTTTGCCACACGATATAGTACCAATAACAATGACATGACGACCAGACAGGCGATTAATTTGAATCGTTGATAGATAGAAATTGAAATATAACGAACGAAAAAAATAAAAAAAAAAAAGACATACAATTCACACCAAGAAAAAACAATTATTGGAATTGAAATAAATCCATTTTATTCGGAACAATTTCAGCAGAATTGAAATGGTTTCCAAATAAATAATTATCAAATTGTATATATATATATATTCTTTTACAGTTCCGGATACTGATTATTAATCACATTTCAATTTAAATACAAATTTCAATCAATATAAATTAATATAAACAAGAATATAATTTTAAATTAAGTACTGATAATTTATATTGGATTGGAAACATTTGTTTCGATACAAAAGTTAATAATTCTGATGCAAATTATTCGCCATCAAAATAATTATACGTATATTTTTTAATTTGGATTGGAATTGTATTTTTATATATTCAACTAATTAATTGGATAAATATTTTTTAAGAATTAAATGTTTTATATCTTCTGGAATAAAAATACTTTAATAATCATACTCTGAGGTTCATTATTGGTTGATCTATATCACTGAGAAATTAAATTTTCCACAAAAAATTAGTAAAAGAAACGAGAAATATATTTTTTAAATTTCCTCAAAGTATTTCTAATAGTAATTGAATTTTTTCTGATACAACACACCCTAAATGCAAATAAACAAAAGTAATTTTCTCCACTACATTTTACAGTTCAAAATAACTGCTATCGATACCATAAATTTCATTACGAATATTCTTTCAACTCTGTGAATGTATTATATTACACAGTGTCTCATTTTATCTCCAATGGTGGATAATATATACCTATAACGAGGTCGCGTGTCCCATGGCATAATGCCACAGTCGCATAACAATACATTCACCCTCTGTTTCCTATTTGCCTCCTTCACAAACACACACGCACACATACAAACCATCATTCCATAATAATACTCAAGACCTCTATCGACTTCGACGAGTATATCAATGATAAAACCTCCTCTCTTTAACGTACCCCATACATATATACCATTCCTATCTTCCACTCTTCTTCGATTTCAAATACCATGAACGGAAATATATAAAATGATCTCCATCATTTAATGACTCTCATTTCCTATATACTACAATTTTTTATTCCACCGCATTAAGAGCTTTTAATTTAAGATAAAATCAATTTGCAATTCCAATTAAAAATTCGCTCAATCGCAGACTTTAAACTTGGAACAAATAAAAAAAAAAACTACTCTATCGCCAATTAAATTTATCTCATCATCAATTTGGTAATTTATAAAAATTGATAGAGATTATTATAAAATTATAATGATTGATCTAACTACAGTTTTATATTATTTAATATAATTATTATCAATTCTACGTATAGGTTTTATTTATACGTTAATTAAATTAAATTATTGATTAATTAATTGATTGAAGTGGTAACAATGGAGAACTAGTGGAAATTCAATGGATTTCTGTGTTTAGCTATGAATACGGAAAAGCATTTACTATACAATGTGGCAATACATCAAAGCTCGTATAGCCAATAGATTCTGTTTGTAGTTTATATACCAACTGGATTGACGTTTCTCCTCTGGTGGTGAACCTCTGTCTTTCTCACTCACACTTTATCTCACTCGCTCTTTGCACAGGAACTGCACATCGATCGTTTCAAGTTAGCCCAAATAAATTATGCACTCACATAGGGACTGGGTTTATTGAGCATTCAATACACACTTCAGCTGGTGCTAATGAGGATAATTTCATCAATTAGCTTCACATCAAATACTATAGATTGATTGTGAATATAATAATCTGCAATAATATCTACTAGAAATGAGGAATATAATTTTTTCAACTTGATCCTTTGTGGTATTAGCTTTCCACTGTGAGGGGATTGATTCAAACTTGATGTTGAATTGAAATAACTGATTTACCCAATTTTAATATGTCATATTAGCTTAAATATTTTTATTTTGTTAATTTTGTTTCTGGACAACAAAAATCCTCCAGTTGTCATTTTCCAAATAATATCTTTTGTGAATTTGTTCCTATTAATATTATTCTACAACAACAATTATATTAAAATGGTCAGCAAGTGCCTTTCAACTTTTGTATATTCAATCTGAGAATTATTATTATTATTCCATAAATTAAATGTTTTTCCACTCTTCCATTAACTATTCTAATTGTTTCTGACACATGTTGTGTTTAAAATATTAAATCCAATATCAATAAACATAATAATATGAGTTCCAGTGATGGAAAAAATAATTCTTAGTGATGACATTGATGGCATGACATCATGCTCCAAAGAGTTAAATAAATTAGAATTATAATTATGTATTTTTTTACATGAGTCATTACATACTGCTGTCATGTTACTGTTGATGAACATTAGTAGCATTTGGTATATAAAAATTTAGACAATTTTTACATTATGGCAGTTTGCCAATAATAACAATGAAATAAAATGAAATAAAATAAAATAACTTGGTACCTGTCTATCAGGCAGTAAGTTGAGCGCAATATTTTCAGCGATTAAGTGGTAAAATTGAATTGCTACTGTACCCCATTGAGCTTTCTAGCTGGTTGGATACTTTTGTTGGCTTCAAGCCAAAAAATATAACCTATCGGCGTCGTCGACATCCCACACTTTTTCTATCTGTTTCACTTGGTTTATTTTTTTTCTCCTTGCATACATACAGTTAATACCACTGTACTACAACCATTCAAAGTATCTCCAAAAGTGCCAACCGATAAATATCAAAACACTTAGCTTGTGTTTTCAATATCACCAGGAAAAAAAATATATATATATATATATATTTATTTTTTATTATGCGAATGTGAAAAAGAGGAAATAAATTGTATTTCCCCAACATTTCACTCGATTGCATTCTCTGTCAATGTATCAAAACAATATATATCCATTCAGTTATTTATTCTACTGTTTTGTATTTCCGCGAAAATTTCATTGAACAAACTTTTGGGGTTAAGAGAACTTGAATCGAGTCTTCCTCAAACTTTGTTTCACTTTACATATAGTTTGATACTAAATCACAAAAGTTTTATGTACTGATAATTATTTAATAGACAATTTCCGTAGATAATTTAGCGTGTGTGTGAATTATATAAAATAAAATATACAATTATCAAAATTTAATTTTCAATCAATTTAAATATTTATTTAGTTATCATTATTGGAAATAATTCCACGTTCAACAGATTTATTTAAAAATGTGTCTATTATATTTCTAAAATAATGAACAACCATTTATTAGTTCTTTTATTTATTTTTTTATTAATACCATTAAGAACATTAATTTCAATATTCAATTTCATCAGACTTGAAAACCTCAATATTTACCATTTGAATATTCGTCGGCACAATTCTAACTGACATGAGCGATCGATTCCACTTAAAAAATTATATCTAGATTATTCAACATTTCATACAATTTCAATATGTCTACCGCACTCCAATATCATTCACCCTATTAGTGAGATGAATTTTACAAAACTGAAAACGTTATGATACAGTAGGAAACGTCACGATAAGGTAGATTATTTTCTCCATTGAATTATAAATGTACATTATCTGCATATCGATTTATGTCATATGTATATCAAACTTGAATAGTTATAAATATTAACCTGAATTGATATTTAATTTAATTATACAGACAGTTGGAAAATTCACAGAGTGAAAAATATATTTTTATCGTAAAAAAATATATTATCCCGATTGAAAACAGATAGGGGGAAAAAAAAAAAAAAAGAGTAAGGTTCAATTGAGATTAGTAAATACTGTATATAAATTTAAAATGACATGGAGCGCTCTCTCTTTTTTAATGAGCTCTCAATTTGCGTCAAAACCTCGAACAAATGACCAACTTCAAATAGCAATTGCGCTTCCGCCATTACGACAACGAATTAAATGTTGCTTTCCAATTTCAAGTGTTAATCAATATCAAATGTGTATTTTACCACTCGATCACGTATATCTCATCTAACTATTCGTACTCCATTCACCCTCCACACATATCTACATAATAATAAAAAGAAGAGAATATAATAATCAAAATTTAATTGAATTAACATTTAAATATAAAAATTATAAAAAAAAATCAATATATTATGTGAAGAAAATTTCTCGTACAATTCCAATTACCAACAACGTCTCTTCCGTCCTCTCTCGCCGCATTATTTACACGATTATTTGCATAATTATTCTCAGTAAAAGCGCGGGTTATATACTTTCTCACTGAGAATTTAAAAAAAAAAAAAACCAGTTTCAATGTAATAAGAATGCTTGAAAAATGGTCTTCATAAATAAACCAGATATATACAATATACGCGTGAATTAATTTGATTAAACCAAAATAATTTATCACTGGCGATTGCCCACACGCAAAACACACAACTTGCATAGCTTATTTATATATATCACAATAAATATATATTCTTATATAAACATCATTAACATAATTCCTTCGACAGTTTAAATAAGTTAAAGAAAAAAACCAAAAAAAAAAGTAAAAGCAAGAGAAACCTTAATAATTTGCTCTTATACATTTACACATGAAGGCAAGTGGAGCTTTCGATTTTTAATATTCATATTTTCATAACAAAAACACTGAAATTATGATAAAAAATGTGATTGTATCACAGGAACAGTTTTGAAAATTAAATATAAAAGTTAAAAGGTCCTAAATTCAAAAAATCGAACTAATAAATTCAAGCCACTATTTTTTATTTTTTCACACACTCCACAACGTCTATCATTATTAAATAAACAGAAGTAATATTATCACAGTACACAAATAGAGTTAAAAGTATGTTTAACTAATTCCAATTAGCAAAATAATTATTTATAACCACACATAGTCAAACCAATCTCAATAATACCGATTAAAATCCATCTAAAAATAATTCACTTCCATTATTTCATAATTCAAATGTAAAATTCAATAATTTAATTTCTTCAACGTCAACGTCAATCAGATAGAAAATCGGATAGCGAATTTGATCGTACTAATGGAGACGATCGTGCTTGGACGGAATCAACAAAGGGGCAAGATAGTGAAGGAGGAATTGTGTGCGAGCAAATCGTCAGGGAATATTTCGACAGAACTTGCTCACATACAATATAACACATACGAATAGACACTCAAATCCACTCACACACACATACCATATGAATTTACTAGGGAGGCTGCTTCGAATGATGGACGCGTCATTGTAATATGCATAAACTAAACCATGGAAACATGGAAATCCTCTTCGTGCACAGAGAAACATATCATGTTGGTTTAATCATTAAATACTCAAAGAGTATCTTGAAATTTAATTGCATAAGATAATAAATATTAGTATTCACTATATAACTATATCTACTGTATATATGTATATATATAGTAGTTATGAAGCTTGTTTAAAATATATATATATATATATATATATATATACAAGACGTGACCGAGAGTGAACGACGTATAACCCATTGGAATATATATGGCCGTGGGTGACGACAGGACAAATCGATGAAACGGATGGGCGGACTCAGGAGACGCTCGTTATCGGGAGTGATAGGAGAGAGTGGTTGGTGCCTGTGCGGTCGATGTGTATCTATATGGCATAAGCTATAAACCAGGAGTTGCGAACAAATCAATGTGAGTGGCGGACTAGGGTTAAGAAGAGAAGTGAGATCAGAGCTAAAGGGATGCTGTAATATTATATACTTCTTAGCTTGTACACATTCATTTATTTTGCTATTCAAGTACGTGGAGATATAAAGCTGATACAACTATAAATCAATGACAATTTATTTTATTTTTATTGTTATTGTTGTGTGGTGGAGTTTGAGTATGGAGAGAGAAAAGCTTTTTTTTTTTTTTCGATAGGTTATTTTGAATGAGTGAAAGTTTGTGGAGATAAACAAAAATGGTTGGATTTAAATACTGAAGATTTATAATTGGTTTATTATGTTATTACTGTTTGAGATTATTCATTTTATTTGAGAGTATATTTTTTTTTATTATTGATTCTATTATTATGTTAGTTAAATTTGTGTTTGGATTATGGATCTTCTATTTTTACAACACCACTCGCACCTCACATATTTTATAGTTTATGACGAACAATCGAAAAGAATACTATCGAAATTGTGTTTTTATTATTCTCCAAATATTCGAAAAGTTTGTGCATAAATTTCCATATATATATATTTATATAACCAATCCATGTTTATTTAGATATGTGACAATACAATGTGCAAAAGTACAAATAACAAAATATCCAATAAATATTTTATTTGACAAATTTTCTGATAAAAATAACATAAAAAAAAAAAAACCCTCGGACATTGATGCCCAAAAATAGAATAGTTTTCTAGTATTTCTATCACAAATTATTAAAAATTTTCTAAATTCATTTCAACATATATTCCACAATAAAATGCATTCAATATTTCTCGTACAAATTTTCAATAAACAACTTTGAAAAAAACATGAGTGAAAAGTATTATCAACAAAGCGGTAAAAGTACAAACCCCTGACGTCTCTACACGATCATCAAACCCATATACCTATATCCATCCTAAACTTGTATATATAGAAGTATATCTTATATATATATATCCAAAGAAATAAAACTTTTATTCCAATATTGAACCGCACAACGTCATGATATTTGAGAGTGTTCGCCTGCATTTGACAATACTTCAAGACATAAATATATATATATCTCGTTCACCTTTCGCGACCACTCTGAAATAAAACTTGAAGAATGAAAAAGACATCTCTCCTTCGTCCATACTGTGTGACACGTTCCAAAACTTTTTTTCCCACACAACTATATACATACCACACTACTATCTACTTCAAACTACATCTACAACTATTACTACTACTACTACAAAACTATCACTACTTATATCGATAAAATGTCATGCGCATTGACTCTACACTGATATCCTAAATAAAAAAATATATTTCGAATTCTACAAGATCAATCTTGCAGACATTTGATAATTTAATTTATGTCCAGTAAGAAAATGAATAAAATTGCCAAAAAAAAAAAGAAAAAAAAACTTTGTGCAGACGAAAAAGAAAATAAATAAATAACTATATGCAACGTTTGTATATAGTTAACAGTTGAACTGATAAGATGTAGCAAAGATAAATTTAGTATGCCAAGTTTTTAACGAGACACACAGTGATGGAAATATATAGAACGGTGCAATTAAACAGATGAATATAAAATTAATTAATAAGATGAAACATGATATTAATTTTCACCAAAGTTTTGATATAAAGTTTGTGCGTAGAAAATAAGTTTGTGTATATGTTTCTTTGAGACTTAAACCCTTTCCACAAACGCGCAAAAATATATATAACAAACTCTCAGCTTATATATCCTTTAACTCACGGATTTTGCCCAAGCTTCTCTCGAGGTTGGTATATACCTACTACACCCGATGAGAAATTATCATTAAGCCCCGCGGCGCGCGTATAGTTGTTTAGTCTGTGCAGAGACAATTTACGAGTCTGTGCTTGTGCACGTGTATACAGATGAGTGTGCAAGGGGGGGAGAGAGAGAGAGAGAGAGAGAGAGAAAGGGAGAGGAGTAGATAGGAAACGGCATTGGCTAATCCACCGACAACGAGCGTTCTCTCGTTCGCGGCAAACTCGTGACTTTGGCTCTTCCCTTTGTCACGAATCGAGCTTAATCCTCATGCACGTGGTTTCAAACTCGGCAGCCCTATCCATGCACACATATGTAGATATAATAGTATATCTGTATATATTATACAATATGTACAGAGATATAGTATGATAACGTGCAGGGTTTTAGATGCTCAACAAATGTTGGAAATGTTATTTTCTCTTTGCTCATTTTTTTGCTTTTTTTTTTTTTTCTTTCTTTTCATAAATATTTTACTTTAGTTGACAAATATTAATTTTACATGGTGAAAACGAGGAGCTTTGAATTAGAAGGATAATACCCGTATGTATATGGGGTAAAGATATTATATTTTGATAGTAAGTTGGAAATAGGATGAATTAATAGTGATAATGTTTATTGAACAAAAGTGATATTAAAAAGATCGTAAGAGATGGGATTAATTTTTTTTTCTTATTGTAGACAACCAAAAATAACTAAATATATGTGGATATTTTAAGTTATTGTCAGTTATTCAATGTTAATATTATTTATACTGACG